>OY730195.1:50471485-51671485 GCA_963422505.1 Pseudognaphalium luteoalbum | reverse complement strand
TTGTGGTGGTTTTTGATGGTGAATTAGGGCAGATTTTTGGGAGAGAAAATGGAAGAAAAGTGGTGTGAGGAAGAGAGAAATGGATGTATGTGTGTGGAAACTGAGAAAGGGTGGAAGTGAGTTGCTTAAATAGAAGAAATGGGGGGGGGGGGGGGGGGAGGGTGGCCGGCCATGGGGGGGGGGGGGGGGAGAGGAAGAGTCTTGGTGGTGATTGGTGGAGAAATGGTGGTGATTAAATGGGTAATTAATTATTTTAATTAATTAAATTAGTTTTATTTAATTAATTAAAAGTTAAAATCAGATTTTTAATTATAATTTAATTAAATTCTTAAATAATTTAATTATAAGTATTTATTTAATTATTATGTTGTATTTCATGCAAAGGTGGTGATTTGTTACTTTCATGCAAGTAAGTGTACTTATCCCTATATTATTGTTTCACACATACTTATATATATATATATATATATATATATATATATATAAGTATATATATATATATATATGTATTAGGGTTTACTAAATGAATTAATAAACATAAACGTAAGCACTTTGTCACATTTATATGCATCCACGGATAAACGCTTGTTTAGTGTCGGGTTGTAACGATAAGGCACCTAAATTCAATGTTATTTAATTATAGGCGTTAATTCACTAAAATTATAGTTTAACTAAAAAAAAAAATTCTCTAAGTTTATTACCTGAGCGGAGTTGAATCATAGATTTTTGCCGGTTGTCACATTCTCCCCCTGTTAAAAGAATTTCGTCCCGAAATTTAGTTCGTGACCTCGGGTGGTGTAGGGTTTGAGAATAAGTGGGGATACTTGCGACGGATTTGATCCTCATGCTCCCAGGTGAATTCCGGACCTCGTTTCGAATTCCACCTAACCTTTACAATGGGTATACGACTCCGCTTCAAGGTCTTTATCTCTCGGTCCATGATCTCAATTGGTTCTTCGATAAAATGCAATTTCTCATCGATTTGTACTTCTCCGACTGGTATGATAAGGGATTCGTCTGATAAACACTTTTTCAGATTTGACACATGAAACGTGTCATGTACATTACTGAGTTCTTGAGGCAACTTAAGCTTGTATGCAACTGGACCAATCCTCTCCAGTATTTCGAATGGCCCGACATATCTAGGGTTTAGCTTTCCTCGTTTCCCAAAACGGACTACGCCTTTCCAAGGCGACACTTTCAACATGACTCTATCCCCAATTTGAAATTCTAACGGTTTTCGCCTCGTATCCGCATAACTCTTTTGGCGGTCACGGGCTGCCTTCAATCTATTTTAGATTTGCACAATCTTCTCGGTCGTTTCGTGTATAATCTCTGGACCAAGGAGTTGACTATCTCCCACTTCAGTCCAACATACAGGCGATCGACACTTTCATCCATAAAGCGCTTCGAATGGGGCGGCCTTGATGCTGGTGTGATAACTGTTGTTGTAAGAGAACTCGCATAATGGCAGGTGGTTCTCCCAGCCACGGCCAAAGTCGATAACACATGCGCGTAACATATCTTCTAGGGTTTGAATTGTCCTTTCGCTTTGGCCATCTGTCTGAGGGTGGTATGCGGTACTCATATCCAAGCGAGTACCTAGAGCTTTTTGGAGTAATTGCCAAAATCTAGAGGTGAAACGGCTATCTCGATCAGAGATAATCGAGATGGGCACCCCGTGCCTTGTCACCACTTCTTTCAAGTAAATCCTAGTCAATCTTTCCATTGTGTCGGTCTCTTTGATTGCTAGAAAGTGGGCGGATTTTTTCAGGCGATCAACAATTACCCAAATTGTATCACAACCATTTGTTATCTTAGGAAGCTTAGTAATAAAGTCCATTGTTATTTGCTCCCACTTCCATTGGGGTATTTCGGGTTGTTGCAATAGACCTGATGGTTTCTGATACTCGACCTTTACCTTGGCACACGTCAAGCATTTACTAACATAGGTGGCCACCTCAACCTTCATGTTAGGCCACCAATACAAGTCCTTAAGCCCATGGTACATCTTGTCAGCACCCGGATGGATGGAATACCTAGATTTATGTGCCTCGTCCATTACCAACTTCCTCAAGTTACCAAAACTTGGTATCCATATGCGATTCATATAATATCGGATTCCATCGGACTTAACCTCAAATTGCTTATCCATACCGCGCAGAGATTCACCCTTTACATTCTCCTCCTTGATTGCCTCGAGTTGAGCATCACGAATTTGAGAGGTAAGGTTCGTATGAATGGTCATACCTAAAGCCCTAACTCGTAGTGGTTTCATCCGTTCTTTTCTGCTCAAAGCATCAGCTACAACATTTGCCTTGCCTGGGTGATAACGAATTTCGCAATCGTAATCACTGAGCAATTCAACCCACCTACGCTGTCTCATGTTCAGATCCTTTTGATCGAAAATGTGCTGAAGGCTTTTATGATCTGTAAACACGGTACACTTTGTACCATAGAGATAATGCCTCCAAATCTTGAGTGCAAACACCACTGCTCCCAATTCCAGGTCATGGGTTGTGTAGTTTTTCTCATGCACTTTAAGTTGACGAGAAGCATAAGCTATGACCTTCTCCTTTTGCATTAACACACATCCTAGCCCTTGTCGTGATGCATCGCAAAAGACCACAAAATTTTCAGTTCCCTCCGGCAATGATAATACTGGTGCGCTACAAAGTTTTTGCTTCAACAATTGGAAAGCTTCCTCCTGCTCATCACTCCAATTATACTTTGCTATTTTCTGAGTTAGCAGTGTCAAGGGTTTGGCTATTTTAGAAAAATTCTCGATGAATCGTCTATAGTAACCAGCAAGACCTAAGAATTGCCGTACTTCTGTTGGGGTTCTAGGCGTCTCCCAATTTTTGATAGCCTCAATCTTGGCGGGGTCGACATGTATTCCTTGACTATCAATAACATGTCCTAGAAATTGCACTCTTCGTAACCAAAACTCACACTTTGAGAACTTAGCATATAACTCCTCCTTTTTAAGCAACTCCAAGATTGATCTCAAATGCTTTTCATGGTCCTCTTTGTTCTTTGAATAGATCAAAATGTCATCGATGAATACGATGACGAACTTATCTAAGTACGGTTTACACACGCGGTTCATGAGGTCCATGAATACAGCCGGTGCGTTAGTAAGACCGAACGGCATTACTTGGAACTCGTAATGACCATACCGAGTCCTAAATGCCGTCTTTGGGATGCTTTCTTCTCCGACTCTCAACTGATGATACCCCGATCGTAGGTCAATTTTTGAGTAAAAACTCGAGCCTTGCAGCTGATCGAATAAGTCATCAATTCTAGGGAGTGGGTAGCGGTTCTTCACGGTTAGTTTATTCAATTCCCGGTAATCGATGCACATTCTTAAGGATCCATCTTTCTTTTTCACAAATAAGACGGGAGCTCCCCAGGGTGAGGAACTTGGCCGGATAAATCCTTTATCTAAAAGCTCTTGTAGTTGACTTGACAACTCTTGCATTTCGGAAGGGGCTAATCGATATGGTGCTCGGGCAACGGGTGCCGCACCAGGCACCAAGTCGATATGAAATTCCACTTGCCGGGCTGGTGGTAGTCCAGGCAAGTCTTCAGGGAAGACTTCGGGAAAATCCCGTACGATAGGGACATCCTCGAGTCGTCTCTCTTCCGTTTTCTCCTCTACAACATGAGCCAAGATTGCTTGGTACCCTTTTCTTAGGTACTTCTGTGTTTTCATGCACGATATGATGTTCAATCTCGTTCCACTCTTTTCTCCTTGTATTATTAAAGTTGCTCCGCTAGAGAGGGGTATGCGGACAATCTTATCATAGCATACTATTTCGGCACGATTCTTGGACAGCCAATCCATGCCAACGATGACGTCAAAGCTTCCTATTTTGACGGGTATAAAATTTATGGGAAAGATTTCGCTTGCTAAGTTTAGGGAACAGTTTCGAATTATGCTATCAGCTTCAATTAATTTACCATTAGCTAACTCTATTGTGTACTTAGTATCTAAGGCAGTTGGAGTAATATTAAGTAAGGGGCTAAACTCGTTAGACACGAAACTCTCATCAGCACCAGTATCAAATAAGACTGAAACAACCTTGTCATTAAGGAGAAACGTACCCGTGACTAGGTTGGGATCCTGGCGTGCTTCATTGGTATTGATCACGAATGCTCTGCCGCGCGCCGCATTGTTATTATGATTTTTCAGCTTCGGACAATCCTTTTTAAAGTGTCCAGCACTCCCGCACCCGTAGCATGTGTTTGGAGTGTTAGTGTTGGCGACAGGTGCAGGGCTCCGACAATCCTTAGCTTGATGGCCAGGCTTCTTACATCTCCCACATGCGTTGCTACAGGGACCTTTGTGGTGTAGGTTGCAACGCTTACAATATGGTTTGTTTCCAGCATAACCTTTCTTAGCATCTGGCCCTGCAGCATAAGCCCTAACTGTCTCGGTCTTCTTATTTTGTTGTTGGCTGGTGTTTCCCCTAGAACTTTCCTCCCATTTCCTTTTACCATCAGAATTCTTATCAACATTTCCCCTTTCCAAAGCCCCACGTCGTACAATTTGATCCATTAAACTGTGTGCCATGCGGACGGCATCGTGGATCGTATTGGGCTTGGATGAAGTTACATTTCCTTGGATTTGGGAGGGAAGTCCCCAGATATAACGTTCAATTCTCTTGTACTCGGGAGTGACCATAGATGGGCAAAGAAGTGCCAATTCATGGAATCTCCTTGTATATCTA
Source organism: Pseudognaphalium luteoalbum (assembly GCA_963422505.1). NCBI lineage: Eukaryota > Viridiplantae > Streptophyta > Magnoliopsida > Asterales > Asteraceae > Pseudognaphalium > Pseudognaphalium luteoalbum. The sequence continues at coordinate 51,666,752 of OY730195.1, read as the reverse complement.
GCTACATCAGCCCCAATGACAACCAGATTCCAAAATTCTACCTCCAACTTCTGCAGTTCGTTCCGAGGACAGTACTCTTCCGTCATCATTTTCTTAAGATCTTCCCAAGAAATCTGATAAGCAGCATCAATGCCTACCGAATGGGCGTATGAATTCCACCATGATAACGCACCATCTTGAAGGGTGCATGTTGCATACTTAACCTTACAATCTTCCTTGCAGTTGCTAATACGGAAAACTGACTCTAGCTTCTCAAACCACCGAACCAAACCGACAGCTCCTTCAGTTCCATTGAAGTGATGGGGTTTGCAATTCGAAAAGTCCTTATAGGTGCATTCTCGGGTTACATTCCCCGAACTTCCTCCGGTTTCATTCCTTCTACCGGTTCTTTCGTTTCCATCGTTCCTCTCAGTCCTTTGGGTGGCGATTGCCTCAGCTACTCTTTGTGCTACAAGTCGCTAGATAGCTGCATTACTCATCGTGGATGTTCTCTTGGGTGGCATGTTTCTTGAAATTACAAAGCACAACAAGACAATGAGATACTATACAAGATAGAACTTTATCATGTGTGTAAGGAATAAATAAGTACAAACCACACAACCAAAGTCACAAGATAGTAAGATTAATAACCCAACAAGAGCATAAACTTAGTCAAAATACTTGATTCATTGTTCACAAAAACAGGCCGGGAATGAAACATCCGGAAAATACAAGCAAATCCATAAATTTATCCTCTAGGCACAACCCGCCATAGTAGGTTAGAAATCTAAATGAAACTATCCGCGAAACTGGCCCAAAAGTGCACTAACACGTCCCAAACTATGCTCCATCGCGGACATACGCTGCTCTGCCCTAGTCGCGCGCTCTTCCGCTAATTCAGCGCGCCTTTCGCTGTGCTCCACTCGTCGGCGTGACTCAGTGACCTCCTCTCGAAGAATCTTGATGTCGTCATCAGCACAGTAAACCGTGTAGTCCATGTTACTAATCCTCCTCTCAACTTCCAAAACTTGTGCCTCTATGAGTTCCACTTTATCGGAACGTGACTCATCCTGGTCGTACTCCAGCTGATTAAGTCTCCTCTCCTGATTAACCAAGCGTGCTATCACAACGGGGATAGTGTGATGTACAGGCTCCAAAGTGAGAGAGGGTATGGGTGTAGTGGTGGAGGGCTCCCCAACTTCCAGTGTCTCGGGTATCCCTTCTTCTTTTCTCCAAGACTGAATCTGCTCCTGCATCCAAGTCCACTTGCGGGATCGCACTCGCCTAGTAGTAGTGTTGGAAGTCCCGGTAGGGGGAATGTAGGGGGTCTCAGTAGGGGGAATGGAGAATGTCTCAGTCAAAGGTGGGAACACGGTTATCCGAGGGGTACGCATCAATCGCGGTCCCCCGGGGCGGAACGATCGGAGTGAAGAGGCTGGTTTTGGTTGGGTAGAGGGAGCAGGGGCAGTCTTAGTGGGTATGACAGGGGAGGGATGGGATTCTTCGGGATCGGACTTGTCCTCAGTAGGCTCGGACTCTTCCTCCATTGGCTCGGTCTCATCCTCAAATGGCTCAGTCTCATTGGAGGAATCCGTCTTTTCAACTCGGGTAGCGGACACAGGCATGAATGAGGGTGACTTAAGCGAGGTGAGGAGGCATGCAGCCGTCTCGGAGTCATCGTCGGACACGAGTTGGACAGGGCTATTAGGGTTCGACATACTCTGTCATATAAGATAATAGTATATAAATAGGGAGTATATAAAATAAGTAATTATTTAACATGTATGTACTAACTTAACAATTAACATGTAATAAGCATGCATGGAACCACATTCGGTAAGTAGGCAAGGATGTATGGATTTAATAATTAGCAAGTACACCTAAAAGTCCTTATTCTAGTCATGGCTATAGTCTAGGCCCACTAATGCAACCTAGTTCACTATAACCTTGGGCTCTGATACCAATCTGTCACACCCCGCCTCGGCGGAAGGTTGCGAGATGCGACTATCATGAGATCACAACACAAGAATTACAATGAACGACCTCTACACGAGTCGTTTTAAACATACTTCATAAAAGTTTAAATTGTCTTACAGACTTAGACCATTTGTCTTTAAAAAGTTTACAACAATTCCCATAAGTTACAAAATAGTTAGGAGTTTAAGAATTTAAGATCAAAAGCAATGTTCGTCCATGCAAATGTAGTTCCTAACTTCAAAAGGGGTATGCCATCTTCACAAATAGCAAGCATCTTAATTACCTGAGAATAACATGTAAAAATGGGTCAACATAAAGTTGGTGAGCTCATAGGTTTTAATAGTTGTAAAACATTACCGTGGATCACGAGATTTCAAGTTATATTGCCATTCAACAATATAGTAAAAATTGTATTACTATTGCCATAAGCTCATGAATTGAAACCTTAACATTTAGTGCCTCGCAAGTGTCCTATCCAAACACAAGTAGTTCTCAAATGACAATGCACCCGTTTGACTTATAGTCATGTTGGCGCTACCAACCCGGATGGGGGCGTCAACCCAAATAGATCTATTCATGACATTCACGTTTAAGTCCTTAACTAACAATTCATGATAAAGGCCTACATACTGGATAGTGTCAACTCATGCAATACATAACAGTTTAGTTTGTGTCCACAAAGAAAAGAACATGTATTCTCACCCCAAAAACATTTCAAAGCATTTAAAAAGAAGTAGGGGCCATGAGACTCACCTTAGTGAGAGAGCGGAAAGTTGCAAGTACTTGTTTGGGTCTTGGTGGGGTTTATGCTTCCTAGATCACATAAAATGTTTAAGTTTAGTCATATCGTATATATGTATTAATTCTAATTTTTGTAAAGTTTCATCACCCATAGTTTTTGGTTTAAGTGTCACGTTTTATTTAACCATTTTTGGGTACATTTACACCTTTTCAAGTGATCTTTAGTAAGAATCCAACAAAATTCCAGAAAGTTTCCAGACCAGACCCGTAAATTGGCTTACTGAGAAAAATGCGTGCATTTCTGGAAAAAGTGTAAAACATGAAAGTTGTAGGTCTTTTCAATACGCAAATTTCAAAAAAAATGCATCTTCTAACTCTTCCTAGAACTCAAGTTACGACCATTTTAGTAACCTGTGTTTTTCTGGACAGATTGTGTTCCTTTGTGTATAAATTTATAGAAACGTATTTTAAACTTATATTTGAACATAATCTTGTTAGATAAGATTAATAACATTAAAATCAGTAATAAAATGGTAGTCTTAGGTTAAGTATTCATGGAGTTATGACCTTGCAAAGTGAGGTATACAAATCTGCCATAACATGCGCAATAGTTTCGTATGGGCTGTTTGGAGGTCGAATACTCCATGTTTTTGAGTGAGACCACTTGGGTTTGAAAGCTAATACATAATAGTAATTTCAGTAGTAAAATGGTGGTATTTTGTTAATTATACACAGATTTATGACCTCACAAAGTGAGATATAGAAATCTGGACAGATTGCATGGGTATGTGTGGGTTAGGATTTCAAGTCATAGACCACCACCCTAACACATAGGCACTAATCATTGTTTAGCCCTTTTTCCCACATGCAATTTCCATAATTTTTCTACAGATTTTGAGTATATTACAAGTATGATATTCTTGAAAGATTTTGTAGATATGTAATAAGTAAAATTTACGTCTTTCAACTTGATATAGGTTTGATCATGGATTATCACTTATCTTTAACACACGATTATGTGCAAGTGATAATCTACAAACATCAAGTCATTTTTGTAGGCTTAGCCATACTTTTCAATACTTCAAATAAAAAGAGGATGGAGATGAAGATGAGTAATATAACGCATGTTTACATCTATTTTGTAGGCATAGCCATACATAAGAATCACAACAACACAAAATATAAAGATGCATGTATACATATATGATCGTAGGCATAGCCATACATAAGATATTAACAAAAATGAAATATAAAGTGCATATATACATATGTAGATTTGTAGGCATAGCCTTACATAAAATCTTACATATGTATATAGTAAGAAAAAAAAATGTATATACATAGATATAGATATGTTATTATAAGTCTTGTATTATTCATCCATGGGTGATGATTATTGTATAGAAATTGAAGGAAGTAAAGAAGAGAAAATTGTGTATCTTCTTACCAACGAATCTAAGACTAAAGTAGGTTGTTTTTGAGTGAATTTAGGGTTGTTTGTGTGGTGATTTGTGGTGGTTTTTGATGGTGAATTAGGGCAGATTTTTGGGAGAGAAAATGGAAGAAAAGTGGTGTGAGGAAGAGAGAAATGGATGTATGTGTGTGGAAACTGAGAAAGGGTGGAAGTGAGTTGCTTAAATAGAAGAAATGGGGGGGGGGAGGGTGGCCGGCCATGGGGGGAGGAGAGGAAGAGTCTTGGTGGTGATTGGTGGAGAAATGGTGGTGATTAAATGGGTAATTAATTATTTTAATTAATTAAATTAGTTTTATTTAATTAATTAAAAGTTAAAATCAGATTTTTAATTATAATTTAATTAAATTCTTAAATAATTTAATTATAAGTATTTATTTAATTATTATGTTGTATTTCATGCAAAGGTGGTGATTTGTTACTTTCATGCAAGTAAGTGTACTTATCCCTATATTATTGTTTCACACATACTTATATATATATATATATATATATATATAAGTATATATATATATATATATATGTATTAGGGTTTACTAAATGAATTAATAAACATAAACGTAAGCACTTTGTCACATTTATATGCATCCACGGATAAACGCTTGTTTAGTGTCGGGTTGTAACGATAAGGCACCTAAATTCAATGTTATTTAATTATAGGCGTTAATTCACTAAAATTATAGTTTAACTAAAAAAAAAATTTCTCTAAGTTTATTACCTGAGCGGAGTTGAATCATAGATTTTTGCCGGTTGTCACAGGGGAGTGCCACAATACACAGTACATGCATACGTATCAGAGCTTATGATTACAAAAGAACATAATATATTAAGATGCCAAATGTAATAGTTACAAAGTTTACGATTCGTCAAATCGTATAAATGTAAAAGTTATTAAGTTTACAAAAGTAGATTTTGTGAATATGACTAAAATCACTTTAGTTATACAAAAGAAATCCAAAAGTTTCAAAAGTTGGCATCCTAAAGCTTCGAGGGTCGCCCTAGTTCTGTATGTGCAGGAGGTTCTTACGTGCGCAGCTAATTCCCTGAAAAACATAGTAAAAGTCAACAACGAGGTTGAGTGAATTCACAGGTTTTATGTTTACAATAATAGTTGGTAGTTCAAAATGTTTCACCAAATAGTTATCGTCATCACGATCAAGTAAGGTTTTATGGAATGTTATCCAAAGAATGCAGTTTACAGTTTAAGTGGGATGTTACCCAAAATACAGTTTAAGTTTCGTAGGAAAACAGTATCCTATTGGTTTACCCAAGCAGTAGGGATTTAAAAAGTGTGCCCAAGAAGAAGGGACTAAATCGTTTGTCTAAGAAGTAGGACCCATCAGTATCTGCCCAAGAAGTAGGGACTTCTATGTGTGTGCCCAAGACGTAGGGACTTGTATAAGTTGTGTCCAAGGAGTAGGACTGGCATCCAAGACGTAGGACCCATCTGCTCAAGAAGTAGAGCCTTCATCCAAGACGTAGGATGGCACCTTGCCCAAGAGGTAGGGACTTTCTGTGTGTTTATGAAAATGTTGTTTCATAAAAGCAAGTAGTAAAAGTGTGTAGCTGGTTGTTCTCCAGCATGTTCCCAGTTTAGTTTTCGTATGAAATACCATTTCATAAATAACAGTTATAATCATTTGACCGCAGTCACAAATAGTTTAGCACAATGCATATCACAACCGTTATATAAAAGTTTGCTCATATAGCAAAAGCGTTGACTATGTTTTCCACCCCTATTCAAAAGCAGTTAAAACAGTAAAAGTAGGGGCTGTGAACTCACCTGTTGAGTTGAGTATGTTCGAGTGTTAGCAAAGCCTAAAGCCCAAGTAAAGTCCCTAACGTCCTATACATAGGAGATTATAATATAAGTTCGTGACTAATCAGTCAATCAAGGTTACTTGTCCAATCAACTAGAAATATCCCAAGTGTTTGTTTGGTGTTTTGTTTGTAGTTTGAAAGCACGTATGACCTGTTGGTGACGGTGTGTAATAATAATTTCAAAAACATCATTGTTATGTTTCGTTCCATTTGTATACTTATAAAAGTGTGTCAATCATTCTTGCTTTGGTTTAATATCGTATTGACTAATTATTATTGTCCGGTAACCATTTTGAGTAAATTACAAAGTGCTAAAAAAAATGTTGACCAAAGTTGACTGCTCTGCGAACCGAGATCTGCTCTGCGAACCAAGATTGAATCTCAGCTCGCGAAATTCGCTGTTTACGATTTTTGGTGCAAATTTCGATCCTAAAGTGTTTTTAACAAGTTTCTTGGATATATTCTTGTTGAGTGGACTTAATAGTATGTAAATACAAGTGTTTTACGTAATATTTCTTACCAATTTGAGGTGAATCCGAAAATTTGAAGGTTGAAGATGAAGATGGTGAATAATGGTGTTCTTGAGCTAGATCCTTTGATGAAGATGATGATGATGTTGTTCTTCTTGTTCCTTAGCTTGAGATGATTCTGAAAATGTGAAGAAAATGGTGATGATTTAGTGATTTTTGATGAGTTTCTAGTGAGAGAAAGAGGGTTTTTAGAGAGAGGTTTGGGAGAGAATGGAGATGAAGAGAGAGAGAGTGAAGTGAAAGAATGAGGTTGGGGAGGGGGTTTGGGCTGACGTTTTGGTGCCAAATGGAGGAGAACTTTATTCCCAATTTGTGGTATTTTACCCGTGTTTGTTTACCCGATCGTTAACTGTTATAATATTTTTAAATGAATAATTTTTAATTACGTATTCGAATATATTTTTAGTTGAGATATTTGATAAAAGTAATTTAAATTAATTTGTAAAATTATAACTTTGTTTTGTTTCAGTTGTACGAAATAAGTGTTATACGATTCGAAATACTTGTTAAATATTATCAACATAATATTTAATAAACGTTTATGTTATTTAATAATCTCGTTTTATTAAATAATTTTGTTCACCAACAGTCGTATGTTTTGTCACGTTTGTTCCAATTGTTTAGTACGTAATTACGACTAATTACGAAATGTAATACTACGCGTATTAACTAGTTGGGCTTTGCTAGACTTATCTCTAAAATGTGTTGTGAATTCACTCAAGGTTAGGGAATTAGCCTAAAATGCAAATGTTTAATGTACATAATCGCGTTCAAATTCGCGGGGTGTCACATTCTCCCCATGTTAGTGAAATCTCGTCCCGAGATTTAAAATCAAGTCGGAACGCCCGTTGCGTATGTTTTCCGAAAAGACATCTTGTTAACAGTTGCAATAGTTTACATGGCGCTCTAAGTTGCCATAAAAATTCCGACCGTTACATGTATACTCGTTGTATGGTTTGATAAGTTAAGTGTTTGTTAAGTGGTCAAAGTTTACCAATTGTCAAATTCGAATCGACATTCGAATAGTGTAACGGTAAAGCGAGATAATAGGTTGCTAAAACGTACCAATGTTAGCGTAGGGGTCAGGTTGAGCATCCCGTGCACGAATGACGTATGCGCGTCCGCGGCCGGGTTCGTTGTTGGCAATGCGGTTGTTGTTGTTCTGATTGTTGTTGGCGTTGTTGAGCTGTGGGCATTGATTTCGGTAGTGCCCTGGTTCGCCGCACTCAAAGCACCCGTTGTTTGTTCCAGCGGGAAGGTTAGATTTACATGAATGGGCCCGGTGTCCCCATTGACTGCATCTACCGCAGCGAGAGCACTCGCCCTCTTGATGCGTTTCGCATTTTCCGCATTTAGGCCTCTTGCCTAAGTATGGTTTTGGTTCGGTGTTGGTGATGGCGGCGTAGGCTCGGGTGTTTCCCACGTTCCTGTTCTGTTGACCCTAACGGTCACTACTCTCACTGTTCCCCTTGCGTTTGTTATTTCCAGATTCGCCCGCATCAGTACGGGTAGGTTCAGTTTTCCCTGCAGAAGTTTTCAGGGTTCCAATCAAGACCGCGTCATCGGTCAAGCTCTGAGCCAGGTCAACTGCGCTCCTAAAAGTAGCTGGTTTGGAGGACATCACCATGCCTCTGATTTGTGGGGCCAAGCCCTTAAGGTATCGCTTGATGCATTCCTTCTCGGCAGTTACCATGTGGGGTACCAGGCGTGCAAGTTCCTGGAACCTTGTTGTGTAACCGGTAATGTCAGTGCCGGTCATCTGAATGTTCCAGAGTTCAGTCTCGAGTTTCTGGATCTCGTTGGGAGAGCAAATCTCCTCTATCATCATCTGTTTCAAAGTCTCCCAAGTCATGGAGTAAGCAGTTGGGCGTCCAATAATCTGGACCTGAGCGTTCCACCAGGTTAACGCTTTGTCAGCTAGAGTACAGGTGGCATATTTCATCACATTTTTGGTAGTGCAGTCGTTGATGTCGAGGACCGATTCCATCTTCTCGATCCAGTGGACTAGGCCGATGGCCCCTTCAGTCCCGGTGAAGGTGCTTGGTTTGCAAGCCTGGAAGGTTTTGTAAGAACACCCTTGTTGGGTATTCGCAGGAGTTTCACTGTTGACAGGAGTGGTTCCACTGTTGTGCACCACGTTATCACGATTGCGGCTTGCCTCATACTGGGCAATTGCTTCAGCCACACGTTGTTCGATGATCTGTTCGGTAGTTTCGACGACAGGGGGTGTAGGCGCTCGGCGACTGTTTCGGGTATTTCTTCATTTAGGTGGCATGATGACGTTCTGCGATGAAGGAACGCAGAAGTCAATGTCAATGAAAAGGATGTGAAGAATAAAGTTCCACGTGTTTTAGTTATAGAACATCAAAAATGATTGACAAGATCCCCATCACGTATCTTGCGACTACGAAACGCCCATATGTACTTAGTATTATATAATCACGTTGGCCAGACGTCATTATATGATGCTAAATACATACTTCTTTTCATCAACCACTTAATACGATCAGGTTCTCATGAGATCTGAGCGAGTTTGAACGAATCGAATGTAGCACGGTTCAAATAATGGACTGCTCGTATCGATGAGTCGTAGATTAGTTAGACTTATGCAAATGTGTGTATGCATGTGCGTTCTAGCCAAGGCTATAGTCTAGGTCTCTAAGGTCTCTAAGTCACCTAAGAAATCTAGTTCGCTATAACCAATGGCTCTGATACCAATCTGTAACACCCCCAAATTTCGTTGGTTTTAATTAGCGGAAGCGTTTAGTTAAGTATGGGGAGTGCCACAATACACAGTACATGCATACGTATCAGAGCTTATGATTACAACAAAACATAATATATTAAGATGCCAAATGTAATAGTTACAAAGTTTACGATTCGTCAAATCGTATAAATGTAAAAGTTATTAAGTTTACAAAAGTAGATTTTGTGAATATGACTAAAATCACTTTAGTTATACAAAAGAAATCCAAAAGTTTCAAAAGTTGACATCCTAAAGCTTTGAGGGTCGCCCTAGTTCTGTATGTGCAGGAGGTTCTTACGTGCGCAGCTAATTCCCTGAAAAACATAGTAAAAGTCAACAACGAGGTTGAGTGAATTCACAGGTTTTATGTTTACAATAATAGTTGGTAGTTCAAAATGTTTCACCAAATAGTTATCGTCATCACGATCAAGTAAGGTTTTATGGAATGTTATCCAAAGAATGCAGTTTACAGTTTAAGTGGGATGTTACCCAAAATACAGTTTAAGTTTCGTAGGAAAACAGTATCCTATTGGTTTACCCAAGCAGTAGGGATTTAAAAAGTGTGCCCAAGAAGAAGGGACTAAATCGTTTGTCCAAGAAGTAGGACCCATCAGTATCTGCCCAAGAAGTAGGGACTTCTATGTGTGTGCCCAAGACGTAGGGACTTGTATAAGTTGTGTCCAAGGAGTAAGACTGGCAACCAAGACGTAGGACCCATCTGCTCAAGAAGTAGAGCCTTCATCCAAGACGTAGGATGGCACCTTGCCCAAGAGGTAGGGACTTTCTGTTTGCCCAAGACGTAGGGACTTTCTGTGTGTTTATGAAAATGTTGTTTCATAAAAGCAAGTAGTAAAAGTGTGTAGCTGGTCGTTCTCCAGCATGTTCCCAGTTTAGTTTTCGTATGAAATACCATTTCATAAATAACAGTTATAATCATTTGACCGCAGTCACAAATAGTTTAGCACAATGCATATCACAACCGTTATATAAAAGTTTGCTCATATAGCAAAAGCGTTGACTATGTTTTCCACCCCTATTCAAAAGCAGTTAAAACAGTAAAAGTAGGGGCTGTGAACTCACCTGTTGAGTTGAGTATGTTCGAGTGTTAGCAAAGCCTAAAGCCCAAGTAAAGTCCCTAACGTCCTATACATAGGAGATTATAATATAAGTTCGTGACTAATCAGTCAGTCACGGTTACTTGTCCAATCAACTAGAAATATCCCAAATGTTTGTTTGGTGTTTTGTTTGTAGTTTCAAAGCACGTATGACCTGTTGGTGACGGTGTGTAATAATAATTTCAAAAACATCATTGTTATATTTCGTTCCATTTGTATACTTATAAAAGTGTGTCAATCATTCTTGCATTGGTTTAATATCGTATTGACTAATTATTATTGTCCGGTAACCATTTTGAGTAGATAACAAAGTGCTAAAAAAATGTTGACCAAAGTTGACTGCTCTGCGAACCGAGATCTGCTCTGCGAACCGAGATCTGCTCTGCGAACCGAGATTGAATCTCAGCTCGTGAAATTCGCTGTTTACGATTTTTGGTGCAAATTTCGATCCTAAAGTGTTTTTAACAAGTTTCTTGGATATATTCTTGTTGAGTGGACTTAATAGTATGTAAATACAAGTGTTTTAAGTAATATTTCTTACCAATTTGAGGTGAATCCGAAAATTTGAAGGTTGAAGATGAAGATGGTGAATAATGGTGTTCTTGAGCTAGATCCTTTGATGAAGATGATGATGATGTTGTTCTTCTTGTTCCTTAGCTTGAGATGATTCCGAAAATGTGAAGAAAATGGTGATGATTTAGTGATTTTTGATGAGTTTCTAGTGAGAGAAAGAGGGTTTTTAGAGAGAGGTTTGGGAGAGAATGGAGATGAAGAGAGAGAGAGTGAAGTGAAAGAATGAGGTTGGGGAGGGGGTTTGGGCTGACTTTTTGGTGCCAAATGGAGGTGAACTTTATTCCCAATTTGTGGTATTTTACCCGTGTTTGTTTACCCGATCGTTAACCGTTATAATATTTTTAAATGAATAATTTTTAATTACGTATTCGAATATATTTTTAGTTGAGATATTTGATAAAAGTAATTTAAATTAATTTGTAAAATTATAACTTTGTTTTGTTTCAGTTGTACGAAATAAGTGTTATACGATTCGAAATACTTGTTAAATATTATCAACATAATATTTAATAAACGTTTATGTTATTTAATAATCTCGTTTTATTAAATAATTTTGTTCACCAACAGTCGTATGTTTTGTCACGTTTGTTCCAATTGTTTAGTACGTAATTACGACTAATTACGAAATGTAATACTACGCGTATTAACTAGTTGGGCTTTGCTAGACTTATCTCTAAAATGTGTTGTGAATTCACTCAAGGTTAGGGAATTAGCCTAAAATGTAAATGTTTAATGTACATAATCGCGTTCAAATTCGCGGGGTGTCACATTCTCCCCATGTTAGTGAAATCTCGTCCCGAGATTTAAAATCAAGTCGGAACGCCCGTTGCGTATGTTTTCCGAAAAGACATTTTGTTAACAGTTGCAATAGTTTACATGGCGCTCTAAGTTGCCATAAAAATTCCGACCGTTTCATGTATACTCGTCGTATGGTTTGATAAGTTGAGTGTTTGTTAAGTGGTCAAAGTTTACCAAGTGTCAAGTTCGAATCGACATTCGAATAGTGTAACGTTAAAGCGAGATAATAGGTTGCTAAAACGTACCAATGTTAGCGTAGGGGTCAGGTTGAGCATCCCGTGCACGAATGACGTATGCGCGTCCGCGGCCGGGTTCGTTGTTGGCAATGCGGTTGTTGTTGTTCTGATTGTTGTTGGCGTTGTTGAGCTGTGGGCATTGATTTCAGTAGTGCCCCGGTTCGCCGCACTCAAAGCAACCGTTGTTTGTTTGAGCGGGAAGGTTAGATTTACATGAATGGGCTCGGTGTCCCCATTGACTGCATCTACCACAGCGAGAGCACTCGCCCTCTTGATGCCTTTCGCATTTTCCGCATTTAGGCCTCTTGCCTAAGTATGGTTTTGGTTCGGTGTTGGTGATGGCGGCGTAGGCTCGGGTGTTTCCCACGTTCCTGTTCTGTTGACCCTAACGGTCACTACTCTCACTGTTCCCCTTGCGTTTGTTATTTCCAGATTCGCCCGCATCAGTACGGGTAGGTTCAGTTTTCCCTGCAGAAGCTTTCAGGGTTCCAATCAAGACCGCTTCATCGGTCAAGCTCTGAGCCAGGTCAACTGCGCTCCTAAAAGTAGCTGGTTTGGAGGACATCACCATGCCTCTGATTTGTGGGGCCAAGCCCTTAAGGTATCGCTTGATGCATTCCTTCTCGAGAGTTACCATGTGGGGTACTAGGCGTGCAAGTTCCTGGAACCTTGTTGTGTAACCGGTAATGTCAGTGCCGGTCATCTGAATGTTCCAGAGTTCAGTCTCGAGTTTCTGGATCTCGTTGGGAGAGCAAATCTCCTCTATCATCATCTGTTTCAAAGTCTCCCAAGTCATGGAGTAAGCAGTTGGGCGTCCAATAATCTGGACCTGAGCGTTCCACCAGGATAACGTTTTGTCAGCTAGAGTACAGGTGGCATATTTCACCACATTTTTAGTAGTGCAGTCGCTGATGTCGAGGACCGATTCCATCTTCTCGATCCAGTGGACTAGGCCGATGGCCCCTTCAGTCCCGGTGAAGGTGCTTGGTTTGCAAGCCTGGAAGGTTTTGTAAGAACACCCTTGTTGGGTATTCGCAGGAGTTTCACTGTTGACAGGAGTGGTTCCACTGTTGTGCACCACGTTATCACGATTACGGCTTGCCTCATACTGGGCAATTGCTTCAGCCACACGTCGTTCGATGATCTGTTCGGTAGTTTTGACGACAGGGGGTGTAGGCGCTCGGCGACTGTTTCGGGTATTTCTTCGTTTAGGTGGCATGATGACGTTCTGCGATGAAGGAACGCAGAAGTCAATGTCAATGAAAAGGATGTGAAGAATAAAGTTCCACGTGTTTTAGTTATAGAACATCAAAAATGATTGACAAGATCCCCATCACGTATCTTGCGACTACGAAATGCCCATATGTACTTAGTATTATATAATCACGTTGTCCAGACGTCATTATATGATGCTAAATACATACTTCTTTTCATCAACCACTTAATACGATCAGGTTCTCATGAGATCTGAGCGAGTTTGAACGAATCGAATGTAGCACGGTTCAAATAATGGACTGCTCATATCGATGAGTCATAGATTAGTTAGACGTATGCAAATGTGTGTATGCATGTGCGTTCTAGCCAAGGCTATAGTCTAGGTCTCTAAGGTCTCTAAGTCACCTAAGAAATCTAGTTCGCTATAACCAATGGCTCTGATACCAATCTGTAACACCCCCAAATTTCGTTGGTTTTAATTAGCGGAAGCGTTTAGTTAAGTATGGGGAGTGCCATAATACACAGTACATACATACGTATCAGAGCTTATGATTACAACAAAACATAATATATTAAGATGCCAAATGTAATAGTTACAAAGTTTACGATTCGTCAAATCGTATAAATGTAAAAGTTATTAAGTTTACAAAAGTAGATTTTGTGAATATGACTAAAATCACTTTAGTTATACAAAAGAAATCCAAAAGTTTCAAAAGTTGGCATCCTAAAGCTTCGCGGGTCGCCCTAGTTCTGTATGTGCAGGCGGTTCTTACGTGCGCAGCTAATTCCCTGAAAAACATAGTAAAAGTCAACAACGAGGTTGAGTGAATTCACAGGTTTTATGTTTACAATAATAGTTGTTAGTTCGAAATGTTTCACCAAATAGTTATCGTCATCACGATCAAGTAAGGTTTTATGGAATGTTATCCAAAGAATGCAGCTTACAGTTTAAGTGGGATGTTACCCAAAATACAGTTTAAGTTTCGTAGGAAAACAGTATCCTATTGGTTTACCCAAGCAGTAGGGATTTAAAAAGTGTGCCCAAGAAGAAGGGACTAAATCGTTTGTCTAAGAAGTAGGACCCATCAGTATCTGCCCAAGAAGTAGGGACTTCTATGTGTGTGCCCAAGACGTAGGGACTTGTATAAGTTCTGTCCAAGGAGTAGGACTGGCATCCAAGACGTAGGACCCATCTGCTCAAGAAGTAGAGCCTTCATCTAAGACGTAGGATGGCACCTTGCCCAAGAGGTAGGGACTTTCTGTGTGTTTATGAAAATGTTGTTTCATAAAAGCAAGTAGTAAAAGTGTGTAGCTGGTCGTTCTCCAGCATGTTCCCAGTTTAGTTTTCGTATGAAATACCATTTCATAAATAACAGTTATAATCATTTGACCGCAGTCACAAATAGTTTAGCACAATGCATATCACAACCGTTATATAAAAGTTTGCTCATATAGCAAAAGCGTTGACTATGTTTTCCACCCCTGTTCAAAAGCAGTTAAAACAGTAAAAGTAGGGGCTGTGAACTCACCTGTTGAGTTGAGTATGTTCGAGTGTTAGCAAAGCCTAAAGCCCAAGTAAAGTCCCTAACGTCCTATACATAGGAGATTATAATATAAGTTCGTGACTAATCAGTCAGTCAAGGTTACTTGTCCAATCAACTAGAAATATCCCAAGTGTTTGTTTGTAGTTTGAAAGCACGTATGACCTGTTGGTGACGGTGTGTAATAATAATTTCAAAAACATCATTGTTATATTTCGTTCCATTTGTATACTTATAAAAGTGTGTCAATCATTCTTGCATTGGTTTAATATCGTATTGACTAATTATTATTGTCCGGTAACCATTTTGAGTAGATAACAAAGTGCTAAAAAAATGTTGACCAAAGTTGACTGCTCTGCGAACCGAGATCTGCTCTGCGAACCGAGATCTGCTCTGCGAACCGAGATTGAATCTCAGCTCGCGAAATTCGCTGTTTACGATTTTTGGTGCAAATTTCGATCCTAAAGTGTTTTTAACAAGTTTCTTGGATATATTCTTGTTGAGTGGACTTAATAGTATGTAAATACAAGTGTTTTAAGTAATATTTCTTACCAATTTGAGGTGAATCCGAAAATTTGAAGGTTGAAGATGAAGATGGTGAATAATGGTGTTCTTGAGCTATATCCTTTGATGAAGATGATGATGATGTTGTTCTTCTTGTTCCTTAGCTTGAGATGATTCCGAAAATGTGAAGAAAATGGTGATGATTTAGTGATTTTTGATGAGTTTCTAGTGAGAGAAAGAGGGTTTTTAGAGAGAGGTTTGGGAGAGAATGGAGATGAAGAGAGAGAGAGTGAAGTGAAAGAATGAGGTTGGGGAGGGGGTTTGGGCTGACTTTTTGGTGCCAAATGGAGGAGAACTTTATTCCCAATTTGTGGTATTTTACCCGTGTTTGTTTACCCGATCGTTAACTGTTATAATATTTTTAAATGAATAATTTTTAATTACGTATTCGAATATATTTTTAGTTGAGATATTTGATAAAAGTAATTTAAATTAATTTGTAAAATTATAACTTTGTTTTGTTTCAGTTGTACGAAATAAGTGTTATACGATTCGAAATACTTGTTAAATATTATCAACATAATATTTAATAAACGTTTATGTTATTTAATAATCTCGTTTTATTAAATAATTTTGTTCACCAACAGTCGTATGTTTTGTCACGTTTGTTCCAATTGTTTAGTACGTAATTACGACTAATTACGAAATGTAATACTACACGTATTAACTAGTTGGGCTTTGCTAGACTTATCTCTAAAATGTGTTGTGAATTCACTCAAGGTTAGGGAATTAGCCTAAAATGCAAATGTTTAATGTACATAATCGCGTTCAAATTCGCGGGGTGTCACATTCTCCCCATGTTAGTGAAATCTCGTCCCGAGATTTAAAATCAAGTCGGAACGCCCGTTGCGTATGTTTTCCGAGAAGACATCTTGTTAACAGTTGCAATAGTTTACATGGCGCTCTAAGTTGCCATAAAAATTCCGACCGTTTCATGTATACTCGTCGTATGGTTTGATAAGTTGAGTGTTTGTTAAGTGGTCAAAGTTTACCAAGTGTCAAATTCGAATCGACATTCGAATAGTGTAACGTTAAAGCGAGATAATAGGTTGCTAAAAGGTACCAATGTTAGCGTAGGGGTCAGGTTGAGCATCCCGTGCATGAATGACGTATGCGCGTCCGCGGCCGGGTTCGTTGTTGGCAATGCGGTTGTTGTTGTTCTGATTGTTGTTGGCGTTGTTGAGCTGTGGGCATTGATTTCGGTAGTGCCCCGGTTCGCCGCACTCAAAGCACCCGTTGTTTGTTCCAGCGGGAAGGTTAGATTTACATGAATGGGCTCGGTGTCCCCATTGACTGCATCTACCGCAGCGAGAGCACTCGCCCTCTTGATGCCTTTCGCATTTTCCGCATTTAGGCCTCTTGCCTAAGTATGGTTTTGGTTCGGTGTTGGTGATGGCGGCGTAGGCTCGGGTGTTTCCCACGTTCCTGTTCTGTTGACCCTAACGGTCACAACTCTCACTGTTCCCCTTGCGTTTGTTATTTCCAGATTCGCCCGCATCAGTACGGGTAGGTTCAGTTTTCCCTTAAGGTATCGCTTGATGCATTCCTTCTCGGGAGTTACCATGTGGGGTACCAGGCGTGCAAGTTCCTGGAACCTTGTTGTGTAACCGGTAATGTCAGTGCCGGTCATCTGAATGTTCCAGAGTTCAGTCTCGAGTTTCTGGATCTCGTTGGGAGAGCAAATCTCCTCTATCATCATCTGTTTCAAAGTCTCCCAAGTCATGGAGTAAGCAGTTGGGCGTCCAATAATCTGGACCTGAGCGTTCCACCAGGTTAACGTTTTGTCAGCTAGAGTACAGGTGGCATATTTCACCACATTTTTGGTAGTGCAGTCGCTGATGTCGAGGACCGATTCCATCTTCTCGATCCAGTGGACTAGGCCGATGGCCCCTTCAGTCCCGGTGAAGGTGCTTGGTTTGCAAGCCTGGAAGGTTTTGTAAGAACACCCTTGTTGGGTATTCGCAGGAGTTTCACTGTTGACAGGAGTGGTTCCACTGTTGTGCACCACGTTATCACGATTACGGCTTGCCTCATACTGGGCAATTGCTTCAGCCACACGTCGTTCGATGATCTGTTCGGTAGTTTTGACGACAGGGGGTGTAGGCGCTCGGCGACTGTTTCGGGTATTTCTTCGTTTAGGTGGCATGATGACGTTCTGCGATGAAGGAACGCAGAAGTCAATGTCAATGAAAAGGATGTGAAGAATAAAGTTCCACGTGTTTTAGTTATAGAACATCAAAAATGATTGACAAGATCCCCATCACGTATCTTGCGACTACGAAACGCCCATATGTACTTAGTATTATATAATCACGTTGTCCAGACGTCATTATATGATGCTAAATACATACTTCTTTTCATCAACCACTTAATACGATCAGGTTCTCATGAGATCTGAGCGAGTTTGAACGAATCGAATGTAGCACGGTTCAAATAATGGACTGCTCGTATCGATGAGTCGTAGATTAGTTAGACGTATGCAAATGTGTGTATGCATGTGCGTTCTAGCCAAGGCTATAGTCTAGGTCTCTAAGGTCTCTAAGTCACCTAAGAAATCTAGTTCGCTATAACCAATGGCTCTGATACCAATCTGTAACACCCCCAAGTTTCGTTGGTTTTAATTAGCGGAAGCGTTTAGTTAAGTATGGGGAGTGCCACAATACACAGTACATACATACGTATCAGAGCTTATGATTACAACAAAACATAATATATTAAGATGCCAAATGTAATAGTTACAAAGTTTACGATTCGTCAAATCGTATAAATGTAAAAGTTATTAAGTTTACAAAAGTAGATTTTGTGAATATGACTAAAATCACTTTAGTTATACAAAAGAAATCTAAAAGTTTCAAAAGTTGGCATCCTAAAGCTTCGTGGGTCGCCCTAGTTCTGTATGTGCAGGCGGTTCTTACGTGCGCAGCTAATTCCCTGAAAAACATAGTAAAAGTCAACAACGAGGTTGAGTGAATTCACAGGTTTTATGTTTACAATAATAGTTGTTAGTTCGAAATGTTTCACCAAATAGTTATCGTCATCACGATCAAGTAAGGTTTTATGGAATGTTATCCAAAGAATGCAGCTTACAGTTTAAGTGGGATGTTACCCAAAATACAGTTTAAGTTTCGTAGGAAAACAGTATCCTATTGGTTTACCCAAGCAGTAGGGATTTAAAAAGTGTGCCCAAGAAGAAGGGACTAAATCGTTTGTCTAAGAAGTAGGACCCATCAGTATCTGCCCAAGAAGTAGGGACTTCTATGTGTGTGCCCAAGACGTAGGGACTTGTATAAGTTGTGTCCAAGGAGTAGGACTGGCATCCAAGACGTAGGACCCATCTGCTCAAGAAGTAGAGCCTTCATCTAAGACGTAGGATGGCACCTTGCCCAAGAGGTAGGGACTTTCTGTGTGTTCATGAAAATGTTGTTTCATAAAAGCAAGTAGTAAAAGTGTGTAGCTGGTCGTTCTCCAGCATGTTCCCAGTTTAGTTTTCGTATGAAATACCATTTCATAAATAACAGTTATAATCATTTGACCGCAGTCACAAATAGTTTAGCACAATGCATATCACAACCGTTATATAAAAGTTTGCTCATATAGCAAAAGCGTTGACTATGTTTTCCACCCCTGTTCAAAAGCAGTTAAAACAGTAAAAGTAGGGGCTGTGAACTCACCTGTTGAGTTGAGTATGTTCGAGTGTTAGCAAAGCCTAAAGCCCAAGTAAAGTCCCTAACGTCCTATACATAGGAGATTATAATATAAGTTCGTGACTAATCAGTCAGTCAAGGTTACTTGTCCAATCAACTAGAAATATCCCAAGTGTTTGTTTGGTGTTTTGTTTGTAGTTTGAAAGCACGTATGACCTGTTGGTGACGGTGTGTAATAATAATTTCAAAAACATCATTGTTATGTTTCGTTCCATTTGTATACTTATAAAAGTGTGTCAATCATTCTTGCTTTGGTTTAATATCGTATTGACTAATTATTATTGTCCGGTAACCATTTTGAGTAAATTACAAAGTGCTAAAAAAAATGTTGACCAAAGTTGACTGCTCTGCGAACCGAGATCTGCTCTGCGAACCGAGATTGAATCTCAGCTCGTGAAATTCGCTGTTTACGATTTTTGGTGCAAATTTCGATCCTAAAGTGTTTTTAACAAGTTTCTTGGATATATTCTTGTTGAGTGGACTTAATAGTATGTAAATACAAGTGTTTTACGTAATATTTCTTACCAATTTGAGGTGAATCCGAAAATTTGAAGGTTGAAGATGAAGATGGTGAATAATGGTGTTCTTGAGCTAGATCCTTTGATGAAGATGATGATGATGTTGTTCTTCTTGTTCCTTAGCTTGAGATGATTCCGAAAATGTGAAGAAAATGGTGATGATTTAGTGATTTTTGATGAGTTTCTAGTGAGAGAAAGAGGGTTTTTAGAGAGAGGTTTGGGAGAGAATGGAGATGAAGAGAGAGAGAGTGAAGTGAAAGAATGAGGTTGGGGAGGGGGTTTGGGCTGACGTTTTGGTGCCAAATGGAGGAGAACTTTATTCCCAATTTGTGGTATTTTACCCGTGTTTGTTTACCCGATCGATAACTGTTATAATATTTTTAAATGAATAATTTTTAATTACGTATTCGAATATATTTTTAGTTGAGATATTTGATAAAAGTAATTTAAATTAATTTGTAAAATTATAACTTTGTTTTGTTTCAGTTGTACGAAATAAGTGTTATACGATTCGAAATACTTGTTAAATATTATCAACATAATATTTAATAAACGTTTATGTTATTTAATAATCTCGTTTTATTAAATAATTTTGTTCACCAACAGTCGTATGTTTTGTCACGTTTGTTCCAATTGTTTAGTACGTAATTACGACTAATTACGAAATGTAATACTACGCGTATTAACTAGTTGGGCTTTGCTAGACTTATCTCTAAAATGTGTTGTGAATTCACTCAAGGTTAGGGAATTAGCCTAAAATGCAAATGTTTAATGTACATAATCGCGTTCAAATTCGCGGGGTGTCACATTCTCCCCATGTTAGTGAAATCTCGTCCCGAGATTTAAAATCAAGTCGGAACGCCCGTTGCGTATGTTTTCCGAAAAGACATCTTGTTAACAGTTGCAATAGTTTACATGGCGCTCTAAGTTGCCATAAAAATTCCGACCGTTTCATGTATACTCGTCGTATGGTTTGATAAGTTGAGTGTTTGTTAAGTGGTCAAAGTTTACCAAGTGTCAAGTTCGAATCGACATTCGAATAGTGTAACGTTAAAGCGAGATAATAGGTTGCTAAAACGTACCAATGTTAGCGTAGGGGTCAGGTTGAGCATCCCGTGCACGAATGACGTATGCGCGTCCGCGGCCGGGTTCGTTGTTGGCAATGAGGTTGTTGTTGTTCTGATTGTTGTTGGCGTTGTTGAGCTGTGGGCATTGATTTCAGTAGTGCCCCGGTTCGCCGCACTCAAAGCAACCGTTGTTTGTTCGAGCGGGAAGGTTAGATTTACATGAATGGGCTCGGTGTCCCCATTGACTGCATCTACCACAGCGAGAGCACTCGCCCTCTTGATGCCTTTCGCATTTTCCGCATTTAGGCCTCTTGCCTAAGTATGGTTTTGGTTCGGTGTTGGTGATGGCGGCGTAGGCTCGGGTGTTTCCCACGTTCCTGTTCTGTTGACCCTAACGGTCACTACTCTCACTGTTCCCCTTGCGTTTGTTATTTCCAGATTCGCCCGCATCAGTACGGGTAGGTTCAGTTTTCCCTGCAGAAGCTTTCAGGGTTCCAATCAAGACCGCTTCATCGGTCAAGCTTTGAGCCAGGTCAACTGCGCTCCTAAAAGTAGCTGGTTTGGAGGACATCACCATGCCTCTGATTTGTGGGGCCAAGCCCTTAAGGTATCGCTTGATGCATTCCTTCTCGAGAGTTACCATGTGGGGTACTAGGCGTGCAAGTTCCTGGAACGTTGTTGTGTAACCGGTAATGTCAGTGCCGGTCATCTGAATGTTCCAGAGTTCAGTCTCGAGTTTCTGGATCTCGTTGGGAGAGCAAATCTCCTCTATCATCATCTGTTTCAAAGTCTCCCAAGTCATGGAGTAAGCAGTTGGGCGTCCAATAATCTGGACCTGAGCGTTCCACCAGGTTAACGTTTTGTCAGCTAGAGTACAGGTGGCATATTTCACCACATTTTTGGTAGTGCAGTCGCTGATGTCGAGGACCGATTCCATCTTCTCGATCCAGTGGACTAGGCCGATGGCCCCTTCAGTCCCGGTGAAGGTGCTTGGTTTGCAAGCCTGGAAGGTTTTGTAAGAACAGCCTTGTTGGGTATTCGCAGGAGTTTCACTGTTGACAGGAGTGGTTCCACTGTTGTGCACCACGTTATCACGATTACGGCTTGCCTCATACTGGGCAATTGCTTCAGCCACACGTCGTTCGATGATCTGTTCGGTAGTTTCGACGACAGGGGGTGTAGGCGCTCGGCGACTGTTTCGGGTATTTCTTCGTTTAGGTGGCATGATGACGTTCTGCGATGAAGGAACGCAGAAGTCAATGTCAATGAAAAGGATGTGAAGAATAAAGTTCCACGTGTTTTAGTTATAGAACATCAAAAATGATTGACAAGATCCCCATCACGTATCTTGCGACTACGAAACGCCCATATGTACTTAGTATTATATAATCACGTTGGCCAGACGTCATTATATGATGCTAAATACATACTTCTTTTCATCAACCACTTAATACGATCAGGTTCTCATGAGATCTGAGCGAGTTTGAACGAATCGAATGTAGCACGGTTCAAATAATGGACTGCTCGTATCGATGAGTCGTAGATTAGTTAGACGTATGCAAATGTGTGTATGCATGTGCGTTCTAGCCAAGGCTATAGTCTAGGTCTCTAAGGTCTCTAAGTCACCTAAGAAATCTAGTTCGCTATAACCAATGGCTCTGATACCAATCTGTAACACCCCCAAATTTCGTTGGTTTTAATTAGCGGAAGCGTTTAGTTAAGTATGGGGAGTGCCACAATACACAGTACATGCATACGTATCAGAGCTTATTATTACAACAAAACATAATATATTAAGATGCCAAATGTAATAGTTACAAAGTTTACGATTCGTCAAATCGTATAAATGTAAAAGTTATTAAGTTTACAAAAGTAGATTTTGTGAATATGACTAAAATCACTTTAGTTATACAAAAGAAATCCAAAAGTTTCAAAAGTTGGCATCCTAAAGCTTCGCGGGTCGCCCTAGTTCCGTATGTGCAGGCGGTTCTTACGTGCGCAGCTAATTCCCTGATAAACATAGTAAAAGTCAACAACGAGGTTGAGTGAATTCACAGGTTTTATTTTTACAATAATAGTTGGTAGTTCGAAATGTTTCACCAAATAGTTATCGTCATCACGATCAAGTAAGGTTTTATGGAATGTTATCCAAAGAATGCAGCTTACAGTTTAAGTGGGATGTTACCCAAAATACAGTTTAAGTTTCGTAGGAAAACAGTATCCTATTGGTTTACCCAAGAAGTAGGGATTTAAAAAGTGTGCCCAAGAAGAAGGGACTAAATCGTTTGTCCAAGAAGTAGGACCCATCAGTATCTGCCCAAGAAGTAGGGACTTCTATGTGTGTGCCCAAGACGTAGGGACTTGTATAAGTTGTGTCCAAGGAGTAGGACTGGCATCCAAGACGTAGAACCCATCTGCTCAAGAAGTAGAGCCTTCATCCAAGACGTAGGATGGCACCTTGCCGAAGAGGTAGGGACTTTCTGTTTGCCCAAGACGTAGGGACTTTCTGTGTGTTTATGAAAATGTTGTTTCATAAAAGCAAGTAGTAAAAGTGTGTAGCTGGTCGTTCTCCAGCATGTTCCCAGTTTAGTTTTCGTATGAAATACCATTTCATAAATAACAGTTATAATCATTTGACCGCAGTCACAAATAGTTTAGCACAATGCATATCACAACCGTTATATAAAAGTTTGCTCATATAGCAAAAGCGTTGACTATGTTTTCCACCCCTGTTCAAAAGCAGTTAAAACAGTAAAAGTAGGGGCTGTGAACTCACCTGTTGAGTTGAGTATGTTCGAGTGTTAGCAAAGCCTAAAGCCCAAGTAAAGTCCCTAACGTCCTATACATAGGAGATTATAATATAAGTTCGTGACTAATCAGTCAGTCAAGGTTACTTGTCCAATCAACTAGAAATATCCCAAGTGTTTGTTTGATGTTTTGTTTGTAGTTTGAAAGCACGTATGACCTGTTGGTGACGGTGTGTAATAAAAATTTCAAAAACATCATTGTTATGTTTCGTTCCATTTGTATACTTATAAAAGTGTGTCAATCATTCTTGCATTGGTTTAATATCGTATTGACTAATTATTATTGTCCGGTAACCATTTTGAGTAAATTACAAAGTGCTAAAAAAGAAATGTTGACCAAAGTTGACTGCTCTGCGAACCGAGATCTGCTCTGCTAACCGAGATCTGCTCTGCGAACCGAGATCTGCTCTGCGAACCGAGATCTGCTCTGCGAATCGAGATCTGCTCTGCGAACCGAGATCTGCTCTGCGAACCGAGATCTGCTCTGCGAACCGAGATTGAATCTCAGCTCGCGAAATTCGCTGTTTACGATTTTTGGTGCAAATTTCGATCCTAAAGTGTTTTTAACAAGTTTCTTGGATATATTCTTGTTGAGTGGACTTAATAGTATGTAAATACAAGTGTTTTAAGTAATATTTCTTACCAATTTGAGGTGAATCTGAAAATTTGAAGGTTGAAGATGAAGATGGTGAATAATGGTGTTCTTGAGCTAGATCCTTTGATGAAGATGATGATGATGTTGTTCTTCTTGTTCCTTAGCTTGAGATGATTCTGAAAATGTAAAGAAAATGGTGATGATTTAGTGATTTTTGATGAGTTTCTAGTGAGAGAAAGAGGGTTTTTAGAGAGAGGTTTGGGAGAGAATGGAGATGAAGAGAGAGAGTGAAGTGAAAGAATGAGGTTGGGGAGGGGGTTTGGGCTGACTTTTTGGTGCCAAATGGAGGAGAACTTTATTCCCAATTTGTGGTATTTTACCCGTGTTTGTTTACCCGATCGATAACTGTTATAATATTTTTAAATGAATAATTTTTAATTACGTATTCGAATATATTTTTAGTTGAGATATTTGATAAAAGTAATTTAAATTAATTTGTAAAATTATAACTTTGTTTTGTTTCAGTTGTACGAAATAAGTGTTATACGATTCGAAATACTTGTTAAATATTATCAACATAATATTTAATAAACGTTTATGTTATTTAATAATCTCGTTTTATTAAATAATTTTGTTCACCAACAGTCGTATGTTTTGTCACGTTTGTTCCAATTGTTTAGTACGTAATTACGACTAATTACGAAATGTAATACTACGCGTATTAACTAGTTGGGCTTTGCTAGACTTATCTCTAAAATGTGTTGTGAATTCACTCAAGGTTAGGGAATTAGCCTAAAATGCAAATGTTTAATGTACATAATCGCGTTCAAATTCGCGGGGTGTCACATTCTCCCCATGTTAGTGAAATCTCGTCCCGAGATTTAAAATCAAGTCGGAACGCCCGTTACGTATGTTTTCCGAAAAGACATCTTGTTAACAGTTGCAATAGTTTACATGGCGCTCTAAGTTGCCATAAAAATTCCGACCGTTTCATGTATACTCGTCGTATGGTTTGATAAGTTGAGTGTTTGTTAAGTGGTCAAAGTTTACCAAGTGTCAAGTTCGAATCGACATTCGAATAGTGTAACGTTAAAGCGAGATAATAGGTTGCTAAAACGTACCAATGTTAGCGTAGGGGTCAGGTTGAGCATCCCGTGCACGAATGACGTATGCGCGTCCGCGGCCGGGTTCGTTGTTGGCAATGAGGTTGTTGTTGTTCTGATTGTTGTTGGCGTTGTTGAGCTGTGGGCATTGATTTCAGTAGTGCCCCGGTTCGCCGCACTCAAAGCAACCGTTGTTTGTTCGAGCGGGAAGGTTAGATTTACATGAATGGGCTCGGTGTCCCCATTGACTGCATCTACCACAGCGAGAGCACTCGCCCTCTTGATGCCTTTCGCATTTTCCGCATTTAGGCCTCTTGCCTAAGTATGGTTTTGGTTCGGTGTTGGTGATGGCGGCGTAGGCTCGGGTGTTTCCCACGTTCCTGTTCTGTTGACCCTAACGGTCACTACTCTCACTGTTCCCCTTGCGTTTGTTATTTCCAGATTCGCCCGCATCAGTACGGGTAGGTTCAGTTTTCCCTGCAGAAGCTTTCAGGGTTCCAATCAAGACCGCTTCATCGGTCAAGCTTTGAGCCAGGTCAACTGCGCTCCTAAAAGTAGCTGGTTTGGAGGACATCACCATGCCTCTGATTTGTGGGGCCAAGCCCTTAAGGTATCGCTTGATGCATTCCTTCTCGAGAGTTACCATGTGGGGTACTAGGCGTGCAAGTTCCTGGAACGTTGTTGTGTAACCGGTAATGTCAGTGCCGGTCATCTGAATGTTCCAGAGTTCAGTCTCGAGTTTCTGGATCTCGTTGGGAGAGCAAATCTCCTCTATCATCATCTGTTTCAAAGTCTCCCAAGTCATGGAGTAAGCAGTTGGGCGTCCAATAATCTGGACCTGAGCGTTCCACCAGGTTAACGTTTTGTCAGCTAGAGTACAGGTGGCATATTTCACCACATTTTTGGTAGTGCAGTCGCTGATGTCGAGGACCGATTCCATCTTCTCGATCCAGTGGACTAGGCCGATGGCCCCTTCAGTCCCGGTGAAGGTGCTTGGTTTGCAAGCCTGGAAGGTTTTGTAAGAACAGCCTTGTTGGGTATTCGCAGGAGTTTCACTGTTGACAGGAGTGGTTCCACTGTTGTGCACCACGTTATCACGATTACGGCTTGCCTCATACTGGGCAATTGCTTCAGCCACACGTCGTTCGATGATCTGTTCGGTAGTTTCGACGACAGGGGGTGTAGGCGCTCGGCGACTGTTTCGGGTATTTCTTCGTTTAGGTGGCATGATGACGTTCTGCGATGAAGGAACGCAGAAGTCAATGTCAATGAAAAGGATGTGAAGAATAAAGTTCCACGTGTTTTAGTTATAGAACATCAAAAATGATTGACAAGATCCCCATCACGTATCTTGCGACTACGAAACGCCCATATGTACTTAGTATTATATAATCACGTTGGCCAGACGTCATTATATGATGCTAAATACATACTTCTTTTCATCAACCACTTAATACGATCAGGTTCTCATGAGATCTGAGCGAGTTTGAACGAATCGAATGTAGCACGGTTCAAATAATGGACTGCTCGTATCGATGAGTCGTAGATTAGTTAGACGTATGCAAATGTGTGTATGCATGTGCGTTCTAGCCAAGGCTATAGTCTAGGTCTCTAAGGTCTCTAAGTCACCTAAGAAATCTAGTTCGCTATAACCAATGGCTCTGATACCAATCTGTAACACCCCCAAATTTCGTTGGTTTTAATTAGCGGAAGCGTTTAGTTAAGTATGGGGAGTGCCACAATACACAGTACATGCATACGTATCAGAGCTTATTATTACAACAAAACATAATATATTAAGATGCCAAATGTAATAGTTACAAAGTTTACGATTCGTCAAATCGTATAAATGTAAAAGTTATTAAGTTTACAAAAGTAGATTTTGTGAATATGACTAAAATCACTTTAGTTATACAAAAGAAATCCAAAAGTTTCAAAAGTTGGCATCCTAAAGCTTCGCGGGTCGCCCTAGTTCCGTATGTGCAGGCGGTTCTTACGTGCGCAGCTAATTCCCTGATAAACATAGTAAAAGTCAACAACGAGGTTGAGTGAATTCACAGGTTTTATTTTTACAATAATAGTTGGTAGTTCGAAATGTTTCACCAAATAGTTATCGTCATCACGATCAAGTAAGGTTTTATGGAATGTTATCCAAAGAATGCAGCTTACAGTTTAAGTGGGATGTTACCCAAAATACAGTTTAAGTTTCGTAGGAAAACAGTATCCTATTGGTTTACCCAAGAAGTAGGGATTTAAAAAGTGTGCCCAAGAAGAAGGGACTAAATCGTTTGTCCAAGAAGTAGGACCCATCAGTATCTGCCCAAGAAGTAGGGACTTCTATGTGTGTGCCCAAGACGTAGGGACTTGTATAAGTTGTGTCCAAGGAGTAGGACTGGCATCCAAGACGTAGAACCCATCTGCTCAAGAAGTAGAGCCTTCATCCAAGACGTAGGATGGCACCTTGCCGAAGAGGTAGGGACTTTCTGTTTGCCCAAGACGTAGGGACTTTCTGTGTGTTTATGAAAATGTTGTTTCATAAAAGCAAGTAGTAAAAGTGTGTAGCTGGTCGTTCTCCAGCATGTTCCCAGTTTAGTTTTCGTATGAAATACCATTTCATAAATAACAGTTATAATCATTTGACCGCAGTCACAAATAGTTTAGCACAATGCATATCACAACCGTTATATAAAAGTTTGCTCATATAGCAAAAGCGTTGACTATGTTTTCCACCCCTGTTCAAAAGCAGTTAAAACAGTAAAAGTAGGGGCTGTGAACTCACCTGTTGAGTTGAGTATGTTCGAGTGTTAGCAAAGCCTAAAGCCCAAGTAAAGTCCCTAACGTCCTATACATAGGAGATTATAATATAAGTTCGTGACTAATCAGTCAGTCAAGGTTACTTGTCCAATCAACTAGAAATATCCCAAGTGTTTGTTTGATGTTTTGTTTGTAGTTTGAAAGCACGTATGACCTGTTGGTGACGGTGTGTAATAAAAATTTCAAAAACATCATTGTTATGTTTCGTTCCATTTGTATACTTATAAAAGTGTGTCAATCATTCTTGCATTGGTTTAATATCGTATTGACTAATTATTATTGTCCGGTAACCATTTTGAGTAAATTACAAAGTGCTAAAAAAGAAATGTTGACCAAAGTTGACTGCTCTGCGAACCGAGATCTGCTCTGCTAACCGAGATCTGCTCTGCGAACCGAGATCTGCTCTGCGAACCGAGATCTGCTCTGCGAATCGAGATCTGCTCTGCGAACCGAGATCTGCTCTGCGAACCGAGATCTGCTCTGCGAACCGAGATTGAATCTCAGCTCGCGAAATTCGCTGTTTACGATTTTTGGTGCAAATTTCGATCCTAAAGTGTTTTTAACAAGTTTCTTGGATATATTCTTGTTGAGTGGACTTAATAGTATGTAAATACAAGTGTTTTAAGTAATATTTCTTACCAATTTGAGGTGAATCTGAAAATTTGAAGGTTGAAGATGAAGATGGTGAATAATGGTGTTCTTGAGCTAGATCCTTTGATGAAGATGATGATGATGTTGTTCTTCTTGTTCCTTAGCTTGAGATGATTCTGAAAATGTAAAGAAAATGGTGATGATTTAGTGATTTTTGATGAGTTTCTAGTGAGAGAAAGAGGGTTTTTAGAGAGAGGTTTGGGAGAGAATGGAGATGAAGAGAGAGAGTGAAGTGAAAGAATGAGGTTGGGGAGGGGGTTTGGGCTGACTTTTTGGTGCCAAATGGAGGAGAACTTTATTCCCAATTTGTGGTATTTTACCCGTGTTTGTTTACCCGATCGTTAACTGTTATAATATTTTTAAATGAATAATTTTTAATTACGTATTCGAATATATTTTTAGTTGAGATATTTTATAAAAGTAATTTAAATTAATTTGTAAAATTATAACTTTGTTTTGTTTCAGTTGTACGAAATAAGTGTTATACGATTCGAAATACTTGTTAAATATTATCAACATAATATTTAATAAACGTTTATGTTATTTAATAATCTCGTTTTATTAAATAATTTTGTTCACCAACAGTCGTATGTTTTGTCACGTTTGTTCCAATTGTTTAGTACGTAATTACGACTAATTACGAAATGTGATACTACGCGTATTAACTAGTTGGGCTTTGCTAGACTTATCCCTAAAATGTGTTGTGAATTCACTCAAGGTTAGGGAATTAGCCTAAAATGCAAATGTTTAATGTACATAATCGCTTCAAATTCGCGGGGTGTCACAAGCATGTTAAGGTTGAATGACTCATTGAGATATGACGAGGCCTTCATGTTGTTCATATTTAGTATCCATAAATAAATGCAAGTTTATTCTAAAGTGTATGAGACACATATACATAACTGCTTATTGTCGTGGGAACATCAATAGGGAGATCGGTTATAGTGAAAGATGGTATGTTACAACTTTAAGTAGCAACTTGTCCTGCAGATAAGGTACATTCACTGTAAATTTGTGATGCCTAATCACTAGCACTTAATGGGATTAAATGTTGGATTGACCCACATATTGAGTGAATACTTCACGGACCATTGTCATGGGTATTCTCAATCGTGGCGCACTATCCTCTGACCTGAGCATGCTAGATTTTCGCATGTGAACCTAGTTGGCTTCTAATGAGATCTAACGGTGTTCGTAAATGAGCATCCATAACGGTTATTCGTTAGCTAACGAAGAACACATGTTGTGATTTCTAGTTTAACTCGCAAGATGGGACTTTGCAACTCTTGTATAAAATCAAGAGAGATATATCTCAGGTCGTCGATGATTTGGACTGAAGAAATTTATGGCCATACTCGAGTGATAAGTCACTTTCTTAGTCGGTACAAATCTGTAATCGAAAATAGGAATTGAATATTTTAAGGTTGATACGGTCCATGCCTTTATACTCTAAATGATCTTAAGAAATTGCAAAAGGAAATAGTGTCGCACCCCCAAAACACGTGGCAGCGGAAATAGGAGGTGTCATGGGGGCGCCAATCAAATTAAATATCACAACACAAGATTAAAGCAAACGACCTCTATATGAGACGTTTGAAAAATAGTTATATTACAATAATTCAAATGTTTACAAAATATATCTGAAGTTCGCATAAACCGTTTAGAGATTTCTAATACATTACTGAATCTACAAAATACAGCTACATGCAATCTAATCTCTTGTTGTTTGAAAATAATGCGACTCGAGCTAAGCTTTCCAAAAGCTTCCTACTGTGGCGGGTTACCTGAGAAATACATATTAAAAGGTCAACATAAAGTTGGTGAGTTCATAGGTTTGTTAAGTAATCAGTTGCTAAAATGATCCACAAGATTTCACAAGTTTTGCATCATTCGTCAATGATAAGTAACAATATCATTAACCAACGGCAATAAAAGTATTGCATACAGCAATATAAGTATACCATTTGCATGAGTCTCATAGTCAAGCTTAACGTTGTTTGCCTCCGGTAAGTGTACTAATCCGATACATTTCTAAATCACAAGTAATACTGCGCCCATGGGTTGGCTAGCGCGACTAGCCCGGACGAGGTTTGTCAAACCCTGATAGATCTATCCAATAATACTCACGCACAAATTTTAATGACTATGATAGGTAGAGGACTTTAGTGGATTATTCAGGGTTCATGCAATCCGTACCTAAAGTTGTTACCAGTACTTGTGATCATAAAGCAGTTTATAAAACAGTTGTATGTATTCTCACCCCAGTGAAAAACAGTAAAAAGGGGCTATGAAACTCACCAGAGCTAAGCAGGTAGCAAGCAATATCAAATATTAGCAAGTAGTGGGTGTTCTCGTTCCCGTGTGCAACCTCCTAACGCCCTAAACGCATGAGGTTGTTTAAGTAGATGTCTCAAAAGACCATCTATAGCGATTGTATAAGTGGAGGTTAATGTCCACTTAAGCCAATCGGGTAGGTGGGGGTTTTATGTCCACCTAAAGCTAGTTCATCAACTAGTATGTCCAAATAGTAGTTCAAGTTCGTTTATCAAAAACGTGTACGACCCGTTGGTGAAGGTTTGTAATAATAGTTCTTTAAAACATTATTATCGAGTTTGTGTTATTGTATACATTGTTATAGTATGTATCATGTGTGGTTATAAGTTGTTACCCAAGTTCATTACTTAGTGAAAAACAAGTTTCATACATTCTGTCTATAGCGACACTAGTAGCGACACTAGGGTCAGTGTCGCTGGTCATGCGACACTAGGGTAAGTGTCGCAGTATATGCGAGTGTCGCAGGTCATGCGACACTAGGGTCAGTATCGCAGTGAGTGTCGCAAGATAGCGACACTAAGTCTTGTGTCGCAGGTTCAAATCAATTATCAAATAAGTAGCGACACTAGTTAGCGACACTTAGGTAGTGTCGCAGGTCATGCGACACTAAGGTCTGGCCATATTTCAATTTTTAGCCCAAGTGTAATCAAGTGTCGGTTTTTCATTCGGGAAACTTTCTAAAATTAGTTTTTGGTCCAAGTTACTAACCAAGTCACCCAAACCCATTTTTATTACCATTTTCCAAATATAGTAAGTTTTTAGAAATCGGGCCGCTTTTGTTGACTTGGTCAAACTTACTCGGTTTGACCCGAAATTTTCACCCAACCCTTATTTCTGTTCATAGAGTCCATATAATTTGTTGGTTCAAGTCGGAGTTCACCAATAGTGTCGGTTTTTATAAAGGTTCCAAAACTTCAAGATTTCATATTTTCGACTTTTGTCGGTTTGTTTCGCCATGGGTCTTACTAACTTCTGGTCCAAATCGGGTCTCACAAATTTTACCAACTGATCTTCTATGTATCTAGTATCTAACATATGTTTTCTAAGAATTTTAAGTCCCATCTTCATAGAGAAACAAAATAAATAGCAATGCATAGCTCAGATTCTGTTTTTCACCCAGACCAGTCCCACAAATCAGCTAATAGACAAAAATGAGTATGGATCTGGTAAAAATGTAAAACATGAAAGTTGTAGATCTTTTCAATACGCAAATTTTTTTTTTTAAAAAAAGCATCTTCTAACTCTTCCTAGAACCCAAGGTATGACGTTTTTAGTGAGTTGTGATTTTCTGGACAGATTGTGTACTCTTTGTATATAAATCATAAAAACGTATTTTAGCAAGGTATTTGGAGATAATATAGTTAGATGAGCTTGAAAACATGTAAATATACATAGATGAGAGTAGTGATAGGTTTCCTTACAAAGATTTTGATGGAGATGAGATGAGGAGAAGGAGAAGTTGTTGTTGAGCTTGTTTCCTTGTAAAATAGTGACTTTTGTGGTGGTGGTGTTATGGTGGTTTATGGTGGTGGTAATGGTGGTTTTTGGTGGTGGAATTGACTGATTTTTTCTCGGATTTTTGAGAGAAAATTGTTGGTGAAAAGTTGAGAGAAGTGTGTAAGAATGAGTCTAGTGCATGAGTGTTGTGTGGTGTTGGAGAAGAATCACAATGATTGTGATTTGCATGGTTTCTCATTGGGTTTCAAGAGAGGTGGAACATGGGAGGAGGGGGCCGGCCATGGGGTCCCACTCAAGGGTATTTTGGTCATTTTCTTGTTCCTAATTTAATTTGTGGTGTTTTAGGTTCGTTTACTCGTTCGGTTTGGTGTTAAACGTTTAATACGCGTATTTAAGTAACGATTTAAATTTCAATATTTTCACTTGAAGTATTCATTCTAAATACTTGAAAAACATTTATAAAAATGATTCGTTAATTTACTGATCTCGATTTGCGCGCTCGATGTACGGAGGTTTAATCGCGTAACGTTTTAAATAGACGTTTTTATTGACGAATCATTATACGATGTTTTTTAATAATAATTTCACATAAATAGCATATTTTAAATTATAAAAATATATTTCGACTTTCGTTCGATTGTCGGGCGCGTTTCGCGCGTTTTCATTGCGTTTGCGTTACTTTATACGATATAATTAACGT
Organism: Pseudognaphalium luteoalbum; assembly: GCA_963422505.1. NCBI lineage: Eukaryota > Viridiplantae > Streptophyta > Magnoliopsida > Asterales > Asteraceae > Pseudognaphalium > Pseudognaphalium luteoalbum. The sequence continues at coordinate 51,633,694 of OY730195.1, read as the reverse complement.
GTTAAATATTATTAACATAACATTTACAAGTTTTTGAGTTTATTAAATGATTTCATATTATTTAATATTTTGTTCACCAACGTCCGTATTTATACCGTGTCGGACTCCGTCCGGTTGTTTTGCACAATTTTACCAAATTGCGTAAACGTAATTACAACTAATTACGTAGCGTAATATAAATCAATTACGGGAGTGTATATTCACATAAATATACAAATAGTTACAAGTAATTACAAGTATTTAGCCTAATACTAAACTAAACTAACGTAATTAGGGTTTCCAGAGGGTTAATCAGTAACCCTAAATCGTCAGGTGTCACATATAGCCACACCCTCACCATTTGAGTTATATTTCAGCTAGACTTTATAGCTACGAGAAGTGATTGCTTCATTGATCTGGTTAACCTAAGTTTCCTAGTAGGGACCGCCTTAGGTACATGATATTTTATTGATGCTAATATTTCGCTCAAGTGGGAGTATGAAAGATTATGTGCTTAATATTAACATAAATAAATGTCAAATCCAGTTTCACATGAACACCGCAGGGTCACACCGATGAGCACAACTGAACAAGTAGTATGATACTATTATAAAAGATATTTGATATCGTTCATTTAGGAGAAATGAATTAAGTTGGCCAAACACGATTAGAACATTTATTAGTATAAATAATTAAGTGTAAATATTTATTTAATAAAAGGATTTATTTATAATTAGTTTTGTAGATTAATTAGTTAGTTTATTATTATTAAACTACGAGGTTCTAGTTGCAAATTTATAAGTTTGGGTTAAGTTTAATTAGTTATTAAACTTAAGGGATTGAAAGAGAATTTATTTAACTTATTGGACAAGTTGGTTTAGAAGTATAAATAAAGGTCTATGAGTTCTTTATTTAGTTATTCAATACCCTAACATTCTCTCCCTCTCCTCTCCCTCTCTTGTGCCGACCGGCCCCAACCAAGCCAAAGCCGAAAGTCGGCCGAATCCTTTCCAAGGGTTTTAGTCCATGATTCGATCGCGTACTCGTGTTAGGTTTTAGTACACATTAGGTTACTATCAACCGTTCGATCGTGAATCAAAGGTGGATACCTAACGTATCCGCGTAGTAGCCGAATTCAAGAAAGAAGAAGGAAGATCAAGATAAGTCCACTCGTACTTTGGCAACGAGTAGAAGATTGAAGATCTTGCCGAGCAACCAATGTAAGAATGTTTATTTTTAACTAATTAATTATGTGTAATTAATTTTGTACATGTTTTATAATAAAAATTATAGATCTTGGCTAAAGGGTTTATTTAATGTGACTAAATGTTTTTATAACGCTTCCGCTTATTAATTGTGATAAACCGTTAATAAATATTAAATTTTGTAACGTACAATTATATCAAAACCCTTCAAGTATTACAACAACATTTTGCACCACTTTAGTCTAAAAACTTCACCACCATTAATAAACTACTAGAAGGGCAATTCTCATCCTTTTGGTGCAAAATTGTATTTAAGATAATTGTCATACATTATCAAATCTGCACAGATATATCACTGACACTTAAACAAAATATGAAATGTTAATTATTATAACAATATATTGATCTCAGAACTATTTGTATTCGACTACTCTCTTTAGAATATGTATTAAAGATATTCAAACACATATTAAACTCATTTGATGATATAGTAAAGATAATAAAGCAAATATGAAACTCATTTGATTTCATATAACTTCTACGTAATGTAAAACTATACATCTCTGCTGAATTATAGAAAAATACACTCACATTATCAGAAGGCTGAGTTTCCATTTCTTTGACAACATCAAGTAATGATGTACACATTTATCAGCTAATGACGTACACACATGTTAATTAGGAATCTCGTTCTATTGTTAGAATTAATGTGCATGTTCGATTAATGTCGTAATCAGTAGATCGTGAGCTATGATGGAGAGCATATCCAAATCGTTTTTTACTTACAAGTAGGTGAAGTAATACCATGATGGTAGGTTATGGGGATGGAGGTGAGCGTCATCCTGACTTGGAGTTGATTGAAATCTTTAGAAGAGTCTCACAAGCTAAAAGATGTGGTTAAAGTTGTATACTGACCATTAAGACCGTCTATGGTGTTTAAAGTTGTACGTAGACCCAGTGGCGGATCTAGAGATTTATCATTGGGTGTGCACGAAATTAACATAAGTTTTAGTTACTTAAGGTAATCATAAACTTCATATTATACTTCCGCTTCTTCTCGGGTCAAGTTTTTCAGGTCATTTATCGACTCTAGGATGTTTATGTGTTTCTTCCTTTATTCTTTTTTTATGCGTAAAGTCATTAAGTCAAACGTAAAATTTACACAGTAATTCCCTACTATTTATACAAGTTTAATATATCCAATGTGTATTGGATCTGATCTTATAGCTTGATGCAAGGATTGTTCAAGTCCTGCTATGTAATGGTCATTTGATCAACTTATAATTTGATGATGTCATTAACAAAGGTGAAGAGAAAGTTACAAATCGTCAATTGTCAATACTCGTATATAATCTTTAATATATATATATATATATATATATAACAAAATATCATAGAGGAGTTTGAAGCCTTGTAAATGTAACAAACTTAATATTTATTTACATTGTATATATTTTGATCAGATTAATGGTTCTAAGGGACGTCACATGACGGCGTATATAGTCAATACGTAGAAAAAGTACCATAAATTACACATAGCGTACGAAAATTACAAGTCCGTTACATATAATGGAAATTCAAGTAGTTTGCTACATATTATGAATGTTAGACTATAGTGTGTCATATTTCTACGCACTAAACCATTTTTAAATAATACTCCCTCCGTCTCAATTTTATTGTCCACAGACAAAAAACACATAATTTAAGAAAAATGTATTAGGTTGTACTCTACAACCAATAAGATTTAATCTCTCACTACATTGCAATATTTTGATTGGTTAAAAAGTACAAGTGGACAATAAATTTAGGACATCCCAAAATGAAAATGTGAACTATAAATTTGGGACGGAGACCGTATACCTTTATAATAAAATTAATACTATATAGTATCCATCACTTGTACTACTTGGGCATGCAATTCCTATCAATTCGTTTGAGATGGGTATGCATGATCTTTTGATAGGGTATGCAATTAATATAAAGATATCAAAATATTTCTAAAATTTAATTTTTTTGCACTAGTGATATGTTTTGATATGCATGTGCATACCCACCCTTGAGCATACATCCGCCACTGCGTAGACCAAGTATTAAGAGTTTACATGACGTGAAAATCATATCAGGGTAAACTAGTGTGACACTCGGTCAAAAAGGTCAAATTTTCACGCCCAATTTAAACCTCCATCACACGTATTTGATACGCATTAATACGAAAGTATACAAGTATTATATATATATATATATATAATCCAAAATAATTATTTAATAATCACATATAAATCAATCTGAAAGAACGCAGAAATACAAATACGGACGTTGGTGCAAAACTTTATAAATAATGTATTATTGTTAAAAATAATAATTATTTTCTTGAATGAAATTTAAACATATTTTCCTTTTATCGAAAACATACTCTGCGCGACAAAACCATTTGAAACATATCCGTCAAAACAAAGTTATACTTTTATAACTCAAGTAAAGTATTACTTTTATAACTCAAGTAAAGTATTTTTATAAAATACTTTGATTAAATATATATACGATTTCGTATTATCAAATTTACGAATTAAAAATATTTCTTTATTTTACGATCGGGTACACGAACAAGGACATTTTATACTGCGATTGGAGCCAAATAGGCAGAGCCGGCCCAACCTCCACATTTTTTGGATCTGGTCTGGGGGTTCTTTGACTTAAAACTTAAGCACACCCGTTTTGCCTCATTCATTTTTCTTCTTCTTCATTTTCTTCACATCTCATATATCTATCTCTTTCGATTTCTCTCTAAAATTAACAAGAACAACAAAGCAACAGCAGCAACACTTCATAATCATCATCATTATCGACCATCATTATCATTTACATACTCATTATCTATCACTCATCTCTCTCGGTACACTCCCACAACCGACACCAACATCATTATCTTTATCATCATCATCATCTCAGTTCCCCCATTTCTCTTCCGTGAGCAATCTTCCTTTTTCTTAATTATTTCGAGTTTAGAAAATTTGTATCATTATGTTTTAGTGATATATCCATGAACTTATGTCCTAAACAAACATTATTATACTTTTGATATTATGATTTCAAACCGTCACCAACAGGCCGTACATGATTTACAAACTTCAAATGTAAACACTAATTGAACACTTTGGACATAATCCTTTCGGGTGAACACTAGTATGGATGATATATTTAAACATCCATTTACTTATATATAATCTCGCGTGTTTAGGATACTAGGAGATTACAATTGGATCATAAGTATACTTGGGATTGCTATCTCCCCCATGTGAGTTTCATAGCCCCATATTTTAAACTGTTTTACTGTTTTAGGGTGAGAATGCATGCACACTATTTTTCATAAATCTTTTTTATGAAAAAAATCATTGTAAATGTTTTACAACCGTTCCTCATATTTACACTAGACTTGGATGCTAGTTATCTTTACATACTTATATTCGAATAAGTCTTAAATACAAGAACCTTCATAAGTATAAGAGATCCGGTAGACTCTTACGCAAGATTAACAAGAAACTAGATAGTTGTAGGCTATGAATACAAGAATACAAGAAAACAGTAGAATGTCATTCAAGAATACACGAATATTTGGGATTAGAACACAAGAATACTATAAACAAGAATACAAGAATGCTCGAGGTTAGAACACATGAATACCATTGCCGAGAACACAAGAAATCCATAGTACAGTACGTGCGTAGTATATGCCAAGAAACACAAGAAATTAGAATGCAAGAAACTAGAACACAAGAAACTAGAATATAAGAAACTAGTAAGTAAGGATTCAAGAGACTAGGATTCAAGAAACTAGATTACAAGAATTCAAGAAACTAGATTGCCAAGATTACAAGAAACTAGAATCCCAAGAATGCATGAACTCTTATGTGCAAGAATCAAGAAACTTATATGAAAGAATCAAGAAACTTATGTGCAAGAACCAAGAAACTTATGTGCAAGACCAAGAACTCAAGAATGCAAGAAACTTTATGTGTTCTATTATTTGTGTTATGTGTTTTATTATTTGTGATTTTTTTGGTTGCTAGTACTATGGTGTGAATTCTCTAAGTCAAGAAACTAGGCGAACTATAACACCCCATATTTTCACAAACATATTATATTATTAAACAACGGAAGCGAGTTTCCGAAAGGTAGACTTAACCATATTCATATTTACATCCATAAGTACTAAATGTTTAAAGTTCTAAAATATTGCATTTATACATACTTATATAATTACAAAATATTTACTTAATAGCCGGGTGTTATATTAACTTCCAAAATATGACTATAATTTCCTAAAAGATCGGAGTATGCGCCGTCATAGTCAAACATCCCATCAAATATCCACAAGTCCAATCCATAACTTAACCAAAACCTGCAAAATGTTAAATATGGTGGGATTAGCTCACAGCTAAGTGAATGGTACTGTATTCGACAGTTCAATCCAGAAATAACAAATCTTACAACAAAAAAAACACATAAGCACATAACGTCAAAGAGGACCGGCGGTTCTTGTGTAGCCACACCAAGAATACCTTAAATCACTGGTATGCCATCACAGTGATTTACCGATAGTTTGAAACTATCTTCACTGACTAGGGTTCATCCATCAACGATGTGTATCGAAAACCCCACCAGCCAAACAGTAGCAACAAACCCAACCAATGTTGACCTCTGAATAATCCACATAGTCACATAATGCATAATAGTCATGCCATTATGGAATAACAACAACCAATCAACCCAAATCATTAATAACAGTAACCCAAAAGATTAAACAATCAATACCAATAACCATATATATGTTCACCCGTTGTAACCAAACTTGTTACAACTGAGTTAAACCGAAGGTTACAGTTACCACTCACCGATATTCCCAGTCTCTGAACTTAGTAGTCTTATATCACTGAGTTTCCTTCTGCTTATCTGAGAACTCAAATAATAACAAGTCAGTAACTCATCCCATAATCATTATTTTAACATATTTATTAAATCAGGTAATCCCTAAAGTCTAGGCAAACAACTGTTCAATCAGATAAGAAATCAGAAAGTCCCGAACTAATGTTTAAAAACTAAAAAATATCATTTTTGACCCTTAAATGACTCCGAATGGCCAAAAACTGCCTAAGCTCTTAAAATAGAGCCTTGATCATTGACCGTTTCCGAGTGACCATGCAAATTTCAACCAAATCTGAGTTAATGAAATTGTCACTTATCCGCGACCCTGAAAAATTTGCAAAACAAAAAGTTTAAAAATCTCGGTTCGCAACTAACTGAGTTCGCAGGAACTCAGTTCGCAACGCAAACTTCTCAGTTCGCACATCTCGGTTCGCTTCGCAGGATCTCAATTCGCACCGCAGCAACTCGGTTCGCACATCTGAATTTGCAAGGTCTCAGTTCGCATCGTCATTATACACTGCGAACTGAGTTCTTCCCTGAAACCTGCGAACTAAGCCGCTGATACTTTAAAGACGAAGCAATTTTCACCATAACTCAAAAACTCAGTTTTTCTAATTCAACCTACACCTCTTATAACCTCTCAAACATCTATTAACACCAAATAACAACCAAACAATCTTTAATTTCAATTATATCACTCAATACCTAAAAACCCAATTTATATAACTCAAAGAATTAACTCACTCTTGAAAGAAGATGATGGTGAAAGGATGATACAACAGCTGATGGATATGATGAAATCAAATTAAAATCACAACCCTAATGCTAATTTTCAATTTTGTGAGTATTTGCTTGTGTTCTTGGTTCCAAAAGATGTAAATGAGACTTTGAACATTTTTAGAGAAATAAGGTCAGCTTCAAAACCGACTCCACATATAAAGTGATATAATTTTATACCCGTTCTAAATCTATTGTCTGGAACCCGAAAACCATTTACGAAAATAATAACTTTTATTTTATCGACAACTTTATTAATTTAAAACAATTAATATTTTATTAGTCACAATAAATCCTGTAATTCTTTTACCTATTTATTTTCAAGTTAACCAAAAAAAATTTATTTACCATTTTCTTTAAATAATCATTTAAAATCTTTTCAAAATACTATTTACTTCTAGACCCAGAAATAGGATGTTACACGTACCCCACTACTTAGGTTCCTCACTATCCTTGTCAAGTTTATAAGAAAACAAGAACGTATACAAAGTAGACACTTAGCATAATTGTATGCTCATATGATTGCTTTTACTAACAAGGAAAACCTATGAACTCACCAGCTTTATATCTGACCTATTTTAGTGTGCATTCTCAGGTACATCGCTATAGTAGGATCGGCCCATCAGGATCCTAGCTCGAGTCGCATCCATATAGTTATTCGCAGATTTCTTTGCATTATTTTCGTAATATTAATCATGTAGTGAAATCTCTAGAATCATTTTGCGAACTCCGATTATTTTGTAAACCTTATTACTTATGTAATGTACTTTCAAATGTCTTATTTAGAGGTTGTTTGCTTATGATTATGTGTAATGATTTCTGATTAGTCACGTCCCGGGTTGACTTCCGTTCCACGATAAATTGGGGGTGTGACAGATTGGTATCAGAGCCATCGTTATAGCGAACTAGGATTGCATTAGTGACCCTAGACTATAACTTATAAATTGTGTACTTTGTTTATTATGATTGGTTCGGGAGTTTCATCATTTGAATTTAATTTAACATAACCTGATCAACTTTGTACAATTAAAGGATAACTGGTGAGAGATCCGAAATGGTTATAGTGAACAGAGATGCGGTAGTAGACTTGGACTACGAAAGAAATGGGACCAAAACTATTACATACCATGCTTACTAGACTATAATATATATGATATATGTATGTATAGGCCTTGACTAATACCACTACTGCCATGGAACTGGCGACTAACGTTCCACTAGAACGATTCATGATTTCAAAGGCGAAACCTAACACTTACCGACCATAGTAATGGCATCCACGATACAAACACGCATGCGCGCTTAATGCAATGACGACTCAACAGATTCTGCGAAATCTCTCTGTATTCTTAGAATAAAACTTCAACCATTACATGAATGAAGCACATCTCTCATTACTCGTAGATACCTCCTCCATTACATCGATATTCACCATAAGTTTTAAGTCCACACCGACTGTAGGACTTCGATTCTAACAAGGGGAGTAAGACAAGATAAGAATATAATATTCTGCCGAGTAGAAAGTACACAAGAAAAATCACATTACTCTCGATAAGGGAGATCAGGCTAGATACTAGAAACTATGAAATCGATTTGCGAATCAAGAAGGTCACAAGAAACACATAATCAACTAGAAACAAGATATCGCTACACAACCTTCTAGTCAAGAAACCTATAGAAACTATGAACCAAGAGAAAAGACAAGAATTAGGAAGCTTACTGACGTAAGACCCTAACTACTAGAAACTCATGTTAGAAAAAGACACCATTTCAAGACCACTTAGTCAAGAAACTCGAATCAAGAAATAATAGGTCAAGAAATCATAAATCAAGAAATCATACATCAAGAAACCATGGGTCAAGAAATATTAGATCAAGAATCCATAAGTCAAGAAGCTTTGAAAACACATATCTATCGTCCGCAAGATCCCACAACTTATCATTACCACCGACTGAATTTCGGGATGAAATTCTCCTAACAAAGAGAGAATGTGACACCCGGTCAAAAAGGGCAAATTTTCACGCTCAATTTAAACCTCCATCACACGTACTTGGTATGCATTAATACGAAAGTATTCAAGTATTATATATATATAACCCAAAATGATTATTTAATAATCACATATAAATCAATATGAAAGAACGCAGAAATACAAATACGGACATTGGTGCAAAAAATTATAAATAAAATATTATTGTTAAAAATAATAATTATTTTCTTGGATGAAATTTAAACATATTTTCGTTTTATCGAAAACATACTCTGCGAGACAAAACCATCCAAAACATATACGTCAAAACAAAGTTATATTTTTATAACTCAAGTAAAGTATTTTTATAAAATACTTTGATTAAAAATATATACAATTTCATATTAACAAAATTTACGAATTAAAATATTTCTTTATTTTACAATTGGGTACACGAATACGGGCATTTTATACTGTGATTGGAGCCATATAGGCAGAGCCGGCCCAGCCTCCAAGTTTTGTGGATCTGGTCTGGGGGTTCTTTGACTTAAAACCCAAACACACCCTTTTTGCCTCATTCATTTTTCTTCTTCTTCATTTTCTTCACATCTCATATATCTATCTCTTTTGATTTCTCTCTAAAATTAACAAGAACAACAAAGCAACAACAGCAACACTTCATAATCATCATCATCATTTACATACTCATTATCTATCACTCATCTCTCTCAGTACACTCCCATAACCGACACTAACATCATCATCTTTCTGAATCATCAACATATACGGAGAAAAGGAAGCAAGAGGAGAAGCAACAACCGCCCATCATCATTTATCATCCTCTTCATCTTTATCATCATCATCTCGGTTCCCCCATTTCTCTTCCGTGAGCAATTGTCGCACCCCCAAATTCGGGTTGCGGAAGCGAATCGGGTCGGGCCGCGACTAATCAATATACACAGCACATAAGATATAATGAACAACCACTAAATGCGTCGTTTTACATTGTATTGATAAAAACCAAAGTTTACATCAAAATACTGTTTACATTAGCTCAGTTACTTGAAATTGAGAGATTTACATTACATATATAATCTATATAAAATATAATAATGCAATCAAATCTCTGATTTGTTTGAATGCACACTCGAGCTAATGATTCCTGTTTTGGGCAGTCAACCTACTGTTGAGTACCTGTGATAAATGCTAAAAGGGGTCAGTGAAACGCTGGTGAGCTCACAGGTTTGTATGTCAACACATATTTGTATGAACCGCAAGATTTAATTGAATTTAAAATGCAATTAAGCAAAATAAAAGTTATACAACCATGAGCACATAGTCTGAGCTTAAGCGTTAGGTCCAATTAAGGAAGCCTAACTGAGTTGCCTCCTACGAGTGCCTAATCTACACTCGTCTTCTCAAATGCTAATACGTCTGTTTGACCAGTTAGTGCGTGCTAACCTGGACGAGGATTGTCAATCCTATATGATATCATATACTAACATTCACGCTACAGATGTATTACCAAACTATGTTGTGGAGGGCTTTGAAATGATTAGTGAAAACAACTCATGTAGTATTTGATTTGTATAGTACTTGCGTTCATATTGTAAAATAAAATGAGCAATGTAATCACACCCCTGATGAAAACTGTAAAATGGGGGATATGAGACTCACCTGAGCCTTGAGTGTTTAACTTAAGAAACTTGAATTGATTAGCGGTGAATTGATGTCCGAAGACTTGTAACCTGAGGGTGTCCAAGACACACGATGGTTATAACACGAGTAGGCATCTCAAAAGACTGCCCTTGTAGTTGTTCGTCCAACTTAGAATGTCCAAATTACTATGATTTGGTTGATTGAATTGTCCAAGTTACTACAACTTGGTTGATTTGATTGTGTTTTGACAACGTGTACGGCCCGTCGGTGAATTGGTTGTATCAATAATCTCATTATTATTTTTATGATTTTGAAGTGTTATACTAAAAAAAAGTAAGTTCCAATGTGTTTTAGAAGTCATATCGCATTCGTGTTTGATGTTATACAAGTTTAACACTTGGTGTGAAAGTTTAGATGTAACACTGTTACTCGTGACCCTAGGGTAAGGGCGAAGCCCGTTAATGACGGGGGTCCGGGGGCAGCGCCCCTGGTTAGCAAGGTCCAAGGGGAGGCAACCCCTGGCGGGGTCCAAGGGGTGGCAACCCCTGGCGGGGTCCAAGGGGCTGAGCCCCTGGTTGGGGTCGAGCTGGGATTTGAATTATGGTAAAATGGGGTGTCAAATTTGAGCCTCAATACTTAGTGAAATATGAGTTTTAAACTTTTTGTTTTTAACGACACTTGATGGGTCACTTCCAAAATTTGGGTGACACTTAGGAAGTGTCGCATAAAATGATGGTTTCTGAATTATTAGCGTCACTTGGAGAAGTAACCCATAAGGGGGCGTCACTTAGGGAGTGTCAGGTTCGAGTGTCGGTTTCTGATCATAGGCGACACTTAGGAAGTGTTGCTAGAATTGTCGGATAAAGGTGTTAGGCGTCACTAGGCAAGTGACGGTTGGAGTGTCGGGAAAAAAGGGGTTTTATGCGTCACTTAGGCAAGTGACGCAAATTTAGGGTTTTATGCATCACTTAATGTGGCACTTAAGTGACGCATGAAGTGACGCTATACTGGACTGACCTATGCGACACTTACGCCTGTTCATCGGATTTTGAGCCAAAAATGAGTTTTCCGGTTTCTGTTTGGTCCGATTCTTTTACCCAACCCTTAGATGGACATTATAAGCTATTACAAACAGCAAACAAGTGAAAATGAGTAAAATCGGAGAGTTTCAGGATTTGTCGGGATTTGACGGGCTGTGTGGCTGCCAGCGGCGGCTGGAACCACCCCGCACCGTTTCGCTGTCCGTTGCTTCATTCCTGGATTCGTACGTGTTTTCTTTGTTATGTGTCCGTTTGCGTTGATTCTTTTTGCGTTGGATTCATAATTCGAAAACGAAGATTTTGATGAAAAGAAATCCCAAAAACACATCTCTGAACTTTAGATGTATCGTACGAATCATTTGGATCTTCCGGAGTGCGTAGAATGTTCATTCTTCGTCCATTTTTGTTGATTCTTCTTCTGTTAGATTCGTAATTTGAAAACGAACATCTTAGGTTAGATAGATGTTGGTGATGGGCTTTTTGGTCTTGAAATCTCATTTTGATGTCTGGAATCTTCAAACGTGCGTGGATTCTTCGTTTTCTGTCCGTTTTGCTTGATTTTCATCATGCAACCTTGTTTTTACCATCTTGACATAATATTACAGATTTGTAATGTTTTTGAGTTAAAGTGCCAAGAATTATTCCAGAATGAGAGAGATATCGATAGTAAAAACGTGACTTTTTACGCGATATCAAGTATCCCACACTTAGAACTTTGCTTGTCCTCAAGCAAACTCATTCTTAAAAGCTTCTGGAATGATTCTAATTGCATCAGTTTTTAGAGATACCTTTTTCCAAAGAATATAAAGTTACAGTTATGAAAGAGTTTTTACCGGAAACTAAGGGTTTATTGAATTTGATACCTTCTTCGAGCAACATGATGATCATGACTAGGCAAATGCAGCATTCTTGTCATAGGCTTGATCGAAAATCAAATCTCCATCACTTTTGATGAGGACGGTATTAATCTTTCGAGATATCTTGGAAGGAATCGGGTGTTTTTGGTGTGAAGAAGGTGTGAGGGTTTTCCTTATATTTTTCTCGAAACTTTTCTTGAGAGAGTTTCTTTGGAATTTCTCAAATTTTGAAAGGACTACATAGCCTTTTTCTTTGGAATTTTTTCTTTTCTTGGCCCATTTTCTTGATCCTTGGGCTTTTTTTTTTTTTTTGAGCAGCTTTTGCTGAATTTCTTTTTCTTGGAGCTCCTTTTACGGATGATGTTCATCCTTTGGGGAACGCTCCGATATAAGCTTTTTGCTGAATTTCTTTTCTTAGAGCTCCTTTTAAGGACGATGCTCATCCTTTGGGGAACGCTCCGATGGCTTTGTGTTAGGCTGCAGAAGTCTTGGAAAATCAAGAATATCTTTGAGAATTCATTGGAAAATGAAACTTCTGTAGGTTCGGGATGAATGTTAGGAGGTTTTGATTGGGTGTGAAGAGTGAGTGTTGAGTGGGTGGATGTTTGATGGTGGAAGGGTGTTTGGATTCCTTAGAAGTTATCAAGATGGGTTGTACCTATGCCACGTATGGCACTCATCGGTGTGATCTCGAAATGTATTACAAGAGCAAGTTCTAATTCAAATGCATACATCGGCGCCTAACCATGTGTTGCCCTTTTCGTCCGTATCTTATTCTAAAACAGTTTTGTTTCGTTGTCAAAACTCGTTCCTTGCTGTAATTTATAATTTTGAAAGATAGGATTTCTAAAGAACGATGTTTTTGAATCTGAAAATTTTGAAATTTTATCCATTTTTAGTCTTTTAATGAAAATATTGTTTGACTTACGGACAAGAGGTAAAAACTTGCGGTTGAAGGCCGTATATCCCACACTTAGAGGAACATTATCCCTAATGTTCGAATCCATTTGTTGAGTACCTCTTGTTGAAGTACCCCACACTTAGAGATTCTACTTATTTTCGGATTGTTTCGTAAGTGTAGTGTGGTTTTTATTATCCCACACTTAGTGTTTGGAATATCGGATGAGGTAATCAAAATTGGTAGAGGGTTTTTGGAATGGTGTACCGCTTTTGCTGTGCACGTTATCGGCTCCTTGTTGGAAGGTTGCTGGTCCGTGGCTTGTAGCTTATGGCTCTCGGCATTCTTCATTGCGTGGTCCATAGTCCTCCCTTGCTTAGGTCTTCTATAGTTTTTCAAACAAACCACTCAATTCAATCAAGTAATAGCTGCTGATAAGAAAAGTAAAGTAATAAAATGATAAAGTAGTAACTGGATAGATGTGATGTCTATGCATCCACAGTACATCAAATACACATAATAATAAAGTCTTGGTAGAAAATAGAGAGAAGTAAGAAGGCGGAGCAATCTATTGCTCGGCTGGTGGTGGTACTGCAGTCGAAGATCCGATGGGAGATGTCTCATCTGATGAAGAGTCATCGTGCTGATAGTGGGTGCCCTTATCTGATGCATCCCTATCATCCTCTGCGTCTGGTGTACCCACGGTGAATATCCCGTCATGTATCAACTGATCAACAAACTCCCCTGCGGGCATGTCAAAGCTATCGAGTGGAATCTCATGTATCCCTTGCTGAGAGTGCTCTCTTAATAGATCAGTCTGTCTGTGAGAAGATACTGGAGCAATCGGTGTAGCTGCAGGTCTGGTGCTCCTGAGAATCCTATGACTCTGAACAAAAGTGGCTCGAGTAGGGGCTCTGGATATCCTACTGCTACTCGAAACCTGTCCTCTAGCTGAGCCGACGACTGAGGGAATCTGCTGTCTCTGAAGGGGAATCTGTGCTCATGGTGCCTGTGGCCTGAGTGGAACTGTCCGAGGTGGTAGACCATGGCCATGGACTGGATGTCGGCGAGGTGCTGGAGTAGGAGCTACAGGGGGATATAAATGTGGTGGGGCTCGGCCCATTTCGCACGGAATGTCCGGAAGTGGGCTCACTGGTATCCCTGCGATCTGCTGCCTCATAGCTCTATAGCTTCTGACTTGCATCTGCATCAGCCAGTACCAGTAATCGGGTCCTGGGGGTGTCCCGTAATGGTATATGTAAGCTGGTATCTGAGCTCTAGTGGCCGGGACAGAAGGTCCTGGCCTAGTAGGCTGTGGTGGTGCAACTGGGACATCAGAATCTTGTGCATCCTCATCTGAATCAGAATCAGAACTTCGGGCCTCTCTCGGTTGCTTCCTCTTCCTGGACTCCCTGGGTAGGATTAGACCTGCTACCAATGTATCAATATGTAACACCCGCCAAATTAGGACTAGTAATTAGTGCCTGATTCTCTGTTAATACATGTAATTAGTTCTGTATTAGGCTAATTAATGTATCAAACTATATATTGTTGAATATATACAAAAATGCGATTTGCTTAAATCGTACGCAAACTAAATCGAATGTATTTCGGTTCAAGTAAAATACGGACGTTGGTGATCAATTTTATTGATTAATATAAAAATTATATATTGACAATAACCTACCAAAAATATTATTTTGACAATATTTCGAGTTCACTTCGTATCATATTATGAGAGTCTACGCGACTTAGACATTAAACGCGCAAACAACGAGACCAATTGGATTATTACGTAATTGATAAAATACTTGAAAAGTTTATTTAATTAACCTTTGTCTTCTTTAAAAACTTACACTTTAAAATAATTAAAATAATTATTTAACGATTAACGATCGGGGAAACGAACACCGCACGGGGCGCGAATGCACGGAGCTAAAAGTGGAGACCCACACCTCGGTGGGCCCCACCGAAAATCTGCCAAAAGAAGGGGGGGACCCTTCCCCACTCCCCATTTCCCCACTAACTTTCTTCTTTCTTCTCTCCATTTCTCTCAAACTCCACCATCCACCATCATTTCCACCACCATCTTCCACCACAAAATAACACCACAAAAACGCCCCAAATCACGTCGCTCGTTTGGAGAAAAAGACTCATCTCGCAACGATCTACATATCTATCTTTTCGGAATCTCCATTCGACACTTTGTAAGTTTCCGACAAAACCCGCAACTCCTCGATTTTTAGTGTTTTTAGCAAGTAGTTGTTTCTTTAAGCTTAAAATGTCCATATAAGGGTTGGGTAAAAGAATCATACCAAACGGAAACCCGAAAACATGTTTTTGGTCAAAAACCCGTCGAACAGACGTAAGTGTCGCACTGACGAACCCAGATATGCGACACTTCGTGCGACACTTCCCCTAGTGTCGCATGGCAATTTTTAGCGACACTTTCAGCGACACTTGCCTAAGTGTCGCATACTATCGAACCGACACTTGTCTAGCGACACTTTCAGCGACACTTGCCTAAGTGTCGCATACTATCGGACCGACACTTGTCCAGCGACACTCGCCTAAGTGTCGCCTATACTTGAAGCGACACTTACCCAAGTGTCGCCTGAAACACAAAGTTTACAAATCCATATTTTACACTAAGTTTTGAGACCCAAATTTGACGCCCCATTTCACCCAAATTCGAGTCCAGATGCGTTTTTCACCAAAGCAATGTAGTAGAAATAAAATTTTTCCAAGCTGACCTGGCAGCTCGACCCCAGCCAGGGGCTCTGCCCCTTGGACCCCGCCAGGGGCTGCCGCCCCTTGGACCCCGCTACCAGGGGCGCTGCCCCCGGACCCCCGTCATTAACGGGCTTCGCCCTTACCCTAGAGTCACGAGTAACAGTGTTACATCTAAATTTTCACACAAAGTGTTAAACTTGTATAACATCAAACACGAATGCGACATGACTTCTAAAACACTTTGGAACACGTTTTCCAAGAATAATGATAATATTATTATTACCAACAATCACCAACGGGCCATACACATTTTCAAACACTTAAACAATCAACCAAATTGTAATCATTTGGACATTCTAGTTGGACATACAACTACAAAGTAGTCTTATGAGATGCCTTCATATGTTTATAACCATCGCGTGTCGTGGACACCCTCAGGTTACAAGTCTTTGGACTTCGATTCCCGACTCATCAATCTCAGTTTATTGATATAAACTCTAAAGACTCAGGTGAGTCTCATAGCCCCTCTTTTACTATTTTTACTCAGGGGTGTGATATATTGCTTGTTTTAACGCGTGAACGCAAGTACAACTTTTACATGTACTACATGAGTTTTACACAACTAATCTTTTAAAGCCCTCCATCAGCATAGTTGTTAATACATTTGTAGCGTGAATATTAGTATATGGTACCATATAGGATTGACCCACCTCGTCCGGGTTAGCAAGCACTAACCGGGTAAACGGACGTACTAATATTTAAGGAAGACGGATGTTGATTAGGCATTCGTGGAGGCGAAAACGCTCAGGCTGTGTCCTGACCCACGAGTTAAGCTCAACTATGTGCTCATGGCTGTATACTGTTACCACTATCATTTGCTGGATGCAAAACAACTATTTAAATCTTGCGGTTCACACAACTTATTTGATACTCAAACCTGTGAGCTCACCAGCGTTAGCTGACCCATTTTAGCATGTATCGCAGGTACAAAGCAGTAGGCAGGATTGCCCCAGGAAACTATAGCTCGAGTCAGCATGCAGACAATAGAGATTTTCTTGCATTAATATATTTTGTAAAAGTATTTATGTATTGAAATCTCTCATTTTAAACGAACACGAGCTATATGTAGCTTCAAACCTTGTAAACATCTTGCTATTAATACATTCTGTTAAAACGACGCATATAGAGTCGTTTACTATTAATCTATGTGCTTTGAATATTGATTAGTAACACCCAAAGTATGCTTCCGCGAATCATTAAATTTGGGGGTGTTACACAATACTCTTAGGGTCTGGGTCTGATGATCGTGCCGTGATGTAAACGGTACCATCCTTCAGAATCCTAAGTATATCCATTTTCCTTAGAAAATTATAGTCTATTGGTTGGGCACTCCATCCTGGCAGGCTTTTAAATTTTACTATCTCCGTCGTCCTAATCAATCCCATTTTCCGAATCAACCTAGTAATTACTGGGCCCATGAATGATCTTCTTGCACCAAATTCTTTTTCTTCCAAAATCTGCTGGGCAACTAGATGGGCAACCTGGATGTTTCTCCTCTCGAGGATACATGCCATCATGATAACATCAAACTCAGACACTTGGCCATTAGACGTATGTTTCCCATCAAGCGAACAAGCCAGTAGTTTATGCAAAATCTGCATAACTGGGTCTGTGAGCTGGGTAGCTTTAATACCCGAGAAATATGGCTTTGGTGACCAATGACTCCATGCCTCTGCGGTAGTAGTCGTTAGAGAAATCGTGGTGGCTCCATTAGTAAACAGGGGTGAATCTATCTCATCTGGAGTATAGAGATCTAGGTGACGTGCAAACTAAGCCAATGACAAGGTGAACAGGCTCCCCATATATCTAAACGTGATCACCCCGTCTCCAACTCTACTCCCTGGCTCAAATGTATAGGTGGTCATGAACTCGGTGATCATCTCCATATACACCGGTTCGTCAATGCTGAACAATCTCTTGAAAGACTCAAACTGCTGACCCTCTATTGAGTAACTGAGTAGACTCTCTAATTTCTGCCTGAATCCCAATATATGTAGCTTTTCCCAATCTACATATCTAAAACTGCCAAAAGGTTTATCTCTCCATATTCGTGCCATCCGGTCGTATGCTGGTGTTGCACTAAGGTATGCAAGAGATCATGTAAGTGGACATGCTGGTTTTAGCTTTTTCTTCTTCGGCGACATAGTACTTGAGAACATGAGAAATTTAAAGTAATAGGTCTTAAGAAAGGTGGAATTTAAAGCGCTTCCCGAATTTTCTAATGGAAAATTCAAAATGAGGGCTTTGAATTCTTGACAGTCCAAAGATTACAGTAAATATCAAATGCCCCCAAGTAATAATATTAAGGTAATCATTAATGTGTGAAAACATATGGGATGGCGGTAACTTAACTTGTGAAGTAATGTCGTTTACAAAGTCTGGTGTTTAGCCAAATTTGAAACGTCATTATTTCATAGTTTATAGTCTCATTGTATGTTTTTGACTTTTAAAAGTTCAACTTGAAGTAAGGTTTTTGAATAAAAATCGCAATTAATTTATTTTTTAAAAATGCAATACTTCAAGTTGACTTTTAGGTCAAAACTTACTTCGGACGATAATTCAAATTTGTCCGCATACCAAAATTATAACCTAAACATGTAAACATTATTTTTAGGCATTTTCCTACTAGATAACAAGCTAGGTCATGCACAAAAATTTATGTCATCCATGTGTTTGGTTTTATTCAAGACTTTTGTTTCTAGTAATGATTCTCTATTGCCTATTTTGACTAGTCAAGCAAGTACAAGTGTCCTAGTAAACAAGAGTTTTCAAGTAATCTTAATTTACTATTCTAGTCATGCATGCTAGTTAACTTTTTGTTGACTTTCAAAAGTCAAATTTGCTAATCCTAATTTATCCGCATTACGCAATTAACATAGGGCAATCATTTAAAACACCACAATTACTTAAATATCTAACAACTAGCACTTAATCAAGCTAATTTCTAGATTTAATTACTAGGTTAAGGTACATCTTCTTGAAAGATCCAAACTAGCATGAATTACCAAGGGTAAGTGGTAGTAGCATGTAGTTTCTAAGCATTCAACCAAGAAAAATACTAACTCCTAGTTACTGTCTTAGCTAACTTCCTAAAATAAGACATTTTAAGTTCAAAGTGGGTTTTTTCATGACCATACCTTGTTTTAGTGTGTTATGCTTCAAAATGAACGTACAACCGAGAATATCATGCAATGAAGAGTTCAAAAGGACATGAAATTAGAGAGGTTGGTGAAGATTGGGTGATGATCCATGGAGTGGTGATGGTGGCCGGTTTTTAGGGTGAGGGAGGAAGGAGAAGAGAAGTTTTTGTATTATTTTTGAATTATGGGATCAAATGGAAGGCTTGTGGTCCATGAGAATATTTGTCATACTCCCATGTACCATATTCCTTACATGGTCCCCAATGTACATCTAAGTACTTCCCTAGATTAATTTCTAATGTCCCACTAATAATGATTACGAATCCTAAAATGTATTTATTGTAACTAGTTACTTGTTAGTCTTTCGTTACGTTATAAACAATTTAAGAAGCGCGTAAATTTTTGTGGAATAATTAAAAAGCAATCCTGAGATATTAAACTTAAATTATTTTTGGTTGTTTTAAAATTAGTTGTCTGACGTGGACTTGTTGAATGTACATGTTTCGGCTAAAATCTTAACGTTGTACGTTCTTGTTGTCGCGCACGTGTTTTCAAGCAAAAATTTAAAAACATTTTTTTTTCAAAGGAAACTTTCAAAATTTTATTATAAGACTATATTTATACTAAAATATGCTCATTTAAAGTCGCAAGCTTCGACCTTTTTCGGAAGGAATTGTTTTAAGATTCGTTCCGATCCCTCCATAGGGAAAGGGTCGAGATTTGCTCCCTTAAGCGAACGTTTTTCAGCACAATACATTTTAAAAGTTCCAAACTGGTCTTATAAACTAAATAGTAATGACGATTCTCTAATCCTAGGACTTCTCGTTCTTCGTATCCTAAATTGACAAGATCACCAATTAACTTATTGTACGTTTTCCTTATCTTTTTAAGTTTTGACAAACCGACGCGTGGCCCTTGGTCTTTGTAATTAAGATTGTGAGTGAGTTTATTCATGACTTCCAGAAATGCGTTCTCTTCCTGTGAATCAGGGTTTCCGGTTGTAGATTTAACTATCCTACAGAGTTCACTGATTGTGGATTTATGTACGGAAGTGAAAGGGTATTTGGTAAAGGCAAAGATTCGAGTAAGTTTAATGTGAAGGTCTTTTCTTTTTGCGAAGAAAACTGTGTTGATTCTTTCCTTGGTGGAATCAGGAAAAACGTCTCATAATTTTGAGATCAGGTAAGAGGCGGGGTCAACAAAGAAAGGAATTTTACCAGGAATGACGATAGAAATCATCGGATCTTGTTCTTCCCAGAACTCAAGTTTGTCGATCATTGCGGCGACACTGTGATTGATTAACATCATAGATGTTGGAAGAAAATTCATGTCGATGAGTGATTCAAAAAGTAGATCTAAAACTGCTATAAACTTTAGTTCTTGGTCTCTGAAATTTGTGGAAGTGCTTTCGCATTCATGACTTGACAGGCGAAGAAGGAATTCTACTTGTTTTTCTAATGTGGCAATCGTTTCTCGTTGCTCGTAGGAATACGGGAGATAGGCATATGTTAACTGCCTGACGAATGCTTTATAGACATCTACCCTACGGTAAATGGTGTATTGGTGTTTGTGTAAAATGAATGGAAAGATGCCGTAATTCCGAGAATCGGGCGTAGTTTGGTTATACACCGATGTTTCAGGAATGAGGGTGATTAAGTCACAAGACTTCAGAGGTTTTTCTTCAGAATTATCTTCGGGAAAATAATCGAAGTGGAAAGAATTTGGTAAATCAGGTAGGTGTAAAGTTGGTGAGTGATCTTCTGGAGATGATGCAAGGTCAGGTAATTGGTCCGTGTCATCAAAATCCAGGCAATGTTTTGGAATTGAAAGTGAGGTCCTATATTCTTCTTGGGTGTTGGAGATTTCCTTAGTTTTAGAGGAAGAAGGTGAAAAGAAATCAGATCCTAACTCTTTTTCTAAGTAGTCAAAGAATTCCGTATCATCCATTGAAGTGAGGCAAGAAGTGGGTTTTCGAGTTGTCATTATCCTAACTAACTAATACTTAATTAATACTAATTACATAAATTAACTTTCGAAAAATTTCTAAGAAGATTTCAATCGGAAGGGTCTCCTAAATATTACTACTTAAGGCGGCTTTGAATCGTACGTTTGTGATTCCCCGGCAGCGGCGCCAAAAACTTGTTGGGCCCGCAACTGTCGGTTCAGTGTCGTCGCGATTCCTGATGGTGATGCGGGCGCAGCAGGGGTTTTAAAATTTATATTTAGCTGGGCTTAAATTATACGTACTACCTACTCTGGTTAGCAAGCGGTAAGTATGACCTAAGATCATTCTATGAATCCAAACGTGTGGGCGATTAAAGCTGATGCTTTTGGTAGGAGATATTTAGGATGGAACAAAGTAGGTAGGTTTGGGGGTTTTAAACTAAGACAGGTAATTAAAATGCAGAAAAGTAAATTACAGGAAAACAGATAAAGATAAACATGTGATTGCTGAGATTTCGATAATTAATGTTTCAGGATGACAGATTAAACAGGGACAATGCTAAATGTAATGATTTAAACTATCAGGTGTAAACTCTAGAACCCTACCAACTAAATTTCCCATTGGCATGTCATTAGGAACTAGGTTATCGTGATTCTGATCGGAGCAATACGCAAACTTCCAATACTTATCTAGTTGACAGATAAACAACATATTTTGGCTTAACGCCGAGGTGCATGAATCAGTAGCGTATCGTTTCATAGGTCCGACCTTTCTTAACCCCTAAAATAGTTTAGTATTTTATTAGCATGCAGATTAATAATTTTGTATGTTTTGACCGCTGATTATGTAAGACTTAGTGTTTTAAGGTATTTAAATCACTAGGATGTAATCCTTATTCCTAAGTCTTTTTTTGTGCATTAAGGCTTGGTTACTTCAACTTATGACTTGAGTCCTCCTTTTCAAACAGTTATACATCCCTAGATTATTCGCAGTTTATAAAAACGTGTTTCATATGCAGGCCATGCCTTTCAGTAATCGGACAGTGTACTTTACATGGTAGTTCGACTGCTTCTTACATCAGACATGCAGTCAGAGTAATTGACGGTGAATGTGACACTCTAAACTAACTAAATGTAAAGCGATGCAGAAATGTAAACCTAATATGTACAACGAGTGGGTTCACTGTGTCTTACTTGTTGCATGTCATGGGCACAAATAACTACTTACCATAATTAAGGTTGATCAAGTCCTAATTACTAGGTTGCAGTCACGTGGATAACCGGAAAGGGTACTCCATAAATTAAACTCAAGTTCATAAAGTCTTAACGATACAAAGGTCATTAATTCCTATTTTATCTGAACGCGTTTTCGAACATCATTTCATTGTGCATTGACTTTCGTAGGATATACCAGTTAGTTGTGAAGTTGTATTATCCTTTCGGAATTCCAACTGTTAAACCAGAGCTGATTCCAGTGATGTAACTACCTTCGGTCGTTTATCGACTTCCATACATTTGTACTCCGTATAAAACGTTTCCAGTACTATATCAGATAAACCGTCGAATAGGGGCCGTTACATCACGTTTACAATTGTCGTACACTTTAATTATATAATGTCATCCTTACTTATAATTATCTACATCATCAACAATCACAATAATAAACTACTCGCAATTCATGGCAATAGACAAATCACATACAAGGCAATAATACATAATTAAAATATGAAATAAAGCAAGTATGATAAAGGCTTCGATATCACCCGGAAATAAATGCGCAGCAGCGTATTATTATGACTGATAACTCGTTCACACGTACAAAGATAAATCTCCAAACTCCTAACATTCGCTCTAGCCTCTATGTTAATCCGTAGATTAATTACAATAACCCTAGACTAAGATATAAGAGATTTTTAGAGTGAGAAAGTGAAAATGGAAGAATGAGAGTGTAAGTATGAGTGTGAATATGAGAGAGTATATGAGTGTCTTGAAATGAGAGCTAGGGGCTGCCTTTTATAGAAGAAATTTGGCTCAAGTTAGCACCCCAAAGCTCATGATAGCAAAAGGTGGAAAAGGTAGTGGGCACCAGGTACAAAAGGCGAAAAAGGTAGTGGCACCATGTACGAAAAGCATGTAAAGGTCTAGCACCGGGTACGAAAAAGACAAAAAAGTGCAATCCATGCGGGTGACGGGCTGGCGGCGGCGGCTAGCTGCCAGCCGGCGGCGGCGGGCACCACCCCGCACCGTTTCGCTGTCCGTTGCTTCGTTCCTCGATTCGTGCGTGTTTTCTTCGTTATGCGTCCGTTTGCGTTGATTCTTTTTGCGTTGGATTCGTAATTCAAAAATGAAGCTTTTGATGAAAAGAAATCCCAAAAACACGTCTTTGAACTTTAGATGTATCGTACGAATCGTTTGGATCTTCCGGAGTGCGTAGAATGTTCATTCTTCGTCCGTTTTTGTTGATTCTTCTTCTGTTGGATTCATAATTTGAAAACGAACATCTTAGGTCAGATAGATGTTGGTGATAGGCTCTTTGATCTTGAAATCTCGTTTTGATGTCTGGAATCTTCAAACGTGCGTGGAATCTTCGTTTTCTGTCCGTTTTGCTTGATTTTCATCATGCAAACTTGTTTTTACCATCTTGACATAATATTACAGATTTGTAATGTTTTTGAGTTAAAGTGCCAAGAATTGTTCCAGAATGAGAGAGATATCGATAGTAAAAACGTGACTTTTTACGCGATATCAGTTTGCCATTCTGAGATAAAGCGTTAGAAAGAATGAGGCCTATATTCATATAATACATATATAATATAGCCTAAGATATTAAGCGAGAGCGAGGCTTATCTATGTATATATACATATCACATAATAGCCTAAAGTGTCTAACACAGACATGTTTGAGTCCCGGTTTCTCTCGTGGTCAGAGTCAACTAGTGTATCCTGTTCAGTCATGACTCCTTTCAGATCTCACATCATATTCTTTTAATTGTACATAGTTGATCAGGCTATATTAAATTAAACCAATATCATGTAGTCACTGAACCTAATCATACTTAATAAGGAATACTGCCTAACGGTCATAGTCTAGGCCCACTAAATGCAACCTAGTTCACTATAACCTTAGGCTCTGATACCAATCTGTCGCACCCCCAAATTCGGCTTGCGAAAGCGAATCGGGTCGGGGCGCGACTAATCAATATACACAGCACATAAGATATAATGAACGACCACTAAATGCGTCGTTTTACATTGTATTGATAAAAACCAAAGTTTACATCAAAATACTGTTTACATTAGCTCAGTTACTTGAAATTGAGAGATTTACATTACATAATTAATCTATACAAAATATAATAATGCTATTAAATCTCTGATTTGTTTGAATATAGACTCGAGCTAATGATTCCTGTTTTGGGCAGCCAACCTACTGCTGAGTACCTGTGATACATGCTAAAAGGGGTCAAAGAAACGCTGGTGAGCTCACAGGTTTGTATGTCAACACATATTTGTATGAACCGCAAGATTTAATTGAATTTAAAACGCAATTAAACAAAATAAAAGTTATACAGCCATGAGCACATAGTCTGAGCTTAAGCGTTAGGTCCAATTAAGGAAGCCTAACTGAGTTGCCTCCTACGAGTGCCTAATCTACACTCGTCTTCCCAAATGCTAATACGTCCATTTGACCAGTTAGTGCGTGCTAACCCGGACGAAGATTGTCAATCCTATATGATATCATATACTAACATTCACGCTACAGATGTATTACCAAACTATGTTGTGGAGGGCTTTGAAATGATTAGTGAAAACAACTCATGTAGTATTTGATTTGTATAGTACTTGCGTTCATATTGTAAAATAAAATGAGCAATGTAATCACACCCCTGATGAAGACCGTAAAATAGGGGCTATGAGACTCACCTGAGCCTTGAGTGTTCAACTTAATAAACATGAATTGATTAGCGGTGAATTGATGTCCGAAGACTTGTAACCTGAGGGTGTCCAAGACACGTGATGGTTATAACATGAGTAGGCATCTCGAAAGACTGCCCTTGTAGTTGTTCGTCCAACTTAGAATGTCCAAATTACTATGATTTGGCTGATTGAACTGTCCAAGTTACTACGATTTGGTTGATTTGATTGTGTTTTGACAACGTGTACGGCCCGTCGGTGAATTGGTTGTATCAATAATCTCATTATTATATTTATGATTTTGAAGTGTTATACTAAAAAAAGTAAGTTCCAATGTGTTTTAGAAGTCATATCGCATTCGTGTTTGATGTTATACAAGTTTAACACTTGGTGTGAAAGTTTAGATGTAACACTTTTACTCGTGACTCTAGGGTAAGGGCGAAGCCCGTTAATGATGGGGGTCCAGGGGCAGCGCCCCTGGTTAGCGGGGTCCAAGGGGTGGCAACCCCTGGCGGGGTCCAAGGGGCTGAGCCCCTGGTTGGGGTCGAGTTGGGATTTAAATTATGGTAAAATGGGGTATCAAATTTGAGCCTCAATACTTAGTGAAATATGAGTTTTAAACTTTCTGTATTTAACGACACTTGATGGGTCACTTCCAAAATTTGGGTGACACTTAGGAAGTGTCGCATAAAATGATGGTTTCTGAATTATTAGCGTCACTTGGAGAAGTGACCCATAAGGGGGCGTCACTTAGGGAGTGTCGGGTTCGAGTGTCGGTTTCTGATCATAGGCGACACTTAGGAAGTGTCGCTAGAATTGTCGGATAAAGGTGTTAGGCGTCACTAGGCAAGTGACGGTTGGAGTGTCGGGAAAAAGGGGTTTTATGCGGCACTTAGGCAAGTGATGCAAATTTAGGGTTTTATGCATCACTTAATGTGGCACTTAAGTGACTCATGAAGTGACGCTATACTGGACTGGCCTATGCGACACTTACGCCTGTTCGTCGGATTTTGAGCAAAAAATGAGTTTTTCGGTTTCCGTTTGGTCCGATTCTTTTACCCAACCCTTAGATGGACATTATAAGCTATTACAAACAGCAAACAAGTGAAAATGAGTAAAATCGGAGAGTTTCGGGATTTGTCGGAAAATTACAACTTCGCGCGAGAGGAATCCGGAAAGATAGAAACGTAGATCGTTGCGAGGTGGTTCTTTTTTTCAAACGAGTGAGATGATTCAAGGGTGTTTGATGGTAGTTTTTGTGGGATTATGGTGATGGTGGTGAAATGAGAGAAAAATGGAAGAAGAAAATGGAAGAGAGAGAGAGTGGGGGAGGGAAATGAGAGGGAAAAAAGGTGAAGGGGGGGGGGGGGGTGATGTCCCCCTCCCTTGTCCAGTTAGGGGGCCCCCACCCCTTATGGGTGTGTCTCAATTTTTGTTTCCCGTGTGTGTATTCCGCGCGGTGTTCGTTTTTCCGATTGTTTAAACGTTTAATAATTATCTTAACTTATGAATATTTATTGATGTTTTTGTTGAAATATTTCATTGAACCCTTTTACTTGAGTTTATAAAATGTAACTTATTCTTGTTTCAATTGTTCGCGCGTTTATTATTTTAATCGTGTAACCGTTGTTTGTACGATACTAATTCGAGTTGAAATATTAAATAAATAATATTTTGAATACATTCGGGTTATTAAATAATGTCATATTATTTAATAAAAATCATTCACCAATGTCCGTATTACTTGAATCAAATTGCACTCGATTTGAAACTTGTACGATTTAATCAAATCGCATACTTGTATATATTCAACAATATATATATTGATACATTAATTAGCCTAATACAGAACTAATTACATGTATTACACTTGATTAGGCACTAATTACTAGTCCTAATTTGACAGGTGTCACAGCAATCTTCCCTTTTCTTAGTTATTTCGAGTTTAGAAAATTTGTATCGTTATGTTTTAGTGATATATCCATGAAGTTATATCCCAAACTAGGATTAAAAACTTGTTTTGTGATTTGATTGTGTGAATCGGAGCTGAAAAAACCCACATAGCCGATCGGCTATGTATCTTTAGCCGATTGGGTAAAATTAGTCGATTGGGTAAAATTAGCCTATTGGGTGAAGCTTAATAGTTAAGAAACAATAACCGATCGTGTATTTTAGTTCGAATTTGTTATAGGGGTACAATTCAATGAACACAAAAGTTATACTTATGGATAAATATTTACACAATAAACGAAATCTATATAATTATATTATTTATACGAAACACACATTATTATACTTTTGAAATTATGATTTCAAATCGTCACCAACAGGCCGTACATGATTTACAAACTTCAAATGTAAACACTAATTGAACACTTTGGACATAATCCTTTCGGGTGAACACTAGTATGGATGATATATTTAAACATCCATTTACTTATATATAATCTCGCGTGTTTAGGATACTAGGAGATTACAGTTGGATCATAAGTATATTTGGGATTGCTAGCTCCCCCAGGTGAGTTTCATAGCCCCACATTTTAAACTGTTTCTGTTTTAGGGTGAGAATGCATGCACACTATTTTTCATAAATCTTTGTTATGAAAACAATCATTGTAAATATTTTACAACCGTTCCTCATATGTACACTAGACTTGGATGCTAGTTATCTTTACATATATTCGAATAAGTCTTAAATACAAGAACCTTCATAAGTATAAGAGATCCCGTAGACTCTTACGCAAGATTAACAAGAAACTAGATAGTTGTAGGCTATGAATACAAGAATACAAGAAAACAGTAGAATGCCATTCAAGAATACACGAATATCTGGGATTAGAACACAAGAATACTATAAACAAGAATACAAGAATGCTCGAGGTTAGAACACATGAATACTATAGCCGAGAATACAAAAAATCCACAGTACAGTATGTGCGTAGTATATGCCAAGAAACACAAGAAACTAGAACACAAGAAACTAGAATACAAGAAGCTAGTAAGCAAGGATTCAAGAGACTAGGATTCAAGAAACTAGATTACAAGAACTCAAGAAACTAAATCGTCAAGATTACAAGTAACTAGAATCCCAAGAATGCATGAACTCTTATGTGCAAGAATCAAGAAACTTATGTGAAAGAATCAAGAAACTTATGTGCAAGAACCAAGAAACTTATGTGCAAGACCAAGAACTCAAAAATGCAAAAAACTTTACGTGTTCTATTATTTGTGTTATGTGTTATATTATTTGTGATTTGTTTGGTTGCTAGTACTATGGTGTGAATTCTCTAAGTCAAGAAACTAGGCGTACCCCACTACTTAGATGCATCACTATCCTTGTCAGATTTACAAGAAAACAAGAACGTATACAGAGTATACACTTAGCATAATTGTATGCTCATATGATTGCTTTTACTAACAAGGAAAACCTATGAACTCACCAGCTTTATAGCTGATTATATTAGTGTGTATTATCAGGTGCATCGCTATAGTAGGATCGGCCCATCAAGATCCTAGCTCGAGTTGCATGCATATACTTATTCGCAGATTTCGTTGCATTATTTTCGTAATATTAATCATGTAATGAAATCTCTAGAATCATTTTGCGAACTCCGGTTATTTTGTAAAACTTATTACTTATGTAATGTACTTTTAAACGTCTCATTTAGAGGTCGTTTGCTTATGATTATTAATGATTTCTGATTAGTCACGTCCCGAGTTGACTTCCTCTGCACGATAAATTGGGGGTGTGACAACTAATCGAGACGGGGTGGGGTGGGGGGGTGTTGGTGGGGAGAGGATCTCATATAAGTCATTGATATTCTAATACTTGTAATGATATTTTGTATGATCGCGTGACCTCTTGGCTTTATCCTCGATGTTGATTGTATAACATTTGATATTTGATTGTAGGTAATACTCTAATACCGGTTATTATGCCGTTTCAGCTTTGCTTTCCTCCTACCTGGTTGTGGTCCATCTTGTTTCACTCCTGCCTTTATTGGTTCTGTTCCAAATGAGTACGGTACATCAACCTAGGTAAAGGAAATGAACCTATTCCAATTTATGAGATTTAGATACTAACATTTAACAAAACTCGCATCTCGTGTTTTTAACTTCAAATATGATATCATTTTATTTCTTCAATTAGAATCCAACATAAATACGATATAAATACCGAAACATAAAAGCATTCAATGCTTATAGGATAGCAATATGTAAATAGCAAATTTATACAATATTTATGAACTTTAATTACCATATAGTTTATATTGTCTTTAACGATCCTTTTAACTTTCATAATATTTTCCAAAATTCAAAATTAATACAATGTATAGAAATCTCAATTTAGATATTACTACATCCTTTTATGATGTAATCATAATGATTTCAAATTTTACAAAAAATTTCCTTTTGTTTCCTATATATTCAATAATTTTAATTCTAATTTTTAACATTCAAGAATAATAAAATGTACATAAATTTAAAAATAAATATTAATCTTCTTATGGTAAAACAATTATAATTTTTTCAAAACCAATCTTTTGGTCAAACTTTATCATCTAAAACACCTAAAAATAGTAAATAAGATTACATTCACCTTCACATCCACATTATTCATATTACCATTCTATTTACACACAATACAATAATTTATTTCCCTAATATTATTACATCATCAACAAAATAAAAAGGGGTCCCTCATTCTCACATTTTCTCACCGATTCATTCACAAAGTTGTTAACTTTCTTCAAACCCCATATCATTTTCACTGTTTTTCCCCCTTCAATTAGTGACAACAATGTCCGAACTTAGCAACGACAAAAGGTGCAGAAGAAACGATGGAAGAGGGTGGAGGTGTAAGATGCCTGTTGCAGAGGGAAAAGGGTATTGTGAAAGACACATTACACAAGGGATTTTGAGACAGAAAAGGCAGCCTGTGCCTGACCATTTGAAATTTGAAAGAGCTAGAAGAAGTATTACTCCAAAAGTAGAACCGCAAGAACAAGAACAAGGGTCTAATGAGGGTGAAATTACCGATTTACCCCTGACAGGAACAAGGGCTGTTGGAAATAAGAGAATGAGGAAAGAAGAAGAAGCATCAGATGATGTTGTTGTTGGTGGTGATGTGCCCACATCAAAAGAAGTTGCAAAAGAACCTAAAGTTCTTAATATGTTTGGAGCTTTCGATCCTGATATTTTTGGGTGTGGTTCAAGTTCAGTTCCTGAAAGCCCAGTGCAGGTTGTTTTCTTTCATAGCTAATTATCATTATTATTATTTTTGTTATATATGAATTTTTTGATTTCTTTATATTGTTCTTTTGTGTGAATTTGTTTTAGTGGGGAAAGATTGTATATTTTTATGTGAATAATTTCAGTTTTGCCCAATTTTAATTTTGCATTAGGTTGAATGTCATAAAACAAATTTGGGGGTGGGCAAAACTGATTAACTTTAGGGTGGGTCAAAAGGGGTAAATTTATGGGTCTGGTCAAACGGGTCGGTTGGGTAACAGGTCTGCTTGGTTGGGTCACAGTTTATCTCGGGTTGGTTGGGTAACAATGTGGGCCGGGTCAGTTAGGTAACGGGTCAAAGTGGGTACATTTTAGTGGCGGGTTAAAAGTGTGGGTGAGTCTGCTAACATTTTAGGGCAGGAGTTTGTCTGCCCTTTACATAGATTTTGACATTATGAAATAGGTTTTTTTCCAAAAGATTGTTATTTTTTTAACAAAGAAGTTTAGAGGGTGGTAAAAACATGATTATGTAGTGGGTGACTTTCAACCTGTTTGCAATAAAATATACTTGCTATGAAATATCACCCAAGTTGACCCATTTCACATTAATTGGTTGTAGTTGCCTCTTTACCATATTGTTGTTCTTTACTTCATCTTGTATTCATTGTCCAAGTGTTTTCTTTGCATGCAAATTGTTTCATGTGCTTATTTTCAACACAATATGATGTTTATAATGTAAATTCATGATATGATACTTTACTTTCATGTAACTTAATCATTGATGTGGCGTATTTCTGTTCAAAATTTTATGTATCGCTGAAAATTCATGGTATTGGTTCATTACACAAATTGTTGAAACTTGCATGCACATAATCACATTGTTGTTTTTGTTTATATAACTTCTTAGTATAATGTATATGCTGTTTTTTGATTATGCATATAGAGGTTACCAAGTATAAAACGAAATGTAAAAGCAACTGCAAAGAAGAAGATCAACAACAAGTGCCATTGGTGTCGTCTTAGTAGCTATCGAGTTCTTGTCAAGTGTTCAACATGTCAAAAGCAGTTTTTTTGTCAAGATTGTATTGACAAAAGGTACGTTTTACCCTTATACGATTTTAAAATATGACCAATGCTTAGATCATATATCTGCTCAGATGTTGATCTTAGAGTTATAGATTTGTGCATATCTTATTAATCCATTGTAAAATTAGATGCCATTATTGAAGTTGAAATTTTACCATTTTGGGTTTATTTGATGATAGTTTTTAAAGTTTTGTTATTTGTATTAATTTAGGTTTCATTGTAAAAACACAATCATGAGAGAGTGTCCAGTGTGCCTAGGGGAATGCACCTGCCAAGCTTGCACCAAAGGAAAACCTAAAAATGTCAAAACAAAGGTTTGTCTCCGAACTGTAAAAAGGAAGTGTGTGGTGTCACTTTAGTACTATCATATTATGAAAATCATTATATGCTCATGATTCAGGAGCCATTTATTCATGATGTTGATGAGGATGTGGTTATCTGTGATTCCGGAAAGGAGATGAATGATTGCAATCGAGAAAAGGAGCTTGACAAAAGTCAACGACTTCACATAATCAGGGAGCTTCTACCGGTGATTGAAAAGATGAATCAAGAGATGATGATGGAGTTGGATTCCGAAGCTAAACATAGAGGTATGTTGCCTCTTTTATTTTAAGGTGGCAAAATAGGCGGGACGGGTGGGTTGAGTAACATGTCAAACACGTTCTGGTTAAAAAAGTTGTGTCGGGTTGATCTGCAGACACTTTGTTCTTTCAATTTCATAAACCGATAATGTGTTAAATAATAAATATGATTATTAAAACCAGATTATTACCATATTAATTTAAATTTATGAATAAAATGATTTGTAAGACTGGATTTTTCTCGTTTCTTGTTTCCTTATCCTTTAAAAATCAGAATCATACCGTTAGAGTTCAATAAATGCAGGAAAAAGTCATAACCAGATAAAAGTTCAATTTCAAAAAGATCCTCAGAAGAAGGAATGCAGGTATGTTTACAACACAATCCATACAATACTCTTGATCTACTTATGTGATTTTTCAGAAAATCATACGACTGATAGCTATTTATTTATATGGTGCCACAGTTTTTGCAAAGCTTGCATTACAGTTGTTCACAGAAGCTGCGATCATTGCGCTTACAATTTCTGTTTAAGCTGCTGTGAAGAGTATAGGAGCGGATACTTACATACGCGTCTTGAGAACTTGAAAACTACAAGATGTGTAAGAAGCAAAAAATCAATAAACATATCTTGGAACTTAGGTTGTGATGGGAGTATAACATGCCCACCAAAGAATTTAGGTGGTTGTGGTGAAGGTGTTTTGAATTTAACATCTTTTTCTTCATTTGGCTTCACTAAACATCTTGAAGAAGCTGCTAAACATATAATAGTCCGTGATTATAAGTTCATAAAAACCGCTTACTCATCATCCACATCCTCTCCATGCCCATTATGCGATGAAAATGATACCGTGGGTCTGAAATTTTCTACTAAAAAAGAATTCATGGATATGAATCTTGAACATTTTACAAGACATTGGGGAAAGGGTCAACCCATTATTCAAAATGTGGTTTTCAAACCAGTTTTAAATTGGGATATTGGTTTCTTTCTATGTGAATATTTAAAAAAAGGCGCCAAATCCCGTGCAGTGGGGACACTGAAAGGCACATGTGACTGGTTTGAAGTCAATTTTGGAAGGAAACAGATTATTTCTAGGGGATCTATGAATGTGTGGAAAGAGTGTGTAAAATTCAAACTTACGTTATCTGGGGGGTTTCTTCAAGACAACTTCCCAAGTTATTTTGACGTTGTCATGAATTCTCTTCCATTTCAAGAGTATATGAATCCATTCACGGGTTCACATAATCTTGCTGCAAATATGCGAGATGAAGATAAAAAATCTAATTTGGGTTTTTATGTCAACGTCTCGTATGGTGGACTTGAAGATCCTACGGATGCAGATCTCTTATCGAATTTATGTTTGCATGCTCATGATGTGGTAAGTTTCTCAATTCCTTATCTTGTCATCCTATTTTGAAAAAGATTCTATATATTGTGTCAAAATATTCACTAAAGTATTGAACTTTATTAATGAAATTCAGTTTAATGTTCTTGTAAATGCGACTGCACACCCATTTCCCCAGATAGTACTCAATGATGTGAAGATTTTGATGAATGTCTACAACTTACAAGATCATCTTAAATCTTCAAAGAAGATTGTGAACCGTAATATAGTAGAGGAAATGGCTGCAAGTTCAGAGGTTTTGGTGCCTGATGAATACCGTGATGAAAAATCAGATGATGAAGATTTATCTCAAAGTATTAGCAACTGCGGGGCCAAGTGGGATATTTACCGTAGAGAAGATGTTCCAAAGCTTGTAGAGTATCTTACAAAGTATTCTGATGTGCTCATAAGTACCCGTTATGGCTCTCCCAAAAAGGTATAGTTAACGTCTTGTCATTCTTAAATTATAAAGTCTATCGGATTATTGTAATAGGTACTTACTTTTGGTTGTAATACAGGTTGTTCATCCACTTTTTGATGAAATCTTCTATTTAAGTGATTTTGAAAAAATGAGACTTAAGGAGGAATATGGTGAGTCTCTCATCTTTTTACAAGTTAGTATAAATTTAGTTCAGTTACTAGTTATCATCAATACATTTTTTTTCTTTTAACAATTAGATGTGGAAGCATGGAGCTTTGAGCAACATATCGGTGAATGTGTAATCATTCCTGCTGGTTGTCCTTATCAGATGAAGAAAACTAAGGTAACTATTACATGTGTTCACTATTAGATTCTCATTTGTATTTAGCAGCTAAAACTTTTAGCTAAGATGTTTACTCTCGTGTAGTCGTGTGTTAATGTGGTTGTTGAGTTCATTTCGCCTGAAAGTGTATCGGAGTGCATCAAAGTGAGTGATGAAATTCGTCTACTTCCTGTAAATCATCAAGCCAAAGGGAATATGGTGCAGGTAGAATCATTATGACACATTATTCTTAGTTGAACTAAGTTTTTCGTTGATAATCCTAATTTATGTAAGTTGTTTTTTCAGGTCAAGAACATGGTTATTAACCGAATGCAGGCAACAGTTGACAAAGTAAATGCGTGAGGTTTCACCAACAGAGTAAGTTGTTGCTTTGGTTCGAAGATTGGTAGGCTTAGGCATAGTTGCTTTTGACCCTTATAAAACTCTATATGTAATATGTTTTTCTTGTAGACTTCAAAGTTTTAACTGTTTGTGGTAGTTTTATGGCCTCTTGCTGGCTCATCCTAATGATATTTGCATTTTGAGTTGTTGTTTCTGAAGTCAAACGTGAATTTAATCGTTCAAAAATATTGTGATAATGCTATCCATGATTCTATGAATATAACATGCTGGGATACTGTTGGCGATCAAATGATTGAATATTTGCTTGTTTAGAAATCATATATTACTCGATATGGGGATTTGTCATCTTTGTGTATTGTTATGTATAGGTTTACGTAATAAGCAATTGGATTAGTTAT
This sequence comes from Pseudognaphalium luteoalbum, assembly GCA_963422505.1. NCBI lineage: Eukaryota > Viridiplantae > Streptophyta > Magnoliopsida > Asterales > Asteraceae > Pseudognaphalium > Pseudognaphalium luteoalbum. The sequence goes on along the minus strand of OY730195.1, from coordinate 51,598,808 downwards.
ATGAAGAATCCTAATTGGATCTTGAACGTAGTTGTTTTCTTCCTTTTGTGACACTCATCGGTCTTGAGATACTTCTTCAATATATCTCTAGCTTTGAGACAAAGGGTCCATTTGGCAGTGTTTTATGGGATGCAAAGATAGGAAGGTTTCTAAGCTACTTGTAGTATAAAATCTTAAACATATAAGAATGGATATATAGGACAATCAACTATGTAACTAGGAAGAAAAGGAATTAAATTAATATTTTGTTTAGAAATCTTGCACTGTAGTTTTTTGATAGTTTGTTTCTCTGATGTAAGGTGGTGTCTATTTTTGGGTTTTGAGTCTTGGAAATAAGTTGTATGTGAGTCTTTTGGTTATTGGGTGTCTTCATAAGTGTCATTCCAAACAGTTGATGGGAATGGAAGTACAATTTTGAGATTCCTCAATTGTCGAGAAAGAATATTTTCTTTTGCTTGTGGGTACCGACACTAAGATTAAGTACAAAACCACATTAATCAACCATGTAATACATATGGTGTAAATAAAATGGATAAGGTTTTCCGTGTTCAGGTTACATAGGGTGGGCGAGTCATATTTTGACTCAGATGTACGTGCCCTAACCGGGGTACCCCCGTGACGGTTTGTGACCCTTTTCCTGGTCAACCTTAAGATGTTTACCTAGTGAGGTTCGGACCTAATAACTATCATGTAAGTCTATCACAATAAGTTGAACTTGTAGTTAACCTCCGAGGGGTAGCTAAAGTGGGCTTTCAATATATTATTACTCTTCTTAATGTTTTAATCGTTAGTTGACTCCTTGTGTAGGCCACTTAGTTCTGCTAAGGGTGAGCTATTCTCGGTTTAAATGTGTGTGGTAGTGGACTTAGACCCTATACTCCTAGTTGGGTACCATGATTTCCGAAAAAAAGTTGAACTTGTATAATTTATACATATAACAAACATTAAGGGTGGTGATTTGTACACAACATTATATCAATACACCACTAATCATGCATCACACTGTTGTACTGCACAACACTCTAAAATGTAATTGGTGGTGTATGGCTAAAATGTGGTGGTGTACAAACATTATCACCCAAATGTTAGGGATACCAAGCATTTAGTTACTACATAACAAAAACACGAAAACTGCTAAAGTACAAACAGATTTAAATATTGCTTTAGTAATCAGTTCTCTACTGATTGTATTCTTAGTAATAATCTCTTTCACAGGTTCTTCTATTATTGGCAAACTGCATTCTCTGCTTCAGTGCTCTAGATAAGCTCCCTAGTGCCTGTCTGAATCTACCCAAGAGCTGGATGTTATGTAAGCAGTCTTATGTGAATCAACTCGGAGATTCTTTCATGTTAGTTAGCTGATTATGATGATGTAGAATATGTCGAGAAGGGAATTTTGATTTTCCTTTTTTGTTTATTATATTGTTTTATAGCTTGATGAGTATGGATAATTTTGTTAGAAGTATTTAGAAAAGACAATGGCAGGAAAAGACAACACAATGCATCACTTTTGACAGTTGTTTCTAAAAAAGAGTGATTGTGAATGAATTCAAAGTAATTTATACTCCGGGTATATTCATTCAAGTCTCTTTATGTTTCTTCTTGTGCGCCATGCTTGTATGAAATGAATAGAGTGAAATGCCATTGTGAGTCCTTTTTATGATGAAACAAGATGTACTTAGAAATTAGTATGAACCTGTTACATCCTAAGTATTGGATTAGTGCATGATATGTTTTGTCTCCATGCCTGTTTATTATATTTTGTAATTATAGATACTTCTATTAAATATATACTTGCTGTTATAGAAATATATCATAGATGTCTGATTGTACCATTTATCTTGAAAGTATAGACTCCTAAATATGTCCATTTCTTGTTAATCCCTTCACATCAAAATAAGCTGACTCCAACTCTGTGCTCCTATAGATCGTTCAATTGACTTTGTACTTTTAGGGAACATTCAAATAGATTGTTGGGTACAATGTATTATGCATTCATGCTGCGTATGTATTGAAGTAGGTATTTGTTTCCTTATTAGCTCGTCCTATGATTACATGTATGTGTTATGATTATGGCAAGATATATAGTTGAATTCGTTACTTCCCTTTTTTAGCCGTTGATTGTTACGCTTACTCTCAAAGTGGAAAAAATTTAATGATACTGATGTGGAAGAAAGATGGATATTAGTTGGATTTTAGGAATTCTAGTTTGAACGAGTGTTGCTCTTGCCTTTGTGCATGACTACTCTTATAGAAAGACAAACTTTTTAGTTTTTGTACATTAACATCTTTATTGCCCTGTGAAAAAATTGGATAGTAATAGTGACATCAGCGATGACAATATTCTTGTAATATGTATACCTTTTTCCATTTTAATGTATGATTAGTTACTGTCTTTATCTTTGTTCTTTATTAATCTAATACATATAGGTTTCCTGTTATAGGTTGTCTTGTCCGTTTGTCGTTTCTCATTGACATTCATTGACAAAGCCTCCATCTAAGCGTTCTAGAAGACTAAGAGGTACATTAGATGTTTCTCACAAGCGATGAGGTATAACCTGCAGCAAACATAGCGAATCCTAATTTACGGATATTAATGCATTAAATTTTTTCATAATGATATAATGAAAAGAGCATTTATTGAGTTAGCATTAATTACTTATCCTTCCTTTTTTTTTCTTTCAGGTTTGTGTTTGACTTTGAACAAAATTTATGAGCAGGTTAAAATTATGCATTGCATTGATGCTAATGACTCACACTTATCTTTCCTTTTTATGGGTTTGTTGCATGATATATAAGAATGTGTCGAAAGTACATGTATATTACCAAAACCAGTTAATATACTAATTTATTTAACTGCATAAAATCCCTTTTGATTCATTTACTAAACTGATTAGATGTAACTCATTATTGAATACTCCGTCCGTCCCTAAATAAATGTCCAATAGAGAATGGGCACACAGTTTTAGAAATCTGTAATTATGGTGATTTTGATAGTGAAATTTCTATTTTTCCATTAGTTTCCGTATGCACCTTTTGTTGAAATGTGTAAGTAAACAGTTATAGGAAAACTGGTAATTTATTTTTTGAAGTAAAGAAACTAGAATAGAAAGGTGGAAAATTATGTTGGGGAGGGAGTAATATAAGTATTAGACATAAGTTTTCTTCTTATTCAACATAGTAACTCAGAGATCCTATTAGCTATTTGAGCAAGTTTGATGATGTGTGCAGTGGCAGCAGCAAGTAGATGACCTTTTATGGCTTTGAAGTTTGAATATTGCTTCTTTGCAAGGTAAGTTTTGCAATGATCATGTTATTTCTTAAGGATTATGAACCATAATGTTCATGCATCTTAATTAATCTCATGACAATATTTTTAGGAAGGGTTTATATATAAACATAAAGTTTATCATTTTAATTTTCCTTTCTAGTATTTGATTAAACAAATAACCTGATTAATGTCAATCAACCTCGTTTTCTACCTCCAGTCTCGACCTTTGATTGCTAGGCCTACTTGTAGTTTCCGAATGAAAAGTAATGGGGCTGATGTTCACAGCAACTCGGGAATTTGTGAATTTCTAGTTAAAGGGATAATGTATGTGGATTCCACATAGATATTAAACTGTCATCGTGAAGGCCACCCATGTATAGAAAGTACTCTATAGGGCACCAAATTGTGTATATGGTCTCAGCTATATCAATTCCAGCCAAAAACATGGATGGCGAACATGCTTTTATTTTTTATATTATATTTTTTTCTATATAATGTTAATCTGAATACTTAGGTGGCCTCCACATCTCTTACTTTCCTCAACCTTTCCTTTCAAGTGTTGCGGTTAATTCTGCATGGAACTTAAGGTATGAATACCTAAAAAAACATGTATTCTTAATAAATTCTAGTCACTTACCCTCACATTATATTCCTAACAATGTTATAGTTTACACAAGTTTATTATATGCTTAAAATCACAGAGTGTGATTCAACATTAATCCTTCTTTAGCTCCCCACAAGTATTACACGGTTATTAGTACATGTATGTCGTATAAACTTGCTATTGTATATGACTTTATGTAAGGTTTAGAATACAGAGAGTGCATTTGTGTTGAATTTGAGGTCACCATTCACCCCCTAATGGTACAGATCTTTCTAGCTAGTAGCCTTTGATGTGCTAATGGTATGAGTAATATTTCTCAATAATCCTTCAGATGAGTTGAAGTGACTTTGTTCATTCAAATATTGCAGTTGACTACAAAAAGTTAAAGATGTTACTGCCACGTTAAACTAGTACCACTCACTTACCTTCATATTACCTTCTCAGATGTTGGTTTGACTTAACAGAAATATTGTTAGAACTTTGTGCTATTAATATAGTTAGAAATTGCATATATGTTTTGACCATAAATTACTATCTTTTCTCTGAATTAGTTACCTGGTTTAGTGACTTGCCTTTTCTATTCGAATACTGAAAGCTCCTAAGAAAATGTCCCCAAAACAAAGCATGAACATTTGTTATAGATCATAGGCACGTATACTGACCAGAAACAGTCCATTTCGATATTGAAAACAGAACTTAGATCTGACTATCTTTTTTCTTGTTTGATGCATATATCAATTATTTCATATGAAGAAGTAATTCTTTTATGAATTTATAAAACTAAATGGAACTCATTTTTAAAAGTCAAAAGTTAAATATAAATCTTTTTTCAGATGTGTGAGCGGTATCTCTCTTATTCCTTATGTTCCAAGGAAAGGTTATGTCATTGGTAGCACAAGATTAGGCGATTAAAATTTCCCAATGTTAGATTATGAGAATAGACAAGTCAAAAGAACCCTTTGACTATAAGTCAAACTGAATAGACGAGGCTGATTTGAACATGGAACCACCGCAACCACGTGATGCACTTTTACAGCTGGGAAACATTGGTTTGTCTTTCTTTTATATGGATTTTCGATTGATTTTGTTACAGCTTAAGTGCTTGGAAATGTATGGAACTAAGATCAGACACACTATGATTGTCAGACCTATTTCAATACATTCCGGTGCCCTTAACCATTTTGTTAACGCATATCATTTTTTTAGTACCTTGAATGTCAGCATTTCCACTAAATTTATACCTGCATATGCACAAATTCTATACGCTTAGTTGGTGTGTAATTTTCGTTTTTATTCACTTAAGCTTCTACAACGGTTTTGCTATGGCTCTGGATTTGATCAAGGGATGTTCTTAAAGTCTGAAGTCAACCTACAAAGAAGTCAGCTGATTCAAAGTAAACTGCCAAAGAGGCTGCCCATAAAACTTTATACTCGAAGCATGTTTTCATATGGTAATCCTCCCTTTTTGTGTGGAAGTTCTGATTGCAGGTTTCTGGATGTGAAGAAAATGGGTCCTATTGTGTCTCTAGTTTCCTTTTATAGATGTGTCGTTGGACTGAATCTGAGTCACTGTGGGCAACTTGAATTGTTGAATGTAATTTATAGTAACATATTTGAACTTTTTAGATTTTTCTACTTGATGAATGCTGCAACATTCTTGATAATGATTTTTGCCAGTTGACCTGAAAAATAACTTTTAACATAATATAGATTGGTATCTTGCAACACTGATGTTTGGTGTTCTCATGTTCATGTAACAAGCCATGAATTCCAAACCCGAAAGGAACCAAATATCCAGCCTAATTTGGTTATGGAAAACATGGTTCTTTCGCTCCCAACTTTTTGAAGCTCGCTTTTGGTGCTTCTCTCCCATTTGGTTGGTGTAATACCTAAGCAGTTTACGTATGTTGGGTCTGCGTTGACTATTTTTGACCCGCCAACTGGACCTGACTTGAATTGCCACTCTTAGTTCCTCTTATTTCTTGCCTTGTTAGGTAATGTTTGACTTTGGTGTTTTTTTAGTGTTTCACCAATCACCAGTGTGATTTTTAATAGTCTACCAGGGAGGCAATTTGAGTTGGGTGGGGTTATTGGGTTCGCCCAGATGGGTTGGTGGGTGATAGTTACAACCATAACTTGACCAGATAATAAATGTGTTGGGAATTTCAATCGTAACATACTAACCTGGACCCGACCCATATAACCCACTTAGGTGAACAATTTAACACCTTGGAGGGCCAGTTTTAGGTTAACGGGTTACTTACAAGTCAAATGGGTCACTTTAAGGTACTTCATGTTAGATAGGTCCATCATTCAAATATTAAAAATTCCCTAAAGTTATATATAATCATGGATAGAAAAAAAACAATGCATATCAGTTGAAGAAATGAGTGAAGTTAAGCAAGCAAGAAAGGTGAATATATAGGTCAAAAGTCTGGTTTGATTAGTTAAAATAAAAAAAATTAGGTTGGCGGGTCAACCCAATAACGATATAGTGACCCAAACTCAATCTGGAATATAAACAGGTTGGCGGGTTGATGGGTTGAGTGTCATAAATCTTAACCCAAACTGGTGTATTTTCTAGTGTCATAAATCTTAACCCAAACTGATGTATTTTCATGTTGGGTTTTGGTCGTGTCCGGCCATGATCTCTTAATAGTAGTTTGACATAACTAGAAACAGTGCAACAGTTTTGTTTCATTATAACTTTTCTGACGTTCTAATAGCATTTTTAGTTTTTTACTGCAAGAAAAAATTATATATCATGAATTCTTTTTATTTTTTTCTTTTTCTAACTATGATAAGCCATTATTCGTTTTAAAATAAATGTGGCGGTCAAATCTGTTATTCTGAAAAAGACTTCTGTTTTTTAAGCTTGGTAAGCAAACTTTGTAGTTTGACATAGTTTTACTGAGAGATCTCATGCCTGCAAGTACTTTAGGAGATGAAATATTTGAACATGAAAAGTCATCCACAAGCGAAGGGAGTGGGCCATATACAATGAGCAAAAGGAAGCAATGCTGAAAGCTGCACAGTTTAGCGTGAAGATGAAAGACAAGAAAGCAGCATAAAGACTCAGATTACTAATGAGCAGTACAAGATTAACAAGATACTTGCCAGAAAGATGATGCAAACAGGTGAAGCAAGCGATGACAATTATGTACTGTTTTCTATCGGTGTATCTAGATGTTCCACATTCAAACTGATTGTTAATGCTTTTTAATTGATATTTCCATCAAGTTTATGGTTGTGAAAAGGCAACTATTGTATTTGGTTGGTTTATGTATGATTTAGCAGTTAAGTTTAATCAATGACATACTCCATATGAAAGTCTCCCATTTTACCTAGCATTCTGAAAAGAATAAATAACTTCTGTATGGAACCGATAGGTTTAAGGCTTGGCGTAAGGTTAACTATCAACTAAAAAGTTATTGGTTCAAGTCCTAATCAGAAGTAAGCGTGTGTGTTTGCAGTTCCAGAAAAACTACTTGTTATATAAATAAGCAAATATCAAAAGTGCATACATATTACAACTGTTTGTTTTTCCATTCAATAATGAACTGAAACAAGAAAACAATGAGCCAGAGAACGGGGAAAATATGTGTGATATGATCCAATGAAATGCTGTCGGCAGTACTACTCCTCAGCACAGGAAGATTAAATTCGTTTATCCAAAAAATTTAACTGCCTGTTACAGAATTCCTACTTTATCCACTTTACAACAATACTTTAAATACGTCGACATTACACGCGTTAGCCAGTTATTAGCTGGACAACCATGAAACACAAACAGCAAGTATTATCAGTACTTTCACCATCAAACAAGCGACCAGGTTCAAGATTCTTAGAGATACTGATAGCCACATCATTACACCATACAAACCCCCTCAGCACCCTCTAGTACTATACCCCGATTTCTGAATATGATATAAAGATCTACAGCATTGAATGATGTTCTGGGTATCCTACTAGTATTGTGTAACAGAACTGTTCACACATTTATATGCTCAAGAGTGGGCTTACTATCATATAAGCAACTGACTGATGTATGTCTACATACCTGGCACAAGTTCTAGAATATGGCAAATTTTAGCAGCTTCATCCCAGCAGTCTACATACAAATTATGCAAGTATGTAATATCAACCCCGGATAATTTCAGTCTCAAAGCACATCCAAGATTAGGGGAAGACAACGAAAAAGTAGCAATAGAGAACTACACAATTAATATAGATAAATATGTACCTCAAGATATTGGGAGAGAACTAAAGAGTCTTTATCTATTTATCCATTTGCCGACAATTATCAACTCAAAGTAATATTCATATCTAAATGAATAAGTTGTTACTGATTACGAAGAGAGTTGGGTCGATAAGAGGTTAAGGTTTAACCCAGCATTTAATTGAATGAGTATGAACGTAATTCATATCTACCACTAGTAGTAATACAGTAGAAAGTAACAAGTAGTGTACTAAACAATTATATAAATCGAGAGATAGTAATAACAGAAGTGGGGTGGGTACCTATTCGTTGATATAATTTTCGAGATCAGGAAGTATGTCAGGGTGCAATGGTCTGGTTATCACAGAAATTCTAGTACGGATGTCGACAAGTTCAAGATACATGACAACAGACTCACCCCTCTGCAGTGGTCTCTATGCAAACCTCTTTGCTGTGTTCCGATACATAAACATGTTTTGTCATTCTTAAGCAAGTTTATATTTGAATCATTTGTCTATATCGCCTACCCAGAATCGAGGATGTAACATGAAAATAGCCAAATAGTGAGTTATATATGTACATTTTCTGCATCAACATGAAGGGCTATGAATATAGCCAGATATTGATCTATATCTACGTATACTGCTCTGACATGCAGATCCAGTCCGATAAAATCAATTATAAACATATATACAGGGCAACCATGTTCCACCCGAAAGTAAGAGCAACCATGTTACACTCAATTTTTGGTAATCTTGATCTTTTCTTGTGCATTTTGATGCTTTCTTGGATAAAGAGTTATTGCCCATATTAAAGCCACAGCAAGACCAACTAGGCCATTAAAAGGTTGAAATGGGTCACCACCAGTTACCCACAAAGGATAAGTGGGTTGATAAATCAAAAAACCACCTTCTTTTATGAAAAAACTAGAAGCCATAATCCCTGCACGCAACCCAATTGGAACGGAGAGACTCCCTTTGCATCTCTGCTTCACACCTGTCAGGCCCAACGATAATAGCCAAAGTCCTGGTATTGCCTTCGGTGACCTTGTATTTAAAGCAAATCATAAATGTATAATAAACAATACACTCTCTATTCATTGTTAAAAAATAAAATAAACCAAGTGATTATCATACAAGAATGCAACCATTGCATTCACTACTTAACTGCAGGTGTCCACAAATACTATGCTACATATTAAGAACACAATTTTTGCTCTTACAAAGATGCCAGGACTTTGTACGTATAGGGAGCTATTAGGAAAGAAAAAGCAAGAATATATACTTCTATACTCTATTATAAAACGTGACAAAGTCTTAATCCCTTGAACTTAAGTAATACAAGGTGTATCATCTTTTCATAACCATCATTTGTTAGTTACCTCATTTAATGACTAACGAGTTTATTAATTGTAACTTATGTTTATTTAACTATAAGTTACTAAAACTTCAAATTTATGTGTGGGAGTAAAAACAGTGTACTTCGGTTTAAAAAAGTTTTTTGAAATGTCAGTTACTTAAAACAATAGCAAAAATACCATTGAGAAAACGAAAATGCAAGTCCTGAAAGGATTATTCCTTGATTGTAGCCAAGATCAGCCTCAATTTCTTCAACCAACCATGACCTGAATAGCAACTCTTCTACAAGAGCAACAGCAAGTGTTGTTATAAGCCCTTGACCAACATATCTGAACACTTCTCCAAACATCTTGAGCACTGTAACAGCATCTGTACAAGATGGAATGGTAGGCCATGATACGCAGACAAAACCAAGTAACAAATTTGTAGACTGTACCAACAAAACAAGCATCACCCCTCCAATCAAGCCACATACAGCATTTTGAATCTGTATGGAAAGATTAAAATAAGGAAAAAAAACCACAAAAAAAGGAAAGTGAGCCCTTTCATATTTTTGGTTTTATTCTTCTTTTTTTTTTTAATCTTAATTGGGGTGTGTGTGTGGTGGGGGGTGGGTGGGTGGGGGGTGGGGGGCGGTCCGTGAAAATATGTCTCTGATAGCATATCTAGAACTACTGAGAGCAGAAAGAAAAGAAACATGAAGATCGTATGTATTAGATTAATACCTGACTTGCTGACATCAACACCAGCCCATATGACTCGAGTGGATCTTCATAACCCCTAATTCTTTTGCCCCATAGCACAACCAGTACCATAATAGAACCATAAAGACCAACTATGCAAGCAAGCTCTGCAATTTTTGAGGAGCTATGTGCTGCCCAATTCTGTACGAGTGTTGGAAGCAATGGAACAACTACTGGTGTCCACAATATAAGCACCAACGAGACAAACCCCAAAATCCTAAGGTGAGGAAATAGGATCAAACAAAAAATTATATATAAGAAGTGAGAAGAGATCAATTAAATAACAGAACATGTTAATAATGGATGATAGTGACGTATAGAAGAAGTTCCCTTAAGAAATGAATAGTTTGTGCAGAGTATGAAAACGTATGTATTCATTAATTCAAGTTAACTTGAAATTTTTGCCAAAATTTCCACAGCATGACTGGCTCGGTTTACATTAGAGCCAGAACTTGGCATGTGTTGGAGTGAAACCCAAGCTTACACTCATTCATTTTCAACTTTGAAACATTTATACTAACCTCCGAATAGAAAGTAATACACTATTACATATTCCAAAATTGAACCCACATACAGATCTCAAAAAACGGAGCATGTATGGAGCAGATAGATGGATGCATATAGGTTAGGGTAGCTATATACCTTTGAAACAAAGGACGCTCAGAAAGGCGCAGAAAGGAGAACAGCTTCCCGATCAAACTCATAGCGCCACGTATTCCACCCCAAAGTAATGCAACTTTACCGACCAGTTTCAAGATGCCACCTCTTTGACCCAAGTCTGTCAGCAGTGCAACCATCCTAGCCAAACAAGGAGTACATTCAGTTATAACATACATATAAATGTGTGTGTGTGTGTGTGTATGAGCAATTGTCTGTAAGCAAACCTCTCTTGATCCACTTCACCACCTTCCTTCATAGGTACTACGGGAGCAGCAACTGACATGGCTTTCTCTGCAAGACTTGTGACTATATTATGGTCACTACTTTTGAACGTTTCTTCCTCATCCTCCTGATGATTCTCTTTTTGCTTGAATGAAAAAGAGGAAGCTACGGAACTTGTAAGTCCATCACTATATGAATCCTACAGGCAAGTATACACTTTGTTGAGAATCAATTAAACTTACCACTTATTAAAAATGGCAATTTGATCATATAACTAATAACCTGGAGTGACGAATATGCTCTGAAATAGCACAACAATTTACCCAGTACATTAATTACTCCAATCAAACTAATGTTCCAGAGTAAGAAAATAACACAGAGATGCTAGACAGTGATTGTGGATGTAGGCAAGCATGTCAGACATAGATCGTAAGCATGTGTTGATGTGTGATATAAGATTTGGAAGCAAAACAAAGTTTAGTGAATAGAAAGACATGAAATATTAACAGAAATAGAGATTTTATAACTACAAGGTTATGAATCAGTACATGTAGACCACGTATAATGCAGAAATAGAATCCTTACTTGTTGATGAATGAAAAAGGAAGATGCTCCTAGGGCCGCAGTAATTGCTCCAGCCATGACAGTATCACTTCCTAGGCTACTTGACACATCTTTCTCCTCATATTCATCATTTTCACTGTAGAAATCATTGTTCTGGTTGACATTATCAAGAGGCATTTCAGCAGAATCCATCCGATCTGCTTGTAATTGATATTCCTTCAGAGAGTCCCTACGTTGATCTCTTATAACTACTTCGGTGCTTTCTATAGAATCTTCTGTAGTGGTGTTGAAAATCTTTCTCAGACAAGCTAGGCAAGAACCAACAACAATGCCAACTGGAATCACTTCTTTCATATATTTAGTGCCCTTAACAGCTGAAGAAACGACATTTAATATATACTCAGCCTGCAGATTACCAGTTCCAACCAATTTCTCACCATCCCATGATATTATATGCTGTTTTTCATTTACTACAGCCAGCGAAATTGTATATGCAACGTCCTCTAATTCCTTTCTCAGCATGGGTCTCATATCTTCCATGTCAGTTGCTTGTATTCTTCGGAAAACTTCAACCTCCAATGATACTAATATATTCTCTTTGACCACTGATGCAGCATCACCAATTCCAGATTTTTCTTTGGTTCTGATCTTATCATGTTCTCTAATTGTGTCGCAATCACCTTCATCATCTAGTATTACATAAGCTGGTTCAATCATGTCATCTTTACACTCCACACTAGATGGAAGAGGACTCTTAACGTTTATGTCTATGCCCTCATGGGGTATGGCATCATTACAATTTCTACCATTGCCTGATTGCTCTAAGAGCTTCCATTGACCTTCTTCTGGAACATAGTCGAGAAATAAATCAGATGCAGCATCTGAATCAAGAGAGTTTCTATATGGATGTTTAATTATGGCATCGCGAGTGTTGTTACAAACTATAGTTTCATCTCCTTTATCTACGGATAGTTTGCTAATTGAAGGATTACCCAGCTCTTTAGGCTCAATTGTCAGCTTACTTTCTCCATCTTCATTCTGTTGCAGACCAGATACGATCTCGGGGTCTGTATCTGCGTCCTCAACCTTATCCTTATCACCAATTGCGGATTCATCGTCCTTGTTCTCTTCCATCTGAGTAATCACATCTTCAATTACACTAAAAACACTGTTAACCGCTACTTGGGTAGAATCATCCATCCCTGTTAGCGCATCCAATGCCTGAGTAACACTAAAAGATGATGAATTAGAACTGCTGTTACTTGGAACAGCCTGTGCACTTGATTCGTCCTTTTTCAGATTTTCACCGTCTTTTGTTACCATCAACTGGTTCTCTGTAGAAGATGATGAACTTTCTTCAGTCTTTGGGGATAATATTTGTGCATCGTTGTTTTCTTGCTTGCGATTATCCTTCTCCACTTTCGTTTCATCTTCATGGCCCGACTCGACCTGTTCACTGATATGATCCTCACAGCTCCCAGACCTTTCCTCCATGCTAGGTGCACTTGAATCTGCGCCATGAATAAGAGAAGACTGAGCAGTTTTTTCTATGGAAGTATCAGCATCTTGACCGTCACTTGCCAATTTGTCATGATGACTTGCTGATTGTAATTGACTGCTGTCATCAGTCACCGAAGTATGAGCTTGCAGTTCAGAAGCATCATTCTTATCAGGACGGTTATCAGTGTCCTTTGTGATACTAGCATCTTTCTTACTAGACTCGGAAGCATTTGGCTCTTTTTCTTGGCTTGATAATGATGACTTCACATCAGAGGCATTCAAGGCTTTCTTTTGGTTTTCCAGGATTGCAGTTACAGAAGTGGTGAGCTTTCCACGAACATCTTCAGGGACAGCATCTTGCAAAGCATTCATTAGGGTTTCTCCTTGACCAACAGCAGTCCTTACCTGATCGAACCCATCACATTTATTAATCAATATACATACGCTATATGATTCACAAACAATTTATTAAAATCCCAGTGATATAAAATCTTTAATAGGCATTACCTTGCACTTCTGTTCTTCAGATAGAGCTTCAGGCATCGTCACATCAAGCATATTCATCGCTACTTCTGTAGCCGGTACCAGTCTCTCTGTATCACTATTTTCAGGCTTGACATCCATTTCTTTCACTACCTTTGAATCTACAAGGTCCTTTTGTGTCATCAATCCATTGATATATTTATCTTTGGCTGCAGGCATTTGTGAGTCAAAATGAGGGCTTGAATAATCATATGCATCACTTCTTTTCAGCATCAGTTTCGAAGGATATGAGGTATTCTCATCCAAGTGGTGAAGGTTTAAAAGATTACTACTTATGCTATTTGCATCAGATGCTTTACTTGCCATCAGTTTCAACCGTTTTGAAGGATTGATGGTTTCATCAGAGTCCTCCAAAAGAGGATGTCGGCCTTTCAAAATCCCAAGTTCAACAGCTGTAAGCCACTATATATAGACATGTTAAGATGTATTATAAGGATTGGCTAACCTAATAGAGTATATCTAAATAATCAAACGCACTATAATGATTTGTGACATAACCAAGGACCAAGTTGGAAGCTCGATGAAGTACAGTTTTCTATTAGTAATTACCTCAGCAACAATTTGTTCACACCATGATACGCCAGATGTTACAGTAGTGCTTTTGTCATCTGACAGGAAATTGCAGATAAGCCAGCTTGTAAATGGATTTTTTGCTATTGAGCTGTGTGGGATGGAAAAAGATGGTGCTGCATTGTTCTGTTACAAATCATCAGGAATACAAGGATGTCAAATATATATTATACTTGAAAATATTATTTTCACAAGCAACTAAATTCAAGGAATGACAATTTTTAGTCTTAAAACACAGGCAAAGATAATAGAAATTTCCATTTTCCAGCATTCCACAATTGGAGTTACAAAGTTATTAATTAATAGATGTGGTATACCTTAACTACAATAACATTACATGTTAGTGTTCCCTTGCATTTTCCAAATAAGTTCAAGAAATCAAATTTATCACTGGTAGCACCCTACACGCATATTTGCCTATGAGGTAGCACCAATGAAATAAGGAAGGTATTCCAGCAATCAAAAAACAGAAATGGTATATAAAGCACTTACTTAAGAACTTCAGAAATTATGTAAGGCAAATATATGCGGAAGTACGGATTTTTTCAACCTTCTCTCATTTACACGAATGTTTCATATACTTCTGCAGTCCGGGGCGGAGACTAAAAAAAGTATATTATGTAAACAAAAATTATTATTAAGAATATTTTTAGAATTCGCCCCCTAAAAAAATAAAATTATATATAAAGTATTTTTTTATATTTTCCTTGTCAAAATTAATTTTCATTTTAAGGTTGCCCCATCAAAAATTATTATCTGCCTCCACCCCTGTCTGCAGTATCGGTACGCAGAATCGAAACATGCACATGCATGGTTAAGGTGGTCATGAACTCATGTTAGACCTAAGAGGTAATGAACAAAGACTAATAATGCATTTTATATTTTTACCTGTATAAAGAGAACCGGAATCTTTACATTGCCAACCATATCTTTTGTGCTGGTACTGGCATAGAACTCGTCCACCGAATCAAATCCATATGATACCATAGATATTGCTTCCTCAAAATCATTAAGTGATTTAGCCTGTAAGGCTTTCTCAACATCAAACCCTTTAGATTGACCCTGAAATAGCTCCTGGAAGAAAAGAAAAATACATTAAGGAGCTGTTATTAAAGAGATATAACATTAGGAACAACTAATATTTAAAACATTGGAGAAGTCTGATACAAATCATGTATATCTTGCATTTCGATAGCTTCCAACAGGTAAATCTATTTTAGTAACCACAGGTCCCTGACCTCACATATTTGCTAATTGCTATATGATCCCCTTAAGTTTAGTGTCTGATAACAAAGCAACGCAAGGACATGGATGATGGGTCACAAGTGTGTATTTGAGGATACAAGAATTCAGAAATTCTGTGAAGTTCATGGTAGGGCGTTATATATGTGACTGTGTGTGTATGTGTATTCACACAAGTCTAAAACCAAAGCTATAAAAAGAAAGAAGATATTTCGTAGTCGATACATTAAGAAAAGCAAAGTCAACACATACTTAAGCTTAAGTGATGTAAAGTTGAACTCGTTAACTCGGTGCTTTATATATGCATGTATACAAGTCGATAAAAAACAGATGAACGAAGAAGTTATTTCACAGTAGATACATTCAAGATGCATTTGTTTGTTCTGTCTTGTTACCTTCTGCCACAAGACTTGAGAGTAAATAGTACGATGGATTCTATTAGAAACCATTCCTTATGTTTTGTGAAAGATAGAAACGGGTTACCTTGTTAGATAGCAAGATTTGAATCAAGTCTTGAGTCAGATGAGGGGATTGGGCAGCGGCTTTTAAATCGAAAGGATTGTCTAGGCATGCAGCAGCTATAAGAGGTGTATTGTGACCAACTTCAGATAGATACTTTGTCAGCATATTAGCACCATATCCTAAGCCAACAGCCATCAAACTTGTCCAGGGTCTAGCGTTGTTGATGAATTGTACACTTGTGAAGATATCATCGCTGTCCGCAGCTGTAAATAGCCTACACATAAGCTATTATATTATATTATATATTTATACATAAAATACATATATTAAATTAAAATTATAATAATTGAACGTTTCTTTAAGGGATTACCTGGGTGTGGTGAGGGGTGAATGGGCACAACCCCTGGGATTGATGACAATGGGGAAACAGCCTCTGTTGAGGAAGCATTCAAATACCAAGTACTTGACGTTATCATCCATACTCCCAAGTGTGTTGATTCCAGGGATGATCAAAATGGTGGTATCGCGAACATCATTAGTCAACTCCAAATTGACAGGCCAATCCAATGACAACACCCCACCATCCTCAGTGTTGATACATAATCTCTGATACGCATAATCGTCCTCATTTACAACTTGTCGTTGTTGTTGAAGAATTGGTCCTTTGCCATCATACTCATCATGGGATTGAAGAGATGGACACCTCAACTTAAGAAAACGATTAAAAGGCGTGGGAGAGGTAAACAGAGTCCACTCTCCCAGTTTCATTTCATTTTCATTTTCAGTATCATAAGAGAATATACTGTCCTCGTGCGAATACGGATATGATAATAATTGATGATTGCTTCTTCTTCGTCTTACTAGTAGGGCAGTAGGTCTTCTGAGGCTCCATGGTGGATGAAAAGTTGCACCAAATCCACATTTTTTCGACGATATGTAATAGTAATAGCATTTTACTCGAAGAGGTTGAGTCGGTAAACCTATATCTCTTCCTCCAACAATTGTCAGACTCATTTTTACTTTACTACTATTTTACTTTTTATATTCTTATTATTGAATTCAATTTCAATTCTCATAATCATCATCATCATCATAATCATGAAAAAATAGATGACTGCCGACCTCCATTACAGCACAATACAGTCGGATATAGAACACTAAAATCATAACAGTGAATCACCTAAACATCTTGTTTCACCACTTAAAACAAACACTTGGTGATTAATGCGAAATTAGGCGACAACATGCGAAACATCGGTTTCAAGATCCGAAAAATCTGGTTACGATGTACAATAACAGGTAAGAAAGAACGGTTTGGAAATGAACTTACTTGATGCTTGGAGTGGTGTGTTTTTTAGAGCACTCGGAAACAAGATCAAAATGAGGAGGGCTTATCTGGTTATTTATGGGTTGCTGAATTCAAACCAGAAATATTCGAGAGATAAATAAAGGAGAGAGAGAGGTCATGAATTTGCTTTGCGTTTCATCTACACGACGACACGTGCATCAACATTGAATATGATGATTCTCATCCCTCTTCCCTCTTATATATCAAAACTAGCTAAATACTTGTACGATGCTCAGTTTCGTAAATTCTTGTTAATACTATATAAATATTAGCTTAGTTACATAAAAAAAATGCTCGATAACATTGAGGTCTTCAACATAATATATGCAAAACATAGTGTTTCATAAAATAATGTTTTAACTGTATATGATTGTTTTACATCCTGAAGATAAAATTAACTTGATATTGTGCATTGTGTTTTTAAAAGTTAATCCACAAAAGCCTCATTTCCAAATAAATGGCAACAATCACTTCTTGTGTATTTCTTACATAATGTGAAATGAAACATCATTTTTTGACAGATAATTGAAAAATAAATGGTTAATTATAGGAGCTTGATGTATTTATTACTTACTTCAACTGATATATGTTTAATATTTTAAAGTGATACTTCTTTGATATGTAGCGTCTTTTGTTAACTAACTATTGAGCTCATTTATGCTCATAAAAAAATTCCATGAGGTTTTTCTTTACACTTAACACTAAAAGTTCCTTTTTTGATTCTTGTAGAAGAGAACAGTTCATATGAAATGTTTTGCTTAATACTTTATCTTCTCTTTTCCCTTTTATATTTTGAGACAGAAAGTTATCTCAATGAAAATTAGTCAAAGAACAGAATATGCGATATAAGGTAGCTAAAGCATTGGTATGAGTTAAAAGTTTTCCACCTAAACTACTCACTAACATGTTATCAATAGATGATGAAAGCTTCAATTTTTAGTGCTAATAAAGCTCTATAAAAGTATTGGGTCATTATCTTTTACAAGTTTCCTATTATTTTTTTAGTCAGAGGGTCTGTATGACTTGAAAATGAGAACTTTAAGTCTATGTAAGACCATATGAATAACAAAAGATATAATTAATAAGTACTTACTACAATATCATTATTTATCACGTGGAAAATGTATGATTTGACGCTTTCGAATGAATACAACATATTCTTTATTGTCCTATTGTAGAAGTTGCTAAGGATGTTGTATTGGATCCGGTAAAGAGAAAAAAATTGAAACTCTAAAGCAGTAAACACATCTATGTTGATTGCCAACCATGCTCACAACAAAAACTTAAGTCTTGTTTCATGTTCAAAGTTAAAAAGATACATATATAAATATACATTCGGCGATCGGATTAAAATCTTTGGAAACAAATTTGCTGTTTGAGATTGCATATCATTAGACTTGGAATCTTGGATAATGGAATATTGGGTGTGAACATTTGTTGTATCACGTTATGCGGGTTAGAAGATATTACGATTTCATAATGCTAAACATAATAAACAGTTAAAAATAAAACTACATTCGGTTATTTTAATGTGTCATATTAAGTTCTCCATTTATCTAAAAAATAGTAAGACACAAGAAAGAGATCCTAAAATATGTATGATGATGGCATGCATAAGTTGCAATAAAATCAAGCCCAAAGTCCGTTTTATCTATTATTTTTGCTTATATTTAAATAACATTTCTAAGTTATATAAAGGCGACATCAAAAGTGTTCATCTCTAGTCCAACAACAAAACTAATTAGTCGAGTAGTTTAGATTTCAACAAATATGGCAATGTAGGACAGTAGATAACTTGTGTCATAGATCAAATTAGGGGTTAGTGTCTGAGAATGTATTTTGTCAGATATCTATTGTGTGTATTAAATTTAAGTTTGTTATTTTTAATACATCAAACTTTTCAAAAGTGTGCTTTAGTGTATTTTGGTGATGTTTTGATGACATGTCAACATCTCCGGATGTCACATGTCACCTTAAACGAGTGACACATTAGCAAAATACGTTAATGAAACCCTTTTTGAATGTTGGATGCAATAAAAATAACAAACGTAAGTATGGTACACACAATAGACATCAGAAACAAGTTAGATGCATTCTCAGACACTAAGCCCATCAAATTAAATAGGCTGGTTTAGATTTTAATTGGTTATTCATATTATTAAATATTTCTTTTTGAGCTATTATAGCATACCATACCATGATTATACCCTAAACCCTTAAAAAAAACTCTTATAAAAGCTAAATACACACAGAAGCTTCTGAAACACATAACCATTAAATAATGTTGAATACATAACCCTTTCAAAATGATAAACATATGACACTTCTAAAATCTAAGCACTTACTCTTTTATAATAAAGTTTAGCACTAAACCTTGACATATAACCCTCTCAAAAGCAAAAGTTAGAACCTTTCTAAAATCCTAAGCACATAACTTTTCTAAAAGTTGAACACTTAGCACATAACCCTCTTTGAAGTTAAACATATAATCTTTTAAAAAATCTAAGCACAAAACCATCTAAAAGCTATTCACGTAACCCGTCAAAATTATTAAACTCTAAACAAGCGAGACATAACACTAATAACTTAAACTCTAAACTTCTTAAATTATAACACTTCTAAAAAGTTAAACATATAACCTTTTTAAAAATCCAAGCACAAAACGATCTAAAAGCTATTCTTGTAACCCGACAAAATTATCAAATGCTAAACAAGTGAGACATAACACTAATAACTTAAACTCTAAACTTCTTGAATTATAACTCTTCTAAAAAGTTGTACACGAAAAAACTATTCTAAGTATTCAAACCCTAAATCATAACCCTAACTTTCAAGAATATTATTTATGTACTCACGACTGAAATAAATGATAACCAAAAAATTATAAGTTAAATGGTAAACACAAATTAAAGACTTGACCCATGACATGAAACTTCTCTAAAGTTTAAACAAATAATCATAATAAAAGCTAAGCACAAACACTTGACACATATCCCTTTTGAAAAGTTAAATACATAACCCAACTTAAAACGCTAAATACTTAAAAAATATATGGTGTTTTTGTATAAGTTTGTTCAGCGCCTCGAGCCAATGTTCGAGTACCAAGCGTTACGGCGCTGAAGTAACCAATGCCATACTCCTAGGAAAAGCTCGAACGACCTTCAACAAATGGGTACCTGTACCCGAAACCGACACAGGTGGGTAGGTAGAGAATACCTAGGAGCGCGAGACAACTCTCTCTAAGGAACTCGGCAAAATAGCCCTATAACTTCGGGAGAAGGGGTGCCTCCTCACAAAGGAGGTCGTAGTGACCAGGCCCGGGCGACTGTTGAGTGGGCCACAATGAACCTTAGCCTAAGGATGTGTGGCGTCCACTAATTAAGGTTGCCGAAATTTTTACCGAATGTGATTAAACTTTAATTTATATTCCATCTTAATTTCTATTTACTATTTTGTATTTTTAGTATAAACCTCTTCACGCCTTTATCAACTACTATTCATATGTATCTTTCTGAAACAAATTTAATAGAATACATTGCGAAAATCAATAAGGAAAAAGATACATGATTGATCTCTAACGTGCAAAGGCGGAGCACATAAATAATTCTCATGGGGGCAAACTTAAGAAAAAAACTTTCAAAATGGTGTAATAGGGGGCAACTTTTTGTGTGGGGGTGAATATCCAAAATACATATAATTATATTAGAAATTTACATTATCGTGAAAGATCCACCCTTGCTAACGTGAAAGATCCAAACAAAAGTCATCAAAAGCTGAAACGGCCATCTTGACCTTAAAATCCAATACTTGTAAAATATCATTGTGTCATGATTTATATGTTGATTCTAATTCTACACTTAAAATTAGTGTAATGACCGTATAAAGACTAAAGAATGTAATATATCCAAGCTCAAGTGTTTGATCTACTAAATCGTTGAATTCTTATAATATTAAGAAATTTAGGGGACTCGCCAATTATGATTTAAATCGAATACCAATAATGCCAGACTCATAAACGACACCTAATGATTGGAGCAACGGTTAGCACAATATTCACCATCTAGAATTTATTTGGGTGAAGAATCAAGAGTTGTAGATAACCTCTAAGGGCTTCTTTTATAACCATAACGTCATTTGTAATTGCCCATTTGTAATTACCAACAAACATCTTTCAAATTATACTATCTTCTTGATAACTTACAACAGAAACATTGGGAATTAGTCCCCTACAAACCCGAGAAGTAATTGCATGTAGTCTTGCAGGAAACTTGTTTAACTCTGCTCTTGCTCCTTCATTAGCACTCTTAACTTTAGGGTAGGGAGTTGCACATGTTTCCATGTTCTTGTACCTAAGCCATAACAAAAGGTAATGATTTATGAGAAAGTTGAGAATGAAGACCACTTGCATATTCAGTTATAAGTAATAACAGAAAATTGTTACTCATGAGACCAACAAAGTTGATTTCTATGTCATTAATGCATACTCATCAGACAAAACACGTTTAGGTAAAACTCTAAAAGAGTATTTTGGAGTAAGGATCAAAAGAAGATGTTTTCCAACACAATTATTTTCCACGTAAATGAATATAAACAATCAATGCATTTCAATATTATTTTGAGAAATGGGGAATCAAATGATAGTCTAACTTTTATAAATAAAGGAGGTTGCAAACATTTGAATACATGAAGACCGTTGACCCATTTGCATTTAAGTATTTTAAATTTACCCATGTGACCCACTGACAAATTTAATATAAATCTAATGGGTCAAAATTGCTACTTCATTATCATATACGTGATTTGCATTTATGCTTATAGTTACATATATTCAAGGGATTATGGATAGCAGAAATGTCAACATGAGGGACTAAATTGAACAAAATAGCTAAAAAGCATACACTAATCCCGAACATGGTAAGATCCTAAAGGTAGCCGTGCTGTTCAAGAAACCATCATTTGAGATACCATAAAAAATAACGACGAACAAATGATATTTGAAAAAAGGCCGGTGATAATGCCACAGGCATTTTCCATACATCCACAGGGACCACATGTAAATTAACCCTTAATAAATAAGATCTTCCTATGTACCAATCAATTTTTCCTGCAAAATCAACCCCCTTGAAAAAACTATGCTACTGTAGCTAAAGCAGAATAACTCAAATTTCAAGACTGAACCCATTCCCCTGTTAAGAGTTCACACTTTTTAGAAAATAGATTTACAACATTGAAGATCACCCTCAAAAGTAGCCTTGTTTCATGTTTTTGATGGACCAGATGAAAAGAAAATAATTACCAATATTCTTAACCACCACATTCTGACACCAATTTCTACAGAATAAGATCCATATGTGACTACTGACCCATTAGGTAATATCACACCACATCAACCATGACAGGCATGAGCCATAAGAAACCAAAAGAGCTCTCTGCAAATTAAATTATTACATCTGATTGCGTAAATGTAACCATAATCACTCTCAGATATTTCTTCAGTGTTAATATCTTTTTCTAAAGGCAGTCAGATGAGCGAACTATGTTGGAGGAAGTACAAGTAACAGATATCAAAATAATAGTTCATTTCTAACTTAACAATAGTTAATGTTTCATAACACCTTAAAGGTTAAGGACATACCTATGGAGACTGATCTTGTGCACCTAGCATACCTGAAACTTAAAAATAATAATAAAATAAAAACTTTCATCTTATTATACATACCAACAGAAAGTAATACAAAACATTTGCAATTTTGGTGTACGTGTCGCATCTGCAATCCATCATCACTAAACATGTTTCAACGTATAGGATGACCCTCACACACACCGTATTTGTGAACAAATAGTTTAATTCTCCTCTAGAGATACACAAGCCTGCCTGTAACAATAAACTTTTTCAATAGGTTTTAATATACACCCACAACAGAAAGAAAAAAGATGTTCCATATTGTAACATTTCCGTTCACCAAAAACATCACGAAATTGGCTACAGTGACATCATCTATGTGAACAAAAAGTTTACGTTATCGGATAATGATGGTAACATATAATGATGAAAAGTGTGTAACAATAATTGGAAGTTTAATTATCAATGAACCTACAAAATATAATCCTATCAGGCATCTGTTCACTTACTGTCCAAATGCTATGACATGGTCCCTGCAAAAGCAAGTAACTGATAACATATTTGATTGTATATTTATATTAATTATAGTTACCTGATCATCATTCCATGTGAACCACGGATTTTTTTTCATCTACAAAACTCGTGTTAAAAACCTCAATGATTTTCAGCATGCAGTTGTGAAGAGAGCAGTGCTCGATATCTGGTAACGTATAAGTAATCCACTGAAGCCACTACCTATAATAATATCAAATTAAAGTTTATGTTTTATATAAGATGATGGTAATTATAAAAGGAAAAAAAAAGTACCGCAGCTAAAGAATGGACCTAATACTCCCCTGGTTGAAATGGGCTACATCCACACCAAAATAGTTGGGCGTTCAAATATTACAAGTAGGTGCACTTACAAAACTGTATATATTTTGTGGTTGATAGGAAATCAATTGATTATATAATTCAGAAATTCTAATATGTGAGAAACTAATTTAGCATTGAAGTACACTTTCACACACATATAAACACTAAAATATGTGTGTGGGTGGTATATACGTAGGGTGGCGAAATGGGCAGTCGAGTCCAGTGAAAATGGGTCCAACACTAAAAGTCCTACGAAATGTAACTCTAAACATATTTTTTTTCACAACCAAAGCATTTGGATATCTGAAAACAGATCAAGAGTACACTCCAACATCTTAGAAACACCGATTGCGATAAAAAGAACAAAATGTTAAACACATACAAACCTGAGTGTAAGATTTTTATTGTGCAAAACAGAGAAAAGAAATGAGACGGATTTACCAGCGAAAGGTGTATGCATCTACTTGTTGAACATTGTGACAGGCTTCTTTGTTTCTCGAACTCTGAATACATATACAGTGTCTAGTATATAGTATATATTATATATTAACAAAAACCCTTTTAAATTATAAGGATAAGGTGCTATAAAGACAATAAATACATTAAGTAAACAAAGTTATAGGATAGATCCTCACTTGTATCCTTACACATGTTAAGATGCACCCTGATGCTACCCGAACGGTCGTGTGAAGATGACGTACGGATCGCAATCGGTTTGTTTAAAGTTATATTTGCTGGGGTCTAAGTGTGACTTACTAATACTGAACCAAAGGCTAGTAGATGGTAAGTATGACCTAGAGTCATTCTTAAAGAGAAACTGAATTGAAACGGAGGTGATCCAATCGATCTTTCTTTTCTAGTAAATGTTTTAAAAGAGTGCGTTGGGGGTTTTTGGTTCAATTAGCTAAGTAAACTAATTAAAGCGAAAAAAATGTAATAATAAATCAGATAATAAAAGTAGTATTTGTTGTGAGTTCGTTAGCTAATAATGTGGGATGATGACTCTTATAGGAAGATGATTATCTAAATTGGAAATGTCTAGTGGATTCAATACCCAGTGGTATAACCAATAAGTTCCCTATTAGTCGGTTATCAACTAATATGTCACGAGGAACTAAGGTGTCATGATTCTGATCAGACCGACGATGCTCAACTCTCCACACTCTCCTGTGAGGGAGTCAATGACCCGTATTATTGAACGTATTCGCTCGTGGGTGAAGGAATAGAGTAGCAGGTCATTGCACGTCTAACCGTTCTTAATACCATAAAGATTTCAAACCCATTAAACAACTAACTTAGAATTTATGTTCGGACTTATTAGCCAATTCCTATTAATGAAACTTAAGAATGATAAGCAGGGGAAAACGTTCAGGTTTCTTGCGTATCTTACTTTTGGTTTCGTATTTTAAGGAAAGGATATCAGTATAACTTAGATTCCAAACTTGCCTTTCTCATTACAATTAAAAAATCCCTCGATTTTTGTAAATGGTTATTTAGCCTGTAGCCTACCTACTCTAATCTAATCTAATCTAAATTAACTAATCTAATTAAAATGCTGACGGCTTTTTGCATAAAGTTAAACCCAGACCATGTCGGAAAATGCTATGGTGATTCACAGTGTATTTAATCATTTACCGATGTTTCCATTGTGAATTTAATTGCTTCGCCATGTTCACATGATAAGTACATTGTGATCGAAAGTGTACAATACTCATGGTAAGTCCACGTAATCACATTGCATTTTATGATGCTTGCATGGCGTCACAGTTAAAAACATAGGTTTTACACAGATAACTATTGACCAAGTATCAAGGTTCGCGACTCCTCTTTACAGGGTTACAATCACGTTTGTTAATCGAAAGACGAATATAAGTTTTAGGTTTAAAATCATAAGATAAGTCCGTTCATAAAGTTTCCGTTTTATAATGTCGATCCATAATACAACTACCTTCGATCGTTACCGACTATCATACGTATGTACTTTGCTTAAAAGTATTTCAAGAACTATACCGAGTAAACAGTCGAATAGGGGCCGTCATATTATTTCACGACATAATTAAAGTCATCCCACAATTATATATGCTGACTACATCACAAACAAATACAATAGTAATCTACTCGCTAATCATGACACAAACTAATTCTAGCATAATTAAAGCATACATATTTAATTAAGATAGAATAGGATAGAAAGAACCCGTATTAAAATGCGAGAAGGAATAGACTTGAATTAATAAGCATAACTCCAAGCGTACACCAAAGATTACAAAATGTTCCCTAGCTTTCGTTCTACTTTAAACAAGCTCCCTAACTAGCCTAATACTAATTTTGTAGTAAGAAAATAGAAGAGAGAATTATGCCTAATGCATATGAGACATTTTTAAATGGAAGCCTTGGGGCTCTACTTATAGGGAAAATGTGGCTCACGTTAGCATCCCTAGGCTCACATTAGAAAAAGAGTGAAAGGTGGTGCACCGGGTACGAAAAAGTAGCGAAAGGTGGTGCACCGGGTACATGCAAGGACGGAAAAGCGGAAAAGATACAGGGAAAGGGAGGGCGGCGCCGCCCACCACCAGGCCGGTGGCGGCTGGTGGCTGGCTGCCACCCGTCCCGGTCTGTTGTCTTTCGCTACGTTGCTTAATTTGTGCGTATCTTCTTCGTTATGCATCCGTTTGCGTTGATTCTTTTTGCGTTGGATTCGTAATTCAAAAACGAAGACTTTGATGTAAGGATATCCCAAAAATATGTCTCCTATCTCCAGATATTGCGTATGAATCATTTGGATCTTTCGGCGGGCGTAGAATCTTCATTCTTTATCCGTTTTTGTTGATTCTTCTTCTGTTAGATTCGTAATTTGAAAACGAACATCTTGGATGTGATGGATGTTGATGATGGGCACTTTTTTCTTGAAATCTCATTTTGATGCCTTGAATCTTCAAACGTGTGTGGAATCTTCGTTTTTCATCCGTTTTACTTGATTTTTATCATGCAATCTTGTTTTGACCATCTTGGCATAATATCATTGATTTGTATTGTTTTTGAGTGTAAAATACCAAGAATCGTTCTGGAATGAGAGAGATATCGGTGGTAAAAACATGACTTTTTATGCGATATCAAGTATCCCACACTTAGAACTTTGCTTGTCCTCAAGCAAACTCGAATTTCAAACATGGTTAAAAATAAGCAGATAATGAAATATTTTAGGGTATAAGTTTTTACTAAGGGGGTTTTGAAAAATAAAATATCCGTTCTTTGGAAAAGCAGGGTTGTAATCTTTGGGGGCATGCTTTTGATCTTTGATCTTGGATACACGACTAGGCGATCCTTTCCAGGTGGTCACTCAAATCACTCAAAGTGTTTAAGGTTTCCTATTCTAATATTATCAATCACTCAGAACGCCAGTCATGTATCGTTTATCGTCATAGGCTTGATCGAGAATCAAATCGTTACCTTTTTGGTGAGTGCGAAGTCGATCTAGCCACAATCATTCTAGGGGAAGTGATGTAGGGTTTTTCAAAGCGGAGTGTTTATGGAATGAAAGGGGGTTTTGTTGGGTTTTTGATGGGTTTCTTTTGTTGAAGTTGGAATTTTTGGGAGGATTGATGCCTTTTTGGTGTTTGCGTAAGGAGTCTTTTTCTCCTATTGATTTCCTTTTCTTCGGGTTTTTCTTTCTTGAACTTCTTTTTTTTTTTCGACGTCGTCTCCTTGCGATTTCTCTCCTTTCATCTTTGAAACTTTGTTTTAAAGTTTGGGGGATGCTTTTGAGAAAGTAGGGGTAACGTATCTATTTTTCTTGGGTGTATGGGTGTACGGGTATGGGTTTAAGAATGATGTGATTCAATCTCCTTTTCACTAACCAATCTGGATTCGAAATGCATAACAGGAGCAAGTTCTGATTCTAAACGCATACATCGGCACACTCAAGAATCGAAAAAGTGAAGCATTGAAAGTGAATGCTTTTTATATGGCTCAAGATACCTCACGAATCGAAAGTTGGGTTGTTGTGTGCCTAGTCATGCGATGCTCTTTATGGGATTACTAAACTCATTTTTCAAAAGAATTTGTATTTTATTCATCCTTCTTCCTCAAAGTAAATCATTCTTCGTCTAAAATTTTCATTTTCAACATATTCTTAATTCAATTTTTGAAAATTTTTGTTTACTTTTTTGGAGAAGCATGGTCTTAAAGAGCAACGACTTAGAATCAAGCATATACCATTATACATTTTACAATAGTGTAACTACTGCTATCCCACACTTAAAGGAACATCGTCCTCGATGTTTATCTAAGCTCTAACTGGGCTGAAAATCCCACACTTAGTAATTTAAACATCTAAGATGAATTCTTTTAGCGGTGTGTTTTGGGTTTGAATCCCACACTTAGTGAAAAGCATAATGGATATGGTAAACAAATGAAAGAGACGGTATAGAAGTACTCCCCGGTGGTTGCAGTGTTCCTTGGGTTGCATGTGCCGGATTCCGTCTTCCTTGGTGCATTCTTGATCAAGTCTTCTTGTGATTGGTCTCGTAGGTGTGAACATGTCGGATATACTATTCTTCTGGTGTTGATATGTTCTTGCAGGCTGGAGCATGCTTTGTATGATCTGAGTGTGAAAGATAGTCGGAGATTTCATCATTTCTTGGAAACTAAAATTGCAGAAATGTAAAAACACGGGTTGCCTCCTGAGAAGCGCTCTTTTAAAGTCGAGAGCTCGACTTAGTCCTTTCTTCTTCAGATGATGCTGGATGTGTCCGTGGTGCTAGAGTGGTCACTGTGGTTCCTAGGTAGGGCGTATCGTGGAAGAAAGTATTGCAGAAACTGTTCTATCATGTCAGTAATGAGAGTTGGTGGAGGGGTGGATTCCATTCTGAAGCTTTTGAAGTGATCAGTGGCTAATCTGTCGAGGATTGCCATCCCATAGCTGATGTATCGAACTGCCCTTGTGACTGGTCCGTTAGGGTCGATTCGAGTGCAGGTGTGAGTTTGAACAATTTCACGCCGTGGGTGGTTTCTGCCTATTGAGGTGATTAAAGCCATGAATTCAGTTTTCACTTCTTCGAAATCACTGGCCAAGGGGTCTCCTCCGAAGGATCTAGTGGCTTGGCATACTTGTCTGATGAGTTGATGTTGTTCGCGGTTGAAGGGAAAATCCGAGTCAGTGAAGACGTAGATTAACTTGATGAATATTTCGCGGTATCCATTGCGGTAAGCGTCAATTTCTACGTGTTCTTCCTCATACATTCCACGTAGTCGATCTATCACATAGGATGCTAAGTTGACTTGTGACATGTGCCAATAATGTGTTGGAATGTCACGAGTGTTTTCTTCGAATGCTTCTTGATTTAGTTCATCAATTATTAGTTCAATGTGATGACCAATAGTGGAGTGAATGACGATCCTGAAGTTTTCCAAGGCTGTGAGATGTTCTCCAGTTTCGATGAGATCTAGAAGGGTTCTAAGATCTCCCACCATTCTTATGTCAGCATAATTCTGCGGATTTTCAGTAGCTCTTTCAAGATGGGTTCTCATTGATGCAAGTATAGCTTCTGACTTGATGAGTAGGGAAAAGCTGATCCGGCTAAGGCACAATATACTTTTTGGTATATTTGCCTATGGTTACTGCAGAACTCGACTTCTCCCATTGGGTAGTCTGGCCTTTTTGGCTGTTGAGCTTCTATGGTGAGTTGTTCTTGAAGGGAATCAGAGAACTCTTGGATATGTCTGAGCAAAGTTTGGGGCACTGGTTCTCCATAATTGGCGAGATATGAATCGTATTCTCGTTCAATCTGCCTTATCAGGTGTCTTTGAGCGGTGTTGTAGTCATTGGTTGATTCTTTGATAGCCTCTACAATGATGCGCACATCGGTGTATTCATCAATTAGTTCAATCATGTCTTGGTAAGTATCAATGAGCGGAATCTCTAATCTCTCAGCTGTGATGATGGGGGAATTTGGTGGAGCAAGAGGGGTTTTTGGAATAGAGCTTTCATCGATAGTGACGTCAATAAAATTGCCGTCAAAGTTGATACTCTTGTAGTCGGAATCTTCGTCTCGTGAATCTGGGAATCAGTGGAATTCTTCATCTGAGGGTGCATTGTTGAAAGGTTCAGTACTGTCGATTTTGATGGTTCTGACTTCCGTGATGGTGTCTTGAAGGTTTTCTTCAACAAAGCTTCCTGGTTGTCATGCCTTATATTCAGAATTTCTTTGTAGGAGTTTAGCATACATGTCTGGGTGCTGTGATGTTCGGAGTTCTTCTTCAAAAGTATCTATGTCTCGGAGTCAGGTTCTGGTAAAGGGTTTCGATGGATCGAGATAAGATTCAAGAATGTTTCCCATTCTTTTGAGATGAGTGGATCTGAGCTCTTGGTGGATGGCTCCATAATCAAAGGATTCTTCTGATGAAGTGTAGTCTTTGCAGTCTTGTATTCTTTTGACTTCTGCCATCTGTGGTGAATCAGCTTGATCTTCATCTTCCTTCATTTCTTCCTCTTCTTCTTCTTCTTCTTCTTCTTCTTCTTCTTCTTCGATTTCTTCCTCCTCCTCAGTTTCTTCTTCCTCTTCTTCAGGTTCTTCATCTTCAGATTCAATTTCTTTCTCTACTTCTTCATATTCTTCCTCTGCTTCTTGTTCATACTCAGAATCAGATATGAAAACTGATGATTGAGTGAAATGTTGCTCTTCCCGATGTCTTGAATCTTCAAACGTGTGTGGAATCTTCGTTTTTCGTCCATTTTGCTTCATTTTTCTCGTGCAACTTTATTTTAACCTTCTTGACAAAGTTTCATTGATTTGAACATTATTTGAGTTTATTTGCCAAGTATTGTTCCAGAATGAGAGAGATATCGGTAGTAAAAACGTGACTTTTTACGCGATATCAAGTATCCTACACTTAGAACTTTGCTTGTCCTCAAGCACACTTGAATTTCAAGCATGGTTTGAAATAAGTAGATAATGAACTATTTCGAGGCGGAACTTTTTTTTTTTTTTTTTACTATGGGGGTTTTTTAAAAAATAAAATATTTGTGCTTTTGAAAAAGTGGCGTTGTAATCTTTGGGAGCATACTTTTGATCGTTGATCTTGGATACATGACTAGGTGATCCTCTCACGGTGGTCAATCCAATCACTCAAAGTGTTTAGGGTTTCCTATTCTAACAATCACTCAGGACGCCAATCATGTATCGTTTATCGTCATAGGCTTGATCGAGAATCAAATCGTTACCTTTTAAGTGAGTGCGAAGTCGATCTAGCCACAATCATTCTAAGAGAAGTGATGTAGGGTTTTTGGAGTGGAGTGTTGGTGGTATGACAGGGGGTTGTGTTGGTTTTTCATAAGTTTATGTATTTTTTTGTGAAGAGGAAAGCTGGAATTTTTGGGAGGATTGACGCTCTTTTCTCATGATTTTTGGTAGGAGTCTTTTTCTCCATTTGACTTTCTTTTCTTCGAATTCTTTTCTTTTATTATTTTTTTTCGACGTCATATCCTTGTAGCTTCTCTTCTTTCATCTTTGGAACTTTCTATGAAGTTTGAGGGGTGTTTTTGAGAGAGTAGGGATAACGTATTTTCATTTGTTGGGTGTATGGATGGGTTCAAGAATGATGCGATTCGATTTCCTTTTCATTCACCAATTCGGATTCGAAATGCATTACAGGAGCAAGTTCTGATTCTAAACGCATACATCGGCACACTCAAGAACCGAAAAAGTGAAGCATTAAAAATGAATGCTTTATATGGCTCAAGATACCTCACGAATCAAAAGTTGGTTTGTTGTGTGCATAGTCATGCGATGCTCTTTATGGATTACTAAACTAATTTTTCAAAGGAGAAATATTTTATTTATCATTCTCCCCCAAAGTAAATCATTCTTTGTCTAAAAATTTTCATTTTCAACACAATTTTAACTCAATTTTGAAAAATTTTGTTTACTTATTGGAGAAGGATGGTGATAAGCATCGAATAGATACTATATTTTATACTATTTATCCCTATATTTGTATACATTTTAATGCATTTATATGATTTTAGATACTTATTTTGTTAATATTTGCTGAAATGTATTTTAATTAAAGATTGAAGAAAAAGGAACAAGAACGAATCCAAAACTGAAGAAAACTGAAGAAAATGAAGAAATGAAGAAAAAGGAACTTAAACCTTAAAGAATTGAAGACCTAAAATGATAATATTGAAGAAATGGGCCAAATTAATGATTAAGATCCGTTAAAGAGAAGAAGATGCCCAAAAGTAAAGCCCAACCCGAAGTTGGAAGATTCTGGAATTGAGGTCCAACCGGCGGTTGGGGTATAAAAGGTTTAAGGCGGTTTCAGACGCGGAGTTGGACCAGGACTCAAATTGATCCAACCGGCGGTTGGAGGTTCCAACCGGCCGTTGGACTGACGGTTTTGAAAACTATAAATAGAGGCTTAAGTTTAGGTTTGAGATATACGATTCAAAGAATAAAAAGTCGAAAGTTAGGGTTTTAGGTCCACTATAGGTACGAATTTGGAGGCTAAGGAGCTAGGGTTTAAAGGTTTTTAACCCTAGGAAAAGCTAGTTCGTCAATTGGTTCGGTTTCTTTATCCTTGTAACTTTATTATTCTTTTGGGTTATTTTGGATATTGTTTATTTGAATTATTTGCTTGTTAGATTTTCATTATGAATATTTAAATGTATGTTTATTTAGTTTATTATATGAATTATATGTTTATGTTGGAACTATATTATTGAATATTATTATACAAGAATTGTTCGTATTATATTATATTAATGATGGTTCTTGATTTAGTTAACTGATTTATATAAACTAGAATGACCATAAAAGTTTCTATAGATTAGGTAATTATGTTCACATCTTGATATCATTTATTAATGTTAAGTAATCTTATAATTCAACCTATCCTTAGGAATTGTATTAATAATATGTTGATAGATCTTAATAAATAGTGATACTTTACATATCCTTTGACTGTATTGCTATATGAAAATTATCTTATTCTTTGTGGTTTTCTACATTAGTAAATCACAATAATAATAGCCAACACGCAAATAGACATAAATTAATATAATAAGTTTAATAAATAATAGTTTAAATAGTCATAATCTTCTATCCAATTGAGTATTCTTAAGTTGTTCCCTAAAACTTATCTATTAAGAATCAGTATCAAATATAAATATGTTCGATCGGAACTAAAACGTCCCCCCTATCTTGTATATTATTGTAAAATTGTATATTGATTGTAATAATTGTAATTTAAATAAATAGTTAGTTATAAATTAAGTCACGTTCCCTGTGTTCGAATCTGGACTTACTTATAAAGCTATATTCTATGATCAGGATAACACTTGCCTGAATTGTGTGATAGTATTATTTGGTATTTCCTTAGTTAAAACTTGTGATTATAATTTTCTATACTTAGCACACATCAGATGGTCTAAAGAGCAACGAGCTTAGAATCAAACATATACCATTATCCATTTTACAGTAGTGTAACTACTGTTATCCCACACTTAAAGGAACATCGTCCTTGATGTTATTCTAAGTTTTGACTGGGGCAAAATTCCACACTTAGGATTTGAAACATCTAAGATGTATTCTTTTAGCGGTGTGTGTTGGGTTTGAATCCCACACTTAGTGATAAGCTTAGTGGATATGGTACATTTATAACGAAAGAAATAGACTGGTATAGAATACTGACAAAAACAAAGTGGATATGGATATGGTACATTTATAATTATTTATTCTTTTTTCTAATATTTTGCAAAATCAATACGAAATATCGGCTCACCCATTGAGAATACTAACAAAAACAAAGGTATAAGGAGAGTTCAGCCCTACCTCATTGATCTATCATATAAGAGGTATGGTGCTTCTCGAAAGAGATAGGTTTTTAATACGCTTCGCGCTGACCTGTTTCTCCGCTTTTTTGTACAATCAATGGAGCTACCGACATCTATTGACTAGCTTGGTATAAGAAATTTAATTTTAACTTTAACTAATAACTAACTTGTATTACTAACAAATAGGAAAAGTTGGGTTGGGAATATCTTTTCGAATATTTAATTTTGAATGTGTTTTATTATTAATTTTCGGAATTCATATACATCAACCTGATTATTTCTAATATATTACTAACATTTACTTTTGAATTTATGGTGCTACTAAAATTCTGTTATTCTTTGCAGATAGATGTATGACCCGGACACTTCATCCGGATCCTCTCAGTCCATTTGACGAACCAGAACGAGAATTTCATTCTAGAAGAAGGTTATCATACACACCACCGAATTCACCAGAACACGAAATTTCATCAGAAGAAGACAATTTTGTTTTTCATAACAATTTAGTCAAAACGTCTGAATACGGTTATTATTCCGATCCAAAGTCGGTCAGTTCTTAAAACTTCTTCGTATATCCAAGTGTGAAAGATAGTCGGAGACTTCATCACTTCTTGGAATGTAAAATTTCGAAAATGTAAAACACGGGTGGCCTCCCGAGAAGTGCTCTTTTAAAGTCGAGAGCTCGACTTCTTTTCTCCTGGCTAGATGGAGATGGATGCATCCATAGGATCCACTGTGCTGATGTTGTGGGCCCTAGGTTGCGGGAAAGTATATCGAGGTGGATAGATTCTCATGAAATGATTGACTATTGTCGTAATCAATTCAAAAGGACTGTCTCTCAATTCTTCCTTGTAGTTCTCAAGATGCTCTGAAGGGGTCCTCGCAAGTCCGTGTGTTGGAGCAAGTTGTCTAAAGCTTGATTTTATTTGTTTTATAAATCTGTCTAAGTGTTTTGATGTTGTGACAATAATAATTCCATGATTAGTGTATTGTCGTATGTAATGGTTACTCTGACAATAGCATTGTCGGAGTTGACCAGGTCAAATTACTTAGGTATTGTCGCACATATTAGTCTATAAATAGGCTTTTGTTAGTTCATTTTGAACTAAGTCTTTTGTAACTATTCACACAGTTTTCTCTCTGTGTTTTCATGAAATACAAAAGCAATTTAGATTGAATACTTCTTGTTCTTTAATTCATATATTGTTGTATATCTTGTATTCCGCACAAGGTGTACATGTTCTAGTTGCGATTCGTGATCCACGGCACTACAAAGTGGTATCAGAGTCGTACAAATAGAATTAGGACTGTTTGATTGAATTAGAGATTGATTTTGAGGTATTTGTTTGATTGAAGAGCTTTATCAAAATCAGAAGAAGATTATTGCTGTACGTGATTCCGTGATCATAATTCATCTGAATTTGATCTGATTCTCTTATTTTGATCTTTTGATTGCTTACGTACTTATCGTCAAATGTTACGAATTCATAAATTTGACGGTAAAAGATCAAATTGAGTAGATACTAGT
Organism: Pseudognaphalium luteoalbum; assembly: GCA_963422505.1. Lineage (NCBI taxonomy): Eukaryota > Viridiplantae > Streptophyta > Magnoliopsida > Asterales > Asteraceae > Pseudognaphalium > Pseudognaphalium luteoalbum. Next base: position 51,563,661 of record OY730195.1, on the reverse strand, counting down.
ATCAGAAATTGAATTCTGAGCTCAGTGATACAAATTTTAGCAAAAACGAGCTAAAATTGAAGATTTTACAACAATTTTCATTTTCTGGAAATTTCATGCGTGAATAAGTAATTCCGACAATAGTGATAACCATTTTCTCCGTGATTGCATGTGCGTGAATAGTGATCCGACAATAAGCTATTGTTGCATGAACAGTAGTTGATTATTGAAGGACTTGAGTAATTAGTGATCCGATAATAAGCTATTGTCGCAGGAACAGTAGTTGATTATTGACGGACTTGTATTCTCAGACTCTCATTGACGGATACACATTGATGGATTGATTGTTAGTGTCGTATAAACAGTGTTTGGAGTGTTTGTTATTGACGGAGTGATTATTCACGGATAGTTTGTTATTCTCGGAAGTTGGTATTCTCGGATTTTTCTAAGGGTTTACAATGGCTCATGTGAATTGGCAAGCTATGATGAAGAATGAACAAGAGACTGGAACTACAACCAAACCACCAAAGTTCTTATGTCAAAATGATTATGATGATTGGAGGTATCGGTTTGAGTCGTTTATTGCTTTATAAGATCCGGATCTAATGATTCCTATCTTGGAGCAATACATTCATCCTAGAGCTGAAGGAATTTATAGGGATAATAATCCTCCTCACAAGTCACTCAAAATGATGACTTCTGATGAAAGGAAAGAACATGATCGAGACAAGAAAGCTAAGTCGATTATCTCTATGAGTTTTCCTAGTGATGTTCTTGCTGGATGGAAAGATTTGAATACGGCATATGAGCTCTATAAAGCAATGGAGAAACGTTTTGCTGGTAACGACAAATTGAAGAAAAGTAAACGTGACTTGTTAAAGAAAAAATGGGATGTATTCACATGCATGCCAAATGAATCTTTTAATGACTTAATTGTCCGATATTTCCAGTTAATCAGTGAGCTCAAAAGACATGGTTTGATTTTGAAACGCCTTGAAATCAATGAGAAGTTGATTGAAGCTTTACCTTCAAGGTGGGATATTAAGGTTAACATTTTGATGGAAGATGAATCATTGGGTGAATATGCATATGAAGACTTGATCAACAAGTTGCAAGTATATGATGTTTCTTTACAGAAAAAGGAGACTGGAAAGATGATGCAATATTCTCAATTCGGTTCTAAGAAAACTTCAGAAACAATAGCATTGTTCTCTGGTTCTGAGACATTCAATGGTGGGAATCCTGGTGGAGCCACAGGTGGATATTCTGGTTATGGATTTTATGGATCTGGAAGTGCTTCAGCTACCAGTCATCAACAACAAAATTCCAACCAACATGTTTCAAAGATTACCTAAGATCATGCAAATGTTTTCACAGCTTTTCTTTCATCATATGAAGCATTTATTTCTGAAAAGGTTGGGAATGTAGACTTGACAGAAGAAGATTACGATCAGTTACATCCTGACGATCTTGACGAAATGGATCTCCAATGGAATCTTGCTATGTTAACAAGAAAAGTTAAAAAGTTTCTTCAAAGAACTAGAAAAAGCAAGTTGGGGGGTAAACCAGGATTTGATAAATCGAAGGTTCGGTGTTACAACTGTCAGAATTTAGGACTCTTTGCTCGAGAATGTGAGAAAAGCAAAACACCTACATCTGGTTTCACCAAGCCTTCTACATCCAAAACCTATTCTTCTTCTGCTCAACCACAATGTTCTGGAAAAGATACATCTTCTGCTCCCATATCATCAGCACTAGTTTCAAGAGTAGATGGATTATATGATTGGAGTGCGCATGTGGAGGAATACTCTCATAACCAAGCTTTCATGGCAAATGTCTCTGAGGTTGATTCTTCTCCATTTAAAATAAATTTGTTCAAAATGTACTAACTTGAGTGATCAACTCAGTCTTTACAAAACTCAAAATCAACAGTTTTTAACTGACATTGAATTGATTAAAAATCAAAATAAGGAGTTGGTGGAAAACATCAAGCTTTTAAATAAATGTTTTGAGTCAACTGATGTTGAGACTCATGATTTGAAAGCTAAAATTTTAAATCAGCAATCCATCATAAACAGTTATTTGGTTGAGATGGATTTACTTAAACATGAAAAATCTGAAGCTGATTCTAAAATTTTAGATCTTGAAAGACAATTGTTGAATGTTTCTACATCAGCAGTGGTTTTTGATGACATTATCCATAAACAGCGTTTAGATACCAAATCTAAATCTGGTATTGGATGTCAAAATGATTTGAATGCAAAAACCAAAGCATCAAAAGCAGATTCTAATGCTGGAATTGGATATCATTTTGTTCCACCACCAAAATCTTATTTTCAATTGCCAGTTAAAGATGAATCTGATTCTAAGTTTGTGTATGGGAAGGGAAAAGTTAATGATTCAAAACCTCAAGATGAAGCAACTCAAAAGGTTTCTTCTAAAATGAGAGTTCTGAATCACCACATGAGAATAATTCATCAGATTTTTCTCATCAACCTTCAAAGATGAAGAACAATGATTGTGATGATTGTAAAAAGAATAAGAAGTGTGTTTTGAACCAAAATAATAAAGAAAAATCTAAAGCTTGTGAAATTCCAAAACAAGTTACCAAGATTTTGAAAATAACTTCTTCTCCAAACAACTCACAATCATCTTCTTCATCAACAAAGGTCAATATCATGCTTTCAAACCTGAATCTTTAAACTGTGAAGCCTCTACTAGTAAAAGCTCATATTCTAAATGTGATGCTTCTACAAGTAAACCTTCATATCATGGTTCTCATAAAATTTTTCATTCTCGAAGAAAGTATGAAACACGAAGTTGTTTCTATTGTGGAATTCGTGGACATCTTTTGAATGATTGTCATAAACTTGCTAGAAAATGTTCGAGAGAACATTTGAAGCAAGATAAATCTTCAAAGAACAAAAATGTTTCAAAACCACTTCACGAAAATCCACAAAAACTGAGAATCAATACTTTTGTTTCTTCCAAGAAGAAATCATCATCTTATGATGCGTCAATTAATCACCCAAAAGATTTCAAAAAGGATTTCAAAGAAATTGACATTTTCATTCTAGATGAAATCACTGGACGACCCAAAGCCTCCAAGGCTTGGGTCTCCATTAGCAACTAATTATTTCCATCTAATGTCTTGCAGTCATCCCGAGCTATCGATAATGTGTGGTACATTGATAGTGGCTGCTCAAGACATATGACCGGGAATCTCTCCTTACTCGAAGATGTTAAAATAAAAAATGGAGGGTTTGTTGCTTTTGCGGGAGATAAAGGAGGAATGATTTCAGGCGAAGGAACTGTTACGAATGGTAAAATAAGTTTTGACAAAGTGAATTATGTTGAACAACTTCAACATAATTTACTTAGTGTTTCACAAGTATGTGACAAAAAACTGTCAACATGGTTCAATGATGCAGAATGTTTGATTCTCAAACCAGGATTTGTTGTGCCAGAAGAATGGATTCTTATGAGGGCTCCTAGGGTTAAAGATATGTATATCCTAGATATGCATTCTATAACTCATACAATGGAGCATACTTGTTTGTTGTCAAAAGCATCAGAGAAGGACTCAGTTTTATGGCACAGAAGGATGAGTCATATCAACTTTAGGAAATCGAACTTTTTAGTCAAACATGATTTAGTGATTGAAGTTCCTAAACAGACTTTTTCACTAAATGATCATTGTATTTCATGTAAAAAGGGAAAAGAAACTAAAAAGTCTCATAAATCTAAGTTGGTGAATTCAATTAACACTCCATTGGAACTTCTCCATATGGATTTATTTGGCCCAGTTAGTGTGAGGAGTATTGGTGGTAAATCTTATTGCATGGTAATCACTGATGATTATTCAAGATTTTCATGGGTTTACTTTCTAAGTACCAAAGATGAGACAGCTGAGAAAATTAAGTATCTGATTTTACGATTAGAGACTTTATTTTCGTTGAAAGTAAAAAGGTTACGAAGTGATAATGGAACGGAGTTTAAGAACTACATCATGGAAATGTTCTGTCTTCAACATGGTATTTCACAACAATTCAGTGCTTCTCGAACTCCACAACAAAATGGAGTTGCTGAAAGAAAGAACGGAACATTGATCGAAGCTGCAAGAACTATGCTTTCAGATGCAAAATTACCAATAACTTTTTGGGCAGAAGCAGTTAATATGGCTTGTTTCGTGTTAAATAGAGTTCTTGTGGTCAAAGACAAGAAGAAAATGAGCTATGAGTTATTGAATAATCGAAAGCCGAATATTCCCTTTCTGGAACCTTTTGGATGCCCATGTTTATTGATGAAAGCTAAGGATCGTCTTTCAAAATTTGCTGAGAAATCTGAATCTGGGTTTTTCTTAGGTTACTCAGCAAATTCTCAAAACAAAAGAGTTTATAACACGGCATCATATCGAATAGAAGAATGCTATGAGGTTGAATATTTACGGTATTCTTCTCCATCCGATGAGATCGGTCCAGAATGGTTATTTGACTATGATTCGTTCTTTAATTCTCTTGCTCCTTTTCAACATGATGTGTCATCCCATGTTAAGGATTCTGATAATTTTGTTATTCCGGTTCTTTCTTCTCTGCTGAGCCGCTTTTTACTCCTGTCACACCAGTATCTACATCTAATCTTTCTCCTCAACAATCAATTGAAGAATCTATTTCTCATGAATCTTCTCAACATATGACAAATGATGAAGTTGACACAACTTCAAATCCTGATGATACTGAATATTTTCATGAGCCTTCTACTGAACTAGAAGATTCAACTCATGATGATTCTAGTGATGAAGTAGTAAGTAATCCTGAGGATTCACATTTAGGAACCAACTTGAATGTGGAATCTGTTCCTACTTTGCGGGTTAATTCTGAGCATAAACATCCACTCACAAATGTGATTGGAGATGTTTCTAATGGGATCAAAACTCGACATCAACACAAGTCTTCTACTTGTTTCTTATCACAGATTGAACCAAAGAATGCTCATATAGCTTTGTCAGATTCTTCTTGGGTTCAAGCAATGCAAGATGAATTGCAACAGTTTGTAAATATGCAAGTTTGGACATTGGTGAAACCTGTGACACCCAGTCAAAAATGACCCAAATTTCAGTCCAAATTTGAACTTTATTACAAAGTAATACATACTTAAAGTACTGAAGCATACAAGCATTATATATATGAATATATATAATAACGTCGAAACGATTATTTAATAATCGTTTACATACGAATCTGACAGAACGCAGAAACTCAAAAAGGAAGTTGGCGAAAAACATTTTAAATAAAGTATTATTATTGAGAATAATAATTATGTACTCCGTTAAAAATTTAAATACATTTTTGACACGTAAAACTATCCGTATATTTTAAGTAAAACAAAGATACAATTGTATAACTCCGTAAAAACATTTTTATAAAATATTTCAATTAAAAACTTATACGAATCTATTTTTAGAAAATTATCATTTCAAAATATTATACTGCTTTACGATCGGGTACGCGAACACGGGTCGGAAAATACTCAACCACCTCAATAATTGAGGCCGGTATATACAACCGACCTCAATTATTTCACACACACAGACACATTCATCCATCCATCCTCACTCTCTCGACTCTCTCTTTTCCCTATCGGTTTTCATCAACAACATCATCAACAACAAGAATCAACATCATCTTCATCATCATAATCATCACCTTGGATCATCATCACCATCGTGTTCGTCATCATCATCCTCACGGTTCAAAATTCTAAATTCGTAAGAATCACTCACCTTTTTCCTTTAATTCCGTATTTATATTATGTAATAAAACATGTATTAACATTCTATCAAGTCGATTATATCCGAAATTTAGATTAAAAACTGGTTTGGGAACGAACTGCACGAACAGAGCATCAAACTGAATTAATGATACCCGAACGCCTGGATCAAATGAGCCGATCGGGTGAGGAAAATGTGCCGATCGGCTAGAGACAAAAGAACAGATCGGCTCACCATGCTTAGCCATTCGGGTATGAACAAAAATCCATCTGCTGAACACATTTTGAACTAAATTAGCCATTCGGCTAAACTTAGCCTATCGGCTGAAAGTTTCCAGCCGTTCGGATAAGAAACCATAGCCGATCGGCTATGTGCTATGTTCCAGCAAACCATATTTTGTAGATTTGTAGCCCTCTGAGTGACGGTCGTTTGGGCGCCGGATCGCCTAAATCCGAGTTCGTATGAGGGGGATATGGCCAAAACGGTGCAGCCTCACCAAATTAGTTTAACGATGAATTTTTATGTATATATACATGTGAGCAACAAACGTAACTTTTGAAACGTAAATATACGAGTTATATTTATACAAATAAACATACCTTATGTTTTGGAACATTATATATATATACACGATGAATATTTTCACGAAAACAAATCAAATTGTACTTTTGGTATGTGATTTCAAATTGTCACCAATGGGTCGTACCCATTTTACCAACTTAAAATGTAATCAATTATCGAATACTTTGGGCATAATCTTATCGAACAAACATTAAAATGGATGGTTTATTCAAACATCCATTCACTTATCTTAATCTCGCGTGTTTAGGATACTAGGAGATTTCTTTGGTACACGCGTGCACTTTAGGATTGCTTGCTCTTCAGGTGAGTCTCGCAGCCCCTTTTTACCGTTTTACTGTTTTGGGGGAGATGCATTACTTGTTTTACTTGAATACATGTATAAATGTATTGATTACATACTGGATTACAAACTTACTGATTAAGAGTTGGCGACCCTTGGGGTTTATTACTTTACGGAGTTACTACTCCATGAACTTACTATTTTACCGATGAACTACTTTACTACTGTGCAAACTTAGTGACTCACTGTTTTACTACGATACTGATACCTTGCTACTTTACAAACGAAGTGAGCCACTGTTTTACTACGTTACTGATTTACTACTTTGCTACTGTACGAACTTACAAACTTGTTGATCTACTACGATACTGAATTACTACTTACCGGTATATCAAATTGCATGAGTTTACGATTAATCCAATGAAGGCCTCTGAATCATAGTTGTTAGTTATGGGATAAGCGCGAGTTTTAGTATATGGATCCATATGGGACTGACAATCCCCACCTGGGGTGGTAGCGCCACCACGAACCGTACTCGTATAAACAGGTGTTTTCTACTTGTTACATATGAGTGATTTTGAGTTGCACTCACGAGGGGCAAAATTACGGTTAAGCTTCGACTATGATGGCTCATGGCAAGATACACCAACCTTACTTACTTAATTACCCGTGCGTAATTGGAATTACTTACTTAATTACCGATGTGTAATTGGAATTACTTACTTGATTACCTGTGCGTAATTGGAATTACTTACTTAATTACTGATGTGAAATTGAAATTACTTACTTAATTACCTGTGCGTAATTGAAATTACTTACTTAATTACCGATGTGTAATTGGAATTACTTACTAAATTACCTGGGGTGTAATTGATACTTATTTACTTAATTACTTGTATGTAATTGATACCTACCTTTCCGAATTTCTTGTTGAACTCATTACTTACTTACTGATGTTGTACTAAACTTGCTACTACTATTTACTACAAACCTGTGAGATTCACCAACCTTTTGGTTGACATTTTTAGTGATGCATTCTCAGGTACGCGTCAACAGTAGGGATGCCCAGCAGGACTGCTTGATAGCTTGAGTCGCATGCATACATACTTGGAGATTTTATTGCATTACTTTTATACTAACGGTTATGTTTTAAAATCTCTAGATACTATTAGTCAAACTCAAAGCTATGTTCACTTTTGAAACTTATGTAATGTACTATACAATAATGTATTTTCTAAAACCTCTCATTTAGAGTCGTTTGCTTAATCTTTGTGCTTGATATTTGATTAGTCACGCCCAAAAACAATCACTTCCGCAAAGTATGAAATTGGGGGTGTGACAAAACCTCCCAAGGATATTCATCCAATTGGCACGCATTGGGTTTTCAGAAATAAGAAAGATGATCGAGGAATTGTGGTTCGTAATAAAGCAAGATTAGTGGTTCAAGGATTCACTCAAATTGAAGGTTTGGATTATGACGAGGTTTTTGCTCCGGTTGCTAGACTTGAATCCATTCGGATTTTTCTAGCATATGCTTCTTTCATGAATTTCAAAGTGTATCAGTTAGATGTCAAATGTTCATTTTTGTATGGGAAAGTGCATGAAGAAGTGTTTGTCAAACAACCACCAGGTTTTGAAGATCCTAAATTCCCAAATTATGTGTTTCGGTTGGATAAAGCCTTATATGGGTTACATCAAGCTCCTCGAGCTTGGTATGAGACTTTATCTCAACATTCGGAAAACAAAAGGAAATTTGCTACTCGTTCAAGTATATGTGGACGACATTATATTTGGGTCTACGAATGACAGTTTGTGCAAAGAATTCGAGCATATCATGAAGTCTAAGTTTGAAATGAGTTCAATGGGGGAAATGTCTTTCTTTCTAGGTTTGCAAGTTCAACAACTAGACAAGGGCATTTTCATACATCAAACGAAGTATGTTCATGACATCTTAAAGAAATTTACGATGTTGGATGCCAAATCTATTTCAACTCCCATTGATCTTGTTGAAAAAATTGGACCTGCTCTTGATGACACACCAACTGATCAAAAGGAATATCGGTCAATGATTGGTTCTCTCATGTACTTAGCTGCTTCAAGACCTGATATTATGTTTGCTGTGTCTATTTGTTCGTGGTATCAAGCAAATCCCAAAGTCTCACATTTGAGGGCCGTACAGAGAATCTTTAGATATTTGAAGGGCAAGCCTGATCTAGGCATCTGGTACTCGAATAATGGAGACTTTACACTTTTAGCATACTCTGATTCTGACTATGGCGGATGTGGTCTTGACTTCAAATCCACATCAGGTGGATGTCAATTTTCGGGAGATCGACTTGTGACCTGGCAATGCAAGAAACAAAACACGGTTTCTACCTCTACTGCGGAGGCAGAATATATTGCTGCTGCTAGTTGTTGTTCGCAAATCCTCTGGATTCAACAACAACTTCGCGATTATGGTTTACTTCTTACCAAAACTCCTTTGCATATTGACAATACTGCAGCCATAAGTATCATACGTAATCCCATTTAGCACTCAAAAACTAAACATATTGAAATACTTTTTCACTTCATCCGGGATTGCTATGAGAAAAACTTGATCATTTTGGTTCATGTTGACACATTGAAACAAAGAGCTGATTTGTTTACCAAAGCTTTTTCCAAATCACGTTTTGAGGAAATTAAGTAAACTTTTGGATCTTTAAGATTTGGATCAAATTTAGTAAACTTTGGATGCTTGGCATGAAACATTTGGATCAAATTAAGTAAACTTTGGATCTTTAAGATTATATTTTCTGTTTGTTGTTTGCTTGTTTTCTTTTATAAAAGATAAAAATCCAAAAACATTTGAAAAATAAAACAATCGGGGGAGATTTTGTGTAAAAAGTTAGGAAATGATAGTACATTGGGAAATGTATTAATAAATAATACGTAAAAGAAATGATAAGTACTATATTTGATGTGTTAGTAGGTTTACATAGTATTTTTAAACCAAATTTTCTACTAATTAATTTTATATGTGATTTATTAGTAGACATTTTTGCATTTAAAATATCTAGTCTAAGAAATGTTAACCATATTTGCATATTATTTTACATAATCCAAAATATTAATATATGACAGTCAAAGGTCTAATCAAAATGATCAAAGATTATAAAAATGATGATAAATGTCTTAATTTTTGGGGAATTAGTATATTATGATTCATGATTTAGGGTCATATCTGGGGAAATATATTGACTATTTGTTGTACCGAGTACAGACCTTAGTTGGTATATTTTTTAAATACGGACGTGCATATATTCCAAAGTTTCATATATCAAATCAAAATAAACTCTATCACTTTGTTATACGATGTATAGACCTGTGATACAGTTTATAAGTCCAACCCGGGGTATGACATATGTGACTAAGTGTCATTCCAACATATGTGTGTACTTCTAAAGATATCATCATATTCTCACTCTTTATATGAAAATACTAATATATTATGAATTTAAAAGTATATTACTATTTATATTATATAAAATAATATGCATGCTAATAATAAAAGAATTAAAGATATTTAAATGCAGGAGTGTTTAAGAGAACAATAATACCAATAATCACATGTAGAATGATTCTTAGAAAGTATGTTTTATTAATGCTAAGTAAATTAAAGAGGTCAAAAATACTAACAATCAAAATAGACTTTCATTTCTAAACAATAAAAATAAATACATTCATTTATCCCAATATGATCCCAACTCATGAGAATTACCCCAACAAAAATATTTTACTTTTATTTTGTTATGTTAGTTTGTAAATATCTAGTTTTAAGATTTTTCATTGTTTCAAACTTTTAGTTTTTAAATAGTTTAGCATTTTATCCAAAGTAAATTTGATTTGATTAAAATGTTTCATTAAAATTATTGTTGGATTTATATAAATGTTGGATCTTATTCACGGATAAAACATAAAAAGGAGTGTATAAGTATTTCAAAATTTGAAATTTTTTGCACACTCACACTTTATCCGACAAACACATTTTTACTCCGACAATATATACTCCGATAATACGCTGCCGGTTGATTTTTTCTCCGATTACTTTCTGTGTGCTACGTTTCATTCGATTTGTTCAGATAGAATTGAACGCCTTCTCATTCCGCATCGATTGGTATAATTTTCCCTCTTTATCTCCTTGTAAATAAGCTTTAATCGTTGATTTTGTGCGAAAAACACTGACCATGAACAGTACCCTAGGAATCGTCCGACAATAACCATTGTCGGATGAACGGTGAATTAGGGTTATGATGCGTGAATACCTTATTCACGCATGAACAGTGTTCCGTGAATTTGATTTGTTGACTTTGACTTGTTTGACTACTTGTTACGACAATTCATTATTATCGCATGAACAGTACTTATTCACGCATGAATAGTACTCCGACAATGTTATTCACGGATATATATTCTTTTAAAATAGCTATTGTCGTATAAAAATGTGATTGTCACATGAATAGTGCTCAAAGTGATTATTGTCGCATGCATTCAACACTTAGAAAATTTTTCAGATTTTTGAAACTTGATTTTTTTTTCTTTTTCAAAGTATGATTAGGTTCTTTGCTTAACAGATATTTTGTACAACTTGTATTTATATATCATGGCAGAACCCGATCCTATTGTTGCAACACAACCAGATGTGGTTAGGAGGGTAGTAATTTTTGAGAAACGTCACAATGCAACAACTTATTTACTTGAGGCACCGGATAAACCTGAAACCAGGAAATTCTTTCCCATGGTTAAGTTTTTATTAAGATCAAGGATTTCTGATGCTTTGACAGTTCAAGTGGAAAATATCTATGAAGATCATATGACTGATTTCTGGATAACTGTTGAATATCACACGGATGTTCAACCTTCTTGTATCACAGCCACGGTTGATGGAAGACCACTTGTACTCACTGAGGAATTGAAGACATATTTTGCAATTAGGTGATGATGTCAATGCTTTAAATAATATTCCACGAAATATTATTAATGATTGTCTTCAACAAATGGGTTGTACAAAAGGACCACGAGATGTTCAAATTATGAAGAATCATTTTTGCCCACATTGGAAATTTCTGGCTCATACTTTAATTGGTTGTATCTCTCCAAGAAAAGCTGGATTTGATGCAATGAGTTACCACTTAGCTGGTTTAATGACAGCTTTGGTACTCAACATTCCATATAACTTTTCGAGATATATGTTTGACAATTTGGTTGGGAACATCAATGAAGATGGATTTTTCATGTACCCACGATTCCTTCAGCTGATTTTTGATCAAGATATTCAAGGAATTACATACCATGGATAGATTTTGCATTATACTCCGATTCCCAAAAGAGTGTTTGTTGATTGTAATAGTTATCGTGGTAAACCTACACCATCAACTGTTGATCTCTTTGGGCATATTATTGATGAAGAATTTCTTCCACCTCAGATAGACATTCAAATGGAATCAGATGATGATAGTGAGGAAGTTTCAACTGAGGGGGAATCAGTTCAAGAAGAAGTTGTTCAACAAAATCTTGATCATCTTGTTGAGATTGAATCATCTAGTTTTGAGGATGAGGAACCTATTCATCCTACGACTTTTGAAGAATCCTTAGCTTCTCAAAGGCTGACTGAAGAAAATATCGAGAAGGAAAGACAAGATTTGAGACGACAAAGAGAAGAGGCCCAGGATCCTGAGTATATCCCTGAGCCTAGACCTACTCAAAGAAGGAAGCTGATTGTAAATAAAACTTTTTCTTCTGAAACTGGATCTTCTTCTTCTTCATTCCCAGTGACTTCTTCAGCAATATCTTCTTCTGAATCTTTGCCTGTCACTTCTTCAACAACGCCTTCTTCTATTTCTCTGCCTGTATCTTCATCAGCAATGGTACTGGTTCAAAATGATGATATGGAAGAACCCGTGTATGTTGAACCAATTAGTTCTGTTCCTGCTATGGTTTTGACTCCTGAACCAAGTTTTGAAAATATGGAATTTGATGATCTTGGTGAAGAAGATTTAAATGTTTTATATCTTGGAAATTTGTTTGATGATCTTGGTGAATCTTCTATGTTTGAGATTGGAGAATCTTCACGCAGATTTGATAAAGAAGAGTTATCAGATAGTGTTGAAGAAGAAGAGATTCTATGTCCTACTCCTTTTGAATGTTATCATTGAAGATTTGGTTCCTTTTGTGGAGTTGTGTAATAATGGAGAATATGATTTTGATGAGTTTGATGATCCAATATTTCCTCCAGGGTTTGAGCCAGATTTTGATGATGTTCATGTTGAAGACTGGGAAGATTCTGAAGATGAACTGCACCCAGAAAAAGTTCAGTCTGATATGTATGCTCAAAAAGGATTTTGGGTTGATTCAGACGAAGAAAAAGAACCTGAACAAAAACTTCCATGGTGGTTTTCCAAACAACCTGAGCCTGAGAAAATAAAGACCAGAAAGTTCTTTAAAATACCAAGACATGAGAGTGTTGGAAGAATTATTCGATGGAAGTATGATAATGATAACAAAGTGTTTATCATCAAGAGAACGGATGGGCTTCAATATTTTCATCCAACTTTTAAATCACTTGAAAAACTTCCAAAGTGTGAAGTCAATCACATCGCTTCAATTGACATTATCAATCATTCTAAAAATGGTTTGGTGGATTGGATGACTAAAGTTCTATCTCGTGAGTGCAATAAAGGTAAATACACGTGGGTCAAAGAGACGTTTTCAAAAAGAACTGTGGATTACTTTGACATTGAACCTATCTCAAATCAACCACGAGTGATTACTACTTATCCACGGGTAAAATGTCTGAGGAAAATTCCACTTGAAAAACTTCCAGTTAATTTTTGGAAATTCGTTAGCTATTGGAAGTATAACGGGAACACGGGAGAAGCAGAAATTGGATGCTATGATAGAGATAACAAGGGAGAAATTATGTGGAATCGAGAAACGATTGTGTATGTGTTCGATCCCTTGAGTTTGATAAATCTCTCAAAAGATGATCTGGAAGTTCTACTAGTGAATCCGATTATCTATGATGATGCATTTGATGATGAAGCCATGGCCTTGAAGTTCCAATGAGTTGTTGAAGTATGTTGTGCTCAAGGTGTTCATGCTGGTTGCAATCTGCCTAGATATACATAAAGCTCAAGTTTCAATATATCAAGCATTATCCAAGGGGGAGTTTGTTGGAGCAAGTTGTCTAAAGCTTGATTTTATTTATTTTTTAAATCTGTCTAAGTGTTTTGATGTTGCGACAATAATAATTCCGTGATTAGTGTATTGTTGTATGTAATGGTTACTCCGACAATAGCATTGTCGGAGTTGAACAGGTCAAATTACTTAGGTATTGTCGCACAGATTAGTCTATAAATAGGCTTTTGTTAGTTCATTTTGAACTGTCTTTTGTAATTATTCACACAGTTTTCTCTCTGTGTTTTCGTGAAATACAAAAGCAATTTAGATAGAATACTTCATGTTCTTTAATTCATATATTGTTGTATATCTTGTATTCCGCACAAGGTGTACATGTTCTAGTTGCGATTCGTGATCCATGGCACTACACCGTGAAGTTCGAAAGTGATGTAGTCAACTGCTTTAGTGACAGGTCCACTAGGGCCGGTCATGGTGGTTGTGTCTGTCTTAACAACCTCTCTAGGTGGTGGGTTTTGCCAGAGAGAGCATACAAACACTAAGAATTGCAGTTTTATGTCTTCATAATTCTCGGTCTTGGGGTCTCCGTTGAATCTTCTGATGGATGTGCACAGGTCGTTGATTTGCCAGTGCTGATGGTCGTTGAATGGAAAGTCGGATTCTGAGAAAACTAGAATAAGCTGACGAAGTATCTCTGTTAGGAAAATTAAGATTTGATGTGACAAAGTGTAAACTGATTAGGAAACATTGAAGGTTGGCTTCTAGAAGACTTGGAGATAAAGTTAAAGATTTTGAGGATCGATATAGAAGAATAGAAGGACTTAGTTTCTTAATATGATTGTGTTTCCTATTGTAAGTCTTTGGGACTCTATATATAAAGAGATCCCTAGACATTGTTTGTGTGTGTTACCATTAGGGTAAAACCCGATCTCATAACTTGAGATCGTTTCCCCCATGTACCCCTAAGGTTCTTTGTAATCCTGATACAAAGTTGTATCCGTCTTGTTGATTATATTAATAAGATTAGGGGTTTGGCTATTAAAATCTTCTTTGTGTTCTACATATTGTTCTTTATCATGTATTAATCTTTTGCTTGATTTTGTGACAACTCTCCAAATTAGGTACTGATTAAACACTAAGCATGTGCATTCTTACGCTAATTTCCTGGTTAAGTTTAAACAAAACTTTTTGTCGTGATGTAAGCCTAGCGAGCCCAACACTTTTTTACAAAAAGTATTACATATTCCGTAATTAATTATAATTGTGTACAAACTTATCGAAACAAAACCGACAAAAATAAATGCAATTGTTGGTGAACGTTTAATT
The DNA here is from genome assembly GCA_963422505.1 of Pseudognaphalium luteoalbum. Lineage (NCBI taxonomy): Eukaryota > Viridiplantae > Streptophyta > Magnoliopsida > Asterales > Asteraceae > Pseudognaphalium > Pseudognaphalium luteoalbum. Next base: position 51,548,548 of record OY730195.1, on the reverse strand, counting down.
AATAATAGGAAACCGACTCTAGCCACTGAGTATACGGATAGTACTATTGCCGTGACGACCCTCCTACGGTGGAGCGTATACTTAAATGTCCGTTCAGGCAAACAACATAAGTTCTGGTTGTGGTTTGGTTATAGGGTTAGGTCGCGTTACTTTAACCTGCGAGGTTTAGCTCACCTTTCAGGGGATCATGGTCTAAGTAAATTCCCACATACTTTTAGGAAGAACGAATCCTACAACTGTTAAATACCGGAAAACATACCGGTAACATATTTTACACTGGTAAACAACCAGTAACACATTTCGGGATGACATCCCACATAAAACTATACTTTAGGGCAACAACCCTACATAACTTGTATTTTTATAAATGAATAACAAATCGTTTATACAAACTTGGTGTAACTAACCACATACATATATAAACCTGTAAATTCACTCAACATATTTGTTGACGACTTTCTCTATGTTTTTCAGGAAATTAGCTGGGTAAGTAATCGCATGCATTCAGGATGGACAACCCTGGACTACTTAGGATGCCACACACTGTTGGGACCGCTTTTGGGGATTTCATTTGTATAACTGCAGACATTGCGGTCATACTTATGAAATCTTATTTTAAACTTATGTATTATTGTTAAAACTAAAATGTTTTAAACTCCACTACTACTGTTACGACTTACATAGTCGTACTACTTTTGTAACAACTGTTAAACTTGGCATCCTCGATAAATAAAGTTGTGTGATAACCATATGCTCTGAGTATGTATGTATTTGTTGGGTTGAAAATACTATTCGCAACCCCGTCACATCATTAAAGCTTCCGCAAACTAATCACAACTAATTGTAACTACCGGTTGGCGGGGTGTGACAGACTTGGTATCAGAGCCATTGGTTATAGCGAACTAGAAGTCTTTAAGTGACCGAAAACCTTAGAGACCTAGACTATAGACTTGGCTAAAACATTCATTGCATGCATACATACTTTACATACATCTAACATACGACTGACACGTCACCTACGACTTATTTTGTCTCAGCATGTCGAGGCACAGTCCGATCTACTTGTATGCTTATGATGAGGAGCCGACTGAGGTTTCCTACCATAGCGACGCTAGCACCAGAGTTGTGAGTCCACCAGTTCACCCGAGAGCTCTATCTGATGACACCGGTGATGCTTACATCACCCCACCACCTACTGCACATGTGGTCCCACCTACTACTGCTCCCACTGACCCTACAACTCGTATGTTAGGGTCTACCTTTATGGCGACACGCCATATAACTGCTGGACCTTCCAGAGGACCGGTACCTAGGAGGACACCACGGATGTGTGTTTGAGACTTCCCTAGAGGACCACTTGCGCCCCGTGAAAAGGCGCCGATGGCGGAGGAGAGGGTGATACATTGTGACGAGCCGCCACAGAGGGTACCTAGGCTTGCTCACTTGGAGTGGATGACTCCTATGTTAGGGCGGTGGAGGTTGTTGGAGGGTTTTCCTTCTACTTTTGAGACCGGGGAGTCCTCCCTATCCTCCGCACCACTGCCTACTACTAGAGAGCCCGTGGAGTTGACTCTCCCTACCATTGTGGCTGTGATTCGCACATTGTTTCGTATTTCTGGTAGTAGGGGTGTTCACCTTGCAGAGCTACAGAGTGATGTCTCCCGTCTGGATGGAGACATGATAGACGTGCATGAGCGTTGCCATTTCTTGTTGAGCAACGTGGTTGCTGCCAGATAGATAACTGAGACTGCACGTTCTCGTGTCAGAGTACTGGAGGGACGTGCGAGGACAGCGGGGTTGATGATTGGAGCTTGTGTGATGATAGCTGTGCTGAGGACAGCTGTGGGGTTGTTTTTACCTCATTTTCATTAGACTTATGTATGGCGGTTTGTGCCTACTAGGCATCAGACCGATTACTTTTGGATGATGGATATATTAGTAGGTCCATCACGTATTGTATAGACCAGTATCAGATGGGTAGGTGTATGTATGTACTAGACATGTACTAGATGGGAAAAACTGTTGTTAGAATGGGTGTATGTATAGGAAAACCCTTTATCTTTTGTATAGCGCTAACCGCTGATGGGGCATATTAGGGATCCCATCTTGTTTTGTATAAAACTATTGTATCAGCGCTACACCTTTTGATATAATATAACTTATGTTTGGTTGTATTTCGTATTCATTACATTCAACAACGACTATAGTATTATATCTACATTTATATACTTGTGTTAGAAACGGTAACAAATCAATAACACTTGAAATCATTCCCTGAAAACCATGAAACATACCACACCTTGATTATTGATTCTTATCTTGAATTTCTTTGAACTCGATTGTGTTAAATGATGATGAAAAGAAATATGTATTTAGCATTATATAATGACGCCTGACCAACGTGATTATATTGTACTAGCTACATATGGGCGTTTCAAAATCGTGCGACATGTGATACAAAATCTTGTCCTTCAATTCTTTATACTGTTCCCTTGTTAAACAATGTGAAATCTCGTTCATCACATTCAATATCTTGGCATTGACCTCTGCATTTTTATTTCGTCGCAGAACGGAATCATGCCACCAAAACGACGGATGACTAAGAACAGTCGATGAACGACTCCTTCTTCCATTCCTGAAACCGTTCCCCTACCCAACAACAATGAAACTACTAAACAAATGATCGCGTGACGAATAGCTGAAGGTATTGCTGTGTATGAAGCAAGCCGAAATCGTGAGAATGGAATGAATAACAGCGGATCTACCCCTGTTAACATTGAGGCACCTGTGAATACTCGCCGAGGGTGTTCATACAAGACATTCCAGGCTTGTAAGCCAGTTACTTTTCGTGGCACCGAGGGTGCTATTGGGATTATACACTGGATAGAGAAGACAGAGTCAGTATTGGACATTAGTGACTGTTCACCAGACTGTATGGTGAAATATGTCACCTGCACCCTTGCTGACAAAGCTCTTACTTGGTGGAACAATCAAGTCCAATCACTTGGACGACCAGCTGCCTACTCCATGTCATGGGAAGTACTGAAAAACATGATGTTGGAGGAGTTCTATCCCCGTAGTGAGATGCAGAAAATCGAAACTGAGCTGTGGAACATCACTATGATCGGTGCCGATGTTACTGGTTATACTACCAACTTTGAGGAACTAGCACGTCTAGTGCCACATATGGTGACACCTGAGTACAAGCGCATCGAGCGTTATGTATATGGCCTGGCACCGCAAATCAGGAGTTTGGTTACATCTTCCAAACCTGACACATTCAGGAGCGCTGTTGTTTTAGCGCAAAGTCTGACCGATGAGGCAGTCAGGATGGGAACCCTGACCAAGAAAACTGCATCGGGCAAGGTTGAGCCAAGCAGTACTGAAGCTGGCAGTTCTGGAGGTACCAAGCGTAAGTGGAACGGCACAGGGAGTGACCGACAGGGTCAAACAATTAAGAAAGATCTGGAAACCCAAAGTCCTATGTTGCCACCACTGTGGAACCAAAACCATACTTGGGTAACAAACCTAAGTGTGACAAATGTAGCAAACACCACGAAGGGGAATGTTGGTATTGCAACAACTGTAGAGGTTGGGGTCACAAAACCCAAAACTGCAAAGTTAACCCTACCCCTAGGGAAACACAGAATGCCGAAACCAAGGGTATTTTGAATGTGGCGACACGAGGCACTATCGGAACCGTTGCCCCCGACTCAATAACCAAAACCGCAACAACAACAACAACAACGGTGGTAACAACCGAGCCAACAATATCATCAATCAGCCGGCTCATGGAAGAGCATTTGTGATTGGAGCACAAGAGGCACGCCAAGACCCTAACACCGTCACTGGTACGTTTCTTGTAAACAACCATTATGCCTCTGTGTTAATCGATTCAGGTGCTGACTTAAGTTTTGTGTCTAATGAGTTTAGACCACTATTAGAACTTGAATCACGTAAGCTAGATAACAAATATACTATTGAACTAGCCGATGGTGAGTTAATCGAGTCAAGAGAAATAGTACCGGGATGTACCTTGGAATTAGAAGGTCATCTCTTCGAAATAGACTTGCTACCGGTTAAGTTGGGAAGTTTCGACTTTGTAGTCGGCATGGATTGGTTGTCTAAGAACCGCGCCGAGATCATATGTCACGATAAGTTGGTACGCTTACCGCTATCGACAGGAGAAACTCTCATGGTCCAAGGTGAGAAACGAAAAAGTGCCACAAAAATGATTACATGCTTGAAAGCCAGTAAATATCTCCGAAAGGGATACCAAGCATTTTTAGCACACGTTGTAGAAAAGAAACCCGAGGAGCGACATATAGACGATGTACCTATTGTACGTGACTACCCGAGAGTGTTTCCAGACGAGTTACCAGGATTACCACCCCCACGACAGGTTGAATTTCATATCGACCTAGTTCCTGGAGCAGCACCAATTGCTCGCGCACCTTACCGTCTTGCTCCATCAGAAATGCAAGAGTTATCTGCACAACTACAGGAACTCTTAGACTTAGGATTCATCCTGTCACACCCCGCCAAACGGTAATTACAATTAGTTGTGATTAGTTTGCGGAAGCTTTTAATGACGTGGCGGGGCTGCGAACAGTTATTTCAACCAACGGATACATACATACTCAGAGCATATGGTTATTGCACAACATAATAGATAAGGATGCCAGTTCAAACATTTGCTACAAAAGTAGTACGACTATGTAAGTCGTAACAGTAGTAGTGAAGTTTAAAACATTTCAGTTTTAGATCAAAAATACATAAGTTTAAAATAAGATTTCATAAGTATGACCGCAATATCTGCAGTTATACAAATGAAATCCCCAAAAGCGGTCCCAACTGTATGTGGCATCCTAAATAGTCCAGGGTTGTCCATCCTGAATGCATGCGATTTCTTACCCAGCTAATTTCCTGAAAAACATAGAGAAAGTCGTCAACAATTATGTTGAGTGAATTTACAGGTTTATATGTGTATGTGGTTTGTTAAACCAAGTTTGTATAAATGATTTGTTATTCATTTATAAAATACAAGTTATGTAGGGTTGTTACCCTAAAGTATTGTTATACGTGGGATGTCGTCCCAAAACATGTTACTGGTTGTTTACCAGTGTAAAATAAATTACCGGTATGTTTTCCGGTGTCCAACAGTTGTAGGATTCGTTCTTCCTAAAAGTATGTGGGAATTTACTTAGACTGTGATCCCCTGAAAGGTGAGCTAAACCTCGCAGGTTAAAGTAACGCGACCTAACCCTATAACCAAACCACAACCAGAACTTATGTTGTTTGCCTGAACGGACATTTAAGTATACGCTCCACCGTAGGAGGGTCGTCACGGCAATAGTACTATCCGTATACTCAGTGGCTAGAGTCACCTAGCTAATGGTTACAGTAGCATGTCATGAGGTCTTTCATGCACACATTCCAAGTCTAGGTCCGTACTAGGATACTTTGTCTAAATTCCCAAAATAATAGTGAATATGTAATATCACATGTCAACATTTGTATAAAAGCAATAAAGCATTTATAGTTTGATTGCATGTGTTGCATGCAATTTCTATGTTTAACACCCCTGTGTTTAAAAGGAGAAATCAATTAAAAATAGGGGCTGTAAACTCACTGTAGTTTGCTCGGTATGAAAGCTAGCAGTTGACGGTAATAGCCCAAGGTGTGTTAACCTATATACAATAAATGTATTAACATAAGTACGTTTGATTTGTTTAATCAACTTATGTTAACAGTTTGTTTGTTTGAAGAAATTGTTGATTTCTTAATGATGTAAGTCGTTACATTTGTTTGGTGACGTTGTGTTGAAATATTGTTTTATTTCTCACGTCGTATACCTTGTCAAGTGTATATATATACGTATGTAGTCATATATATATATATATATATATATAAGTTCTAAAGTTTAGGTATTAAAACGTATATAAGTTTTATTTGTTATAAAGCTTCTTATTGTATTTATTTCCGTTTATACAATAAATAATGGATATCGTTGTTAAGAGTCATCTTCTGTATATACATCGAACATATATGTTTATAGATTCGTCGTTTGTTATTAAGTATGTATATATATTTATATATATATGTATATAGAATCACGTCTTATGTTTGAAATGTTTTGGAAGTTTATTGGGCTTGGCCCGATTAGTTTTGTTTTCGGCCCAATAACTTAAACCGATTACAATATTCGTTGGGCCCATTCACAAGTTTTGGACCAATGGCCCATTTATTTAACTTAACAAATTTATTTTTACAAATTTTCAGTCCAAACCCAAAGTCTCAGGCCCAATAAACGTCCGACCCAGCTTGCGACCAAAGCCCGGTATGCATCACAGCCCAGCCCAGCCGATCGGCTTGGGCCAGCCGTTCGGCTTGGGCCTTCAGCCGTTCGGCTGGTGGTTCAGGCCCAACCCAAAAACCCGTTCGATCAAGTCCAATTTGGTTAGTCCATTAATCGTTTCGGTCCAGTCCACATCGTCCGTTCGAGTTAAAAGTCACAAACTGTTTGGCTCGTTATGGCTAGCCGTTCGGCTCAACAAAGCTAGCCGATCGGCTCAGTTTGTTGAGCCGTTCGGCTCATTACATCCAGCCGTTCGGCTGGAAGGTTCGTCCCTGCCCACGCCCTCTGTTTCAGTCTGTGTTCATGGTGTGCATATACATAGATGTTTGTTACGAGTTTTAGCTCATTGCCACACCATTTTCACGTCATTACATCATTATACCACATTTATATTAACTTCCATATACATGTTTTGTGATTTCAATCTTGGTTTCACATAACCCATTTCAAGAACAACTCAAACCATTATCAAGTTCATGTGTTATATACATGGATTTAGATATATACATTTGTTATATAATGAATCTGAGATGTAGAATCAATGAAAAAGTGTTTCCTTACAATGGATCTTGTGAAGTTGATGGTGGCGATGATGATGCGAAGGGGATGATGATGATGTTGGTCTGTCTTCCTACTCTTGCTGCTACTGCTCTTGTGGGTGTAACAAAGAAGAAAAAGGAAGGTAGATGATGATACTAGTTGCTGTGTGTTTGAGAGGAAATCACAGAAGGAGCAGATGATGAGGGTGTATAATTTCAAAGGGAGTTGCAGTATATAATCATCCTGCCTCCTCAATTATTTGAGGTGGTGGGATATTTAACCCGTTAATTTCGGGTACGGGTATAATTTTAGCAATATAAAAGTAAACATTTTATATTTTTATTTTGTAGATGCTCTCCTGGTTCGTTATTTAAATTCGGAATAATGATGTTTTCATTATTTTTGACTGTTGTTTAATTTCTGCGTTGGACTGCTAACATTAAATTGAGTGCCAAATTTCGGTCGAATTTCGGGTTCATATTTTGAGGTAATGTTCCAAATGTTTCCAAATGAATGAGAAAATTTGAATTTTCCTCATCCTGATCTCCGAATGCATTTTAAAATTGCTTCTGTTCGTTTTATAATACGTTTTATGTTAAACGTATTTTTAACCCGTTTTATCTATAAGTTATAGATACAATAGTACTCATAATTAATAATTGAATTATTAATTTTGTTGTGTCCCCAACTTTTGTCGTATTTATCTGTCGGGTTCGTCCCGACACATTTGTACGTAACTTTAAATACTTACGTATTAGTAATACTTTTTGTTTAAAAGTATTGGGCTGCTAGACTTACATCACATCAGAAGTTTTGTTTTAAACTTAATCAGGAAATTAGCGTAAGAATGCACATGCTTAAATGTTAATCATTACCTAATTTGGAGAGTTGTCACATTCTCCCCCCGTTAGGGAAATCTCGTCCCGAGATTTAATTCGTGTCGTGAGTCGCGGTCACGGTTTCAAACAGTCGAGGATACTTCTTGCGTATTTCATCCTCACGTTCCCAGGTGAACTCTGGGCCATGTTTTGAGTTCCAACGAACTTTAACTAGCTTGATTTGTTTGTGTCGAAGTTTCTGTGTTTTCGTGTCCATAACTTTGATAGGTTCCTCCACAAAGTTCAGTTTTGAGTCAATGAAGACTTCGTCTGGAGGGATGATATGTGTTTCATCAGAAAGAAACTTTTTCAAGTTAGATATATGAAAGGTGTCATGGATACTACTAAGCTCTTGTGGTAGTTTGAGCTTGTAGGCGACAGGACCAATCCTTGCAAGGATTTCAAATGGTCCTATGTATCGTGGGTTCAGTTTACCTCGTTTACCAAATCGTACGACCCCTTTCCAGGGTGAAACTTTGAGTAGGACTTTGTCACCTACTTGAAATTCTAAAGGTTTCCGTCTGTTATCGGCATAACTCTTTTATCGGTCACGTGCTGTTTTCAATCTGTTAAGCACTTGAGATATCTTGTCCGTAGTTTCTTGGACTATCTCAGGACCCGATAATTGTCTGTCGCCCGACTCTGCCCAACAGAGTGGCGATCGGCACTTGCGCCCATACAATGCCTCAAATGGTGCCATTTGTATGCTGGTGTGATAACTGTTATTATATGAAAATTCTGCTAGAGGTAGGTGTGTATCCCAATTACCTCCAAAGTCTATCACGCATGCTCTCAACAGGTCTTCAAGCGTTTGTATCATTCGCTCGCTCTGGCCGTCAGTTTGTGGGTGGTAGGCAGTACTCATGTCGAGTCTAGTACCCAATGCATGTTGAAGTGTTTGCCAGAAGCGAGAAGTGAATCGTGCATCTCTATCAGAGATGATGGATAATGGCACCCCATGTCGAGAAACGACTTCTTTCAAATAGATTCTAGTCAGCTTCTCCATTTTGTCTGTTTCCTTGATAGCAAGGAAGTGGGATGATTTCGTCAATCGATCTACAATCACCCATATGGTGTCAACTCCGGATGTTGTTTTCGGTAACTTCGTGATGAAGTCCATCGTGATGTGTTCCCATTTCCATTTGGGCATTTCAGGTTGTTGCAAAAGCCCAGATGGCTTTTGATATTCAACTTTGACTTTTGCACAAGTCAAGCACTTACTAACGTATGTGGCAATGTCTCGTTTCATGCCAGGCCACCAGTAAAATCCTTTCAAGTCGTGATACATCTTATCTGCACCAGGATGTATCGAGTAGTTGGACTTATGTGCTTCGTCCAAAATCAATCGGCGCAATTCATCTACGCTTGGTACCCAAATTCGGTTCATGAAGTACAACACTCCGTTGTCCTTGGTTTCAAGTTGTTTCTCCATTCCCTTTAAGGATTCTTCCTTAAGGCGTTCGGGAATGAAAGCTAATTGTTGAGCGTCACGAATTTGAGTAATGAGATTCGAGTGGATTGTTAATCCTAAAGCTCGGACTCTACGGGGTTTGACCCGTTCCTTACGGCTCAAGGCATCAGCTACAACGTTTGCCTTGCCCGGGTGGTATTTAATCTCACAGTCGTAATCGTTCAGTAATTCGACCCAACAACGTTGCCTCATGTTGAGTTCTTTCTGGTCGAATATATGCTGGAGACTTTTGTGATCCGTGAAGATTGTACACTTTGTACCATACAGGTAGTGTCTCCAAATCTTAAGTGCAAAAACGACAGCTCCTAGCTCTAAGTCTTGTGTCGTATAGTTCTTTTCGTGAACTTTCAATTGTCGAGACGCATAAGCAATGACTTTGTCGTTTTGCATCAATACACAACCCAATCCCTGATGTGAAGCATCACAGTAGACAACAAAGTTTTCTACTCCTTTAGGTAGTGATAGGATTGGTGCGGTACTTAGTTTTTGTTTCAACAATTGGAAAGAAATCTCTTGCTTCTCGCCCCAATCAAATTTCTTATCCTTTTGAGTTAGAGCGGTAAGTGGTTGGGCTATTTTCGAGAAGTTCTTGATGAATCGTCGGTAATAGCCGGCTAGCCCAAGAAATTGTCGTATCTCGGATGGCGTTTTCGGGGCTTCCCAGTTCTTAATTGCCTCGATTTTAGATGGGTCCACATGAATTCCCTTGTTATTGATCACATGACCAAGGAAATGAACCTCGCGCATCCAAAATTCACACTTAGAGAACTTTGCGTAAAGCATCTCTTTCTCCAGTAATTCAAGAATCATTCTCAAATGTTTCTCGTGATCCTCCTTCGTTCGGGAGTAAATCAATATGTCATCGATAAACACAATCACGAACTTATCAAGATAAGGTTTGCATACTCTATTCATGAGGTCCATGAACACTGCGGGTGCGTTTGTCAGTCCGAATGGCATGACTAGGAACTCGTAATGACCGTACCGAGTCCTAAACGCAGTCTTAGGAATGTCCTCATCCCGAACCTTCAGCTGATGATAACCAGATCGCAAGTCGATCTTCGAATAGTAACTTGACCCTTGCAACTGGTCAAACAAGTCATCGATGCGAGGTAGTGGATATCGATTCTTAATAGTTACTTTGTTCAGTTCCCGATAATCGATACACATTCGCATTGATCCATCCTTCTTCTTGACGAACAAAACCGGAGCTCCCCAAGGTGAAAAGCTCGGTCGGATGAATCCTAGGTCTAAGAGTTCCTGAAGTTGTGCAGACAACTCTTGCATTTCTGATGGAGCAAGACGGTAAGGTGCACGAGCAATTGGTGCTGCTCCAGGAACTAGGTCGATATGAAATTCAACCTGTCGTGGGGGTGGTAATCCTGGTAACTCGTCAGGAAACACTCCCGGGTAGTCACGTACGATAGGTACGTCGTCTATACATCGCTCCTCGGATTTCTTTTCTACAACGTGTGCCAAGAATGCTTGGCATCCCTTTCGGTGATATTTACGGGCTTTCAAGCATGTAATCATTTTTGTGGCACTTTTTCGTTTCTCACCTTTGACCATGAGAGTTTCTCCTGTCGGTAGCGGTAAGCGTACCAACTTATCATGACATATGATTTCGGCGCGGTTCTTAGACAACCAGTCCATGCCGACTACAACGTCGAAACTTCCCAACTTAACCGGTAGCAAGTCTATTTCGAAGAGATGACCTTCTAATTCCAAGGTACATCCCGGTACTATTTCTCCTGACTCGATTAACTCACCATCGGCTAGTTCAATAGTATATTTGTTATCTAGCTTACGTGATTCAAGTTCTAATAGTGGTCTAAACTCATTAGACACAAAACTTAAATCAGCACCTGAATCGATTAACACAGAGGCATAATGGTTGTTTACAAGGAACGTACCAGTGACGGTGTTAGGGTCCTGGCGTGCCTCTTGTGCTCCAATCACAAATGCTCGTCCTTGAGCCGGCTGATTGTTGATGTTGTTGGCTCGGTTGTTGTTACCACGGTTGTTGGTGTTGTTGCGGTTTTGGTTGTTCTGGTTGTTATTGTTGGGATTTTGGTTGTTAAGTCGAGGGCATCGGTTCCGATAGTGCCTCGTGTCGCCACATTCAAAACACCCTTGGTTTCGGCGTTCGGTGTTTTCCCTAGGGGTAGGGTTAGCTTTGCAGTTTTGGGTTTTGTGACCCCAAACTCTACAATTGTTGCAATACCAACATTCACCCTCGTGGTGTTTGCCACATTTGTCACACTTAGGTTTGTTACCCAAGTATGGCTTAGATTCCATTGTGGTGGCAGCATAGGATTTTGGGTTCCCAGATCCCTTCTTATTCGTTTGACCCTGACGGTCACTTCCTCTATCATTCCATTTACGCTTTGTACCTCCAGAACTACCAGCTTCAGTACTGCTCGGCTCAACCTTGCCCGGAGCAGTTTTCTTGGTCAGTGTTCCCATCCTGACTGCCTCATCAGTCAGACTTTGCGCTAATACAACAGCGCTCCTGAATGTGTCAGGTTTGGAAGATGTAACCAAACTCCTGATTTGCGGTGCCAGACCATAGACATAACGCTCGATGCGCTTGTACTCGGGTGTTACCATATGTGGCACTAGACGTGCTAGTTCCTGAAACTTGGTTGTATAACCAGTGACATCGGCACCAATCATAGTGATGTTCCACAGCTCAGTTTCGACTTTCTGCATCTCGCTACGGGGACAGAATTCCTCCAACATCATGTTTTTCAGTGCTTCCCATGACATGGAGTAGGCAGCTGGTCGTCCGAGTGATTGGACTTGACTGTTCCACCAAGTAAGAGCCTTGTCAGCAAGAGTGCAGGTGGCATATTTCACCATACAGTCTGGTGAACAGTCACTAATGTCCAACACCGACTCTGTCTTTTCTATCCAGTGGATAATCCCAATAGCACCCTTGGTGCCACGAAAAGTAACTGGCTTACAAGCCTGGAATGTCTTGTATGAACACCCTCGGCGAGTATTCGCAGGTGCTTCAGTATTAACAGGGGTAGACCCGCTGTTATTCATTCCATTCTCGCGATTTCGGCTTGCTTCGTACTCAGCAATACCTTCAGCTATTCGACGCGCGATCATTTGTTCAGTAGTTTCATTGTTGTTGGGTGGGGGAACGGTTTCAGGAATGGAAGAAGGTGTCGTTCGTCGACTGTTCTTAGTCATTCGCCATTTTGGTGGCATGATTCCGTTCTGCGATGAAGTAAAATGCAGAAGTCAATGCCAAGGTATAGCATGTGATGAACAAGATTTCACATTTTTAACAAAGAAACGATATGAAGAATTGAAGGACAAGATTTTGTATCACATGTCACACGACTTTGAAACGCCCATATGTAGTTAGTACAATATAATCACGTTGGCCAGGCGTCATTATATAATGCTAAATACATATTTCTTTTCATCATCATTCAACACAGTCGAGTTCAAAGAAATTCAAGACAGGAAATCAATAATCAAGGTGTGGTGTGTTTCATGGTTTTCAAGGAATGATCAAATGTTATTGATTGGCTACTGTTTCTAACACACGTATGTAAATGTAGATATAATACTAAAATCGTTATTGAATGTAATAAATACGAAATGCCATCAAACATCAATTATATTATATCAAAAGGTGTAGCGCTGATACAACAGTTTTATACAAAACAAGATGGTATCCCTAATACGCCCCATCAGCGGTTAGCGCTATACAAAAGTCAATGGGTTCTCCTATACATATACCCATTCTAACAACAGATTTTTCCCCGTCTAGTACATGTCCAGTACATACATACATCTACCCATCTGATACTAGTCTATACAACACGTGATGGACCTACTAACATATCCATCATCCAAAAAGTGGTCGATCTGATGCCCAGTAGGCACAAACCGCCATACACAAGTCTAATGAAAATAAGGTAGAAACAACCCCACAGCTGTCCTCAGCACAGCTATCATCACACAAACTCCAATCATCATCCTGCTGTCCTCGCACGCCTCTCAAGTACCCTGACACGAGCACGTGCGATCTCGGCTATCTCTCTGGCAGCAACCACGTTGCTCAACAATAAATGGCAACGCTCATGTATGTCTGTCATGTCTCCATCCAGGCGGGAGACATCACTCTGTAGCTCTGCAAGGTGAACACCCCTGCTACCAGAAATGCGAAACAATGTGCGAATCACAGCCACAATGGTAGGGAGAGTCAACTCTATGGGCTCTCCAGTAGTAGGCAGTGGTGCGGAGGATCGGGAGGACTCCCCGGTCTCAAAAGTAGGAGGAAAACCCTCCAACGACCTCCACCGCCCCAACATAGGAGTCATCCACTCCAAGTGAGCAAACCTAGGTGCCCTCTGTGGCGGCTCATCATAGTGCATCACCCTCTCCTCTGCCATCAGCGCCTTATCACGGGGCGCAAGTGGTCCTCTAGGGAAGTCTCGGACACACATCCGTGGTGTCCTCCTAGGTACCGGTCCTCTGGAAGGTCCAGCAGTCGTATGGCGTGTCGCCATAAAGGTAGACCCTAACATACGAGTGGTAGGGTCAGTGGGGGTAGTAGCAGGTGGGACCACATGTGCAGTGGGTGGTGGGGTGATGTAGGCATCACTAGTGTCATCCGATAGAGCTCTCAGCTGAATCGGTGGACATGCAACTCCGGTGCTAGCGTCGCTATGGTAGGAATCCTCAGTCGGCTCCTCATCAGAAGCATACAAATAAATCGGACTGTGCCTCGACATGCTGAGACAAAGAAGTCGTAGGTGACGTGTCAGTCGTATGTTAGCTGTATGCAAAATGTGTATGCATGCAATGAATGTTTTAGCCAAGGCTATAGTCTAGGTCTCTAAGGTTTTAGGTCACTTAAAGACTTCTAGTTCGCTATAACCAATGGCTCTGATACCAAGTCTGTCACACCCCGCCAAACGGTAATTACAATTAGTTGTGATTAGTTTGCGGAAGCTTTTAATGACGTGGCGGGGCTGCGAACAGTTATTTCAACCAACGGATACATACATACTCAGAGCATATGGTTATTGCACAACATAATAGATAAGGATGCCAGTTCAAACATTTGCTTCAAAAGTAGTACGACTATGTAAGTCGTAACAGTAGTAGTGAAGTTTAAAACATTTCAGTTTTAGATCAAAAATACATAAGTTTAAAATAAGATTTCATAAGTATGACCGCAATATCTGCAGTTATACAAATGAAATCCCCAAAAGCGGTCCCAACTGTATGTGGCATCCTAAATAGTCCAGGGTTGTCCATCCTGAATGCATGCGATTTCTTACCCAGCTAATTTCCTGAAAAACATAGAGAAAGTCGTCAACAATTATGTTGAGTGAATTTACAGGTTTATATGTGTATGTGGTTTGTTAAACCAAGTTTGTATAAATGATTTGTTATTCATTTATAAAATACAAGTTATGTAGGGTTGTTACCCTAAAGTATTGTTATACGTGGGATGTCGTCCCAAAACATGTTACTGGTTGTTTACCAGTGTAAAATAAATTACCGGTATGTTTTCCGGTGTCCAACAGTTGTAGGATTCGTTCTTCCTAAAAGTATGTGGGAATTTACTTAGACTGTGATCCCCTGAAAGGTGAGCTAAACCTCGCAGGTTAAAGTAACGCGACCTAACCCTATAACCAAACCACAACCAGAACTTATGTTGTTTGCCTGAACGGACATTTAAGTATACGCTCCACCGTAGGAGGGTCGTCACGGCAATAGTACTATCCGTATACTCAGTGGCTGGAGTCACCTAGCTAATGGTTACAGTAGCATGTCATGAGGTCTTTCATGCACACATTCCAAGTCTAGGTCCGTACTAGGATACTTTGTCTAAATTCCCAAAATAATAGTGAATATGTAATATCACATGTCAACATTTGTATAAAAGCAATAAAGCATTTATAGTTTGATTGCATGTGTTGCATGCAATTTCTATGTTTAACACCCCTGTGTTTAAAAGCAGAAATCAATTAAAAATAGGGGCTGTAAACTCACTGTAGTTTGCTCGGTATGAAAGCTAGCAGCTGACGGTAATAGCCCAAGGTGTGTTAACCTATATACAATAAATGTATTAACATAAGTACGTTTGATTTGTTTAATCAACTTATGTTAACAGTTTGTTTGTTTGAAGAAATTGTTGATTTCTTAATGATGTAAGTCGTTACATTTGTTTGGTGACGTTGTGTTGAAATATTGTTTTATTTCTCACGTCGTATACCTTGTCAAGTGTATATATATACGTATGTAGTCATATATATATATATATATATAAGTTCTAAAGTTTAGGTATTAAAACGTATATAAGTTTTATTTGTTATAAAGCTTCTTATTGTATTTATTTCCGTTTATACAATAAATAATGGATATCATTGTTAAGAGTCATCTTCTGTATATACATCGAACATATATGTTTATAGATTCGTCGTTTGTTATTAAGTATGTATATATATTTATATATATATGTATATAGAATCACGTCTTATGTTTGAAATGTTTTGGCAGTTTATTGGGCTTGGCCCGATTAGTTTTGTTTTCGGCCCAATAACTTAAACCGATTACAATATTCGTTGGGCCCATTCACAAGTTTTGGACCAATGGCCCATTTATTTAACTTAACAAATTTATTTTTACAAATTTTCAGTCCAAACCCAAAGTCTCAGGCCCAATAAACGTCCGACCCAGCTTGCGACCAAAGCCCGGTATGCATCACAGCCCAGCCCAGCCGATCGGCTTGGGCCAGCCGTTCGGCTTGGGCCTTCAGCCGTTCGGCTGGTGGTTCAGGCCCAACCCAAAAACCCGTTCGATCTAGTCCAATTTGGTTAGTCCATTAATCGTTTCGGTCCAGTCCACATCGTCCGTTCGAGTTAAAAGTCACAAACTGTTTGGCTCGTTATGGCTAGCCGTTCGGCTCAACAAAGCTAGCCGATCGGCTCAGTTTGTTGAGCCGTTCGGCTCATTACATCCAGCCGTTCGGCTGGAAGGTTCATCCCTGCCCACGCCCTCTGTTTCAGTCTATGTTCATGGTGTACATATACATAGATGTTTGTTACGAGTTTTAGCTCATTGCCACACCATTTTCACGTCATTACATCATTATACCACATTTATATTAACTTCCATATACATGTTTTGTGATTTCAATCTTGGTTTCACATAACCCATTTCAAGAACAACTCAAACCATTATCAAGTTCATGTATTATATACATGGATTTAGATATATACATTTGTTATATAATGAATCTGAGATGTAGAATCAATGAAAAAGTGTTTCCTTACAATGGATCTTGTGAAGTTGATGGTGGCGATGATGATGCGAAGGGGATGATGATGATGTTGGTCTGTCTTCCTACTCTTGCTGCTACTGCTCTTGTGGGTGTAACAAAGAAGAAAAAGGAAGGTAGATGATGATACTAGTTGCTGTGTGTTTGAGAGGAAATCACAGAAGGAGCAGATGATGAGGGTGTATAATTTCAAAGGGAGTTGCAGTATATAATCATCCTGCCTCCTCAATTATTTGAGGTGGTGGGATATTTAACCCGTTAATTTTGGGTACGGGTATAATTTTAGCAATATAAAAGTAAACATTTTATATTTTTATTTTGTAGATGCTCTCCTGGTTCGTTATTTAAATTCGGAATAATGATGTTTTCATTATTTTTGACTGTTGATTAATTTCTGCGTTGGACTGCTAACATTAAATTGAGTGCCAAATTTCGGTCGAATTTCGGGTTCATATTTTGAGGTAATGTTCCAAATGTTTCCAAATGAATGAGAAAATTTGAATTTTCCTCATCCTGATCTCCGTATGCATTTTAAAATTGCTTCTGTTCGTTTTATAATACGTTTTATGTTAAACGTATTTTTAACCCGTTTTATCTATAAGTTATAGATACAATAGTACTCATAATTAATAATTGAATTATTAATTTTGTTGTGTCCCCACCTTTTGTCGTATTTATCTGTCGGGTTCGTCCCGACACATTTGTACGTAACTTTAAATACTTACGTATTAGTAATACTTTTTGTTTAAAAGTATTGGGCTGCTAGACTTACATCACATCAGAAGTTTTGTTTTAAACTTAATCAGGAAATTAGCGTAAGAATGCACATGCTTAAATGTTAATCATTACCTAATTTGGAGAGTTGTCACACATCCAACCGAGCTTTTCACCTTGGGGAGCTCGGGTTTTGTTCGTCAAGAAAAAGGATGGATCAATGCGAATGTGTATCGATTATCGGGAACTGAACAAAGTAACTATGAAGAATCGCTATCCACTACCTCGCATCGATGACTTGTTTGACCAACTACAAGGGTCAAGTTACTATTCGAAGATCGACTTGCGATCTGGTTACCATCAACTGAAGGTTCGGGATGAGGATATTCCTAAGACTGCGTTTAGGACTCGGTACGGTCATTACGAGTTCCTAGTCATGCCATTCGGACTGACAAATGCACCAGCAGTGTTCATGGACCTCATGAATAGAGTATGCAAACCCTATCTTGATAAGTTCGTGATTGTGTTTATCGATGACATATTGATATACTCCCAAATGAAGGAGGATCACGAGAAACATCTGAGAATGATTCTTGAATTACTGGAGAAAGAGAAGCTTTACGCAAAGTTCTCTAAGTGTGAATTTTAGATGCGTGAGGTTCATTTCCTTGGTCATGTAATCAATAACATGGGAATTCTTGTGGACCCATCCAAAATCGAGGCAATTAAGAACTGGGAAGCCCCGAAAATGCCATCCAAGATACGACAATTTCTTGGGCTAGCCGGCTATTACCGACGATTCATCGAGAACTTCTCGAAAATAGCCCAACCACTTACCACTTTAACTCAAAAAGATAAGAAATTTGATTGGGGCGAGAAGCAAGAGATTGCTTTCCAATTGTTGAAACAGAAACTAAGTATCGCACCAATCCTATCACTACCAGAAGGAGTAGAAAACTTTGTTGTCTACTGTGATGCTTCACACCAGAGATTGGGTTGCGAATTGATGCAAAACGACAAAGCCATTGCTTACGCGTCTCGACAATTGAAAGTTCACGAAAAGAACTATACGACGCATGACTTAGAGCTAGGAGCTGTCGTTTTTGCACTTAAGATTTGGAGACACTACCTATATGGTACAAAGTGTACAATCTTCACGGATCACAAAAGTCTGCAGCATATATTCAACCAGAAAGAACTCAACATGAGACAACGTCGTTGGGTTGAATTACCGAACGATTACGACTGTGAGATTAAGTATCACCCGGGCAAAGCAAACGTTGTAGCTGATGCCTTGAGTCGTAAGGAACAAGTCAAACCCCGTAGAGTTTGAGCTTTGAGTTTGACGATCCACTCGAATCTCATTACTCAAATTCGTGATGCTCAACAATTAGCATTCATTCCCGAACGCTTTAAGGAAGAGTCCTTGAAGGGGATGGAGAAACAACTTGAAACTAAAGACAACGGAGTGTTGTACTTCAAGAACCGAATTTGGGTACCATGCGTAGATGAATTGCGCCGATTGATTTTGGACGAAGCACATAAGTCCAACTACTCGATACATCCTGGTGCAGATAAAATGTACCACGATTTGAAAGGATTTTACTGGTGGCCTGGCATGAAACGAGACATTGCCACATACGTTAGTAAGTGCTTGACTTGTGCAAAAGTCAAGGTCGAATACCAAAAGCCGTCTGGGCTTTTGCAACAACCCGAAATGCCCAAATAGAAATGGGAACACATCACGATGGACTTCATCACGAAGTTACCGAGAACAACATCCGGAGTTAACACCATATGGGTGATTGTCGATCGATTGACGAAATCAGCCCACTTCCTTGCTATCAAGGAAACGGATAAAATGGAAAAACTGACCAGAATCTATTTGAAAGAGGTCGTGTCTCGACATGGAGTGCCATTATCCATCATCTCTGATAGAGACGCACGATTAACTTCTCGCTTCTGGCAAACACTTCAACATGCATTGGGTACTAGACTCGACATGAGTACTGCCTACCACCCGCAAACTGACGGCCAGAGCGAGCGAACGATACAAATGCTCGAAGACCTGTTAAGAGCATGTGTGATAGACTTTGGAGGTAATTGGGATACACACCTACCTCTAGCAGAATTTTCTTACAACAACAGTTATCACACCAGCATACAGATGGCACCATTTGAGGCATTGTATGGACGCAAGTGCCGATCGCCACTCTGCTGGGCAGAGTTGGGCGACAGACAATTATCGGGTCCTGAGATAGTCTAAGAAACTACGGACAAGATATCTCAAGTGCTTAACCGATTGAAAATAGCATGTGACCGAAAAAAGAGTTATGCCGACAACAGACGGAAACCTTTTGAATTTCAAGTAGGTGACAAAGTCCTACTCAAAGTAGCACCCTGGAAAGGGGTTGCACGATTTGGAAAATGGGGAAAACTTAACCCATGATACATCGGACCGTTCGAGATCCTTGCGAGGATTGGTCCTGTAGCCTACAAGCTCCAACTACCACTAGAGCTTAGTAGTATCCACGAAACCTTTCATATATCTAACTTGAAAAAGTGTCTTTATGATGAAACACATATCATCCCTCCGGACGAAGTCTTCATTGACTCGAAACTAAACTTTGTGGAGGAACCTATCGAAGTTATGGACACGAAAACGCAGAAACTTTGACACAAACAAATCAAGCTAGTTAAAGTTCGTTGGAACTCAAAACATGGCCCAGAGTTCACCTGGGAACGTGAGGATGAAATGCGCAAGAAGTATCCTCAACTATTTGAAAACGTGACCGCGACTCACGACACGAATTAAATCTCGGGACGAGATTTCCCTAACGGGGGGAGAATGTGACAACTCTCCAAATTAAGTACTGATTAAACACTAAGCATGTGCATTCTTACGCTAATTTCCTGGTTAAGTTTAAACAAAACTTTTTGTCGTGATGTAAGCCTAGCGAGCCCAACACTTTTGTACAAAAAGTATTACATATTCCGTAATTAATTATAATTGCGTACAAACTTATCGGAACGAAACCGACAAAAATAAATGTAATTGTTGGTGAACGTTTAATTAATAATATGAAATTATTAATTAAGAATATTATTAAATTTATATTATTGTTATAATATAAAAATATTATACATTTTATTTAAAATGTATCGTACAAAACTGTGTCAATTTTTAAAACGTACCCACAGGTCGAAAATAATAAAAGTATTATTTTCGTTATTCATAATAAAGTATTTGGAGAATTACCTCAAATTACAATTAAGAAATTTGAACAAAAATTGACACACAATTGGACCCGTACGCGAAACTAACGGGTTAAAAACCTACAATGTTAACACAAACTAAAATATCTGGGAGACACAACTCGTACCGAGCCATGCCTCCCTTTGACTTTTAAACAGATACATACTCTCTCCTCACTTGATCACCAACCTCAAATAATTGAGGGGGCAGTATCTGTTACTAGCCATACTCGTTTGAAATATTATACTCTCACCTCCCATTCTTCTGTGATCTTTTCTACACACACACCACATCAAAATCATCTATCATTTTCTTTTTCTTGATCTGGAAGAACTCAAACAAGATCAGAAGCAACAAGCAGCAACACCATAATCATCGTTCTATCATCATCATCTCTCGGTCTCATCATCATCTTCACCATTGTCATCTCATTGTAAGGAACTTTCGATTCCTTGATTCCTACACTACAATTTCGTATTCTAACATGTTTATACATCATAATCTATACATGTAACACAACAATTTAATGATTATATGTGATTGTTCTTGAAATGTGTTTATGAAAACCAAAACTTAAAATTTAAAATACACCATTGTGAGACTTCATCACTCTTGTATTTTACTTATAACAGATATATTAACATGTTCAGTTGCTTACTTAACCATGAAATGTCCAAAACAAAGATTAAAATACGTCTTTCATGTATGTATGTAAAGACAATTTCTGTCTTCCAAAAACCGACTCACAAAAACACTCATAACTTGAGTTCTAGGTTAAATAAATGTATGAGACCACTTGGAAAAGTTTGGTATTTTTGTCCTCTACAAAATGTTCTTCTTTGACCATTACCAGAAATGTCCGTATTTTCATGTATAACTCGATCTTTGAACATATGTCTGTTTTGGACCAAATCTGACCACACTTCGAAACTATTTTTGTTTAAAATAGTAAATGAACTCTTAAGTCACTGACCCTTTGGTGACACAACTTTTAGTCGCTGACCCTTCAGCGACCAACCACTTAAGTCACTGAACTCTTAAGTCACTGACCCTTTTGTGACACAACTTTTAGTCGCTGACCCCTTAAGTCACTGACCCCTTAAGTCACTGACCCCTTAAGTCACTGACCCTTCAGCGACCAACCACTCAAGTCTCTTTAACCAGCGAGTTGACCAGCTTAACCAGCAACCTTGACCAGCGAGTTGACCAGCAGCTTGACCAGCGAGTTGACCAGCTTGGATCAGCAGCTTCGACCAGCGAGTTGACCAACTTTGACCAGCGAGTTGACTTCCATTGACTTTTGTACAAATTGTAGTTTGACCAAAACTGGTCAGACCTAAGTGACGCTAAGCCAAAGCTTTTATGTGTCACTTCCACCAGTGACGCCTTGAACACGGAAACCTAAATACTAGCGTCACTGACCATAAGTGACAAGTGACCCGTCACTATCTAGCGACACTTCATCGAAGTGATGCCCAATTTCATACAATAAGTATATTTACATATGCATACATATATAGAACAAATATATGAACAATGGAGACGAAATAATATTTTAACACAATGTCACCAACAAATTCAACAACTAACATTATTAAGAAATCAACAATTTCTTCAAACCAACAAACTCTTAATATAAGTTGATTAAACAAATCAAGCGTACTTATGTTAATACATGTATTGTACATAGGTTGACATACCTTGGGCATTCACCTGTCGGCTGCTAGCATTCATACCGAGTAAACCACCGTGAGTTTACATCCCCTATTTTTAAATGTTTTCTGCTTTTAAACACAGGGGTGTTAAACATAGAAATTGCATGCCAACGCATGTAATCAAACTATAAATGCTATATTGCTTTTATACAACTGTTGATTTGTTATATTACATATTCACTATTATTTTGGGAATTAGACAAAGTATCCTAGTACGGACCTAGATTTGGAATGTGTGCATGAAAAGACCTCATGACATGCTAATGTAACCATTAGCTAGGTGACTCTAGCCACTGAGTATACGGATAGTACTATTGCCGTGATGACCCTCCTACGGTGGAGCGTATACTTAAATGTCCGTTCAGGCAAACAACATAAGTTCTGGTTGTGGTTTGGTTATAGGGTTAGGTCGCGTTACTTTAACCTGCGAGGTTTAGCTCACCTTTTAGGGGATCATGGTCTAAGTAAATTCCCACATACTTTTAGGAAGAACGAATCCTACAACTGTTAAATACCGAAAAACATACCGGTAACATATTTTACACTGGTAAACAACCAGTAACACATTTCGGGATGACATCCCACATAAAACTATACTTTAGGGCAACAACCCTACATAACTTGTATTTTTATAAATGAATAACAAATCGTTTATACAAACTTGGTGTAACTAACCACATACATATATAAACCTGTAAATTCACTCAACATATTTGTTGACGACTTTCTCTATGTTTTTCAGGAAATTAGCTGGGTAAGTAATCGCATGCATTCAGGATGGACAACCCTGGACTACTTAGGATGCCACACACTGTTGGGACCGCTTTTGGGGATTTCATTTGTATAACTGCAGACATTGCGGTCATACTTATGAAATCTTATTTTAAACTTATGTATTATTGTTAAAACTAAAATGTTTTAAACTCCACTACTACTGTTACGACTTACATAGTTGTACTACTTTTGTAACAACTGTTAAACTTGGCATCCTCGATAAATAAAGTTGTGCGATAACCATATGCTCTGAGTATGTATGTATTTGTTGGGTTGAAAATACTGTTCGCAGCCTCGTCACGTCATTAAAGCTTCCGCAAACTAATCACAACTAATTTTAACTACCGGTTGGCGGGGTGTGACAGATTTTTATTGGGATTACACAAGTGGTATCAGAGCGCGTAGAATCTATTCAAGATTTGTAAAGATCCAATTCAAGCAAGAGAAGCCATATCGAAGAAACCCTAGAAGATTGCAAGAAAAATTCGTAATTCGTCATGTTCTGTGCAACGATGGTAAAAAATTCGGATCTCATATGTTAACCGTTCAATCATCGTGAACTTTGAACCGTAGGTTTATAACACATAGACGCACAATCTAACCAGAGGAATTTTCGATCCGAGCTTTTGATTGAGAGATATATAAAGTCGAAATCTGTTGCTGAAACCGTTTGGTTTTTCCGAACAGCTGTAGTAAATCGACCACTGTGTCTTCGTTATTCAACGAATATTCATGATTTTTGGATATGTTATTTAAGACATATGTTTCTACATCGTGTAAAAATTTCATTGTAATCGGATGTTTCTACATAGAGATTCTAAAATTCAAATCTGCTGCAGTATGTTTATGGTTTCTTTTGTGCAGCTGAAGTCAGAAAATTAATGTAGATTCGTTAACCGTTGGATCAACTTGATTTTTGGATATGTGGTTAATGAAACATTGATGGAATTTGTGTTAAAATTTGAGCTTCATTAGATACGGCATCAAGGAGATATACAGTTACAAAGTTGCCACTGCTCAAACCCAACCGCTGCTAGGTTTGTACCACTGTTTGTACAACGTTGCCACTGCTAAAAGGTTTGTACCACTGTTAGTACAAGCTTACCACTGTTAGAACAAGCTTACCACTGTTAGCACATCCTTACCGCTGTTAGTACGAAGTAGCCACTGCTCGTCAAGCTTACCACTGCTAGAAGGTTTACCTCTGTTTGTACAAAGTAACCGCCGTTAGAAGATCTTACCACTGTTCGGTTATTGCCACTGTTAGTTAGTAGTTGCCACTGCTAGTTAGTAGATGCCACTGCTAGTTAGTAGTTGCCACTGCTAATGTAATTTTACCACTGCTTGGTATCGATTACCACTGTTAGTCATTTTTCAAACACTAATGCGGAATTAGTGATGCTCGTCATGGATGGTACTACATGGTACTCGTTACTACTGTTGGTTAGTTATTTATACAGCTTTTATGGTTGATTATATATCTTTTGGTAGTGAGATGTTTAATACGACTTCAAACTCATACAAAATCAGACCCAAAGGTTAGCTCAAGTCTACTCAACATTTATGACATCATTGATGAAGTTTTCAATTAAAAGGTTCGACATTTATACGTTCAGAGTGATGGGTTGATAGTTGAAGATTTTGCAATGGGTAATAAGTGTTGTTGAAGATAAGAGTTGTAAGAGCTTAAATTATGTTCAAACCAAATCATAAAAACTTTCTTTTACAAGATTAGAGATTTTAGTAGATTTTTCTAAGGTTTTCTAACCCTGATACATAGAATTTGTATATGTCTCGTTAAAGAAGGGTACGACGAAATAGGGGAAGAATCATTTGACATTGGGTTGCTGATATTGAGGGGGAGAATAAAAAGGTGAAGAGTTATGAAGTTGAAGAAGAAAGAGTTGACGAATTATGCAAGATGTTATGAGCAATCAAGAAAAAGATTTTACTTTTTGTTTAATCTATATTTATCATCTTGTAATCAGTTTACTAATTGTTTGGTCATCATCAAATAGGGGGAGATTGTTAGGAAAATTAAGATTTGATGTGACAAAGTGTAAACTGATTAGGAAACATTGAAGGTTGGCTTCTAGAAGACTTGGAGATAAAGTTAAAGATTTTGAAGATCGACATAGAAGAATAGAAGGACTTAGTTTCCTAATATGATTGTGTTTCCTATTATAAGTCTTTGGGACTCTATATATAAAGAGATCCCTAGACATTGTTTGTGTGTGTTACCATTAGGGTAAAACCCGATCTCATAACTTGAGATCGTTTCCCCCATGTACCCCTAAGGTTCTTTGTAATCCTGATACAAAGTTGTATCCGTCTTGTTGATTATATTAATAAGATTAGGGGTTTGGCTATTAAAATCTTCTTTGTGTTCTTCATATTGTTCTTTATCATGTATTAATCTTTTGCTTGATTTTTATTGGGATTACACAATCTCCATGCATCCTGAGTGGAATATGAACTTCGTTCTGGAGTTACTTTTCCGTTGTTGAATCTCCCATAAGTGGATCGTAACAAAACTAGCGATATATTAAGTGGTGATTCATGTGTGGCCCTAAAAGGTCGTTCGCGCCTTGAATCCTCCCAAACGAGATCACTAGTTCTTCAATCAATAATTTAACTTGTTTTTCAATAATGGAGTTGATAACCATATATCCGCTTTCTTTGGAACTAAGGTGATCTTCTCTATTTAGAAAGTCAAGCAATGATGTGAGGTCATTCATCATCAAGATATCGGCATAACTGCTCGGATGTCCAGTAGTCTCTTTCATATATGCTCTAATCGATCCTAACATCTCCCATTGCGTTGAGGTGAATGGGATGTTAGATCTTTTAAGGGCATTGTAGATCCTACCGTAAGTCCATTTCTGTTGTTGACAGAATTGCAGTTCAGCAGGGGAAAGAGCAAGCATGTTGACTATGCCGCTTATTCCTCCTACTACTTTGTTAGATCTTTGGATCAATTCCCTGAGCACTTTGTGGTCTATGATGGTTTGCGGTTGGTATCTTGTGCGTTTGGAATATTCCTCCAGTGTTTCTCCTCTCGTGGGATGGTTGTGGTTACTTCCCGCCATTTCTTTTGTGGTAAACGGATTAGTTGGCAGTATGATTCTTTTGTTTTCTTCTTCCATTATTATCATCCCAATTTCTTCCATCGTTGGGTTTTTCACTAATGGAGATGCATTTTTCATCTCTTGTCCTATTCGTCAGAGGTCAATTGGGAAATATGGCATGATTGCCATTTTCATACTAGATTTACTTTCACTTGTTGACCTTGCAGTTTCTTTGTCCTCTGTGGTCTTCTTCATGGAGATCATGTACATATCGGCTTGCTCTCCAGGGTTTGGGTTGTCGATATGGAAAGTGATGGTTTCTCCCTGTTAAATCCGGAATAATCTAATAAACTATTCAATAAGCCTTGAATTATTATTGAGAAGTTGCGGAATCACACTCAATAATATTAAGAAGATCAAGAATTATAACAATATGTAATTCACAATTGATTATCAAAAACTTCAATCTTATTAACGATATAAGACAAATACACTTAAGTATTTGGGTTACAGAAAACCTTGATGCTGCGTAAAACTAATCTTAACCTAATCTAGGTCTAAGGATCTCTATTTATAATACATAGAGTCCTATACAATCTCTAGTTATTATGGAATTCAAATCTATCCCATAAATAACTCTAACCGACTTATAAACACCAACAGTGGGAGTAACTTACTTTATACCAACAGTGGTAGTAAGTTCCCATTACAGACACAAGTATAATTACACTAACAGTGGCACTGCTGCTACAAATACACTAGCAGTGGCTAGTTCTTCAATCCTTCTAGCAGTGGCTATCGTTAAATCGAACAGTGGTAAAACTTCAATACTTGATCAATTCTGCTCAGATCCCAACAATCTCCCCCTAAACTTAATCAATCTGCATGGCATTAAGTTTCTTCAATCAGCTTCATTCTTTTGTAGGAAATTTGGAACCTTTAGAATCTCTATTTATATCTTTTATTATACTGATTCATAATTCTGTAGACTATATCTTTGCTCTTAGAATTCTTCACAGCAACTTACAGTTTCTTTGCAATCAACTGCTTCAACAATGCTATACTAAGAAAATAGTCTCTTTCATCCAACATATAGATAAATCTTCCATTTCTGAGAGCTATGAACTGTACACCTGCCCTAACAAAATGTCTCCAATAACCTACTGCTTCAGCACATAAAAACAAATATTTTTCAAATCCTATCTAAGCCAATCTTATACATATCATATACATCAAATCTGTTTACTCGTTTAAGAATATCTTGCATTGACTTATGAAAACTAACAACACCATTTTTCCTTTCAATCCTAATTTCATAAGCAATTTCTTCAGTTGCTATCAACACTGCTTCCCAATTGATAATTTCTGAGTATTCTTCACCATCCAAATTGATGTTTTCTGATCTGTCAGGCTTAACTATAATCATCTTTTCTAATATCTCCTCATCCCTATCCAAATCACAAACATTATCATCCATCTCTTGAAATTTAGCAAAAGACCTTCTAACTCTTTCAATCTTCAATCTCAATTCCTTTTCCTTCTCAAGCTCTTGATCAATCAGATCATATCTTTCCTGTAATCTTCTCTGAATTTTTGCATCATCTTTCCTTTTCTTTTCTAACCTTTTCTTTGCTTCAGTATTGACATAAGGATTATTATCATACATCTTTTGCAATTGTTCCAGTGACATTTTCCTTAATTGACCTGTAGGAATCCTATCTCCTCTTAGCTTACACACCAGATCATTTTTCAATTCAGCCCTTGTTGGTTTCTTTGCTCTCCTCCTAGCAACTTCTTTTTCCAATTTCTCTTTCTTTTCTCTTTCAATTTTCTTCTTTAAAGCCATTCGAAGAGGATTACCCTTTTTCTTTTCTTCATAAGCTTGATACGCAGTATCATCATTTAACCCTTTGCTTTCATTCTACATACACTCTGCTGGCTTCTTTAGTCATCTTCACAATCTGACCATTCTCAAGCATAACATCCACTTCATCAACATCAGATGTATGCACTGATCTATGTGTAGGCACTGACCTCTGCACCTCAGATGCTCTCTTTTTTGTTCTTACCCTCTCCTGCTCATCCAACTCTCCTTGCAACCTCAATGCTCCTCTGTACCAGTTTGACCTTTTTTTTTTGCTTTTCTACCAATTTGCCCTTACCTTTGTCTTTTGGATCAATCTTTGGAAGCTTAGACTCAGGTTTATCCACTCTAGATTCCTTGATGACAAAAGGTACTTCTGGAGTTCTAGCAGTGGTTGATGTTCTAGCAGTGGTTAGTGGGTTTGTAGTAGTTGTAGCAGTGGTTTGTTGAGTTGTGGTAGCAGTGGTAGCAGTGGTAGTGTTAGCAGTAGCAGTGGTAGCCACTTTAGCAGTGGGACTACTTGACTTGGATTTTCTGATTTCTTCCATCTTTTTAGCTTTTATACTGAACAATGGTACAAATTTCTTCCTGCCATATGTAAGTTTAGGATCTGATCTTGGCTTTGACTCCCCCTCTGCCTCTTCATCATCACCATCACCTTCCATCTGTTCAGTTTCCATACTCACCAAATCATTCACTGGTTGTACCACTCTTCACCATCTTCTACATCAATAATTACCTCTGTCTCACCATCAACCCTCTCCACAGTCTTTTGCATAACACTTTCAACAATTTCAGTCTGCATATCATCTTCCAAAACTTTAGTGTTAGCATTCGACATAGCATCTGTTTCACGCACAACCTCATCCTCATTATCATACAGAAAAACATTATCATTGAACTCTTCCTCTGCATTATTCTCCCCCTTGTTGGAAGTGTTCTTCACCAATAAAGCTTCTAACACAGCAAGCCTTTCTTTTAATTCATCAATTGCTTTCTCCTGCTCAATAATCTTAGCAGCCTGCTCTGCAATTTTATCATCTTGAGCTTTATTCACCCTTTTCTCCTTCACCAACTTCTCCCACATTAAATCAACTGCCTCTGTCAATTGTACATTCGTCAATTCAATGTGAGAGCTAGTCTCATCATCATTAGAGTGTGACCTCCTAGATGAATCATTGACAAAATCATCTTCTGCCTCATGCCTAGCATGGTCAACATAAGTTCCCTTTTCCTTGGTACGGAGACTTTCACCTGCTTCATAACCCGTAGGTTCAACATTAGAAGTTGCCTCTGGTTGGGTCTTATTTATGTTACCACTGCCCTCCTCTGTCAGTGGACTAGTAGGAGTAGTGGCGGCCCTTCTAGAATGACCACCCATCTCCTGTGAGGTCACTTGCTGTGGTAAAATTGATGGCTGAGACAAGTGAGCAGCAGGAACCTCACTTGCCTATTTTCTTTTCTTTTTCTTTGGTTGTAAGTGGGTAGGTTGCTTGTTCCCTTGTTTTCTTTTAGTACCCCCAATTGGTGTGTGTTAAGACTCAGTTGGTACTACTGTCCTGTCACTAATTGGTTCAGATGTAGTTGGTGGTACTACATCTGTGGTGGAAGGAGCATGAAGAATTGTAGAAAACAATGTTGTATCCTTCCCAGAAAACTTCTTATTGGTATTCTTACTCATCTCTGTAAAAGTTCTAGCAGAGAGAGTACTAACACCAATAATAAGTTCTTGTGCAACTAAATCAGGAATTTATTTATTTATTTAAAACAAGTTGCACAAATCTAGGATACATAATAAACATATCCTTTTTTCCTTTTGTAATATTTCTTATCATGCCTTCAAGTATGTATTTTGAAAAATTAAATTTTTGACCCTTAGCCAAACACACAAGTGCATAGGCTATTTGGGTGCCAAATTCATTGAAAGCAGTTCGTTTTGATGACAAGCAGTGGAGAAGTGTATGTATTAAAATTTTCCATTGAGGACTAAAGAGTGATTTAAAAAAGGTAAAACGTGTATAATCACCCTCATACCCCATTAATCTAAGATTAGCATACAAATCTCTGTCATCGATAGAGGATATACCTGTAGCATCATCAAGAAGAAGTACTTCTCGAAGAGAATCCTCGGATATCACCACCTTGGTTCCTTGAACCATGGACACCACTTGATTGTTGCCCTCAACCACTTCTAATTTGGCATTCTTCCAGAATTCGTTCATATGACCCCTTGAAACCCTTGGAGATACGGTAAGCGCATGAAAGATATAACTCGAACGAAGAAAATCCACAATTTGTGTGAACTTTTGCACCGATGAGGGTTTCATCAGAAAGGCAATCATATTGTGTTCTTCATAAACACTTAGTATAAGATCAATTGAAGAAGAAGCCATGATTGTTAAATTTATTATAGTAGAAGTGAGGGTTTGATTTGAAGTTTAATCGCAGTGGTTATGTGTGAAAATAAGAAAGCGTAATGAAAAATTAAAGTGTTCAAAGTTTATATACTGTTAGTCATAAGAACAGAGCCAAGCCCTAGAAAAATAACTAGCAGTGGCATTGCCCAACAGTAGAAAGGTATGATAAAATACCTTAACAGTGGCAAACATTCAATTTTTCAAACACTCAAAGTTCGTAGAAAGCTAACAGCAGCTAGTAGTACTAGCAGTGACAACCGACCAAGGTAACCAAAGCTTAGTACTAGCAGTGCCAAGTACTTAGCTTTATAAGCATTTTTTTTTATTTTTTATTTTTATCAAAGCTAAATAAAACAAAAAAAATAAAATGTTAGTTCCAGCAGTAGCAATGTCTTCTGACAGTAGCTAGGAACCTGCACAGTGGTTAGCTAGAAAACAAAAACAGTGGTAGTAATATACACAAGTTTACAAGCAGTGACAACTTTATAAGGAGCAGTGACTAGAATGTTCTAACAGTGGTACCAACTAAAAGCAACTGAAGGCTAGCAGTGATAAACACTTGTAACATAAAGCACGGTTCTTTATAAAGAACCACTGTTAGTATCTATTCTAATACCAAACATAGTTTAAGTTAGATTGATCATTCCAATACTGGTGACCAAAAATGTAAACCTTCCCACATCGAAAGCCTTTGTGAAAAGATCTGCATATTGATTATCAGTATGAATTTTAAAGATTTGGATCAATCTCTTTTCATTGCAATCTCTTAGGAAATGATATCGAATTTCAATATGTTTGGTCTTAGAATGCTTAACAGGATTGTTAATGATACTAATTGCAGAGTTATTATCAATATAAATAGGAGTATTTAGAAAAGTCAGATCATAATCCAGCATTTGATTCTGAATCCAAAGCACTTGTGCACAACAGCTTGATGCAGCAACATATTCTGCTTCTGCTGTTGAAGTGGATACAGTGGTCTGCTTCTTGCATTGCCATGACACCAATCTTTCTCCTAGAAATTGACAACCCCCTGATGTAGACTTCCTGTCCAGATTCTCACCTCCATAATCACTGTCTATGAATACCATGAGCTCAAAGGAAGAACTCTTGGGATACCAAAGGCCCAATTGTGGTTGACCCTTTAAATATCTAAAGATCCTCTTTACTGCATATAAATGTGATTGCTTGGGATTGGCTTGATATCTAGCACACACAACAAACATAATGTCTGGTCTAGATGAGGTGAGATACATGAGGGAGCCAATCATAGATCTGTAAAGATGCACATCTACATCCTCCCCCTCAAGATCTGCATGTAATGCCTTGTGTGTCTCCATTGATGTGCTAGCTACTTTAGCATCTGTGTAACCAAATCTGTCTAGAATGTCTTTAACATACTTGCTTTGATTGATGAAAATGCCATCATTCCTCTGCTTGACTTGAAGTCCCAAAAAGAAAGTAAGTTCCCCCATAGAACTCATCTTGAACTTCTGATGCATTAACTTCTCAAACTCCTTGCACAGTATATCATTAGTAGAACCAAAAATGATATCATCAACATACACTTGTACCAACAAGATATCATTGTGAACCTTCTTGGTGAACAATGTTTTGTCAATGGTACCTCTTTTAAAACCATTCTCCAATAAGTAAACAGATAGAGTTTCATACCAGGCTCTAGGTGCTTGATGCAAGCCATATAGAGCTTTATCCAATCTGCATACTCTATCTGGATACTTAGGGTCTTCAAATCCAGGTGGTTGACAAACATAAACTTCATCATCAATAGCCCCATACAGAAAGGCACTCTTGACATCCATTTGATAAACTTTAAATCCATGATATGAAGCATATGCCAAGAATAACATGATTGCTTCTATTCTTGCAACAGGAGCAAACAAATCATCATAATCAATACCTTCTTCATGTGTATAACCCTGTGCCACCAACCTTGCCTTGTTCTTGATTACAATACCCCTTTCATCCTTTTTGTTCTTAAAGATCCATTTTATGCCTATTGCTCTTTTCCCCCTTGGTAGATCAACTAAGGTCCACACATTCTGTATCTTAAACTGTAGCAATTTCTCCTGCATTGCTTCAATCCAACTGGGA
The DNA here is from genome assembly GCA_963422505.1 of Pseudognaphalium luteoalbum. Lineage (NCBI taxonomy): Eukaryota > Viridiplantae > Streptophyta > Magnoliopsida > Asterales > Asteraceae > Pseudognaphalium > Pseudognaphalium luteoalbum. The sequence goes on along the minus strand of OY730195.1, from coordinate 51,516,063 downwards.
TCTTTAAGAGCTTCCACTGCCTTCTTTGGTTCAGTTTGAGATAAGAAACATACATATAAAGAGGTATGGAGTTGTTTTTCATTGACCTTGGTCTGCTGTCTAGTTTGCACAGAAGAACCAACATCACCAATTACTTGTTCAAGAGGATGATCTCTATGAACAGTGTATTTGGATGTAGGTGTTTCAGGTATCTCAGTTTCCAAATTGATATAATTACCATCTTGTCCAGACCTTTCACTTGATGCCTCTCTTGCGATCCTTTTTGACAAAGGAGTAAAACTCATATAATTTAGATAATCTATTTTCTCCTTCTCCTTATCAAGTTGTTGTGTTGAACTCATCTCACTTTCTTCTTCACTGTCTTCCATGCTTTGACTGTCAGATTCAACAAGCTTAATGGATGGTTCATCTGATTCTTCTGACTCTAATCTCTATGTTGACTTTGACTGATCAGTTTCAAACACTTCTGGGGGATCGGGAGACCATATTGGAAATACAATTTATTCCACTGAATCTTTCTTCTTTCCAGATGACATTCCTGATTCAGATGTACCACATTCATCACTTGTTCCTGCATTTGTACCTTCACCTGTATCTGCACTTGTACCTGCACTAGAATCTACAGTTGTATATCTAAAAGCATAATTAAGTGCATCAATATCAAACAGAGACTTTGGACCTTTTCCATCTGGATTAGTGATATTTTCATTGAAAGTGATGTTCATTGATTCTTCTATCACCCTGGTCCTTTGATTGAATACCCTATAAGCCTTACTTTGAATGGAGTAAACAACAAAAACACCCTCATCTACCTTGCTTTCAAACTTTCCTAAGTGATCTTTGGTATTTGAAATGGTACAAGGACATCCAAAGGATTTTAGGAAACTAACCAATTGTTTGTTTTTAAACAGTAGTTCATATGGTGTTTTGTTATGAGGCTTAACAACTAGTACCCTATTCTGAACATAGCAAGCTGTGCTAACTGCCTCTGCCCAGAAGGACATAGGCAATTTTGCATCAGATAACATAGTTCTAGCAGCCTCAATTAATGTCCTATTTCGTCTCTCTGCTACTCCATTTTGTTGAGGAGTTCTAGGTGCACTAAACTCTCTCTTAATACCTTTAACTTCACAGAATTTATCCATCTCATGATTTTAAACTCTGTTCCATTATCACTCCTGATGATTTTAACCTTTTTATCCAATTGATTTTCCTTCTTAGTTATAAATGATCTAAGTATTTCACCTGTCTCATCTTTTGTTCTAAGAAAGAAAACCCATGTAAATCTAGTGTAATCATCAATAATGACAAGGTAGTAAGACCTTTTCCCCATACTACTTATATTAGTTGGTTCAAATAAGTCCATATGCAATAAGTGTAAGGGTGTGCAGTTGGTATTCACAGATTTGGACTTAAAAGAAGTTTTGTGTTGCTTTCCCTTTAGACAAGAAACACAATGATCATCACATGAATATACCTTTTCAGGCAAACCTCTAACAAGCTTGTTTTTGACAAGTTTATTAATGGTTTTATAATTCATGTGACACATCCTTCTATGCCACAATTCAGATCCATTCAGACTTGCTTTTGAAATAAGACAGTTTAACTCAGATTGAGGTGACATGTTTGCTAAGTCACACTTATATACATTATCTTTCCTTGGAATTCTCATTAAAATCATATTTTCTGGTATCTTAAATTCCTTGGACAAGATAAGGCATTCAGTGTCAGTGAAATAGACTGGATTCTTTTTATCTGTGATTTGACTCACACTTAGCAAATTGTACCTCAAATGTTCCACAAAATACACATCATGAAAACTTATCTTATCACTTTGCACTGTACCTTTGCCCGTAATTTTCCCACCTTTGGGATTACTTCCAAATGCTACATACCCTCCATCAAATGATTTGAAATCCTGTAGCTATTTTTTGTCTCCAGTCATGTGCCTTGAGCAGCCACTATCAACATGCCATAAGCTCTTTGGCTTGCCCTGCACAAACATCAAAAAGAGAATTAGTTTCTCTTGGGAACCCAAACCAATTTGGTCTTGGGTTTCCCATGTGCATCATTAAAATCAACTCTCTGGAAAACAATTGATTTTGATGCACTGTTAGATTTGGAAACTTTGGATGCAACAGTGTTCTTTGGTTTCCAAACCCAACTAATTTTAGACTTAACAGTGGGAATTGGCCTAACAGTGGTAACCCTTAGGCTTGTGTTAATTATTCTAGCAGTGGTAGCCATACTTGGTGTAAACATTCTTTTGGAATTTTTAACCCTAGCAGTGGCTGCATGCTTAACAGTGGTAACACTTCCTACTGTATTAGTCTTCTTACCTCTGTTGGCTTTATTTGGTGGTATCACTGCAACATTAGTAGCAGTGGCTGCAGTTGTACCACTGTTAGCCGTATTCTTCATCCTCTTGACAGTGGCAACATGATTAACTTTTGATTTGAAATTTTGTTTATTAATCATGTTTGCTGCTGTCCATAATGGTTTCACCACCCTAGTGAAATTCTTAGGATTGTGATAACAATCATGTCGAAGATGATTAGTTTTTCCACAGATATAACAAGACTTTTCTTTTACCACTTGAAAATTCTGCCCCAATCTTTGTGAAACCATTTGGTTCCAATTTCTTTGATTGCCTCTTGGTGCAGTTTTAGTAAAAGGTTTTGGTGAAGAAAGTCTTGTTTTGCAATCATATTTAATACATTTATCATTCAAATTTGTCACAGATTTTGACTCCTGCTTAACTGTTTTACTAACAAATCCTAGACCCTTTCTAGACTTATTAGTATTGATCACTTGTTTTATATGTTGTTTGGCCTTTTCTTGAAACAATCTTTTACCCTCTTCTAATTTATCAACATTTAGTTCAGAAACTAGACCAGTAACCTTTTTGCTACCTTCACTTGAAGAATTAGATGATTCAAAACTTTCAGATGTACTATCACTCTGATCATCTTCCTCACTCCAATCACTGATTTTAACTTTATCAAAATCCAAATCTTTTTCTAAACTCTTAATTGGATCAACCTTTTTAACATCATCATTCATTCCTTCTTTAAGAGAATTGATATCAATATCAGTTTTGGAAGGAAAGTAGTTGTTGTTATAAGGAGGAGGTACATTACTGTATCCTAATCCAGTCTTAAGCTTATCATGAATCTGTGAATTGATAAGTTTATTGACACTTTTGGATGCATTTTCTAAGTTACTTACATTATGTCTTATGCTATCTCTCTTACATGTGACTTCAGCAAGTTTCTTAGTTAACAAATCTACCTTATCTTTAAAAGTGTCTCTTTCCCACTTAGCATATGCAATGTCATATTTAAACTGTGTTTCATTGACTTCATATGCATTTATCTGTTTTTCAAGATTTTCAATTGCTGATATGGTGTGTTTACTTTTGATTTCCCATTGTTTTAGTTCATCACACACTTTCTGATTATGATCCCTGTAATGTTTAACAGTCTATTTAAAAACAGTAGAACATAATTTGTTTTGTACCTCATAAGGAATTTCTGACTTCTTGTCAGATTCAGCAATTGCCATGAAGCACTGATTCTTTACTTCATGCTCTTCTTGATCGCTCCAGTCCCATCCATATCCATCCACAGAAACAAACGCATTTGATGAAGCACTATGGATTGGTACATTCTTTGTTTGAACCACATTGCTTCCAGTTCTTTGTCCATTGCCACTATCATTCTGTTCATTCTTTAGACTTCTGCATTCCCTAGCAAAGTGCCCCATCTGATGACAGTTGAAGCATTCAATCTTGCTCTTATCAAACCAACTAGCATCATTCCTTTTATATGCAAAGTTGTTCCTCCCAGTTCTTTGCATAAATCGTTTTGCTCTCTGAGTGATTAAAGCAATTTGCAATTTGATATCCATCTCTTCAAGATCATCTCCATCAATTTGTACTAGCAAAGAAAGATTCCAATATCTGATCATTCGAGCAGTTTGATGATGATCCATATCCTCCTGAAACATAAGTAGAGCCTTTGTGACTTGACTCTGCTTTAGTTCCATCCATAGACATGAAAGCTGCATTGTTGTTGATGTTTCCAGAACCCTGCTTCTTTCTTTCCACTTCAGTTTCAAAGTTCCTAAGATCATTATAGATATCTTCAAGCTCTTTTGACTCCAAATCTGCACTTTGTCTTAACCCTACTGTGTAGATTGTCCATTCCTCACCCAATGACCTCAAAAACTTTCTGTTTAAATCATCCTTATCAATTTTCACTTGATGATTCTCCAGATCTCCTACTAACTTTGAAAACCTGTCAAAAGTTTGAGTCAAAGTTTTTAATTTTACAGAGTTAAAGTTCTCATATTGCTGTTTCAATAGAGATCTTTTATTCCTTTTAGTGCTTTCATTACCACCAAATCTCTTTTCAATAGCCTCCATAAGAACTTTAGCATCTTGACATGCTACAAACCTTCTTTGATATTCATTGGGAATAGACAACAACAGAGTACTTAGTGCTTTATACTCTATAGATCTAACCTTTCTTCCTGCTTCAGAAGTTGGTGGTGCTCTAGGCTATTCAACACCATCACTATCACGGGTTACCGCAGGACCATTAACCACTACTTCCCACATCTGATAATTTGTGAGAAACATGTATTGTTTGATCCTGTTCTTCCAAAGATGAAACTCATCAGGTCTAAGCATGGGGATCTTAGTAACCTGGAGTCCTTCATTCCCTTCAGAGGCCATTGATTTAATACGTAAAGTTTAAACTAAAAACCTTCAAAAGTCGATCAACAGAAAAACCCTAGATCTTCCTGTATTCAAAGCTTAACCTTGCTCTGATACCACTTGTTAAACCCAGAATAATCTAATAAACTATTCAATAAGCCTTGAATTATTATTGAGAAGTTGCGGAAGCACACTCAATAATATTAAGAAGATCAAGAATTATAACAATATGTAATTCACAATTGATTATCAAAAACTTCAATCTTATTAACGATATAAGACAAATACACTTAAGTATTAGGGTTACAGAAAACCTTGAAGCTGCGTAAAACTAATCTTAACCTAATCTAGGTCTAAGGATCTCTATTTATAATACATAGAGTCCTATACAATCTCTAGTTATTATAGAATTCAAATCTATCCCATAAATAACTCTAACCGACTTATAAACACCAACAGTGGGAGTAACTTACTTTATACCAATAGTGGTAGTAAGTTCCCATTACAGACACAAGTATAATTACACTAACAGTGGCACTGCTGCTACAAATACACTAGCAGTGGCTAGTTCTTCAATCCTTCTAGCAGTGGCTATCATTAAATCGAACAGTGGTAAAACTTCAATACTTGATCAATTCTGCTCAGATCCCAACACTCCCTGAGACTGCAAGCTGATGGTTTGTGCGAAGACGTTGATGATTGCGTTGGCCGTATTCATAAAAGGTCTTCCTAGTATGATTGGGATGTGTACGTCTTCCTGCATATCCATTACTACAAAATCTGCTGGGTAAAGAAATTTGTCAATCCTAACTAAAACATTTTCAGCTATTCCCTTAGGGTATTTGATCGAGTGGTCAGCAAGCTGTATGGTCATTTTGGTAGGTCGAAGATTTTCTAACTCAAGCCTCTTGAAAAGCAAATATGGCATAAGATTAACACTAGCTCCTAAATCGGCAAGAGAACTAATAATGCCTAAATTATAGATAGAACAGAGGAGAGTAAAATGTCCAGTGTCTCCGAGTTTTTCTAGGAATGGTATTTTTCAAGATAGCTGAACATTCCTCATTCAGCGAGACATTGGGTACTTCAGGTATCTTATCCTTGGTTGTAAGAAGCTTTCTGAAGTACTTTTTGGAATGAACTTCAGATGCAATATCTAGGAATTTCCTATCAAGCTTAAAAGACTTAAGCTTGTCGGGTCGTTGTTTAAGATGAGCCGGAAATGGAATGTTTACTTTCCTATTTGGTGTAGACTCTAAATCTATTGTCGATGGGACAATAGGTGGTTCCTTCATCGGAGAAGAAATCGTAGGTGGGCTAGGTGCTACCTTAGAGTCTTGAATATGGGAAGCCTCCTTATGGCAACTAGTTGGATTGTTCTGAGGTTTAGCGCTAATACGTTGTGCTAATTGTCCTAATTGGGATTTGAAAGCTTTTAACAAAGTCAGTTGATCTCTTAAGATGAGGTCAGCTTGGTCTTGTCTAGCCAAGATTCCTTGAATGACTTTTATCAGGGTGTCGTCAAAACTAGAGGTTTGTGAGGAAGAAGGTTCAGACAGTTCGGGTTGGTAAGTTGGTGGGCTATTCCTAGGTGGGTTAAAGGAAGGGTTAGTATTGGGCGGAGTTAGATGAGAGTGAGGAATTTGGGCTGAGTGGTTCAAATTAGCACAATTAAGGCCGGTTTGAACTTGACGGACTTGTTGTTGTTGACTTTTTAATTCCTTAATCTCCTTGGTTAGTTCTTCCACTTGCTGAGCGAGAGTTTTGATAGCTTCATTTTTCCGATTGTAGTAGGTGAATTTACTAGTGAGGGGTGATTTTCACTGTTCTAGTCATGGTTGTGTATTGTCATTTTCTCAATAAGGCTCCAAGCGTCATAGGCCGTACAGTTCATGAAACTGCCTTGAGAGGCAGTATCAAGTAAAGGACGGTGATGTGAGAAGAGACCATTGTAGAAAATGCGCAATTAGTCTGAATGCTCAAATCGATGATTAGGACATTTCTTAAGCAATCCCTTAAAGCATTCCTATGCATCGTAGATTGATTCATCATGCACTTGACAGAAGTTTATGATGTTGGTCCTAAACGTGGCTTGTTTTGATGGGGGAAAATATTTGGCCAAAAATTTGGTTGCTAATTTTAACCAAGAGGATATAGAGTTGATTTCTAGTTCCTCAAACCAGGTTTTTGCATTGAGAGTGAGTGAATAGGGAAATAGGTATAGATAGACTATGTCTTGATTAACTCTAATCGGCTTAAAGGAGTTGGATAAGGAAATGAATTTGTCAAGGTGAGAGTTGGGATCATCATTTGGTCGGCCACGGAATTGACAGAGGTTTTGAACTAACTGAACAATGTGGGGCTTTAACTCAAATGAAGTTCTATCATTTTCCAGATAGACAATTGGTCCTCCTCGACCTTTAATCAGAGGTTTAGAGTCATCAGCCAAAATGATACGTGCGGCTGTCATAGTCTCATCGGCAGGTGGTTGACTAGTAGAGTGGAGAGGGGTGGTAATTTCTAAAAGTAGTAACAAGAAGGAAAAACAAAGAAAAACGTAGGAGTTTAAGAAATCCTAAAGGTTCACTAGTAAGTAAGTTCATCTTAATGCCTAAGGATCGTACAGTTGGTTCCCAGGCAACGGCGCCAAAAACTTGATGCGTCACCAGCGGTCGGTAAGGATTTTACCCTTGTCGTTGCACCAGCTACTGGCGACGGGCATCAGTGGGTATTTTAAATTTGTAATTGCGGGGTCTAAGTTTTCCCTAAGAATGCTAATCCTAAGGGTGAGCAAGTGGTAGGTATGACCTAGAGTCGTTCTTCAAACCGACTGAATTGAAACTAAGGCGTGGCAGATGAGGGCTTTCAAACTATTAAAGGATTTATAAAATGTAAGTCCGTATGTATTAGGATCGATAACGAGTCTATCTTTAAGTATTAAAGTGCGGAATACCTTAATATTATGTTTACGGATTGTAAACGGTTTGTTTCACAAGTATTAGTGAAATCAATAATCTAATATGTCTCGTATTGATAATAACTGTTGTTAATCGATCAATACCTAACCTTTAGACTATGTTGAAAGCTCTGAAAAGTTAAGTTCGTTCGTTATCAGCAATTGGCAAAAGTTAATTAGGTTTCAAACCTAATTTGTTTATAAACACGTCTTGGTTCGCAGGTTTTGGGCTCTGCGGAACGACTCGGTTCGCAGCCCAGCTTTGGCCCAGTGAATCCAGTGGACTCGCTTCGCAGACCTGCCCTGTGAACCCAACTCAGTTCGCATCACAGGTCTTTGGTCAAACGTGGTCAACATTTTTCAGCATATAACATTTAACTCTAAAATGTTTACCAACCAATATATTCATTACAATTCAAAACCAATTTTACAAACTTGATTACAATAATCTACTATTACAAGCTAGATCTGTTGTCACAATAACATGTCCCAACAGACTCCCCCTTGACAATAGCTCTAGCATCTATGTCTTCAAGTTGTCTTTGATCTTCACTTGTAAATTTTACTTCCAGCATACATCTTCAGTTTAATGCAAGTTTTAACCATCAGTTGATAATCCCTTCCTAAATCTCCCATCCTTCAATAACAGTGATCCTGTTCTTGTATAACATCAACAGATCATTCTTGGAAAGATTCACTAAGTGTCGATGATCATATATTCTCAAAAGTTCTTTTTCTCCATCTTCCACTTCATCATCAGCTTCAAAAACCACAGCTTCACCAGTTCCAGCTTCTACATGCCATCTCTTCATATTTCCCAGAATATCCCGAGGCATAAGCTTTAACGGTATCTGCTGTACACATGTAACTGCTGGATAAATCTTTTTACACAGTCGTCTTCCTGTTCTTTGACTTCTTTCATTTAATTTGATAGTCTTTCCGACTCTTGGCTTAATTCGTTCAAATTTCATAAGGATCATTACTGGGGTTCTTCATTTCCATTCTAACCAAGTCTCGAATTTCAAATCTCGGTAAAGAACTAAAGACTGCAAGCTTTCTTTCAAAATATTGAACACCATCATATCTTTTAATTGCAAAAAGCTTCAAATCTGCGTCATAATACCAACCAATTATACCTTTCTTAGGTACTCGCTATCCAGTAATATCAATTTCTGATATCGAAGTCTTTGCCTTTTTCTTCTTCTCCAAAGGCTTAAACATTGGATTATCTTTATGACAATCAGAAAGATCTTCTTCAGAATAAGAATTAGTTGAATCATTCAGATATTCATCCAAATCTATAACTCTTTCTCCTTCTTCATCCTGAATAATCACATTTTTCCTTGAAGGGTTTATGATATGTTCATCAATATCAGCATCAAGATCAACACCTTCAACTAACCCAACATCAACAATAGAAGTCCAATCTTCAGGAGGTACAAATTCACCTTTCTCTAGATCATAATCAACTTCTACTTCAACCTCATCGATAATCTCAATATCAGAATCACTTTTAACATTCTTTTCTGTAATCATTTTAAATAACATAAATTAGATAATATAATATAAATCCTCTCATTGATTTCCCTGAATCAATCTAAGAATTTCCTTTATTTATCTCAATCGTATAATCACATCAAATCATTAATCTTATATAATTTTAATTTGTTATAAAAACATCTCAAATTCAAATCTTATATAATTAATCTTATATAATTTTCACTTGTTATGTATAAAATCACAAGTCTAAATCTTATATCAACTTAACTTATATACTTACAAAACATTAATCTTTCAAAGATTATAAATAATGTTACAATCAATCTAAGATTACAAAAGTATATCAGTTTTAAATACAAAATATAACTACTTCTCACTAGCTCCACTTCCACTAGTACCAACACCAGCACCAGCACCAGTAGACTCAGACTCCCCCTGAAACGTAGCTTGCTCACTAGTCTTTGAAGGACCAGTTGGCTCACTATCTTTATATGCACTAGGATCATCATCTCTGTCATGTCTCCTCTTCAGCTTCAACTCATCCTCTTTGCACGCTGCCCTATAAAGCCTAATCTCCCCCTGAGCTGACTGTTCCTGATGCAAACTCAAAACGAGTTCTTCTAAGTTGTCAAGCTTCAGTCGTTGGGCAGTGTAGTCATCAAGCAGGGTGTTATGAATCTTCATCAATGTTTGATAAGACTCAGTAACAATGACCAACTGATGTGCTAAAGATAGATTTTCAGCTAACAACCGTGGAACCGATCCCGTCAGTTTCTCTAACTCCTTTACCCTAGACTCTAAGGATGTAATCCTTTCAGCATCAGTCATAGGAGTTACTGGAATCGTTGATGGTCCAGGCGGTGTCATCGAAGCAAGATAAGACTCACGAGTAAGTGGTGGAATGGCTTGAGATAAGGCAGTCGTGAGAAGGCCAGCTGCAAAGCGGCTTGCCTTGGTCGTAGGAAACTGTGCTGAACACACTAATTCCACAACCCCTTCTTTGATAGTCTGAGAAACCGATTCAGGTGTTGGTAACTCTGTCCTTAGCTCAGCATATTAAGATAGACATAATTACATAAAGAAAAATAACTGTTATAGATAACTCTGTCTCAATTTCTTAAGTAATTATATAACACTTGTACTACTAAACTTTTATCTCATACCTCAGTTGGTACAGATACAGATTCAGTAACCACTGGTGTCACCAACTCCACCTGCGGTGTATCTCGAGAAACTGTTACAGAATGAACTGTCTCAGTTTAACTCCTGATAAACAACAAGTTAAAATTATCTAATTTTAAATCAAAGATTAAAAATTTACCATCTCTAATGGTCAAAGTCCTCGAACAACTTCTGCGTTGACTAAACAGAGGGTTCTCAGCCACCTCAGGACCTTCATCAAGGATACTGAAGTCAGGATCGACTTCTATAGCTTTACGCTTTTCGCGCACAGCTGGATCAGGCATCAAGCGTGAACCATAAAAGACCTGTCCAGCTGGAGGTGAAATATGTCTGACATCATCAGAATCTGTTGAAGAGTCTGAGTCAATCTCACCATCTTTACCACTAGAAGTACCGACAACAGTTTCCTGAATAACAAATATATTAAACATTTATGATTAGCATAAATGCTCTATCATACAAATTCGATATATATTTAAGATTAATCTGATATATTACCTTCAGAGGTAAAACCTCAGATCTATCACGCTGTCCCTGCTCACCCTTAGGTTTTACAACCTCTGGGTCTGCAGTCTCAGCTTCCTGTATTATATTAATATTTTATGATTAGTAAAGTAAAGTAATCAACTAAATATCTATATCATTAACATTATATAATTATATTATACTTTTATGAATAATAATATAATCTATCAACTTAGTATCTATATATTTATATAATATACCTCAGCAGGAGCAACATAATGCTCAATAGCCTGTAAAACAGGATCAGTAGCATCATCATGCTGTACAAGCACCTCCTGCACAACCTGTGCAGCAACCTCTGCATCAATCTGTTGTCCTGGATGTTCTAAATCATCATCCAGAAGCTCTTGTGGATCTTCGGGAAGAACCACATTATCAGCAGGCTCAGGTACCGCAGCAGCAGGCTCAACATCTAGCCATCCATCATTTGCCGGAGCCACATAGTTCTCATCCAGAAGATATCCAAATAAATCTACCACTTCCAGCTTCACTACATCTGGACGTCTCGAGGAGTTGAGAAAACATGCGTTGTATGTACGCAAGTTAACTCTATCAACAAAGTGATCCGGAGCAACTACTGGCATATCAGGAATGCAGTGGCGAACAATCAGCATACAGAATCTAGGATAGATCAAGAACTTCGATCTAACTGCTCCAGTAATCTGATCGATGAATGAGCTGAAGATATAAGAAGAAAAACTGTATGGTTTGTTATAAACTAGTGACAGTAACCCAGAAAATAACTGAGGGTTAAGCTCATCGTATCCTCCCTTCTTGTTACCGAAGATATTAAAAATGATGTGGAATAGAAATCTCCACTGCCTTAGAATGAACGCCTTGATAAATTGACTTCCATGTCTGGGACCAGAATATCCCATTCTGCCCAAAACTCCCTCAATAAAATCCGTTGAGTAAGCAGATGGACCAGCTTCCTGCTCGACAGTGCCTAAACACAAAATCTGTCGTAGATCAACAACAGAGAAGACAACAGGATGTCCATTAACCCGTGTTTGGACAACCGGAGGGTTAGCCGCAACATCAAACTCAATATTGTCCCAAAACTGGGTCAATATATTCTGAGATATAGACGGTGACTCAGTAATGGCATATCTAATCCTTGATCGTGCCAAAAATGTCAAGATCTCAGTGAATCGCTCAGCACCGCGCTCACTGGTGTCTAGACTCACCAGAATGTTATGACCAGGTGCAAAAGCTCTATCCGCCATATCTATTATTATAAATAACACAAATGGCAATTAGCGTTAACTAACAAACATTAGTTAATTTAAACTTTAACGTATTATGATCGAATGATCATCAAACATCTAAGTTTACTATTAACTAACAACTTAATCTACAAACCTTAACTGAACGATTAAACAAAGTTAAATTTTCAATTATGTTTGTTAAATTATATGACGTTCGTTAGTTATAATAGAAAATTTGAGTAAATATACCGCTGATTAACAATCGGGACACGCCGCTCGACTTCGCTATGAGTCGGAAGACTTTCGATATTAATTAACCCAAAAGTTCTAAGTTATTACATATATTTAACTCATTAACGAAAGTTCATAAGTCTAAACGTGTAATAAAAGGCTAACTTGTCAATTATTTGTAACCTCAAGGTTCTCAAATCGAAAACCAGTTATAACAAATATTATGTAAACTAAATATCGAATAAATCAAACGTTTAGTTCACAAATCACTTTCGAAAATCAAAAAGTTAATTTTATTTTCAAAGTTGTCAACATTTAATTCGCTTCGCAGAAAGCCTATGCGAAGTGACGTTCATTTCGCAATGGTCAATACAAGTCAACCATCACAACTCGCTTTGCCATTATTAGCTGCAAAATGAGGTTCATTTCGCAGATTAAACTGCGATCCAAGTTTTCACTTCGCATAAATGATGTGCGATCCGAACTCAACTATTGAGTTCGCTTCGCAGATTCAAGTTGCGATGCGAAGTCAAAGATTGGATTCGCTTCGCAGAAGTAGTCTGCGATCCGAATTCAATTGTTTTACTTCGCTTCGCAGGAGCGGGTTGCGAACTGAGATCACATGTTAAGCTCACTTCGCAGGAGCGGGCTGCGAAGTGAGTATGAATCTCACTTCGCAGACGCAACTGTTGTGATTTTTCAAACTCAAAACAATGATCATGTAAATTTAAATCAAATAACTGATTCAAACAGGTTCGCAATGGCTTGAATATCATATGTTAATAGTTTCACGTTTTTTAATTCATCAATTAACGTATAATTTATGAAAAACGAAACCGAAACCTTCGAAAACCTAAAACAAGCAATTACGAGTTAAATACACGGTCAAAAATCATGAGATATACCTCTTTGGATGCGGAATCGAAAGTTGTATAATATTCACGGAGTGAAAATCCCTTCCTAGTCCTCGAAAATCGATAATCAAGCAAAAATCACTCTCGGTTCACTTCGCAGATGTTCGTCTCGCAGGGGATTTGGTTTCGCTTCGCAGAATGTGGGGAAAGTGTGGGGTTGACTCGTTTGACTTGGCCCTTTTATACCCTAAGCTCACCTCGCAACGTTGACTGGTCAACTTCTCAATTTTGACCAAAAATGCGATTTTAGCTTTAAATATAAATTGGACTTTTATTTATTTTTACTAGTCAAACTTTGTAACTTTCCATTGCTTTTTTGTCACATTTATTCAACACGGAACGATAAAATGTATTTTAACTTAATTCCAAAGGATAACACAATAAATAAATCAATCCAAAACTTTATTGATTTATAATAAAATAGACTTTTACAAAATCAAACTCTAAACAATAATACTAAGCAAAAATAAATTCTATACTTAAATGATTAAGAGTTTATCTGCTTAGGGATCATATTAGAAAGAATAAGCTAAACTTAATTGATTTTTAATAAGTCTATGACGATTATTAATATTCATACCTCATGAATTTCATATAAGCACAATAAAATTACAATTTTAACCAGTAATAAACTTATATTTATAAAATTATATCTTATTTACCTTTATCCACACGATATAACACATTGTTGAAAAATAACTTATAATTTCTTTAGAACTTATTCACTAAGGTGAATGTTCAGTGGTCATAGACAGATCAAGATGATTACCGATATTATGATCCACATAAACAAATTATACACAGATTTTTGAGCAAACTTTTTATTATTAATGTGAACAATATCTAGTGTTTTCCACTATACCATATACTGAGGAACTCAAGTACAACTCATAACACTGTATCCTTTATTTATAAGGTAGGAGTTACTAAATGATGTCCTTTAGAAGCATATAACTTACACTTGACACTAGATACTTTGTATCTTTCATATGTAAGGTAGAGGTTACTAAATGATGCTCTTTTGAAACTTTCCCTTTTCCCGTAATCACTCCTCCTTTATCACCAGCGAAATTCACTCGCTGTTTCAAACCACATTTGAAGTCTTTCAGTAGACTTCTTTCTCCTGTCATGTGTCTTGAGCATCCACTGTCTACCTACCACCAACTGTCTTTGTTCACAGTTTGCTCGTGCACATGACACGTTGCACACAGTTAGTTTTCAAGAGGGACCCAAGCAATTACGGTCTTGAGTTGTCCCTTATCATTCACAATCTGAACTTCCTTAAAGTAACCATAACTATTACCATCGGGAATCTTGGTGACATTTACTGGAGGTTGAGGTTGTTGATGATTTATAGTCTTATGCTTGTGAGGAGAGTGAGTGGAAAACCTCATAGGCATTTGACTATGTTGTTGTGTACGAGAGGTAGAACCATTCTCATATTGACTATGGTTTCTACTTGGTGTTCTAAACCTTGAGGGTGTCTTATCTCTAGATTTGTTGACAAAATTATTACTTTGAGAATTAGGTCTCTTAGGTTTAGGTAGAGAGACACTACTAGTATTGTCTCTTTTTAACATGTTCACAGGTTTGCTTCCCAAACCGGGTTTAGCACTAGACCTGTCTACAGGTTTTGGTTTCTCGTTATTCACTGGCTTATGAATTTCTTCCAACTTCTTATTAGAACAACAAGAAGCAACATGCCCCTTTTGATGGCATTTGAAGCAAGACATCTGCCTCCGTGACTTAACATCTTTTGCCTTAGTTTCAATCTGAGTCTTAGATACTAAAGGTGAATCATTTTGTTCTTTAATAACCTTATCATCTACTTTAGCATCATTCAGCATTCCACCCGATACAAATTGTACATTGGTGAAACCTGATATCTTACCAAATTTAGATGATTGTTCTTTAAGAACATCCTTATGTATCTTAGAGACTTCAGATTCTTTGGGTATATTAACATCAGAATTAGCAGTCGCATCAATCATCTCTAGGTCAACATTAGTAGTAGTGTAATTAGCATTAAAAGGCGGAGGTACATCACTATAGCCTAAGCCAGTCTTGTCCTTTACACTACGTTGAGCATCAATTATATTGTCCATAGTTAAAGAAGATGTTCTATAACTCTCAAACTTACGATTAAACTCAACTAACTTGAGCTTAGATTCAGCTAATTCTTTGTCCTTATCAGCTATTCCGTGATTTAAGTCCTTTAGGTTTAAATAAAGACCATCTATTGTCATAGAGTGTTCATTTATTGTTTTCCTAAGTACAGTCTTATCAGATGTGTAGGACTTAATCTGTTTCTTAAGGTCTAGCTTGTCCTCACTTAACCTACGTATATCAATTTTGGCCATTTCTAGTTCAGATGTTAAAGCCTTATGTGATTCAGCAAAGACATTAACCTGGGCTTGTAAACTAGCCACATGCCCCTTTTGATGGCATTTGAAGCAAGACATCTGCCTCCGTGACTTAACATCTTTTGCCTTAGTTTCAATCTGAGTCTTAGATACTAAAGGTGAATCATTTTGTTCTTTAATAACCTTATCATCTACTTTAGCATCATTCAGCATTCCACCCGATACAAATTGTACATTGGTGAAACCTGATATCTTACCAATTTTAGATGATTGTTCTTTAAGAACATCCTTATGTATCTTAGAGACTTCAGATTCTTCGGGTATATTAACATCAGAATTAGTAGTCGCATCAATCATCTCTAGGTCAACATTAGTAGTAGTGTAATTAGCATTAAAAGGCGGAGGTACATCACTATAGCCTAAGCCAGTCTTGTCCTTTACACTACGTTGAGCATCAATTATATTGTCCATAGTTAAAGAAGATGTTCTATAACTCTCAAACTTACGATTAAACTCAACTAACTTGAGCTTAGATTCAGCTAATTCTTTGTCCTTGTCAGCTATTCCGTGATTTAAGTCCTTTAGGTTTAAATAAAGACCATCTATTGTCATAGAGTGTTCATTTATTGTTTTCCTAAGTACAGTCTTATCAGATGTGTAGGACTTAATCTGTTTCTTAAGGTCTAGCTTGTCCTCACTTAACCTACGTATATCAATTTTGGCCATTTCTAGTTCAGATGTTAAAGCCTTATGTGATTCAGCAAAGACATTAACCTGGGCTTGTAAACTAGTCACTAATTGACATACATCAATAAGTGTAGGAACATCAAGACATACCCGTTTCTTTTCAATTTGGAGTTCAGCCATTTGTGCAACAAAGTCTTCTGGACATAGATCTTCAGTTGATCCCAAGTCCGACACATTATCTTCAACTGTCAGCATCTTCAAATCAGGAATCTTCATTTGATAATCCTCAGCAGTAGGCATGTAAGATGGTGTCTCTTCAGTCTAACTGGATCTTCAATTTCAGCCATTAGAGCTTCTTCAGTCAAAGCTCTCCAGTTATAGGAACCATCCAGTTGTTGAACGACCAAGGCTTTAGAAGACAAAGTAACACTTGAT
This sequence comes from Pseudognaphalium luteoalbum, assembly GCA_963422505.1. NCBI lineage: Eukaryota > Viridiplantae > Streptophyta > Magnoliopsida > Asterales > Asteraceae > Pseudognaphalium > Pseudognaphalium luteoalbum. Next base: position 51,499,342 of record OY730195.1, on the reverse strand, counting down.
AATTCTGGATTTGCAGATTTCTCAGTTTTGGGTCTTTGACATTCCCTAGCATAATGTCCATAACCTTGACAGTTAAAACATTTTACTTTGGATTTATCAAACCCAACTTTATTTCCCACCATCTTTCTTCCAGTACGCTTTAAGAAATTTTTAACTCTCCTTGACACCATAGCAAGTTGCCACTGGAGATCCATTTCTTCTAAGTCGTCGGGGTCTACCTGATAATAATCCTCATTAAAAGTAGCTGGATCATTGATCTTACCCTGGATGTAATTTTCATATGAAGCAACAAATGAAGCAAGAACTGAAAGTTGTTGTTCAGCGGATTTCACACTCATGGGCATTTTGTGATGCTCTTGAGTTGACTTCTCAGTTTTCTTGCTTTTTGCTTCACCACCAGATGTGCTTATAAAGCATAAATCTTCAGATATTATTTCACCAGTTACTCCAGTATCACCAACTAGTAAAGTAGTGGTCGAACTAGACGAACTATTAGAGATAGTAGTTTTTCCATGATAAAGCCCGGGATCCTGTACCTGATCAAAATCAGTATCTCTTGATTTCTTTGTGAAATCATATCCGCGGAGCTTATCAATTGCCTGCTCCAAAGACATAGCTGCATAACGCTCATCGTTATCCTTAAGCATAACTCCATACATTTCCCATTTCGAAGGAAGACCCTCAATAAACTTGTCAGTCTTCTCAGTATTAGAATAGGTAATGTCGTGGTCATCTAGCTCACTTAATAGATGGTAATATCGGGTGGTATATGCATCAAGATCTTCACCTTTCATAGCTTTGAAGACTATGAATTGTTTCTTTAATAGATTACACCTACCTGCCTTAACTTGAGGACTTCCATCACACCTTTTCTCTAGAGCTTCCCATAGCTCTTTAGCGGTATGAAAAGACTTCAACTGATGGTTGATTTCTTTTGGAAGACTCATTTTAATTGATGAGTGGGCTTTATTCTCAATATGATAATCTTTCTTTTCTTCATCACTCATTTGAGTATAGGTAAGTGCCACTGTCTTAGTACCAACTTTAGCAGAAGGTGCAGTATATCCATTCTTAATGCACATCCAAATAGACAAGTCATGGAACCGACAGTGTGATTCAAATCTGTCTTTCCATCCATAGTAGTTTTCAAGTCGGAGCAATTTAGGTGGAACATTAGATTTCCCAACCTCATGATCCATCTCAATCATCTTACTTATGTCAGACATTGTTGCAAATTCCAGAGATAAACAAATAAGCAGAAAGTTCAGTTCGCAGGAACTCACCTCGCAGAACAAGCTCAGTTCGCAAACAAGAACTCGGTTCCCAGAATGAACTCAATTCGTAGGGGAGAACTCTGTTCGCAGAGAGGAACTCAGTTCGCTTCGCAACTCAGTTCGCGGAACAAACTCAATTCGCAGAACAAGTTCAGTTCACAGAGTCAGTTCGCTTCGCAACTCAGTTTGCAGAATCGGCTGAAAACCCAAAAAAAACAAAAAATTTAGGTTTTTGAACGTCTAAACCCTAAGATTTCGGACGTAAACAAACCCAAAAGCTTCCAGAGTATGATTTTGATCATTTTTACGCAACAAATCACGTACTAACAATCCCAAATCAACCGTTATTATCCGAATAACCTCGAACCTACGCGTATCTAGTCATAGGCTCTGATACCAATTGTAAGTTCGTATGTATTAGGATCGATAACGAATTATCTTTAGGTATTAAGTTGCGGAATCCCTTAATATTATGTTTACGGATTGTAAACGGGTTGTTTCACAAGTATTAGTGAAATCAATAATCTAATATGTCTCGTATTGATTATAACTGTTGTTAATCGATCAATACCTAACCTTTAGACTATGTTGAAAGCTCTGGAAAGTTAAGTTCGTTCGTTATCAGCAATTGGCAAAAGTTAATTAGGTTTCAAACCTAATTTGTTTATAAACACATCTCGGTTCGCAGGTTTTGGGCTCTGCGGACCGAATCGGTTCGCAGCCCAGCTTTGGCCCAGCGAATCCAGTGGACTCGCTTCGCAGACCTGCCCTGCGAACCCAATTCAGTTCGCATCGCAGGTCTTTGGTCAAACGTGGTCAACATTTTTCAGCATTTAACATTTAACTCTAAAATGTTTACCAACCAATATATTCATTACAATTCAAAACCAATTTTACAAACTTGATTACAATAATCTCTAGTACTATTACAAGCTAGATTCGTTGTCACAATAACATGTCCCAACATAAAATAGTGGGGGAGTTTTGGTTTTTATATTAACTAACTTAGGCAAGTAAATAAATAAAAGCTGAATTAAAATAAATGATAAAGCAGATAAGATAAAGATAGTGTTTGCTGAGACTTCGTTAATTAAGTATGGGATGATGTTTGGAGAAACTATCTTAAAAGATATTTGTTAATTGTTACTCTTGGATACTTGTGATGTAAACACTAGATTCCCTACTAATTAAAGTTCCATTAGCATGTCACATCGGGAGCTAGGTTATAGTAACATTACAAAGTATTTAGAATAATAAGAAAAATCTTAATTACGGTTTAATAATACTTTCATATGAACGGGAACAAAATCTAAAGGTACTAGACAAAACTGAATCATAAAACGATTCCTTGTCATCTTAACAGATTCGTATATTTAAAAAGTTCATTTATGACTTTAAACTAGACCTTGCTTAAGACTACCCAATAAAATCCCCTAATTATCCACAGCGTTCCTCACTTAAAGTGGTTCTGCCGCTTCAAACCTTGGCCATGTCTTATCCTACGATAATCCCCCATGTAGCCTTGCGGTTCCATAGTTTCACACCTTTGACAAATTATATTGACACAGATGACTGACTACCTTTTAATTGGATGTTGATTTGACGCAAAAAGTCACGTTTTTGTGCACCTTTTCAAGCCCATTTTGGTTCAAATCTTTTAATAAACATCAAATAATTAATGTTTTATGCTAAAAATGTAAAATGAATCAAAACTTAGACTTCCTTTCGAAAAATCACTTAAAATGCTCAAATAACGAACAAATCAGAGCTAAAACGATCCACTTGCGATTCTGACGTATAATGAAGCTAAACTGGCCTAATTTGTGTCATATTGATCTTCTGGAAAATACAAAACCGTGGGCACAACAATCGTTCGAATCTGACAACTAACGAAGAAGTTAGAGCCAACCGGAGATCACAAGAACTACGACCAGTGCACAAGACTTACGATCCAACGCACAAGAACACGACCCAGGGTACACCACCCCCATAGGGGCCGTATACCACCATTAGAGGGCCGTATACCCCCTCTAAGGGGTGGTATACCCCCTTTTTGGTGCTGGATACGCCCTATTTGCTACTGAATATGCCCTATTTGCTACCGAATACGCCCTATTTGGTGTCGAATACGCCCCTTTTGGTGTCGAATTTCATAGCTCGAGGGTGTATTTCAGTGTTAAAATGGGAGCGAGGGTGTTGAGTGTAAAATTGTAACTTGAAACCTATAAATAGAGGCTTTCACCTCCTCATTTCACATCCCTCACCATCCTCAACATCCCTCAACATCCCTCACATCCCTCATTCCATTCTCATTTCTTTCTCTCTCTAAAATAATATTAGTAGTTAGTTAGCTAGTACGAGTAGAGTAGCAAGCTTACGAGCTTTGTACGGAGTCGCTCCGAGACTACGGTTGCATAGATTTGTTGTAATGCCTAACAGGTTCTATTATATTATCCTTTATTGTTATTTTTAAATATGTTGTGCTATTGTCATGATTATTTAAGAATGCATGCTATGATAAATGCTATGTTGGGCTAGACAAATCCGTGTTTTCTATGATAAATGTTATGCTAGGGTAGTTATGCTTTAAACAATGCTATTACTCTGCTTGTATGAAATTAGGATATGTTTGAATTTATGAATTAGTTCTCTAATGTTTTATTTATCCAACTTATGTTGTGGTTTGAAACCTATTGATATAATCCGACCAATTGTAGAAACAGGTCGCTCAACTATTCTGTGTCTGAATGATTCAATGAACTCGGCATGGCTGCTGTTCTCCTAATTGAAATAAATCAGAGGAGACACGGAGCATAGGATTAGAGATAAATTAGAATTAATCCCATATATCGGATGCTTTTGAGAGAACTTTCAGAGCATCCGTGACTTGAACATTTATCCAGAAACTCTGCCTGAAATAAACTGATATTTATCCATGTTACACTACTGCATATTCTTGTTTGATTGTTACTACATTTGGGAGAACTTCCGGTGTAGCTTACACTCCATATCTGTTATCCATGTGACATGTTATTTATTTGATTGTGGACAACTCTACGTTAGATAAGTAATAGGATAGGAGTTATGGCCCATTAGGACATATACAGTAATGATACGGGATCTCTGGATGAGGCATCGAAAATACCGTAAAATGGCTCAGTACTTGGTATAGTGCTGGAACCACCTCTAGTGAAGTACAAATGTGTGGAAGCCACAAAAAGGCCGTAGGTACAGTACTATGTTTAACATCGTTCAGAGACCCCAAATCAACACTGCTTGGATTCATTATAATTAGATCCCCAATCCTCATAATTACCCCTAAATAGCATATACTGACATCATAGCAAACACTTACGTAATCTATAGATCTCTCAGCGACTACACTCCTCATTTACCTTCCTGTTTTTAGTTTAAGTAGAATAGAAAACAAAACCCCTCAAAAAGTTTTAATCTCAGCTAAATTACCAAAGATAATTAATCCTCCTAAGATCCCATGTCCGTTGTGGTTTAAGAACGACACCTGAGTCATACCTACCGCTTATACAAGTAGTGGTGTAACTTAGGCTTCCCAGCAGAATATAAATTTTTAAAACCCTCTTATCTGCAACCTGACTGGACAGTCAACAACGACAGGGAAGCAATTCCTTGACTGACCGTTGGGAGGCGATTAGACGTCGTTAAAAAGGTGTTGTAATCACGTTTATTGGTGGAAAGACTATTAGATTAATTTGAAGTTTAAAAGTCTATTTAGAAAGGCTAATTAAACTAGGTTTCTCATTTATATATTAGTCCGTAATATAACTACCTTCGGTCGTTACTCGACTTCCATACATTTGTACTCCACCTTGAAGTGTTTCCAATACTATATCAAATAACAGTCGAATAGGGGCCATCATATTACTTCGTAATATGACTACCTTTGGTCGTTCCTCAACTTCCATACATTTATACTCCACCTTGAAGTGTTTCCTGTACTATATCGAGTAACAGTCGAATAGGGCCGTCATACTACTTTACGATAATTAAGACTGTTTATATTTTACTACTATGATGATCCTAACGCAACAATCAAACAAGAACATGCAATAACACGATCAAAGCAATACTACCGATCTTTAATATTTAATTATAAATCATCCCATAATTTACTAACTACATCGCAAGCAAATACAACAAGTATACTACTCTCTAATCATGGCAATAACTAAATCTATCATAATCAATATAAACATAATTAATTAAGATAGATAAGGATAGAAAGAACCATGATTAAATGTGAGAGATAATAGACTTGAATTAATTGACACAATTCCGAGCGTACACTGAAGATTACAATGCTCCTTGCTTTCGTTCTATTCTAAACAAGTTTTCTAAAGTAGCCTAACTAATTTGGAATAAGAAAATAGAAGAAGAAAGTAGAACTAATAATTAGAGAGTATTATTAGTCTAAAAAAAGTATGGAAGGTGTTTTTCCTAAGAAATGTGTGATAGAAATCGAATTTTCGTAAACCTAACGAAAATTCTTCAATCCCAATCGAACGAAACCTATAAATATTGATTCTGAACGTTTGAATATCACCCAATTGATCCAAAAATTCTTGAATCTTCTTGTGTTTCTTCACGAACAAAACCGAAAACTCTCTAATTCAAGATGAAAACTTCAATCAATCATCCAAAGGCTTTGATACCAGTTGTGAGTGCCCTGTAGGATGGATGACAGATGATAGAAGTAATCGATTACAAGGCAGAAACAAGTAATCAATGTAAACAAACACACTATCAAACCGAAAATGAATAATCAAAGTATATTAGCTTGATATTATGAACTATAAACGTTTGAGAATGATTATAGAGAGTTTAGATGACAAATGGTGCTAGGGTTTCGTCAACCCTAGCCAGAAACCCGTAGGTTTGCTTATATACTAACACAAATCGGCAGACATGCATCACTTGGCTAGTGTCGCATGTGGCCGCCTTCATGCGTCACTTACCTAAGTGTCGCTATGCGTCACTAAGGCAAGTGCCGCCTAATACTAAAGTTAAGTGACACTATACATAAAAATGACTTTTCTATTAAAATCAACTAATGACACTTACAACTCGATAGACCAACTGACTGACACACTAAATGTACCAACAAAATCCCCTGTGTCATCAGCTTGGTCTTCAAAATCTTTAATCTTCAAATGTCTTCCATCAGCACCAGCCTTCCAGGAATATTCCACCTGCGTGAATTCCCACTTTTAAACAAATCTCGACCACTTTCTGATACTTTGAACCTTCCTCTAGATCAAATCGGTCATACTGAAGTTTATTCTTGTGGAGAGCTTTCAAATCTTCCTTTGTCAGATTTATCAGGCTGATCGGATCAAAAACTCGAATGGACTTTCCCAAAAGTTCCTTATTAGGCCACTCACGCCATTTAATCTGTGTCTGTACCACAACAGTCTTCGTAGAATATTCGATTACAGCTTCTTGGGTGACAGGATCAAACCACCAATATTTTAAATCCTGTAAGAAATCCAATGGTAGCTCCTGTAAGGGAACTTTCTTGAGACTAGCAGCTGGTGGATAATGATATTTCATGATCGGTTCCTGAGTTCTTGGATCAATCTTTTTCTTGTAAGAGTAACGAACTCCCAGTTCTGGTCTAATCCACATATACTTCTTGCTATAAATTTCTTTTCTCAAAATTTTCTGAAAGAGAACTCCTCGAGTATCTTCAGAATGATTCACTATGTTCAACTGAACAAGACGATTGAGTTCAACCTTTGGCAGTGTGCTGATGTGATTGAATCTTGGCTTGAAGTATTGTACGCCATCTCTTCTCTTGATCAAAATAAGAAATTTGTCATCATCGAATTTCCAACTTCTAATCAAACCTGTCAATTCACCTCTAACTTTATAGGTTTTACACGGTTTCAAACTAGGTTTAATCTGTACATACTTCAACTGTGGTTTCGAAGGATTTGGCATATGAGATGCTGAAATTCCTGAAGACGTAGAAGCAGGAACTGATTCATCAGCAGGTTGTTCCACTGAAGGCTCTGTCTCATCTTTAGAAGAATCTGATTCAACAATTGGTGCATCAAAATCAAATGGTTGAGCCGGTTTCCTCTGTACTGGTTCTGGTTCTCGTTCAGGTGCCGGTTATTGATTTGGATTATCCACATATTTTTCATCTGGCCCTGGAACCTCTGCATCCATATCAATGTCATCCGGATCAATTGATCTATCTTCTTCATCTACCGGATATATCAAACTTTGCAAGTAAGTGAGATTCACATTAGAATAATCGACGGTAATTGGAGTCGGTTGTCCTGGAACCTTGACGAAATAATCCAAAGAAATATTTTCATTGATATCAGAATCTTGTACATTTTCCAATTCTGGGGGAGGTGTTACATTTGTTTCTAAGGTACGACCTTCCTTCCCCAAAACATTTGTAACAGACTCTAACTCTAGCAACCTAGACCCAAGATCAGACACCTGAAGCCTCAAATCATCAACCTGTGCTGCCTTAAGCTCCAAATCCTTGATCTGAGAAGCCTGAGCTGCAATAATTGCGGTCTGATCATCAAAACATTTGATCAACTGCTCCATCTGCCTCAGAAGCTGTTCAATAGACGGGAGTTGTGGCTATGGTGGTTGTTGTTGTGGAGATTGCTGTTGTTGTTGAGGGGTTCGCTGACCAGGTTCTTGTATTACTATTCCAGTTCTCTGGCATCTCCTCAGAGGTAAATCTGAATAAGATGGAGAAGACCCAGCTGGTCGCTTGCCAGTATTCCTCGGCACGTGAACTCTGCCCGCAGAAATCCATCGCAAAATACGCTTAAAGCGTCTAGGATCGGCGATCTGAATACCGTCCAAAGCATTCGGTGGGGGCACATCACCCTCAGAGTCGGGTGGTGTAGGCCCACCATCATCATCTTCACCTTCAACATCAACACGCTCAATATTCTCGATATCATTCAGATCCTGAGCAACCTCATTTTCAACCAAATCCTCCTCATTCACCGGAGGAATCTCATCATCCTCGAAACCATTATCTGCCGGCACAACATAGTTTTTGTTGACTATGTGCCCAAATAACTCACGATCCGGTAATACTGCTGAATCCTTTGGTGGCAGTTTGCAGTCGTTAAAAACTCTCAGAAGCATAAGTGTTGGAATCAGCTTCGACCTCGTATCAGGTGCGATTCCCAGATCCATATCATTCAAAAGCAGCTGCACAAAGTGAGGATATTGTAGCCATTTATCCTTGCCTCCCCGGATATTCTCCACCATATTCCCAAAAATGTAACCACTGAAGTTGTACGGCTTGTTATAAACCAAAGCCAACATCAGGGATAACGTAAAATAGCTTGCAGCATCATAACCGCTTTTTCTCGGAGATAAACACATTATGATGATGTGGCACAAATATTGTTTCCTGAAATCCGAAAATTGAGCTTCCGGATATCCCATCCTTTTAAGACCACCTAGAATGAAAGTTGTCTCGAATTGAGTCGACATCTCAGGCGTATCATTGAACTGAAGAACCCGACAAATCTTATCCTGAGTAATCTCAATCCAGCGTCCGAACATAGTAGATATGATACGCGGAACATCATTATCTGTTCTGATAAGAGCGTGATCATAAAATTCATCAATCTGATTCATATATATAGTAGTAGAAGCTGTGATAGCATGATGAATCCTTGATCGTCACAAAAAATTGATCATCGGTCGAAACGGGATTGAGTTCTTATGCGTCGAATCCAGAAAAGCCACAATATTATGATGAGTGTTTGTTCGTCGATAATAATCCTGAAGATCTGCATGCTCAACTTCTGCCATCTGTAACTAAATTGCATAAAAGATAACCAGAAACATCGTTACAGAATAAGCTCAGTTAAAAATTGGAAATCTGATTTTAGGCATCACTCAAGGAGTGACGCATGAACTAATCGTGACACTCAAGGAGTGACGCATGAGCTAGTACCGACTCTAAGAGAGTGCCGCATGCAACAGTGTTTTAAAATCAGAAATCAACCAGAGTGTCACTTGGGGTAAGTGACGCTATCAATGCGTCACTGGTGTAAGTGACGTTACGAAAGCATGAGTCATTAAGTATGACACTTAAAAAGTGTCGCTATAAGAGTATGCGTTAGTAGGGGTGTCATTTAACAAGTGACGGTAAACCAGAGGCGTCACTAATACAGTCACTTAAGAAAGTGACGCTTAGAAAGGCATCACTTAGAAGAGTGACGGTACTAGTGACGGAATAGACCTAGGCGTCATGTAACCCGACACTTAAAGAAGTGACACATATAAAGGCGTCACTTATTAGAGTGATGGTATTAGTGACAGTAAGGGTTGTAAATTGCCAAATAGCGTCACTTACAGGAAGTGACGCAACGATGAAGATCACCGCGTCACTGTTCACACCCAGAAATCACATCGACCCAAATTTGGGGTTTTTGAAAACCGTGCTTACCAAAGTGTGCGCATTATAACGACAAGTAAAAGACACCATTTATTAGCATATATCATTAACAAAGCAATCCCCAAATCGAGTGATTTCTTAAAAAACTTTAAACCCGTAACCCTAATTAACGATTAAAGCATGAATACTTAATTACAGGGGTTAAAAATTGTACATAATGATGCGTAATCAAGTGGTGAAAAAGAATGTAACGCCTGATTGCACAAACACAGCCTCAAAATCAACAAAAGATCGAGAAAAAAGTTCCAGTCGAAGTGACGCAGAGACAAATGAAGTGACGGTATGTCAGTGGAAGTGACGCTAGAGTAATAGTGAAAGTGGTGAGATGGAGTGTCGTGTGAAGGGGTATTTATATGAAAACCCTAATACGCGTCACTCAACCCGGCACTTATAGCGTCACTTGAAGCGTCACTAGGGGCGTATGCGTCACTTAGTGAAAAAAATTTGGAAATTTTGAGATTTTGTCGATTTTGTGCGTTTTGATTTTGGTACTCAAATTTGAAGGTAACTGTAACTTGGCTTTAACACAAAATAAAACTAACTAAGATAAAATATATTAACACAAAATTAATGCAAATTTACAAATACAAAATTAACACATTCTTTTTGGTGACGGAGTTGATTTAATCTGGTTAGGGATCATATCGGAATAACATGCATTTATTAGGAATAGTAAGTGTTATTTCGATCATCAGTATGTTTGTCCACTTTAAATTTACTTGGCATGCTAAAAACACTTTTTATAAAAATTATTTCAAAATGATTATCAGTATATTTGTCCTCTTAAACATGTTACACTCACATCTAGGAACTAATTTTATTATTATTCGTATGTACATTTCGCTGTGGTTCCCACCATAGATATACATCTTAACTTAAGACATAGACCATGTTTCCATTTACAGAAAGAATATAGGGAAATCTATTTTAAGAATCAAGTCAGCGTTGATAGGTCTGCACTTACGTACAACAGAGCGACATAGCTTGATTCAGGTTTAAGCAAAACCAGACTTGGTCAAACCATTTTTGCGACCTTGTTAGGTATCTTAATTTTAAAGACTTTGCAAGTACTTTGACTTATGTTTGCTTAATTTTTAAGTATATATTAACAGAGACCAGGTCTATACTTACGTATAACAGAGGAAACTGTCAATATATACCCCCAATTGATATCAAATAAACTTCTTCCAGAAAAACATATCTAGCATAAGTAAGATATTAAGACTATTGTCATACATCTAACGGTGTTATACCACTTGAAATAAACAATTGTATATTAGGCTTCTTAAGAGGTCTCGAAGAGTTTTGTGTAACATGTCTACTAATATATCGTATGATGAAGACAATGTTTATAATAACTGTTGTCAACATGTCAGATAAATCTACTGACACATCCAAGATAAACCTTAAAATTCCATTTTGTGCATGTCACCCGATGTACTATCATATCCCAAGTTGTTTACAGACACAACTTCAACGTCTATTTTAAAAATGTAGCAACCGTGCATTTCTTTAATACTAAAAAGTATAAAGAGTGGTTGTTGCCTTTTTTTTAACACACATAAAAGCAAGCAAGTTACGTTCCAAGTTACAAATTACTTTTTGGTCACAAAGAACCTTAAACCAATCATATTGAATAGTTCATCAAATCGAGTACGTGAAAAAGCTTTTGTGAAAAGGTCGGCATTCTGCTTTAAGGTGTCTATGTGGACAAGGTATATCAGGTGTTTTTCATAGCAATCCCGTATAAAGTGGAACCTAAGTTCTATGTGTTTAGTCTTAGAGTGGTGTACGGGATTGCGTGTGATAGATATAGCAGCAATGTTATCTATGTGAATAGGAGTCATAGAAAGAAGTAACCCGTAATCACGCAGTTAATGCTGAATCCATAGAACCTGAGAGCAGCAACTGGCAGCAGCAACGTACTCAGCTTCTGCAGTTGAAAGAGAAACTGTAGTCTGTTTCTTGCACTGCCACGAGACCAAGCGAGATCCGAGAAATTGGCATCCACCAGTTGTGGACTTCTTGTCTATGCTGCAGCCGCCATGATCAGAATCCGAATAGGCAGTAAGAGCGAATGATTTCTCATTTGAATACCATAGACCAAGATTGGGTCTATGTTTGAGATAACCAAAAATCCGCTTTACCGCCTTCATGTGAGACACCTTGGGTTTGGCTTGAAAGCGTGAACAAACGGATACCGCGAACACAATATCCGGTCGAGAGGCAGTCAAATACATCAGAGAACCTATCATTGAACGATAGTCCTTCTCTTTGCAATCTTCCTCATCCTTAGCAAGTCTAAGGTTGTGATTAAGTTCGATAGGAGTCCCATAGGTTTTACAATTAAGCAGGTCATATCTGGTCAACATGTCTTTGACATATTTTGACCGATGAATATAAATACCTTTTGCAGACTGCTCAACTTGTACACCTAGAAAGAATTTGAGCTCCCCCATCACACTCATCTCAAACTCAGACTTCATGATCTCCTCAAAGTGCTTGCACATTGCCTCATTTGTAGAGCCAAAGATAATATCGTCCACGTAAACTGGCACAAGTAACATATCTTCTCGATCCCCAGTCTGTTTTTACGGATGAACAGAGTACTGTCATTGTTTCCACGAACAAAGCCTCGGAGCTTGATGAAGACCATATAATGCCTTGTTCAATTTGCAAACATATTCTGGATGCTCAGGGTCTTCAAAACCTGGAGGCTGTTTAACGTACACATCCGTATCCACTTGTCAATACAGGAAGGCGCTTTTAACATCAGTTAGCATGAAACTCCTTGAAAGAAACGAATGCAAGGAAGATACGAATAGACTCCAATCTTGCCACAGGAGCAAAGACTTCATCATAGTCCAAACCCTCTATTTGACTAAAACCTTGAACAACCAACCGTGATTTGTTACGAATCACTATACCCCGATCGTCCATCTTATTTCGAAATACCTATCGAGTGCCAGTTAAGTGAGCACCATTGGGTAATGGAACTACATCCCAAATGTGTAGCTTGTTGAACTGCTGTAATTCTTCTTGCATGGCCTCGACCCAGGATGGATCTTTTGAGGCCTCATCAACCTTCTTGGGTTCAATTCGGGATAAACTACAAGAATTTATCCGAGCAACCAGAGTCAACATTTATTGATTTGGATTTTGTTTCACTTGTTGTCTTGTTTGAACCGAAGCATTAGGATCACCAATAATATTATCGATGGGGCGATTCCTGTGTACACGTGTCACTGAGATTACATCTGGCACAAGTAATAACTCCAAATTGTTCATATCCCCTTCAGTGGCAGGAACAGTTGTAGTCTCAGGAGCAGTAGAACTTTCAGGTTGCATGGGTTGTTATGGTTCCTCATCGTCTTCATCATGAGCGTTAAAATGGGTGAAGATCATTTCTTCTTCTTCGGCATCCTCTAAAGGAGGCATATTAGGATCATCAGGAAGATCTTTTGCATTAATCGTTCCTGAAGTTGAAGGAGCATTCGAAGATGGGGTAATAGGAGATGGTTCGGTTGTAGTAGGTGATGGTGTGGGTGTTAGAGTAGGTGTTGAAGTAGGTGTTGCGGTGGATGTGTCTTGACATAGACTGATGCCATGAAGTAGGGTGACCAACTCCTCCTCTTCATCATCTTCTTCGGGTATGTTGAAAGAGTAAAACACATCCTTATAATTGAACAGCCAATCCTGACCCGTTCCTTGAGGAGGATCCGTGTAACGCAAGCATTTTACCTCAAAATGCTCCTCCACCTGGTGTGTTGATTTAATGTAGACTCTTTTGTTTGGAGAATTAACTGAATAACCAAGAAAAATCCCTTCAGCAGCTTTAGCTCCAAACTTTGAGACTTTTTCTTTTGGGATCACAATCAGACACGGACACCAAAACGGCTCTAGAAACTGCAGAGTTGGTTTACAGTTATTGAAATTTTCATAACATGTCTTGTTCCTTTTCTTAACCGTGAGCACTCGATTCAGAACGTAACAAGCAGTGCTGGCTGCCTCAGCCCAAAATATGATAGGTAGCTTACAATCAGCCAGCATAGTCCGAGCTGTCTCGATAATAGTCCTATTCTTACGTTCTGCAACTCCATTCTGTTGAGGAGTTCTTGAAGCACTGAACTGATGATCAATGCCTTTCGAGGCACAATATAACTCGAGAGTTGAGTTCTTGAATTCAGTTCCATTGTCACTTCGCAGTCTCTTCACCTTTAAGTTGCACAGATTTGCCAACTTATCCAACAGGTACACCAAAATATCTGCTGTTTCGCTCTTCGCAGAAAGAAAGTATACCCACGAAAATCTAGAGTAGTCGCCGGTGACTACTAAGCAGTAGGATCGGCCACCAATGCTCTTAGTAGAAATAGGACCAAACAAATCCATATGTAAGAGCTCAAGTGGTGCTGCAATAGAATTCACTACCTTGGACTTATGAGACTTTTTGTGGAGTTTTCCTTTGTGGCATGAAATACAGTCATCTTTTAGAGCAAATGACTATTTTGGAACTCCGTTTACCAAATCATTATTTATAAGAACATTCCTTTGGCGAAAATGAATATGTCCCATCCGTCGATGCCAAAGTAGTGATTCCTTTTCTGAAGCCTTTGACAGGAGACAAGTGTACTCATCTGTAGTCTCCAAAGTTTCATGTTCATCAAATAGGTATCGTTTCTCCGTGGCACCCGCATAAGAACCCATTCTTCAGGAATAACAAAACCCGGCTTCAAGATCACACATTCTGTTTTTGTAAATGATGTGGTATAATCCTTATCACAGACTTGTGAAACGATCAGTAAGTTGTGAGTGAGTTGAGCCACATAATTCACATTCTCAAAGCTAACTCTCCCATTAGTTAGCGTTCCCTTTCCAGTAATCGTTCCTCCAGTATCTTCAACAAAGGCAACATGTCCTCCGGCGTGTGGTTTAACATCCGTCAAAAGAGACACATCGCCAGTCATGTGTCGCGAGCAGCCACTATCCATAAACCATTCACTATCTTTAACAAGTTCTGACTGCTGCAACACATAAAACTAAGGAGATTAGTGAGAAACGGTGACCCAAGCCTTTACAGACTTAGGTCTACCAAGGTCATCAACAATAATTACATCGGACAGAACTTTAGTTTTCAATAAATCAGAATTTTCATCTAATGTGTTATTGTTGATGACGGAAGAGTCACTAGCAGACTCCTTTCTTTTCCAAACTTTAGATTGTTCAGAAGTTGGTTTGGGAGCAATGTCGGGCTTTTGTTTTGGCAAAGGTTTTTGCCCAACATTACTTTGCTTTTCAACAGGCTTGGGAGAGTTGGAATAACGCCTAGGTGGTGAAAATGAATTTCTATAAAAGGAAGTTCTAGGCATATCTCTCCCATAGCGCTGATGAGAAAGCTTGGGACAATCACGAATTAAATGTCCCTGTTTCTTGCAGTAGAAACATGAACGATTCTCAACAATTGGTTAAGGCTGAGGATTTACCGGAGTAGATGATGAGGCATTTTTAGAATAAGCAAAGTGTGTGCAAGTTTGAGAAGATGTTTGCCTTGGTTGATTGGTTGAGGGTGAAGGTTTTTTACAAGAAACTCTTTCATTGTTCACGTTTAAGTTATTTTTCAAAATCTCTATAGGTGTCTGTAAAGTTTGAGTTTTCTCATTTAAAACCTTTTTCTTGCCCTTATCATTTTGTACTTTAAGGACAGTTTCATTCGTCAAAATCACCTTTTCTGGTTTGACCTCAACCTTCTCAACCTTAGGATACTCCTCATCGGTAATATCCTCAATCTCAACTATCTCCTCATCACTAACTGGAGATACACCTTCAGACTTAACAAACTTAGGTGAAGGATACTCTGGCCGCCTGGTTTTCTCCTTTGCCTGTTTGTTTTGCTTAGTTGCCTTTGACTTGATACCATATAACAATGCATAGTCAACAGGAATCTCTTCAGTGCCTTCCTTAACAGGCATAGGACAGTATTCAGTGGGAGGCGAGACTTCAGTATAGCCTAGTCCTACCTTGGTTTTGTTATCTGTCCTCTGCTTATTAAGGATTTCACGTTTAAGTTACAGTTTCATTCGTCAAAATCACCTTTTCTGGTTTGACCTCAACCTTCTCAACCTTAGGATACTCCTCATCGGTAATATCCTCAATCTCAACTATCTCCTCATCACTAACTGGAGATACACCTTCAGACTTAACAAACTTAGGTGAAGGATACTCTGGCCGCTTGGTTTTCTCCTTTGCCTGTTTGTTTTGCTTAGTTGCCTTTGACTTGATACCATATAACAATGCATAGTCAACAGGAATCTCTTCAGTGCCTTCCTTAACAGGCATAGGACAGTATTCAGTGGGAGGCGAGACTTCAGTATAGCCTAGTCCTACCTTGGTTTTGTTATCTGTCCTCTGCTTATTAAGGATTTCATTGAAGGAAACTGTAGAGGAAGAAGAACCTAGAATCTCGTTCTTATAATTATCATACTCAATTTTCAAATCTGAGAGTTCCTTATTCAACAATTCAATTTCAGCGAGATGCTTATCGTAAAGTTGTTCATTAGCTTTTAAGTACTTATTGGACTCATTAAGTTTTGCAACATTTTTTCTTAATTCTACGTTTTCTTCTTGAAAGCACTTTAAAGATTCACTTAACTTAATGCATGAAATACAATTCAAAGGCTCATCAGGTTCATTGCATACCTCATTAGTAATGTGAGCCATAAGACACTGTTGGTACTTGTCAGCAAACATGCTCCAATCCGTGTTTGTAGGCTCGAAGACAACTAATGCATCAGCTGTCGCTTGTTTCACTTCTTCCTTCTCTTGAGCTTTAGGAGCATCAGGCTTCGTAAAACCCGATGGAGGAACTTTGGGTTTCTCGCATTCCCTTGCGAAATGCCCCAAATTTTGACAGTTATAGCAGCGAACCTTGCTCTTGTCAAAACCAAAGCTGGTTTTGCCATTTCCTTCCAAACTCTTGTGTCCAGTCTTTTGCAAGAATTTTTTAACTCTTCTTGAGATCATGGCAATATTCCAGTATAAATCCATTTGCTCAAGATCATCATCATCCAGTTGAGCATATTCTTCTTTAACAAGTTCATGTGTAGAATTTGGTTGCGAAACCAAATCCTTGTAGGAGCTAAGAAAAGCTGTATAGATAGCAGCTTGTTCTTCAATAGCTGGGGAAGTCGTAACTTGCTGTTGTGAACCTAGTCAAGGTCCAGAAGCATAGACTGGATGATGAGCACCAGTAGACTGCAATAGAGAACTAGTATCAGAAATAAAGGCCATTCCACCATATGTCTTCCCGGTGTTTACCTTTCCTCCATATAATGTCGGGTCTTGAACAAAACCACCCGATTTACACTCCTTTTTCTTCAACTCCATTGCATGAGCTTGAAGAACGCCAATTAACTCATCCAGATTCATTCTTGCTAACTCTTGGTTCTCCTTTAGAAATTGTACTTTTACGTCCCAAGTACTAGGCAGAACATCTAACAGCTTCTTATTCACCTCAATCTGAGGGAAATTGTAACCTGCCTCGGTTAACTCACTAACCAGCTGTGAGTACCTTGTGAATAATCCTGACGCCGTTTCATTAGGAAGAATATCAAACTGATCATACTGTTTCTTGATCAGTTCTAGTTTAGCCTCCTTATACTTTTCGTTTCCTCCACATCTTGTTTCAATAGCCTTCCAAAGATCATATGTGATGTCATGAGTTTTAAAAAGTCATAAGACATCTTTAGTTAGACACATACAGATAGCCGAATGAACCTTTCTCTCGATGTCATACTCCTTTTTCTCTTCAGGAGTCATAGATTTATATGTCTTGACTGGAGGGATACCACGATAATCTCCTTCAGCTACTAGAGCCTCATATCTTTCTCTAAGTGGACCCCAGAGCTCGGAACAATGGAAATCTACATATTGTTCAAATCTGTCTCGCCAATAAGCATAATCTATATCCGCAGTAAACAAAGGAGGTTTACTGTTAGAACCAACATTGTGATTTTGTTTGATCATTTCTCTAATTCCCCTAATATCTTCTTTATCAGCAGCAGCAGCCATTAAAGGAAATCCTGAAAAATAGCTCAAAAACAAGAACTAGAAAACTTATTAGTACCAAAGGCGTCACTTGGTAAGTGACGCACCGAAGTGTCGCAACAACTAGCGACACTCAATAAGTGTCGCTATCGAGTGACGTATAAAGTGAATGATGACACTAGAAGCAAGTGTTGCTCAATCAAGCAAGTGACGCAACCAAGTGTCGTACTTGAGTGACGCAGTAAATCAAACAGGCGTCACTAGTGGAAGTGACGCGTAACAAACAAGTGACGTGCTGAAGTGACGCACGTGAGTGACGCTAGATTAAAACAGACGACACTAGAGGTAAGTGTCATATTAATCATAAATGACGCTCTTAGTGACGCACAAAGTGATGCACCAGAGTGTTGGTAAAACCCTAAATGGAACTTACGGAGTGTCGCACGAAGTGTCGCTGTCAAGTGACGCAACGAGTGACGCAAAAACGGCTGTGAAGTCCCAAAAACCCTAAAAATTAAATTTTCGTAAACCTAACGAAAATTCTTCAATCCCAATCGAACGAATCCTATAAATATTGATTCTGAATATCACCCAATTGATCCAAAAATCCTTGAATTTTCTTGTGTTTCTTCACGAACAAAACCGAAAACTCTCTAATTCAAGATCAAAACTTCAATCAATCATCCAAAGGCTCTGATACCAGTTGTGAGTGCCCCGTAGGATGGATCACAGATGATAGAAGTAATCGATTACAAGGCGGAAACAAGTAATCAATGTAAACAAACACATTATCTAACCGAAAATGAATAATCAAAATATATTAGCTTGATATTATGAACTATAAACGTTTGAGAATGATTACAGAGAGTTTAGTAGACAAATAGTGCTAGGGTTTTGTCAACCCTAGCCAGAAACCCGTAGGTTTGCTTATATACTAACACAAATCGGCAAACATGCGTCACTTGGCTAGTGTCGCATGTGGCCGCCTTCATGCGTCACTTACCTAAGTGTCGCTATGCGTCACTAAGGCAAGTGCCGCCTAATACTAAAGTTAAGTGTCGCTATATATATAAACGACTTTTCTATTACAATCAACTAACGACACTTACATGTCGATAGACCAACTGACTGACACACTAAATGTACCAACAATTCGTTTTTCAAAAACTAAGACTTTGATGAAAAGAAATCCCAAAATATGTCTCTGGTCTTTGGATGTCTCGTACGAATCATTTGAATCTTCCGGCGTACGTAGAATCTTCATTCTTCATTCGTTTTTGTTGATTCTTCTTCTGTTAGATTTGTATTTTAAAAACGAATATCTTGGATAAGAGAAATCTTGGATAAGAGAAATCTCAGTGATGGGAACTTTTGCCTTGAAATCTTGTCCTGATGTCTTGAATCTTCAAACGTGTGTGGAATCTTTGTTTTTCGTCCGTTTTGCTTGATTTTTCTCGTGCAACTCTATTTTGACCTTCTTGACAAAGTTTCATTTATTTAAACATTATTTGAGTTTATTTGCCAAGTATTGTTCCAGAATGAGAGAGATATCGGTAGTAAAAACGTGACTTTTTACGCGATATCAGGAGTATCATCCACCAGTCCACTACCATAATCATTTGTTATGTGTTACATAAAATTACCCACAAACAACGTCCATCAATACAACCCACAACCAAATTTGAGGGGAAAAGGCTTCACATCTCTCCAACCCCCAAATCACAACTATTTAACCAACAACCAAGAACAAAAGGTAATATGATGGTTAGGGTTAATAAAATTATTCGTAGAAGAAGCGATTGAAGATTACATCAACGTGTAAACCATAACCACCGGATCTGACCGAATCTAGTACACATAGCCGTCGAATTCGAAATGATCCAGCACATCACCACCCTTTACCCTCTTTTTCTCCCGATATCTCTTTATCTGGATGATATATCTTCTACAAATTATATAATCAACATGAATTTGCAAATCAAGTTTGTGTATCTCGTTGTCATTCGAACTAGTTTTCACTCGTAAAAAAATGGGTAACAACAACGAATGCCTCAGACTTGTGACTGATTGTTAGAATATTATTCTTCGTTTCAATATTATGATGTCAAGTGTAGTATTTGGTTGAAATTTTAATTGAATCAAGTGATAATAACGGAGAGTTTTTGATAATTTGAGAAAGATAGAGAGGAATATTGATCATGATTTGGTTAAGTTGTGGGTTTAATAATTAGAGAAAAGTTCGATAGTTTTTAAGAAAATGGAAGTATCAATGAGATTGTGCCATTTGTACAAAAATCCATTTACCTCAAGATGTTTAAAACTAATTATCTCACAAATGGTGAAAAAAATTTATAAAAATTGCACCATAATATTCAATATTGTATCCTTTTCGATTTGTCATCCACAAGGCATAGTTTCAACAATTTTTTTTCGTTATTTTGGTGGGATATAAAAATTATTAACACATGTGTTTTGGTTGTACATTTAATGTAGGGTCAGGGTTTAGTAGGTTTAGGTTTTAGTAAGATTTATGGTTTATAATTTTGAAAATCGTTTAGTGTTTTTTTTGGTAAAGGGACGGTAATCCGACAAAAAGTATATTAATAAAATAAAATATTTACAACCTTTACTTTTGGCATACCCTAAAGGGATGATATTAATGCGCATCCCAAACATATACATCAAAACCAATAACATGTAAAACGCCCAAAGTAACGGTAACTCCTGCAATGTAAATATATATCTATACTCCTTATAAAGCATATTACATTATCTCTCTTAAATACTTAAAATACTATATATGCATAATGTACAACTCATAAAGCTTATTTACACTAAAATTTAAAAACGTAAATATATTGTTGTCTAAGTGGCTTTCTAACTTTGTATTTGATAAGGTGCACCATTCATGTTATTATTATTTATTTTATCTAAGATGGGTATCATTGGAATCTATATATATTTTAATATCTATTCATTTATTTTTTTATCGATTTTAAATTCGTTCTCAATGCATTACGTGGGTTAATTAGCGGCGAGTTATCACTAATGCCCAAAGTAAATAAACAATAACTCTTGTCAAAAATATTATCACTAATGCTATAACAATAAATCCTACTAATATGCTTCATCCATGCTGTCCCAATCCATAGAACTATTATATCATTTATAAGCCCAACATCTGCCATACAATTCCAAAAGAAGCAGCCATTCCTGATAACATCTTTAGCCCAATCCAATCCAGTTGGAAACTGCAGCCTAACTTTAATCCCTGAAGCCCAATTTCATTTCAACTCTACTTTATGTGTTCTTTCAAAATAATCCCAATTAATTATCATATCCAGCTCATTTGCCACTTTGAATGCATTAAACAAAGCTCAACCATTTATCTTTTTAACATTCCATATATCACCCTTGGTATTGTAGCTCACCACCACCTTTGCGTCTAAAATCCCTTGCATATAATACATTATACTTTGATGATTGTGTGCTTGATTTATCATCATTATTGACCAAACACCTTTTATCTTTGAAAATTTTGCTACCATTTCAAATTTTAGTCAATTTTTTTACACGGAGTACTTTTTTAAGTGTTACTTTACTCCTGGATACACCACCACGCTCACACATAAATATAATCTTGTAACAATAGTTTTTTTTGTTTTTGATCTTTTGATAATAATAATTTGTCTATGAGAAAGTGCCTCATTTTTCACCCATTCCATCAATTCTTCACAACTATTGAACACCTGAAATTAGTAGTTATATATTTAGTTAGAACATGATAACATAATCTGATTTAGAGTACCCTTATATAAAATAATATACCTTATCGGTGGAAAAATCTAACACACTCGACATATCTTCTTGTAAAACTTGAAATGTACGAGATTGTTTCTAAGGTAATTAATCGATATAAGTTTTAAATGTTATGAAAAAAATGTTTTGATATAGGTTCGATTATATAAGAAATTATTTTCTTCACTTTAGTCGCGTCAAATAATTTAAGCTTTTGTTTTAGTCGCATCAAATAATTTAAGCTTTTGATATAGTGGCGTCAAATAATTTTAACTTTTACTTTAATCGTGTCAGATAATTTCAATCTTTATTTCTAAAGTATTATTTTTTGTTAACTACATATTATCTTAAAAATATAATATATAAAATATAAAATAAATAAACAAGATATTGATTATGGGTGAGTATGGGCTCTTTGCAATGTCTACAGCCTACAACATCCCTATAACCAAATGATGAGGGGTGGGGGTACCCTCATTGACACCCTATGATATCGCGTAAAAAGTCATGTTTTTACTATCGATATCTCTCTCATTCTAGAACGATTCTTGGCATTTTAAACTCAAAACCAATACAAATCAATGATATTATGCCAAGATGGTCAAAACAAGGTTGCAGGATAAAAATCAAGCAAAACGGATGAAAAATGAAGATTCCACACACGTTGAAGATTCAAGGCATCAAAACAATATTTCAAGAAAAAAGTGCCCATCATCAACATCCATCTCACCTAAGATGTTCGTTTTCAAATTACAAATCCAACAGAAGAAGAATCAACAAAAACGGATAAACAATGAAGATTCTACGCCCGTCGAAAGATCCAGATGATTCGTACGCAATATCTGGAGATAGGAGACATTTTTTTGGGATATCTTTACATCAAAGTCTTTGTTTTTGAATTAAGAATCCAACGCAAAAAGAATCAACGCAAACGGACACATAACGAAGAAGATACGCACGAATTAAGCAACGCAGCGAAAGATGACGGACCGGGATGGGTGGCAGCCAGCCGCCGCAGGCCAGGTGGTGGGCAGCGCCGGCCTCCCTCCCCCCGTCTCTTTTTCGCTTTTCCGTCTTTGCACGTACCCGGTGCACCACCTTTCGCTACTTTTCCGTACCCGGTGCACTACCTTTCGCTACTTTTTTGTACCCGGTTTACCACCTTTCAATCTTTTTCTAATGTGAGCCTAGGGATGCTAACGTGAGTCACATTTTCCCTATTAATACAGCCCCAAGGCTTCCATTTGAAGATGTCCCATATGCATTAGGCATAATTCTCTCTTTACTTTCTTATTCTATTTTCTTACTTCAAAATTAGTGTTAGGCTAGTTGTATTATGGATCGACATTATAAAACGAAAACTTTATGAACAGACTTATTTTATGATTTTAAACCTAAAACTTATATTCGACTTTCGATTAACAAACGTGATTGTAACCCTGTAAAGAGAAGTCACGAACCTTAGTACTTGGTCAATAGTTATCTGTGTAAAAACTATGTTTTTAACTGTAACGTCATGCAAGCATCATAAAATGTAATGTGATTACGTGGACTTGCCATGAGTATTGTACACTTTCGATCACAATGTACTTATCATGTGAACATGGTGAAGCAATTAAATTCACAATGGAAACATCGGTAAACGATTAAATACACTGTGAATCACCATAGCATTTTCCGACATGGTCTGGGTTTAACTTTATGCAAAAAGCCGTCAGCATTTTAATTAGCATTTTAATTAGATTAGTTAATTTAGATTAGATTAGAGTAGGTAGGCTACAGGCTAAATAACCATTTACGAAAACCTAGGGATTTGTTAATTGTAATGAGAAAGGCAAGTTTGGAATCTAAGTTACACTGATATCCTTTCCTTAAAATATGAAACCAAAAGTAAGGTACGCAAGAACCTTGAACGTTTTCCCCTGTTTATCATCCTTAAGTTTCATTAATAGGAATTGGTTAATAAGTCCGAACATAAATTATAAGTTAATTGTTTAATGGATTTGAAATCTTTATGGTATTAAGAACGGTTAGACTTGCTAATGACCTGCTACTCTATTCCTTCACCCACGAGCGAATACGTTCAATAACACGGGTCACTGACTCCCTCATAGGAGAGTGTGGAGAGTTGAGCATCGTCTGTCTGATCAAAATCATGACACCTTAGTTCCTCGTGACATATTATTTGATAACCGACTAATAGGGAACTTATTGGTTATACCACTGGGTGTTGAATCCACTAAACATTCTCAATTTAGATAATCGTTTTCCCATAAGAGTCATCATCCCACATTATTAGCTAACGAACTCACAACAAATACTACATTTATTATCTGATTTATTATTACACTTTTATTCGCTTTATTTAGTTTACTTAGTTAACTGAACCAAAACCCCCAACGCACTCTTTTAAAACCTTTACTAGAAAAGAAAGATTGATTGGATCACCTCCGTTTCAATTCAGTTTCTCTTGAAGAATGACTCTAGGTCATACTTATCATCTACTAGACTTTGGTTCAGTATTAGTAAGGCATACTTAGACCCCAGCAAATATAAATTTAAAACAAACCGATTGCGATCCGTACATCATCTTCATACGACCGTTCGGGGGCACATCACCCTACTTCAATTATCCCTAACCACTTTATACCTTACTACCCTTATTTTTATCATATATAGTATTTGTTGATGCTCTTTACTTGATCACCCCTACTATTGTTATTTAAACTCTGATGCCATGTGAAGTTCAATCTATCAACTATCTTATTCTTTTTCCCCATGACCTGTGATGCCATGTGAAGTTCAATCTATCAACTATCTTATTCTTTTTCCCCATAACCTGATCCATCATCATCCTGCTTCTCCATATTAACTGCATGTTCTTGCACATTCAATGTCACACCCCGTCTAAAGCGGAAACAACGGAGTATAACGACGATAGGATCATAACACATCATTATAAAGAATACTATATGCAATAAAATATCCAATGTGTCATGATGCCAATAACATGAATAACGGTTCATGTTATGCATACATTTCAACAATGAATTCAACATCTTACAAACAAACGTACACTATAATGTTAAGGCGAAACGTGCTTTCACAAATAACTATGATGTACCACAAGTCTTGAACATTTCTTAATGCAACCATAAAGGTCCACTAAGTTCTCTCGTCCTCTGCTTTAAATCCACTAGTATAACCTGAAAAGATATGCTCAAAAACGTCAACACGAATGTTGGTGAGTTTCGTAGGTTTGAAACCAAACACCACAAGATAAAACATTTTGCTGTGATAATAATAGTTTAGGACAATGCATATAGAAATGGCACACAAGTGAAATAATACAACCAAACATCCCCACAAACCGTCATCACCCCACGAAGGAGTATGACCCAACCAAATTTTGTGTATGCGGTAGCTACCCATAAATGACCTTCAATGTACACCTAAGCATACATTAGGTACTTACCCTCGAAAGAGTAAGGCATTTAATAAAACAACCGAATCATGACCTTCAATGTATACCAACAGTACACATTAGGTACTTACCCCCTAAATAGTAAGGCCTTTGATAAAAATGAATCCAACAACCAATGCATATAAGTCATATAGTGTCACACATTTCAAGCATATATCCAAAATGAAAATGAATGTATTCACAGCATGAAAAATAATTGATAAAACATGTGAGCATACTTTTTTCCCAATTTGAAAACATGTAATGAAAACGGGGTCACGAAAACTCACCTCAAGTAAAAGATGTAAGTTTTGCCCTTACGTATATCACCAACCAAAGTCTCGCAATCTACAATATCACAATGTATGGGTTACTGTCGCACCCCCAAATTATGATGCGGAAGCGATTCGGGTCGGGGCGCGACTAATCAAATATCAACAACACATAAGATATAATGAACGACTCTATATGCGTCGTGTACAATACATTGATATTATAAAAGTCTTACACTATTATAATAGTTTACAAAAGCTCGAATTGATGTAAGAGATTCTATGTCATAACTAATTTATACAAAATATAGTAATGCATGATAATCTCCTGATGTTTGCATGAGACTTGAGCTAATAGGCATCCTGAGTGAGCAGACTTACTGCTGCTGCGAACCTGAGAATACATGCTAAATTGGTCAGCTTACGCTGGTCTCGCAATCTACAATATCACAATGTATGTTTGTTTCGTTTATTGACTTGTAAAAGTATACGTATTTGTTTAAGTGTTTCAACAGATGTATCGTTATCCGTAAATATCGTAGCATTGTTTTTGTTCAAGTTTCATAGTAAAACACCTAAAACAATTGTTTCGAGCCAAAATCTAAAGTTTTACATTTCGTTTTACGTTTTTCGTACCGAGGCTCGTTTCGGTTGACTTGGTCAAACGTGTTCGGTTTGACCCGAAACTTTTACACAAGTCTTAAAATAGTTAACTAAGACTTATAAAGTTGTCGGTACATTTTATGGTCGGCCCGAAGTGTCGGTTTTATGTTTATGTCAAAAACAGTCCCAAAATGTGTTTTTCGGTTTTGTCGGTTTGGTTCGCCACATGATTTCCATAACTTCTGGTCCAAATTAAGGTCCACGGTTTTTTTATCAACTTGTCACCTGCGTATCTAGTATCCATCATAATATTTCTGAGATCTATAGTGTCCATCTTGTTAGTTAAATAATTTCGTGTAAGTACCGAACACAGTTTTCGAATTTCATTAGACCAGTCTCAAAGATTCGTTTATAGATAAAAATACGTAAATTTCTGGAAGAAATTTTTATTGATATTTTCAATATGCAACTTTTAAAAAAAAAATCGTTGTCTAACTCTTCCTAGAGCTCAAGATATGATTATTTTAGTAAGCTCTGTTTTTTCTAGGCAGATTCATAGTGTTTAAAGATGTATATCAAAAATGTGTTTTAACATGTTTTTAGGACATAATCTAGTTATATGATCAAAATAGCATAAAAATAACCAACATGCAAGTATATTTCTAGAGAGAGAAAGCTTGGATTCTTACAAAACAATGGTGAAAAATGAAGAAAATGATGATGATAGTGAAAAGGAGCTTCCTTTCTTCTTGATCCTCTTGATTCTTGTAAGTTAATAGTGATAGATGATGATTTTGATGAGGTTGACTGATTTTGGTGATGATGGTGATGATGGAAAATGGAAATGGAAGTGAGAGGGAAAGAGGGGAGGTGGTGTGGAAGTAAAGTGTTGAGTGTGGAAGTAAAGTGTTGAGTGTGGAAGTGGAAGAAAGTATTGGAGTGTTTTGGTCATCAATTAGAGGTGGTATATGATGAGAAATCTGCAGATTTCTCATGGGTCTCATACAAGATTTTGTCAAATTTCAATTCCCCAAAGTTACATTAAGTCCCGTGGTCGTTTACCTGATGGTTTCGGTGTTTATTTACACGTTAAACGTTTAATACGCGTGTTTAAACAACGATTTAAATCGCGATATTTTTATATGAAAGTATTATCCTAAATACTTTATTTTAAGTTAATAAAATGTTGTCGGGTCTCGGTTTGCGCATTCGTTGAGTAACTGTACTTTATTTAACTCGTGTAACGTTTTTAAACGTTATATTCGTACGCGTATAATCGTAATATTATTACTCGAAGTATTTTATCAAAATATTTAATACTGAATTATAAAAATATAATTTGGGTTCATTTTCATTTGTCGGGCACGTTTCACGCATTTTCGTCGCGTTTGTGATACTTTATACGATACGTTTTACATGTTAAATATTATCAACATAATATTTAAAGATTTTTGTATTTATTAAATAATTTCATATTATTTAATATTTTATCCACCAACGTCCATATTTATGATGTCGGAATTCATTCGAATATGTAAATGTACGATTTAAGCAAATCGCATATGTGTGTGTGTATATAATAAACATATATCAATACACATAATGATACACATAAATAGACCTAACACAGAACTAATTATATGTATTACTAGAATGGTTAGGACCTAATAACTAGTCCTAATTTGACAGGTGTCACAATTACAATCTGGACATAACTAGGTCATTCCATTGTATCCCAAGTCCAATACACCTCCACTAAGTTTTCTTACAACTCAACCTAGTGTATCATCACAAGAACCATCCCAAATGAAAAACTCAGATTCTGTCTGGAATTTAGTACCACTAACACAACTTAACAAATTCATTTAACTCCACAAATTTAACCAGTGACATTTCAATATTTTTAAAATAACCTATAATTTTTTCAAAATTAAATATTATAGTTTACTATTTTTAAAAATTCTCCAAAACAATCTGCTTAGAAGCGATGATGATTTCTGAGTACCAAAAAGTCACAATTTATTAAAAACACTTTAATGCTTACAATGATTATGATATTTTTACATAAAATAGTTAACACTTTATAAATACTTCAGTAAAAATTTTAAGACCCAATTATTAGTTTAACCTACGTTTCAAAAATTGACAAGTTACCCAAAATCTGGAACCGAAAAACTCAGAAATGACACTCGATCTTGTAAAATTGTTTTGACTGACTTATACTCAACATTTAACCATGAGACTAACTCCATTTGAAATAAGACTCAAAATACTTAAGATTAGACTTTTATTTCATTAAAATTAATTAAGAAAGAATAAAGTTACAAGTTTCCCAAACCGAAACAAAATCCTGATCAGATTAGGGTTTATAAATAATTAACCCTACTCACATGTATAACTAATCCAAACCGCAAACATAACCATATTTCTCAATTCTACCAACTTATCAACTTATCTTAATATTATCCTAATGATTTCATTCACTAGGATACAATGGAATCGAACCGAAACAAAACCGATAATACGAAACAATCGAATATGTTTAATTGAATGATTCGAAAAGAATATATACCGACAACGAGAACCCGCACGATAGGAATCCCTTATAATATGTGAATAATGAGGATATAAACTCTTATAATTCATTTTCATAGATTGATCAAACGTATACAAGAGTTATAGGATCGAAAACTTACCAAAGTTTCTGAAAATTCGTCACCAACAGCAGCAGTTTACGAAATAATAACTTTAAGTAAAACTTCGAGATCTAAAACTTTGTAGTTTTGACCAAATCCTGAAAACGAACGTAAATGGGTCAAATTGGCCTCTGTTCGTAACTGAAATTTTTGGGATGGAATTTGTATATTTTTGTGATAAAAAAAAAAGTTTTAGGGTTAGGTTTAGGGTTATATCTATAGGTCTAGGGTCTAATGGGTATTGGGTTGAGTTGGGTTTGGGCTTTTGGGAGTTGGATCATTTTCTTTTGCCAAAATTGACAAATCATGAACTAGGTTGGCCCGTGATGTTTTAAGATTTAATACTTACGATTTAATTATATTCATATTCGCGTATATTTATCTAATCGTATAACTTCCATAAATTATTAAGGAAATATTTTCATGCCCAAAGCGAATATATAAGTTATCATTAACAAACTTGAATACAAATAAGAAATGATTTTGAAATGAGATTTTCGAATTACATTTTTGGTGACGGTTGTCACATTCAATGCCTCTTTCAATACCATATCAGCTTTCTCCTCCTCAGTCATTGGTCTTTTCTTGCACTATTTGGTATTATGCCTAAATACTTTACAATAAGTGCACATAGGTGGTTTACATTGATATGACACATCTAATTTACCAATCTTCGCTAGCAATACACCCATAACAGGGTATTCAAATTCAACAGTGTTTAGGAGCTCATCATCAACCATGACTTAAAATGACTACCGCCTGTTCTTACCTCTTTAGCTGTAAACTGTACTCTTTCTGGACATTTGGTAATTGTGAGTGCCCCTTGCTGTGGATCTAAATGATTGATGACAGCGATTGAATGGCGGAAACAAACAATCACACTAAACAAATATAATTGCAAACCAAAATCAAATAAATGAATCAAGATCAACTTTGTATTGATTATTGTAACCTATTAGCTTGTTTACAGACTTGCAATTTCGACAAATGGTGCTAGGGTTTCGTCAACCCTAGCCTGAAACCCGTAGGTTCATATTTATACTAAACGGCAGACATGCGACACTCCCTAAGTGACGCATGTGGCCGCCTTCATGCGACACTACCAAAGTGTCGCTATGCGACACTAAGGCAAGTGTCGCCTAGACCAAACTAAGTGTCGCTAACCCAGAAATGACTTTTCTATTACAATTAATAAACAAAACTTACAACTCGATAGACCAACTGAATGACACACTAAATGTACCAACAAACTCCCCCTTGTCAGCAGCTTGGTCTTCAAAAAGTCTTCAAATCTTCAAACTATTTCCAGCCAGCTGGGAATACACCACCAGTGTGTATCCCATTGGCTACGCAGATATCAACAATCTTCTGAAATTTTATAGCTTCAGTTCTGTCTTTTGCTTTGAACTGAATCTTGTTCTGATGTAATCTCTTCATATCTTGTTCAGAAAGATTGATCAAACTCAAAGGGTCAAATACACAAAATTTGTTTCTCTTCAGACCCCACATAGACCTCTTCATAGGCTGTACAACATCCCATGTTGTTTTCTCTTCAGCTCCCAAATCTGCATCTGTTGAAGACTCTGGATCCGTAGTCGGTTCAGAATTAGGAACAAAAACGATCACAGCTTCTCCTGTAATATCATCATATTCCCAATATAGCAATCTATTCAAAAAAATCCAAAGGAATGATCTCTAGAGGTATCTTCTGTAAGCATTTTGCTGGTGGGTAGATCATCCTTATAATCGGTTGTCGTGTAACCAGATCCAACTTCTCTTTAAACTTATATCTCATACCCAGTATCGGTTTAATCATATTGTATTTCTTTCTATTGATTTCCCGATGAATAATAACTTGAAAGAAATCTGCTCGTGAATCTCGAGCGCGGTTGATCAAGGGTATCTGAGATAATCTTTGAAGTTCACATTTTGGCAAAGTACTTATTCGATAGAACTTCAAGTTGAAGTACTGAATGCCATCACTCCTTTTGATCATGAATACTGAATTATTTTCATCGAACTTCCAGCTTTTGATCAAACCCGTATAGTCAGTTCTGACTTTGTAAAATTGACAAGAAACGGGTACCTCAACTCTAGGTTTAAACACTAGATCAGGTTTTATCGTTGAGGGTTCATGTTACACCCCCAAATTTACTGTTTAGCGGAAGCAAGCTTTGGGGTGCTACTAATCAATAATCAAAACACACAAGGCATATAATGAACGACTCTATATGCATCGTTTTACAGATACATTGATAATATAAAGCTTTACAATGTATAAAGGTTTACAAAAGCCTGATAATTACAAATTTTAGAGATTAATCGGCATAACTTAGTTACAAAATGTAGTAATGAAAAATAATCTCCAGACATGTATGCTAACTCGAGCTATGGGTATCCTGAATGAACAGGTCCTACTGTAGTTGGGTACCTGAGAACACATGCTAAAAAGGTCAGCTAACGCTGGTGAGCTCACAGGTTTGCATAATAAATATGTAAGTGTGAACCACAAGATTTAATGGTAACCGTTTGAAATGAATCAAATGATGTATATGTCTGCCATGAGGTCATAGTCTGCGCTTAACGTGGGTGTCAGGATCATAATAAAGTGCCTGATCATGGGTGCCTCCGGGCGAGTGTCTAATCCACACTCGTATGAATAAAAGTTAATGCGTCCGTTTAACCAGTCAGTGCTTGCTGACCCAGACGAGGATGGTCAGTCCTATATGGTACCATACACTAACATTCGCGCTACATAAAGTATTACTAGAACTATGATCGTAGAGGACTTAAAAGTGATTAGAAAATAGCTCATGCAGAATATAGCGAGTTTTGTACTCTGAGCCTGGAGAGTTGCAATGAAGCAAATGTGGTGAAGTAAAATGGGGTGTCCGAAGACTGTAACCTACCGGGCGTTTACAACGCGCAAGGTTGAATAAGATAAATAGCTATCTTAAAAGATAACCTATGCTAGTTGTTCATCCAACTAGTAATGTCCAATGATTTGATTTGATTGGTAAGTTCGAGTTTTGAAAACGTGTACGACCCGTTGGTGATTATTTGCAATAATATTATTATTATGTCGAAGTATTGTACTTAAAAAGTATTTACAAACTTTAGGTGACAGGGGTCCGGGGGCAGCGCCCCTGGTTAGCGGGGTCCCAGGGGTGGCAACCCGTGGCGGGGTCCAAGGGGCTAGCCCCTGGCTGGGGTCGAGATGCCAGGTCAGCTCAAAAAAAATTTATTTCTACCATATTGTTATAGGGAAAAACGCATCTAAGATTTGAATTTGGGTAAAATCAGGTGATAAAATTTTAGGTCTCGACACTTAGTAAAAATCTGGGTTCTGTTTCATGCGACACTAATAGCGACACTTAGGGTCTTAGGCGTCACTTAGGAAGTGACGCATGGAATAGCAGAATCTGGGTAAGGGCGTCACTTATGGCGTCACTTATGGAAGTGACGCATAGTGAGGCGTCACTAGGTTGCTTGGGCGACACTTAGGAAGTGTCGCATAAAATTGGAATTTCTGAGTTTAGGGCGTCACTTAGGTAAGTGACGCATAAGGTGGCGACACTCCATTAGTGTCGGGTATAAGTGTCGGATAAGGCTTCTAGGCGTCACTAAACAAGTGACGGAGGTAAGTGTCGGGAAAAATGGGTTTTATGCGGCACTTATGCAAGTGACGCAAGATTAGGGCTTTTAGCGACACTCAATGCGTCACTTATGTGACGCACAAAGTGATGTTATACTGCACCTTCGTTGCGACACTTAAGGCTGTTAATGAATTTTGAGCCAAAAATGAGTTTTCGGGTTTCCGTTTGGTCTGATTGTAACACCCGCCAAATTAGGGCTTGTCATTAGGTCCTAATCATCTTGTAATACATGTAATTAGTTTTAAGTTATGCTAATTAATGTATCAAAATATATATTATTGAATATATACAAATATACGATTTGATTAAATCGTGCAAGTTCCAAATTGAATGAAATTCGGTTCTTGCAAATACAGACGTTGGTGATCAAGTTTATTTAAAAAGTATAAATTTGTCTAATAACGATAACATGCCCAAATATTATTTTGATAATCTTTCAATTATCTTTCGTACCGTGTAATAAACGCCTACGTGATTTAAACATTAATCACACGAGCAAATGAAACCATTTAAGTTTATTAGGTGTTTGACAAAATACTTCAACACAATATTAAATAAATAATTGTATTTTAAAACCTATAATTAAACGTGTAAAATAATTATTTAACGCAAAACAATCGAAAATCGAACGCTGCACGGAACGCGTACGCGGGAGAGCGAAAAACCGGCGGAGCCCACATTTGGTGGACCCCACTAACCGGCCCCCCCTTTTCCCCCTCCTTTTTCTTCTCCTTTTTTTTCCTTTCTTTCCTCATTCTTCCTTTTTACTTCCTTACCTTTCCTCATTTCTCTTTCAAAAACCAAACCACCACCACCACTTAATCGCACTAAAAACACCACCAAACGACCTCGATCTTCACCACTCGTTTGGAGAAAAAGAACCGCCTCGCAACGATCTACGTTTCTATCCTTCTGAATCCTCCGCGCAACGATTTGTAAGTTTCCGACAAAACCCGAAAAACTCTCGATTTCAATTATTTTTAGGTTCTAGTTGTTTCTTTAAGCTTAAATGTCCACATAAGGGTTGGGTAAAAGAATCAGACCAAACGGAAATCGGAAAACTCGTTTTTGGCTCAAAAATCCATCAACAGCCTTAAGTGTCGCAACGAAGGTGCAGTATAGCGTCACTTCATGCGTCACTTAAGTGACGCATTGAGTGTCGCTAAAAGCCCTAATCATGCGTCACTTGCCTAAGTGCCGCATAAAACCCCTTTTTCCCGACACTTACCTCCGTCACTTGTTTAGTGACGCCTAGAAGCGTTAACCGACACTTATACCCGACACTAATGGAGTGTCGCCACCTTATGCGTCACTTACCTAAGTGACGCCCTAAACTCAGAATTTCCAATTTTATGCGACACTTCTTAAGTGTCGCCCAAGTCACCTAGTGACGCCTCACTATGCGTCACTTCCATAAGTGACGCCATAAGTGACGCCCTTACCCAGACTCTGCTATTTCATGCGTCACTTCCTAAGTGACGCCTAAGACCCTAAGTGTCGCTATAAGTGTCGCATGAAACAGAACCAAAATTTTTACTAAGTGTCGAGACCTGAAATTTTATCACTTGATTTTACCCAAATTCAAATCTTAGATGCGTTTTTCCCTATAACAATACGGTAGAAATAAAAAATTTTCTAGCTAACTTGGCATCTCGACCCCAGCTAGGGGCCAACCCCTTGGACCCCGCTAGGGGTTGACACCACTGGGACCCCGCTAACCAGGGGCGCTGCCCCCGGACCCCCGTCACCTAACGTTTGTAAATACTTTTTAAGTATAACACTTCGACATAATAATAATAATATTGCAAATAATCACCAACGGGCCGTACACGTTTTCAAAACTCAAACTTACCAATCAAATCAAATCATTGGACATTACTAGTTGGATGAACAACTAGCATAGGTTATCTTTTAAGATAGCTACTTATCTTATTCAACCTTGCGCGTTATAAACGCCCGGCAGGTTATATTCTTCGGACACCCCATTTTACTTCACCACATTTACTTCATTGCAACTCTCTAGGCTCAGGTGAGTCTCATAGCCCCGACTTTTTACTCTTTTTACTCCCGGGGTGGGAATACATGCTCTAACTGTTTTACACGTGAACACGAGTACAAAACTCGCTATATTCTGCATGAGCTGTTTTCTAATCACTTTTAAGTCCTCTACGATCATAGTTCTGGTAATACTTTATGTAGCGCGAATGTTAGTAGATGGTACCATATAGGACTGACCATCCTCATCCGAGTCAGCAAGCACTGACTGGTTAAATGGACGCATTAACTTTTGTTCATACGAGTGTGGATTAGACACTCGCCCGGAGGCACCCACGATCAGGCACTTTATTGTGATCCTGACACCCACGTTAAGCGCAGACTATGACCTCATGGCAGACATATACATCATTTGATTCATTTGAAACGGTTACAATTAAATCTTGTGGTTCACACTTACATAATTATTATGCAAACCTGTGAGCTCACCAGCGTCAGCTGACCTTTTTAGCATGTGTTCTCAGATACCCAACAGCAGTAGGACCTGTTCACTCAGGATGCCCATAGCTCGAGTCAGCATACACATCAGGAGATTATTTTGCATTACTACATTTTGTAACTAAGTTATGCCGATTAATCTCTAAACATTGTAACTATTGGGATTTTGTAAACATTTATAAATTGTAAAACTTATATTATCAATGTATTTGTAAAACGACGCATATAGAGTCGTTCATTATATGTCTTGTGTGTTTTGATTATTGATTAGTAGCACCCCAAAGCTTGCTTCCGCTAAACAGTAAATTTGGGGGTGTTACACTGATTCTTTTACCCAACCCTTATAGGGACATTCTAAGCTTAAAGGAACAACTAGAACCTAAAAATACTCAAAATTGAAAGGTTTCGGGTTTTGTCAGAAACTTACAAATCGTCGCGCGGAGAATCTAGAAAGGTGGAAGTGTAGATCGTTGCGAGGTGGTTCTTCTTCTCCAAACGGGTGGTGAAGATCGAAGTCGTTTGGTGGTGTTTTTAGTGAGATTAAGTGGTGGTGGTGTGGTTTAGTTTAGAGAGAAAAGAAAGAAGTAAAAAGGTGAAAGTCAGAAAGAAGAAAGGAAAAAGGAAAGAAAAGGAGGGGGAAGAGAGGGGGGCCGGCTGGTGGGGTCCACCGAGTGTGGACTTCACCAGTTTTTCATTCTCCCGCGTACGCGCTCCGTGCGGCATCCGTTTTTCGATCGTTTTTGCGTTAAATAGTTATTTTTATACGTTTAATTACAAGTTTTAAAATATGGAGATTTATTCAATATTTTTGTTGAAGTATTTTACCAAATACTTAATAAACTTAAATGGTTTCGTTTGCTTCTGTGTTAAATGTTTAAGTCACGTAGACGTTTACTATACGATACGGAATGTAATTGAAATATTATCAAAATAATATTTTGGGTATGATATCGTTATTATATATTTTTAAATTGTTTAATAAAATTGATCACCAACGTCCGTATTTACTTGAACCGAATTACCTTCGATTTGAAACGTGCTCGATTTAACCAAATCGCGCAATTGTATATATTCAACAATATATATATTATTTGATACACAAATTAGCCTAACACCGTACTAATTACATGTATTACAAAAACGATTAAGACCTAATGACTAGCCCTAATTTGGCGGGTGTTACAGTTCAGCTGTAGAAACTGATGGCTCAGTGGTTTCTGCCTCTGATACATGATCCACTTCATCTTCTGAAGAATCAGATTCAATAATAGGAGCATCATCATAACATTCATCACTTTGGAGCTCCTCCCCCTCAACTTCAATGTCATCGTTCCCTTCAAAATAACAATCCTTTGCCACTGGATCATTTATCACTTCTTCCTCAGGTATTGACGTATTTTTATTCATCATACGTTGAAGAAATGTAAGATCGACATATGAATAGTCAACCGTAATTGGTCTCGATTGACCTTGAACCTCAACAAAGCAATCCAAAGATATATTTTCATTAATAGAAGAAGGTTGTACATTTTCTGGTTCTGGGGGAGGTGTTACATTTGTTCCAAGGTCCTGGGACCAGCCTCCCCCGAAACAATCATAACAAACTCCAACTCTAACAACCTAGATTGTAGATCTGTCACCTGAAGCTTTAAGTCATCAACCGTATCAACCTTGGACTTTAATTCCCTGATCTCTGCAACTTGAACTTGAATAATCGCAGATTGATCTTCAAAACGTTTGTTCATCTGTTCAATCTGAGCAAAAAGTTATTGAATCGAAGGAAGCTGCGGTTGAGATGATGGTTGTTGTTGTTGCTGAGTGGTTTGCTGACCAGGTTCCTGAATGACCACCCCTGTGCGCTGGCGCCTTTTGTGGGGCAAGTTAGCGTAAGAAGGAGCGGACTCAGCTGGTCGTTTTCCCGGATTCCTTGGGACATGAACCCTACCCTCTGAAATGTATCTCAAAATATGCCTAAATCGTTTCGGATCAACCATTTGAATTGCAACTAAAGCCTCTTGAGGAGGCACATCACCCTCAGAATCGGGTGGTGTGGGTCCACCATCATCATCATCCTCGGCATCAACATTATCAACTTGATCGATGTCATCCAAATCCTGAGCTACCTCTATATCGACCAAATCATCCTCATTCATCTGAGGGATCACGACATCCTCAAACCCATCATTTGGTGGCGCAACATAGTTTTTGTTTACTATGTGCCGAAATAGCTCCCTATCTGCCAACACTTGTTCACCTTTGGGCGCTAATTTACAGTCATTGAAGACTCGTAAGAGCATTGGCATCGGAACCAATAGCGAGCGCTGATCAGGAGCAATGTTCAGATTCAAATCATTTAACAGTAGCTGCACAAACCTCGGATACTGCAGCCACATATCTTTCCTAGCGTGGATGTTCTCAACCATATTACCAAAGATATATCCGCTAAAATTGTAGGGATTGTTGTAGACCAGTGCCAACATCAAAGATAGAGTCAAATAACTCGCAACATCGTATCCTCCTTTCCTTGGAGATAAGCAGACAATCACAATGTGGCATAGACATCTCCAAACCCTGTACAAATATTGTTTTCTAAAGTCCGAGAGCTGGTTTACAGGATAACCCATCCGCTGAAGGCCACCATAGATAAAGGTTGACTCAAACATAGTCGGCATCGCATGTGTATCGTTGAATTGGAGAACTCGACGAACAGATTTCTCAGTAATCTCAATCTCTTCGCCAAAAATAGTGGAAACAATCCTTGGCACATCACCCTGAGTTCTGATAAAGGCGTGATAATAGAATTCCTCGATCTGATTCATGTACACCAGAGTGGAAGTAGTGATAGCATAGTGAATCCTCGATCGGCGTAAAAACTCAATCATCAGTCGGAATGGGATGGAGTTCGCATGCGTTGACTCCAGAAATGCAACGATGTTGTGGTGTGTGTTGGTGCGGCGATAGTAATTTTGCAAACCTGCCATCTGTAAGCTAGAATACCGAAAAAGAACCAGAAACATCGTTATAGGATTAGCACAAAAATTCACAAAAGTTAAACAAGATTCTGATTTAGGCGTCACTTAGGAAGTGACGCATAAACACTAGCGACACTTAGGAAGTGTCGCATGAAACAGTGTTTAAAATCAGAAATCAAGTATAGCGTCACTTAGGGTAAGTGACGCTATCAGGCGTCACTGGTGTAAGTGACATGGCCAAATCATGCGTCATTAAATATGACACTTAGTAAGTGTCGGTACAAAATTATGCGTCATTTAGCATAGTGACGGTAACCTAAGTGAGTCACTTAGGAAGTGACGGTATAAGTGTCGATATAGACAAGGGCGTCACTAAGAGAGTCACTTAGGAAAGTGACGCATAGATGAGCGTCACTCAGACGAGTGACGGGCTAATTAATGATACAAGCATATGCGTCACTAAGGGAGTCACTTAATGAAGTGACGCATTAAAGAGCGTCACTGAAGAAGTGACGGTAAGGATTCTAAATTGCCAAATAGCGTCACTTATAGGAAGTGACGCATGAAGTGACGCAACGATGAAGATCATTGCAACACTGTTCATGCCCAGAAATCACATCGAACAATTTTGGGGGTTTTGAAAAACGAGTTAACTAAAGTGTTCATGTGTTGAAAATGATCAAAACACACCAGATTTTAACATCAATCATAAACGTATTAACCCCCAATTCGTGTGATTTTGATGAACCCCTAAACCCGTAACCCTAATATACAAGTAAAGGATGTATACGTAGTTAAAATGGTTAAAGTTTATAACTAATGAAGCGTACGAGGGTGGGGAACACGAATATAACGTCCGATTGCACAATCAAAGCTTGAAAATCCACAGACAAATCAAAAAAGTCGCACAGTCTAAGTGTCGCAGCACGAACAGAAGTGACGCTATGTCAGAGTAAGTGACGCTAATTGAATGATGAAAGTGATGGAGTTGAGTGTCATTTTAAAGGGTATATAAACCAAAACCCTAATGTGCGTCACTCAACCCGACACTTGTAGCGTTACTCAACCTGACACTCGAAGCATCACTAAGGGTGTCTATGTGGACAAGGTCTATCAGGTGTTTTTCATAGCAATCACGTATAAAGTGGAACCTAAGTTCTACGTGTTTAGTCTTAGAGTGTTTGTAACACCCTCAAATTTCAGGTTACGAAAGCGATCGGGTTGGGTGTTACCAAATCAAATATCACAAGCACAAAGGTAAATAATGAACGACTCTAAATGAGACGTTTGAAAATAGTTATACATTTTCCAAAATAAAAGTGTATACAAGTTGCGAGTTCTCCAAAATAATTTCAATACATAATTTGTAATACAAAAGTTATGCAGAGAAATCCAATTGTGAAAACATGCGACTCGAGCTAGCATAATCTTGTAGCAATCCTAATCCTGCTGGGCACCTGAGAATACATGCTAAAATGAGTCAGCTATAAAGCTGGTGAGTTCATTGGATTTATAATTGAAACATAAAGTATATATCTTGTATGTTTTGAAAGATGGTTTCAAAATCCACGATTTTGATTTGTTTTGTTATGATGTTGTAATACCAGTGTATATACATCTAACGGGGTATTTCATACCCAAAAAGTGGTGACGTGTACCTAAGTATATCAGAGTGTGGCATACTATGCCTAGATACCTATAAGGCATAATTGAGTCTACAGACGTGAGGCAATACATGCCTAAGTATGAATCGTGTGATTGTATGACCGCGTCATATGTTAACGAGTAATGATGTTACTTATGTTGTATTAAAACGTGAGGATGCCCCCGTGGCATAATATGTGGTGTCCATCAAAAATTAAATTGTAGTCCAGCAGATTATGATTGAGTAACTAGTGTATTGCATCAAGCAATAGTTAATTGTAGACCCGCAGATCTATGATTGAAATGTTTAGTGTGTCCGTTTGACCAGTTAGTGTGAGCTAACCCGGACATATTGCAAATAATTGTAGTTTCGCAGAACTATGATTGAAATGTTTAGTGTGTCCGTTTGACCAGTTAGTGTAAGCTAACCCGGACATGATTGAGTATTTATTGTGTCCGTTTGACCAGTTAGTGTGAGCTAACCCGGACATGATTGAGCTAACGGCCTCGCGTGGAAATTCCAC
Organism: Pseudognaphalium luteoalbum; assembly: GCA_963422505.1. Taxonomy (NCBI): domain Eukaryota; kingdom Viridiplantae; phylum Streptophyta; class Magnoliopsida; order Asterales; family Asteraceae; genus Pseudognaphalium; species Pseudognaphalium luteoalbum. The sequence goes on along the minus strand of OY730195.1, from coordinate 51,459,419 downwards.
CGACCCGTTAACTTGTTGTGGATCACGAGCATAAGCTCGCCCATCCGTGAATGAGTGTGGATTACGAGCATAATCTCGCCCATCCATCGATTGTATCGCTTTACCACGATATCGGACTTGTGCCCACTGCAATACCGTGGCATCGTTTTGTGCCCAATTTACCGTGGCATCGTTCTGTGCCCAACTGGCATCGACCGAATTGCTCGCAAGCAAAGTTTGAAATTGAGCCGGCAGTACTACGACATGCCCGACTAGTATGATCGTGTTTGTCAGAGTGTATGTATATCTATATACATAAGTAAATTGTATGTAGCACCAAGTGCTCGATATTGAGTATGAATATGTGTATACATATATATATATATATAAGTCAAATCAAACAAACACATGTAACCGTGAGTCATGCAACGCATGAGAGTAACGTATTGTATCTAAATATGTATATACAATACTTAGATATTATGTGTTTCGCAATATGCCTAGGTATGACTAATCATCATCTAGTTGTTTTGTATTAGTGTAACGAATCTATTCTAACATATGATACTATCGTATACTCCTAGTATCAGCCTAGCAAGTATATGGAGATCTTGGGTTGATGTTCACTTGAGTTCAATTCCAATTTCGAAGTCCTGAACGTATGTGCAGTCTTAGTTCCTAAAAGGAAAACTAATCCTGTAAAAGTCTAGTTGTTGTCCAATGGAGGTAAAACTAAACAGTTCTAGTGAATTTGGTAATGTTGTCCCACGAAAATAAGGTCAATGTATGATGGTGACTTAGCCATGTCATTTGATGGTGATTGTTGGTCGACAATCTAACAGTGTGCAATGGTAACCTAACAAGGTTAAATGGTGATATTGTTCTACGACAATATAATGGGTGCAATTCCTAAGTATTACACATTCGTATTACCAAACAGTAATATAGATAAGTGTGAATTATAAAATTTTGGTATTATAATTCGAAAACATAAATTGAGCATGCGTCTCACCCCGAAAACAATAAAACAGTTGAAAGAGTGGGGCCATGAAACTCACCTGTGAGTTGTCAGCGATCCTAAGATACGCGTGTCGTCCGATGGGTAACCTCCTAGTGTCCTAAACACGTGAGGTTATATAAGTAAGAGACAAATCAATTTGTCTAAGCGAGTTGTGAAAATATTCGTTCGTCGCTCAGGTTTGAAAACTGTGTACGGGGATCCGGGGGCAGCGCCCCTGGTAGCGGGGTCCAAGGGGTGGCAACCCCTGGCAGGGTCCAAGGGGCAGAGCCCCTGGCTGGGGTCGAGCTTATAATTCAGAAAATGCTCCAGGTCAGCTTGGAAAATTTTTATTTCTATTATGTTTCTGTAGTGAAAAACGCTCCGAAATTCCATTTTGGAGTAAAATTGAGTGGCAAAATCTTAGTTTCGACACTTAGTGAAAATCATGTGTTTTCAAGGTTCTGTGTTTTGCGACTCAAAGATTGTGTTGCTAAAAAGGTTCTGCGACATCTGCAATTTAATGCGACATAAGGCTTTGTGTCGCTACATGCGAGATCGGTGATTTTAGTGCGACACAAGGATTTGTGTCGTAGTGATGCGACATAACCTGCAACATAGGCTATGTCGCATCACTGTTTTTGGTCCGCTGTGACATAACAGTCTGTTCGATGATTTTTCCCCCAAAACCAAGATCTAACCCATTTTTAGGCCGAATCTTGTTGATATAATGTTAATAGATGATATATTAAGTGTTTTTAACAAGGAATATCAAGAAAAAGTGAAGAAATCCTTACGATTTGAAGATTCAAGGGTTTGGATGATGATGGTGTTCTTGATGATGAAGATGGAGGTGGTGATGATGATGAATGCTTGTTGATGATGATGATTCCGTAGATGATGATGATGATGATAAATGGGTGAGGATGATGATTATTTGTTGTTAGTGGTGGTGTTGATGTTAAAGAAAAAAAGAGATGGAGATGTGTTAGTGTTTGGATGAAAATGAAACAAAAGAGGGGGGATGCGGGGAAGGGTTGGGGTCGGCTGACCAAAGGGAAGGGGAGGGGATTTTATCCCACTTTGAAATACAAAATACATGTGTTTTCGTACCCGATCGAAATATAAATTTAATATTTTAAATCTATAATTTTTGTTTATACTATTTCGTAATATTTCAAATAAAAATATTTCACTTGAATTACAAAAATATAAGTTGGTTTCTGCGTTCTTTCGATTGTGATTATTAAACAAATATTGTATATTACATATATATATATATATATAGAGAGAGAGAGAGAGAGAGTTTTCGAATACTTTGTTGTGATTGCATATGAAATTACAATTATTTGAAGTTTAAATTCGGCGTGAAAAATTTGACTTTTTGACCAGGTGTTACAGTGTTGTACGGGATTGTGTGTGATAGATATAGCAGTAGCATTATCTATGTGAATAGGAGTCATAGAAAGAAGTAACTCGTAATCACGCAGTTGATGCTGAATCCATAGAACCCGAGAGCAGCAACTGGCAGCAGCAATGTACTCAGCTTCTGCAGTTGAATAGAGAAACTGTAGTCTGTTTCTTGCACTGCCACGAGACCAAGCGAGATCCGAGAAATTGGCATCCACCAGTGGTAGACTTCTTGTCTATGCTGCAGCCGCCATGATCAGAATCCGAATAGGCAGTAAGAGCGAATGATTTCTCATTTGAATACCATAGACCAAGATTGGGTCTATGTTTGAGATAACCAAAAATTCGCTTTACCGCCTTCATGTGAGAAACCTTGGGTTTGGCTTGAGAGCGTGAACAAACGGATACCACAAACTCAATATCCAGTCGAGAGGCAGTTAAATACATCAGAGAACCTATCACTGAACGATAGTCCTTTTCTTTGCAATCTTCTTCATCCTCAGCAAGTCTAAGGTTGTGTTTAAGTTCGATAGGAGTCCCATAGGTTTTACAATTGAGCAGGTCGTATCTAGTCAACTTGTCATTGACATATTTTGACTGATGAATATAAATACCTTTTACAGACTGCTCAACTTGTACACTTAAAAATAATTTGAGCTCCCCCATCGCACTCATCTCAAACTCAGACTTCATGATTTCCTCAAAGTTCTTGCACATTGCCTCGTTTGTAGAGCCAAAGATAATATCGTCCATGTAAACCTGCTTGATTAGATGAGTAGTGAGCCTCTCGTACCAAAGCCTAGGAGCTTGATGAAGACCATATAACGCCTTGTTCAATTTGCAAACATATTCTGGATGCTCAGGGTCTTCAAAACCTGGAGGCTATTTAACGTACACATCCGTATCCACTTGTCCATACAGGAAGGCGCTTTTAACATCGAGTTGGTTAACACGAAACTCCTTGAAAGAAGCGAATGCAAGGAAGATACGAATAGACTCCAATCTTGCCACAGGAGCAAAGACTTCATCATAGTCCAAAACCTCGATTTGACTAAACCCTTGAACAACCAATCTTGCTTTATTACGAATCACTATACCCCAATTGTCCATCTTATTTCGAAATACCCATCGAGTGCCAGTTAAGTGAGCACCTTTGGGTAACGGAACTACATCCCAAACGTGTAGCTTGTTGAACTACTGTAATTCTTCTTGCATGGCCTCGACCCAGGATGGATCTTTTAAGGCCTCATCAACCTTCTTGGGTTCAATTTGAGATAAATGACAAGAATTTATCCGAGCAACCAGAGTCAACATTTGTTGATTTGGATTTAGTTTCACTTGTTGTCTTGTTTGAACCGCAGCATTAGGATCACCAATAATATTATCGATGGGGTGATTCTTGTGTACACGTGTCACTGGGATTACATCCGGCGCAAGTACTAACTCTAAATTGTTCATATCCCCTTCAGTGGCAGGAACAGTTGTAGTCTCAGGAGCAGTAGAACTTTCAGGTTGCGCGGGTTATTGTGGTTCCTCATCTTCTTCATCATGAGCTTTAAAATGGGTGAAGATCGTTTCTTCTTCTTCGTCTTCCTCTAAAGGAGGCATATTAGGATCATCAGGAAGATCTTTTGCATTAATCGTTCCTGAATTCGAAGGAGCATTCGAAGATAGGGTAATAGGTGATGGTTCGATTGTAGTAGGTGATGGTGTGGGTGTTGGAGTAGGTGTTGAAGTAGGTGTTGCAGCAGATGTGTCTTGACATAGACTAATGCCATGAAGTAGGGTGACCAACTCCTCCTCTTCATCTTCTTCTTCGGGTATGTTGAAAGAGTTAAAAACATCCTTATAGTTGAACAGCCAATCCGGACCCGTTCCTTGAGGAGGATCCGTGTAACGCAAGCATTTTATCTCAACATGCTTCTCCACCTGGTGTGTTGATTTAATGTAGACTCTTTTGTTTGGAGAATTAACTGAATAACCAAGAAAAATCCCTTCAACAGCTTTATCTCCTAACTTTGAGACTTTTTCTTTTGGGATCATAACCAGACACGGACACCCAAACGGCTCTAGAAACTGCAGAGTTGGCTTACGGTTATTGAAAAGTTCATAATAGGTCTTGTTCTTTTTCTTAACCGTGAGCACTCGATTCAGAATGTAACAAGCAGTGCTAACTGCCTTAGCCCAAAATATGATAGGTAGCTTAGAATCAGCCAGCATAGTCTGAGCTGTCTCGATAATGGTCCTATTCTTACGTTCTGCAACTCCATTCTGTTGAGGAGTTCTTGGAGCACTGAACCGATGATCAATGCCTTTCGAGGCACAATATAACTCGAGAGTTGAGTTCTTGAATTCAGTTCCATTGTCACTTCGCAGTCTCTTCACCTTTAAGTTGCACAGATTTGCCAACTTATCCAACAGGTACACCAAAATATCTGCTGTTTCGCTCTTCGCAGAAAGAAAGTATACCCATGAAAATCTGGAGTAGTCATCGGTGACTACTAAGCAGTAGGATCGGCCACCAATGCTCTTAGTAGAAATAGGACCAAACAAATTCATATGTAAGAGCTCCAGTGGTGCAGCAATAGAATTCACTACCTTGGACTTATGGGACTTTTTGTGGAGTTTCCCCTTATGGCATGAAATACAGTCATCTTTTAGAGCAAAGGATTGTTTTGGAACTCCGTTTACCAAATCATTATTTATAAGAAAATTCATTTTTCGAAAATGAATATGTCCCATCCGTCGATGCCAAAGTAGTGATTCCTTTTCCGAAGCCTTTGACAGGAGACAAGTGTACTCTTTTGTAGTCTCCACAGTTCGCATGTTCATCACATAGGTATCGTTTCTCCGTGGCGCCCGCATAAGCACCCATTCTTCAGGGATAATGAAACCCGGCTTCAAGATCACACATTCTGTTTTTGTTAATGCTGTGGTATAATCCTTATCACGGACTTGTGAAACGCTCAGCAAGTTGTGAGTGAGTTGAGCCACATAATTCACATTCTTAAAGCTAACTCTCCCATTAGTTAGCATTCCCTTTCCAGTAATTGTTCCTCCAGTATCTCCAGCAAAGGCAACATGTCCTCCGGTGTGTGGTTTAACATCCGTCAGAAGAGACCATCGCCAGTCATGTGTCGCGAGCAGCCACTATCCATAAACCATTCACTATCTTTAACATGTTCTGACTACTGCAACACATAAAAGTAAGGAGATTAGTGAGAAACAGTGACCCAAGCCTTCACAGACTTAGGTCTACCAAGGTCATCAACAATAATCACATCAGATGGAACTTTATTTTTCAATAAATCAGAATTTTCATCTAATGTGTTATTGTTGATGACGGAAGAGTCACTAGCAGACTCCTTTCTTTTCCAAACTTTAGATTGTTCGGAAGTTGATTTGGGAGTAATGTCGGGATTTTGTTTTGGCAAAGGTTTTTGCCCAACATTACTTTGCTTTCCAACAGGCTTGGGAGAGTTGGAATAACGCCTAGGAGGTGAAAATGAATTTCTATAAAAGGAAGTTCTAGGCATATCTCTCCCATAGCGCTGATGAGAAAGCTTGAGACAATCACGAATTAAATGTCCCTGTTTCTTGCAGTAGAAACAGGAATGATTCTCAACAATCAGTTGAGGCTGAGGATTTACCGCAGTACATGGTGAAGCAGTTTTAGAACAAGCACAGTGTGTGCAAGTATGAGAAGATGTTTGCCTCGGTTAATTGGTTGAGAGAGAAGGTTTTTTACATGAAACTCTTTCATTGTTCACATTTAAGTTATTTTTCAAAATCTTTACAGGTGTCTGTAAAGTTTGAATTTTCTCATTTAAAACCTTTTTCTTGCCCTTATCATTTTGTACTTTAAGGACAACTTCATTCATCAAAATCACCTTTTTTGATTTGACCTCAACCTTCTCAACCTTAGGATACTCCTCATCGGTAATATCCTCAATCTCAACTATCTCCTCAACACTAACTGGAGATATAGCTTCAGACTTAACAAACTTAGGCGAAGAGCGAAACTGACTGCATCACCACAAATAATCAAACGTTAGTACTTATGGGACACCCAAGCCTTGATAGACTTGGGTTGTCCATGGTCATCCATAATCATCACATCAATTAGTTTATGATATTTTAAAAACTCAGAAGATTTCATTGATGCGTTGTTTGTGGATTTGGGTTTCCAAACCTGTTTAGGTTCAGATGATTTGTTTTCAACAATGTTGTGCTGTTGAACTTGAGGTCTACTAGGCACAACTTTGTTTACTCTTGCCATAGGTTTTGGAGAGTTTGATGCACAACTAGATACAGGAGAATACGAACGACGCCTTGAAAAAGATTTTGAAAAAGAATTCCTGAAAGAGGAAGTTCTTGGCATCCCTCTACCAAACCTATCTAGGGATAATAACTTACAATCCCTAATAATATGGCCCTGTTGACCACAACGATAACAAGAATGACGCTCCACCAAAGATGTATTCCAATGAGTTCCCTCAAATCGTTTCGGTGGAGGATAATACACAGAAGGTGGAAAGTAACCCAGTCCAGACTTACTATTAATTTTCTCATTTGCCTGCCTTTTGGGATTCGTTTTAGCTTCTTTAGATTTTGTGGCTGGCCATTTTGAATAGTCAGCTACAAAATCTTCAGTGCCCTCCTTAACCGGCAAAGGATAGTAGTTAGTAGGAGGTGGAAAGTAACCCAGTCTAGACTTACTATTCTTATCAGTCCTTTGCTTGCTAACGAATTCATCGAAGAGATTTTGAGACTGTGAAAAAGTTGAGATTTTTCTATCAAAATACTCAGATGTAGACTTTAACTCATTAAGTTCTTTATTCAAAAGTTCAATTTCTTTAAGATAGCTATTAATAGCATCTTGTTGGCTAAAGACTTTTGATTTATAAGTTTGAGTGTCTAACTTATAAGCCTCAATTTGATTATCATAAAGTCTCTCATTAGCTTTTAGGAATTTATTTGACTCGGTGAGTTTAACAACTTTTTCTCTCAAGTCTTCATTATCTAATTGAGAGCATTTTAAAGAAGCATCAAGCATAATACATGATATACAATTAACGGGTTCCTCAGGTTCATTATGTACCCCATGTGCATTAGAGTCAACCTCTTTTATTTAAGCCACCATTGCAGTGTGTTGATCCTCTTCTTCGTTTATCAACCTTTTCTTTTGATCATAAGCCTCTATAAGAGCATCCCATAAATCTGTAGAAGTTGCTTGATTTTTGAATTTATTTATCACAACTTCTGGCAAACACATGGTAATCATCTCATAAGCTCTATTGTCTTTGTCAAACTCTTCCTGTTCGTTGACTGACATTTGTGGTCTTGACTTAAACACCCCATTGAGTCTTGGTTGCTCATATCGATCAATAGTATTAAATTAGTTCCACAACATTGGATCTTTGTGTTCAATGAAATTCCATAACTTTATCTTACAGTTAGCAAAATCATTATAGAATAAAGATGTAGAAGGAGGCATTTTTGTACCGAAAGCCATTTCTGAATTTTCCCTCCAAAATTGAATTCAAAAATTTCAAAAACTTTCCGAGTATAGCGCAACTTTTCCGACACTAAAATTAAGTTATTCTAAGCTTAAAAACAAAATTTGAAATTAAATTTTTTTTCTCATTTTTCCCGCCAAAACGTCAAAAAACGGTCGAGTAATTTCAAACTTTTTCCAGGCTAAAACTGAACACTTTTAAGCCTATAGAAAAAATTTGAAAACACAAAAAAAATTCGGAATTTCCCGCTAAAAAACTATATTAGTGTCGCTAAGAAGTGTCGCTTAACAGGTAGTGTCGCAATATAAGTGTGGCGACACTAGGATAAGTGTCGCTGAAAGCCAAGTGTCGCTATCAAGTGACACACGGAAGTGACGCACTGAAGTGACGCTAAGAAGTGACGCAACGAATGACGCAAAAATGGCTGTGAACCCCAAAAAACCCTAAAAATCGAAATTTTTGAAATCCTAACGAATATTGAGGAACAACAGACGAACTAGCACCAAAAATCAACCCAAAAATCGATATAATCAACACAAATAACTTAGAAACTAATTATAATCGATTAATACCTTTGCGAATCAACCAAAAACGTTCTAAACATGATCCGAAACTGTCGAATCCTTGATTCGCGGCTCTGATATCACTTGTAGATCCCCTTGCTATGGATCTAAATGATTGATGATAGCGATTGAATGGCGGAAACAAACAATCACACTAAACAAATATAATTGCAAACCAAAATCAAATAAACGAATTAAGATCAACTTTGTATTGATTATTGTAACCTATTAGCTTGTTTACAGACTTGCAATTTTGACAAATGGTGCTAGGGTTTCGTCAACCCCAGCCTGAAACCCGTAGGTTCATATTTATACTAAACGGCAGACATGCGACACTCCCTAAGTGACGCATGTGGCCGCCTTCATGCGACACTACCTAAGTGTCGCTATGCAACATTATGGCAAGTGTCGCCTAGACCAAACTAAGTGTCGCTAACCCAGAAATGACTTTTCTATTACAATTAATAGATGACACTTACAACTCGATAGACCAACTGACTGACACACTAAATGTACCAACAGTAATATTGAAGGTGGTACATATTTCATCTTAACTTCATCATCTTCATTTGATTTTTTCAAAAGCTCAGCAAATGATACCTTAGCATTGTTCCATACATCTGCTTATCATTTTAACCAACACCATTTGCTCTGATACCATTGTCCCCTGACTTAACAACATACTCTTTATCATTGACATTAGCATTGTCCACTTCTGGAAATATTGCTATCGTTTCAACATCAGTTTCATTCACCTTAAAGCCAACATTAGACACACTAGCAGGTTTACCACTATGCTTATTACTAACGGTATTATCATCAACACCATTATCATTGACATTCACCTTATCATTACTAGCGGATTGTTTTGCACCAGTAGACCTTAAAACATTCCCCTCACTATTAGTACCATTTTTACTATCTTTCTTAAACACATTAGTCACATACTCATCATTTCTCATAAATCACATTATGTTCAACAGAAGATAGTAGTTCATTATCAACTATAGTTTGAGAACTATTTATCTTTTTATTCAGAAGATAAATATGTTGTTTTAATTTAAGACCTGCACCAATCATAGCTTCCTGTCCCTCATCATCTCTAGCTTCAAAATATCGAATAGTATCTTTCACCAATTTAACCAAAACATCATGTGTCTCTGGAACCTAGGTGTCAGTCATACATACCTCAGCAACTTGAGAAGCAAGAATTTGAGTTAACCAATGTGAAATTCATTATGAATATCAGGAAGATTCAATAATGGAAATGGTTCTTCATGCTACTTGGTTTTCTTCGAAGAATGGTCAGGACCATAATACCCTTGCTCAACAAAACCTTTCTTCAATTTTTGCTTGTGTTTTTTTGTTTTTGAGATTTTCTTTTTAATCGAACATTGGATAGAATTAATAAAGTATTATATGATTCGTCAACTTCAACAGATTCATGCTTCGATGCTTGTATCTTAGCTCTAGTTTGAGCTGGACTTGGTATAAATACAGACGACATCACCAATAGTCGATGAACTTGAGTATGAAATTCTTCTTATTAGAAAAATTCGGTGGATCTGGAGGTTTTTTTTATTAAATTCAGGGAGTGAAGATGGATTCATTGATGATTGAATGATGATTAAATGTGGTTTGTATGAATTAAATTGGTCAAAAATCAATGAAATTAATGTTTTCCGTAATAAAATTGCCAAAATTACCCAGAGAAAACACACTCATATACACATGGTAGGGTTGTTAGGGTTTAGGATTTGGAGTTTGGGGTTTAGGGTTTCATAATGCCCTAAACCCTAAATTCCAAACCCTAAACGTAATACTTTAACACATGTGTTAGTAACTTGTGAAAGCCACCAAAAAACGAAGAAAAAACTCGTCGAAAGTATGCCTTGAGTAATGACAAATCGAAGAGGAGAACACGTTGAATTTTATGGTGCAATTTTTATAATTTTTCTTTTTGGCGTTTGTGAGATATTAATATTTCGTGGTAAATGAGTTTTGTACAAATGGAACAATTTTATTGGTTCTTCCATACTCCGCAAAATAGTTTTACTTCCTTGATCTCATCTCTTGATAATTACCACTTGGTGATGATTCTGTAATGATAAAAATATAGCAAGAAATAGGGATGGTAATGGGCGAGAAATTACCCACAACCCGTGGTTACCTGCCCATCTTGGGTTTGTAATCGCGTGAAATTTTTACCCATGGGTGGGTTACGGGTATGAACTTCTACTAGTTGGTGGGTTGATGCATGTGAAAGCATCTAGTTTTATAATTTACAAAGTACAAGATATACCAATCACTCCTATCACACAACCAGGCAAGAATACCCGATCGGAATAGTATAGCTATGGTAAGTCCAGGTCGAACACAGGAACAATGTTATTTAATTAAATTGGAATTATTAATAAAGCAGTAAAATAAGGGTTACGTTTTAGTTCCGTACGAACGTTCAAGATGAACTAAATAACCAAACCAACAACATAAAACAAGATAAGAGGAACAGATAAACAATTGGAGATAGACATGTAATTGCTTAGATTCTTCCGCTCAGATTCATATTATCCAGTTCATGTGCTTGATTGTCTGATTGTGATTTCTTTTATATTAACTTAGTTACTACTCAAAGAATCCAAGTTAAATGTAAATTAGTCTCCGATTCTGGTTAACTAATTTATACAATCTAGAGTCCCACATTAAACATCGATCCGACGTTACAAGAATGTTGCTCTATTGGGTGCTTTTCCCTAGATTGTGCATTAAGTATTCACGACTTGTTACGATTAATCTTCGCGGTATGACTCAACAATACCTACTAATAATCTCTTATTAGCTCATTCATTTTAGATTAATTAATTACTATGCTCTTAACCTATCAAACTCAATATATTTAGCAATGATCATAAACCTAAATTCATAATCATCAATAATCAATAGTATCAAAGGAACTCAATCTCAATAATCCTATTGACCACGTTAAGTAGCAATTAATTATCACCAATAAACAAGGTTCTACAGACAACGTAACAATCTTCAATCAGTCAATTGATTCAAAACAAAATTTTAACTTTCAAACATTCATAATCAAAGATTATTAAACTAAACAATTAACAATAAGTCTAATCCATGATTCAATTATACAAAATCAGATTCATATCTCAAAACAAAACACATAGACATGTTTAGAATTGAAATCGGAAGATGATAAGCAAACCGAATCGTGAGCCGAATGAAGTAGAATCAATAGAATGATCCTAGCCTTTACCACCTCCAAACTGCCATCGATTTGCTCCCAAAATGGGGGAAAAAACCCCTTCGGTCGGCTGTTGTTCGTAGGTTTAGGTATCTAGAAGTTCGGGTTAAAATGAGATTAAATGAGATTTTAACCTAATTTGGAAAATCAATCCATACGGCGTATGGAATTTCTATACGGTGTACGGATTGAAAAGAAGCCCGGCCCAGCTCCGCGTTACACTGGGCCTCCACCACCTCATCCATACGGCATATGGAAAATCCGTACGACGTATGGATTGAAATTCAGGACCATCTACCATTTCTTCATCATTTAATCTTCCGGCTTCGCTCGAACGATCATCTTTTACTCCAATCCAATCTTTCTCTTGTCCGTTGTTTTATTCTCCTAACAACTTTTCTACGCAATAAGCTCATTTTCCGTTTCTTTTTTATCTAAGCTCCAATTAAACTCCTAAATGCAAATATGAACAAAATAAGTATCTTATTCATACAAAATGCATTAGAAACCTATCTAACAAAGGGGTAATTAGTACTACAATATAGTACATTTTGGCATTTATCAAACATCCCCCACTTGAATCCTACTTATCCTCAAGTAGACTATCGATTTAAAAATTATAAACGACAAAATTTAGTAGGCAGACAATGGTGTATAGGGACTTACATACAAGGTAGCATTTCGCAAACCAAATTTTTAGCTTAAAAATAATTCAACATTAAGATTTAGCTATCAAGAAACTCTTCTAGGAAACCCAATTTTCTCATGCATTGTTATTATGTATACAAGATGGCTCACAATGATTACCGATATTGTTGTCCACCTAAACAATCTATACTTAGTTAATTGAGCCAAACTTATCATTATTCTAGCAGCTTTACCCTTGATTTATAATAGCAAAATACCATCATACTTATAACGTGCTAATATTACACATATTATGGATATCCAATTAAAATAATCATTTTTCAAGTCAAGACATTGGTGACAGGTCTGTGCCTCAACACAACAGAGCGACATAACTTGACTTTGTTTTAGCATAATAACTTTTTAGTCAAACCATTGGTGACAGGTCCTCAGTACAACAAAGCGACATAATTTGACTACATTTTTAAATCATGAGTTCATTTAAACTCTTTTTGCTCTTTTTCATTAAATATATTGGCGAAGACCAGGTCTGTACTTACGTACAACAGAGGAAACAACACCCAGTATATCCCTAAATGATATTAATTAAATACCAAAATTATGGCATATCGCACGCTATCATATATAAGAATTAAGACTAAAGTCATACATTTCTAAAGTTCCTCTCGGAATATCGCCAACTTATTGCATAAATTTTATTTAATAGCTCAACAACTTATACATAGATTGCCTATCGACACATCACATGATGAACTATCTAATTTTTTAAAATTTAATTTCAGTTCATCCTTTGAATTTCTCATATTTGTTACAAATTTTTTTAAACTTAAAGAGAATACATTTTTAAAAGAAAATTTTAGGTTAAAAAAATGACTAACATAGAATGCCTTACACCTTTAGTCTACCAATATTTATCGATTTATAACTCAAGACAATCAAACTTCTTTTCCCCCATCCCCCACTTAAAATAAAGCAATGTCCTCATTGCAAAAGAAGGAATCGTAAAAGAGGGAATAGAAAAGAAGTAAACAGAAAACTCCCATGATCTTGAAGAAAAATTCTTTCTTGATCTGATTACGAAAATATACAACAGCACACTTCCGTAGGCATCACGGTTGCATTTAGCGTATGCAACCAGCCTTTAAACCCCTCGGTATCCCGAGTGGACTAGTTATAGTCTCGTGAGGGTTTCCAGGGAACACACTCACAAAGTTCAAAACTGCAAACAAAAACAAGAAAACAAAAAATAAAACAACTAAAAGTTAAAACTACATATTAACAAACCATAACTTATATAAAATAAGGTACATGAAATAAACAAAAATAATTAGTACATAATACATATGACAAACAGAGCAGAAAACAAAAATTTTCTCTCAAAATGGTCTTTCAACCATCGGTGCAAACCAAATTCAAAAACCCTGCTCCTTGAAAAAGTAAACTATACTACATGCATATACATAGAATTAACAAATAAACTATTATATACAGCAAAATTACATCATTAATCATCACAACTTCGAGACTAGACAAAAATATTTGTTTAGCAAATCGAGCCTACAAATTTGTGCGTGATTAACGAATTTTTTTTTATTATTATTTTTTTTCATATATAGTTTCCAACTTAATTGAATAAGCAACCGTTCCCCGGTAGAACAATAGTCCAACCGGTTAAGTGTTCCCCGGCAGCGGCGCTAAAAACTTGATGCGTGTGAAAGCGTCTAGTTTTATTATTTATAAAGTACAGAATATACCAATCACTACTATCACACAACCAGACAAGAATACCCAATCGGAATAGTATAGCTATGGTAAGTCCAGGTCGAACACAGGAACAATGTTATTTAATTAAATTGGAATTATTAATAAAGCAGTAAAATAAGGGTTACGTTTTAGTTCCGTACGAACGTTCAAGATGAACTAAATAACCAAACAAACAACATAAAACAAGATAAGAGGAACAGATAAACAATCAGAGAAAGACATGTAATAGCTTAGATTCTTCCGCTCATATTCATATTATCCAGTTCTTGTGCTTGATTGTCTGATTGTGATTTCTTTTATATTAACTTACTTACTACTCAAAGAATCCAAGTTAAATGTAAATTAGTCTCCGGTTCTGGTTAACTTATTTCTACAATCTAGAGTCCCACATTAAACATCGATCCGACGTCGCAAGAATGTTGCTCTATTGCGTGCTTTTCCCTAGATTGTGCATTAAGTATTCATGACTTTTTACGATTAATCTTCGCGGTATGACTCAACGATACCTACTAATAATCTCTTATTAGCTCATTCATTTTAGATTAATTAATTACTATGATCTTAACCTATCAAACTCAATATATTTAGCAATGATCATAAACCTAAATTCATAATCATCAATAATCAATAGTATCAAAGGAACTCAATCTCAATAATCCTATTGACCACGTTAAGTAGCAATTAATTATCACCAATAAACAAGGTTCTACAGACAACGTAACAATCTTCAATCAGTCAATTGATTCAAAACAAAATTTTAACTTTCAAACATTCATAATCAAAGATTATTAAACTAAACAATTAACAATAAGTCTAATCCATGATTCAATTATACAAAATCAGATTCATATCTCAAAACAAAACACATAGACATGTTTAGAATTGAAATCGGAAGATGATACACAAACTGAATAGTGAACCGGATGAAATAGAATCAATAGAATGATCCTAGACTTTTCCGCCTCCAAACCGCCATCGATTTGCTCCCAAAATGGGGGAAAAACCCCCTCCGGTCGGCTGCTGTTCGTAGGTTTAGGTATCTAGAAGTTCGGGTTAAAATGAGATTAAATGAGATTTTAACCTAATTTGGAAAATCAATCCATACGGCGTATGGAATTTCCATATGGCGTATGGATTGAAAAGAAGCCTAACCCAGCTCCGCGTTACACTGGGCCTCCACCACCTCATCTATACGGTGTGTGGAAAATCCATACGGTGTATGGATTGAAATTCAGGACTATCTTCCATTTCTTCATCATTTAATCTTCCGGCTTCACTCGAACGATCATCTTTTACTCCGATCCAATCTTCTCTTGTCCATTGTTTTATTCTCCTAACAACTTTTCTTCGCAATGTAAAGATAAAAGTTGATTAATACTTATTTTTGTCTAAGTGTTAATCCGTGGATTAGTTTGTCCGTGAATGATAAGGATTCGACAATAGTTGATTATCCGTGAATGCTTGGATTCGACATTTGCATTCCGTGAATGCTTGGATTCACGGAAGGTGTAATTCCGTGAATGTCTATTCACGGATTGCACTTGAATTGTCGTATTAATACTTGTCTATAAATAGGTCAGTTGAAGTCAGTTTTGTGTGTGTGTTTTTGAGAGCTTTTGAGAGATCACTTGTAGACATACACTTGTATATTTGGACTTCTTGTATATGAAAGATTGATATTGCATTATAATCAAGATTTCCTGTTTGATACATTCATCTCTCTCTTCTTTACTACAATTCATATTGTGGTTGCATATATTTATTTTCCGTACGAATATATGTTCGTTCTAGTTTGCGTATTCTGATCCGAGGACGCTCACAAGTGGTATCAGAGCATAAAAGAATAAGAAATTAGAACATTTGCGTGAATTAAAGTTGAAGATTGAGGATTTGAAGAAGCTGTAGTGATGTCTAGTGTTACGATCATTTGAGAAAGTGTTTGATTCATTCTGAAGTTGTTAATGAGTGATGTCTGCAATTGAATTTATTCTGAATTCATTCACATTCACTCTATGATGACGAGTTGATCAAGAAGCATACCAAGAGTTCACGACTTTTCTGCATGTTTGAAACTTTGACGTTTAAAGTTCAAATTGATCGTTTCTGAGTGTCGGAAATTGAATTCCGAGCACATTGCATCAAGTTTGATCAAGAACAAGTCTGTTTTGAAGAATCTGGATCATTTTGAAAATTCTGGAAATTGTCTTCCGTGAATTAACGTTTTCCGTGAATTCAGAATTCCGTGAATATATATACTCCGTGAATATTACAATTGCAATCCGTGATTAGTTTTATCCGTGATATATTTCCGTGAATTATACTATTGTCGCATAAACAATGGTATTACATTCACGGATTAAACATTTTCAAAATATTACTAACTGATTTTTCATATTCACGGATATTAGTATTAACGGATAATAGTATTCACGGATATTAGTATTCATCTATATTAATATTCACGGATATTAGTATTATCGGATATTAATATTCACGAATATTAGTATTATCGGATATTAATATTCACGGATATTAGTATTATCGGATATTAATATTCACGTATATTTGTATTATCGGATATTAATATTCACAGATATTAGTATTTGGTTATATATTAGTATTCTCGGATATTGTATTCTCGGATATTGTATTCACGAAGAAAGATTAAAGATTTTTTTTTAGTGTGATTCACGGATTTAGTTTTCACGGATTTCATCTTGGAAGATGGCTCATGTTAACTGGCAAACGATGATGAAAAATGATCAAGAGACTGGAACAACTACAAAACCACCCAAGTTTCTTTGTCAAAACGATTACGATGACTGGAGATATCGTTTTGAATCGTTTATTGCTTTGTATGATCCTGATTTGATGATTCCAATATTGGAACAATATATACATCCGAGAGCAGAAGGCATTTATCGAGATAATCCTCCTCCTAAATCATTAAAGATGATGAATTCGGAAGAACGAAAAGAACATGATCGTGATAAGAAGGCCAAATCCATCATTTCAATGAGTCTTCCAAGCGATGTTTTAGCAAGGTGGAAAGATTTGTCTACTGCTTTTCAATTGTACAAAGCAATGGAAAAGCGGTTTGCTGGTAATGATAAATTGAAAAAGAGCAAACGCGATTTACTAAAGAAACAATGGGATGTTTTCACCTGTATTCCCAATGAGTCTTTTAACGATTTGATTGTTAGGTACTCACAGCTTATTAGTGAGTTAAAAAGACATGGAATGATTCTTGAGCGTCTTGAAATCAATGAAAAATTGATTGAAGCTTTGCCTTCTCGATGGGACATCAAAGCAAATATCTTGATGGAAGATGAATCATTAGGGGAATATGCTTTTGAAGATTTGATAAATAAACTTCAGGTGTATGATGTGTCTCTCCAGAAAAAGGAGACAGGAAAAATGATGCAGTTTACTCAATTTGGTACTACCAAATCTTCTGAAACAACAGCATTATATTCAGGATCTGAAACTTATTCTAGTGGAAATTCAAGTGGAACCACATCTGGTGGTTATTCAAGTTTTGGTTTTTACGGTTCTGGAAGTTCTCCAACTTCTAGCCATCAACAACAACAGAATTCTAATTCACAAGTTTCAAGAGTGACTGAAGACCATGCAAATGTTGTTACTGCATTCTTGTCTTCATATGAAGCTTTTATTTCTGGAAGAGTTGGAAAGGTTGAGTTAGTTGAAGAGGATTATGATCAATTGCATCCAGATGACCTAGAAGAGATGGATTTGCAATGGAATATGGCTATGCTTACCAGGAGGGTTAAAACGTTTTTACAGAGAACTGGTAAAAGTAAACTGGGAGGTAAATAAGGTTTTGACAAGTCAAGAGTTCGTTGTTACAATTGTCAAAACCTTGGTCACTTTGCAAGAGAAATAAAGCTCCAACTTCTGGTTTTACTAAGCCATCAACCTCCAAGACATATTCTTCATCTGTTCAGTCTCAAACAAAGGAGACATCTGCTACTCCTACGTCTTCTGCACTTATTTCTACTTCTGATGAGTTTTATGATTGGAGTGCACACGTGGATGAGTATTCCCATAACCAAGCATTTATGGCGAATGTTTCCGAGGTCGATTCTTCCCTTGCTAACCAAATTTGCTCAAATTGCACTGATTTGAAGAATCAAATCAGCATTTATCAAACTCAAAATGCTAAACTTTTAACTGACAATGAAAAGTTAAAAATACAGAACAAGGAATTGGTTGAAAATAATAATCTTTTAAATAAACGTTTTGAGTCAACAAATGTTGAAACACATGATTTAAAAGCAAAAATCTTCAATCAGCAATCCATTATCAATAGCTATTTGGTTGAAATGGAATTACTCAAGAAGGAAAAATCTAATGCTGATTCTATGCTTTTAGATCTTGAAAGAAACTTGCTAAACGTGTCAACATCTGCTGTTGTTTTTGATGAGATAATCAATAACCAACGTTTAGATACTAAATCTAAATCTGGGATTGGATATCAAGATGTTTCAAAAACAAAAGACTCAAAAGTTGAATATCATTTTGTTCCTCCACCAACTACCTATTCTGCATTGCCAGTTAAAGATGAAGCAAATGTTGAGTTTGCTTATGGGAAGGGCAAGGTTGATAAATTAAAAGACATACCTCAAAAGATGTCATTTAGTGAGACTTTAGAATCATCTTCCAAAGATGATTCCAAAGTTGCTGATTCACCAACTGATGAATCCAAAGTTGATGCTTCCAAAATGAAGAAGCATGATTGTGAGTGTAGTGACAAGATTAAAGATTGTGTTTTGAAAAAGTTGAAAGAAAAATCAAAAGCTTGTAAAACACCATCACAAGTTAAACAGATTTTGAAACAATCTTTTTCACCACAAAAATCACAATCATCAACTTCTTCATCAAAAGCTAAACTTCCTTCTTCTCACTTTGTTTCTACCAAAAGTGAAGTTTCTACGAGTAGAAATTCACATTCGAAATGTGAGGCTTCTACAAGTAAGACTTCACTTCATGTTTCTGATAAAAGGGTTACTTCTCGGAAACAATATGAAACAAGAAAATGTTTCTATTGTAGTGTTCGTGGACATCTTATCAATGAGTGTCACAAGCTTGCTAAAAAACGTTCAAGAGATATTTCGAAGCAAGCTAAACATTCTGAAATTAAAGATGATTTAAAAACTATCCACGAAAAATCATCAAAACCGAAAGTAACATCTTTTGTTTCTTCAAAGAAGAAAACAAAATCTCATGATGCGTCAATCAAAAGGAATTTCAAAAGGAATTTGAAACAAATTGACGTTTTCATCATGGATGTCATTACTGGATGACCCATAGCCTCAAAGGCTTGGGTCTCCATTAGCAACTAATCCGCTTTTGATCAAATGTCTTACAGTCTTCCCGAGCTATTGATAACATATGGTACATCGATAGTGGCTGTTCAAGACATATGACAGGGAATTTCTCTCTGCTTGAGGATGTTAAGGTTAAAGACGGAGGGTCTGTTGCATTTGCTGGAGACAAAGGTGGCATGATTTCTTGTGAGGGAACCGTTTCAAACGGGGAAATCAGCTTTGACAAAGTAAATTATGTTGAACAACTTCAACATAATCTACTTAGTATTTCCCAAGTTTGTGACAAGAAACTGTCAACTTGGTTTAACGATGAAGAGTGCTTAATTCTTAAACCAGGGTTTGTGGTACCTCAAGAGTGGATTCTTATGCGAGCTCCAAGGGTAAAGAATATGTATGTCTTAGACATGCGTACCATTACTCGATCTACAGAGCATACTTGCTTATTGTCAAAAGCTACAGAAAAGGAATCAATTTTGTGGCACAGAAGAATGGGTCACATTAACTTTAGGAAAATGAACTTCTTAGTTAAGAATGATTTAGTGATTGGGGTTCCTAAACAAACCTTTTCACTAAATGATCATTGTATTTCCTGTAAAAAGGGAAAACAAACTAAGAAGTCTCATAAACCTAAATTGATGAATTCGATTAACATTCCTTTGGAACTTCTCCATATGGATTTGTTTGGACCCGTCAGTGTTAGGAGTATTGGGGGCAAATCCTATTGTTTAGTAATCACTGATGATTACTCCAGATTTTCATGGGTTTACTTCCTTAGTACAAAAGATGAGGCTGCTGAGAAAATTAAGTATCTAATTCTGAGATTAGAAACTTTGTTTTCTCTGAAAGTGAAAATTTTGAGAAGTGATAATGGTACAGAATTCAAGAACTACTTAATGGAAATGTTTTGTCTTCAACACGGAATTACTCAACAATTTAGTGCACCTCGAACTCCACAACAAAATGGAGTTGCTGAAAGGAAGAACAGAACTTTGATCGAAGCTGCAAGAACAATGCTCTCAGATGCAAAGTTGCCAACAACTTTTTGGGCAGAAACAGTTAATACGGCTTGTTTTGTATTAAATAGAGTTCTTGTGGTCAAAGATAAGCAGAAAATGAGCTATGAATTACTGAATAATCGGAAACCGAATATTCATTTTTTGGAACCTTTTGAATGTCCGTGTTTGTTGTTGAAGACTAAGGATCGCCTTCCTAAGTTTGCTGAAAAATCTGAATCTGGATTTTTCTTGGGATATTCTACCAATTCTCACAACAAGAGAGTTTATAACACGGCATCACATCGAATAGAGGAATGCTATGAAGTTGAATTTCTTCGGCATTCTCCTTCTTCTAATGGCATAGGTCCAACATGGTTATTCGATTACGACACGTTCTTTAATTCTCTTGCTATTTTTCAGCGTGATATGTCTCATTCTGCTACAGATTTGGATGACTTTGTTATTCCAATTACGTCTGCTTCTGTTGAGCCGATTATTACTTCAGCTCCACCAGTTTCTACTTCTCATCTTACTCCTCCACAATCTTCTGATGACTCAATTGCTCATGAGATTTCTTCACCTTTGACAACTATTGAAGAAGAAACAACTTCCAATCCTGACGATACTGACAATTTTCAGGAACCTTCTGCTGAACTGGAAGAACCAATTCTTGATGACTCTAGTGATGAAGTAGTTAGTAATCCTGAAGATTCCAACTTAGGAAATAATTTGCATGTAGATTCGGTTCCTACATTGCGAATTAATTCTAAGTATCGACATCCCCTAAAGAATGTGATTGGAGATGTGTCAGAAGGAATTAAGACTCAGCATCAACTCAAGTCTGATTCTTCCACTTGTTTTTTATCACAAATTGAACCAAAAAATGTTCAAATTGCTTTGACTGAATCCTCTTGGGTTCAAGCAATGCAAGAAGAATTACAACAGTTTGTGAAATTGCAAGTTTGGACTTTAGTGAAACCACCTAAAGATGTGCATCCGATTGGCACTCGATGGGTTTTTCATGATAAGAAAGATGATCGAGGAATTGTGGTCCGCAATAAGGCCCGATTAGTCGTTCAAGGTTTCACTCAGATCGAAGGTTTAGATTATGATGAAGTGTTTGCACCGGTTGCTAGACTTGAATCAATTCGGATCTTTCTAGCTTATGCTTCCTTCATGAAGTTTAAAGTATATCAGTTGGATGTCAAGTGCGCATTTTTATATGGGAAAGTGCATGAAGAAGTGTTTGTCAAACAACCACCGGGTTTTGAAGACTCTAAATTCCCAGATTATGTGTATCGGTTGGATAAAGCTTTGTATGGTTTACATCAAGCTCCCAGAGCTTGGTATGAAACTTTATCTCAACATCTGCTTGTAAATGGGTTTTCTAGAGGTCAGATTGACAGCACTCTTTTCATCAGAAAAGTAAAAGGGAATTTGTTGCTTGTTCAAGTGTATGTAGATGACATCATATTTGGGTCGACAAATGAAAGCTTATGCAGAGAGTTTGAGCAGATTATGAAATCAAAATTTGAAATGAGTTCAATGGGTGAAATGGCATTCTTTCTTGGGTTGCAAGTCCAGCAACTTGATTCAGGCATTTTCATACATCAAACAAAGTATGTTACTGAAATCTTAAAGAAATTTTTGATGACAGATGTCAAATCCATTTCTACACCCATTGATCTTGTTGAAAAGATTGGCCCTGCTCTTGATGACCAATCAACCGATGAAAAAGAATATCGGTCCATGATTGGGTCTCTTATGTATTTGACAGCTTCGCGTCCAGATATTATGTTTGCTGTCTCCATTTGTTCAAGATATCAGGCAAATCCTAAAGTTTCTCATCTGAAGGCCGTTCAACGTATTTTCCGATACTTGAAAGGAAAGCCTAATTTAGGCATTTGGTATTCACATGATGATGACTTTTCTCTTTCTGCATATTCCGATTCAGACTATGGCGGATGCGGTATTGACTTCAAATCCACATCGGGTGGATGTCAATTTCTAGGAGAACGTCTTGTGACATGGCAGTGTAAGAAACAGGATACAGTTTCTACCTCTACCGCGGAGGCAGAATATATCTCTGCTGCAAGTTGTTGTTCACAAATCCTTTGGATTCAACAACAACTTAGACATTATGGGTTTCTTCTAAACCAAACTCCTTTGCATATAGATAATACTGCTGCCATAAGTATCATACGTAATCTCGTACAACATTCTAAAACGAAACACATCGAAATTCATTTTCATTTTATACAGGATTGCTATGAGAAACACTTGATTAACTTAGTCCATATTGATACTTTAAAACAACGAGCTGATCTGTTTACAAAAGCGTTTTCTAAACCTCGTTTTGAAGAATTAATCTTGATGCTCGGAATGAAGCATTTAGATCAAATTAAATAAACTTTGGATCTTTTTGAATTTTCTTTGTTGTTTACTTTCTTACTTTTTCTTTAAACAAAAATTTAAAAACATATGAAAAATAAAAAATGGGGGGAGATTTTTGTGTAAAAGTTGGGAAATGATAGTACATTGGGAATTGTATTTATATATAATCTGAAAAAGAATACGTACTATTTTTGATATGCTAATAGGTTTATATAGCAATTTTAAACCAAATTTTCTACTGATATAATTTTTAAATATGGTTTATTGGTAGGCATTTGTGGATCTATCATATCTAGTCTAAGAAATGTCTAAATATTTTTGCATATTATTATATATTTTCAAAATCTTAGTATATGACAATAAAATTATCAAAATGATAATAAAAGTCTTAAATTTTGAAGGATTAATATATTATGATTCATGATTTAGGGTCTTTATATTATGATATCTGGGAAAAATGTATTGACTATTTGTTGTACGGTGTACAGACCTTAGTCGGTATATTTTTTATAAACGGACATACAAATATTGATAAAGATACAAATATCTATCATAATAAACTCTATCACTTTGTTATACGATATATAGACCTGTGATACAGTTTATTAGTCCAACCCGAAGTATGACATATGTGACTAAAAGTCATTCCAACATATGTATGTACTTCTAAAGATATCATCATATTTTCACTCTTTATATGAAAATATTAATAGATTATGAATTTGAAAGTATATTTTTATTTTGATTATATAAAATGATATGCATATTAATAATAAAAAGAAAAAGATATTTTAGATGCCAAAGTGTTCAAGTGTATAACACATACCAAAAATCATATATAAAATGATTTTTAGAAAGTATGTTTTATTAATGCTATGTAGATTTAAATTGATCAATAATATTAGCAATCAAAATAGACTTTCATTTCTAAAACTTACAAATTAAATACATTCATTTATCCCAATATGATCCCAAGTCACGAAAATTACTTCAACAAAAAAAAAAATAATTTATTTTTGTACATATTTACTGTATTACTTTTTCATTTTTCTTTTTTAAATAGATCAGAAATTTTATCCAAAGTTCGTTTAATTTGATACAAATGTTTTTCACAAAAATAAAAGAATTGTCGGATGTATATATTTCTTTATTCACGGATAAAGATGTATATTCACGGAATAGTGTTTTCACGGAGTAATTGTAACTGTATAAGTAATTTCAAAATTTGAAAAACTTGTATTTTTCCTTTTCCGTGATTATTACTCCGACAATCCCAAAAATTCCGACAATCACCTTTTCTTCGATTTCTTTCTGATTACTTGGTTTCATTAAAAACCAATCCGACAGACTTGCTCGCCTTTGTATTCCGAATCGATTGGTATAACTTTCTTTCTTTATTGTTAAGAATTTCATACTTAATCGATCATAACTTAACATTTTGTTACTGTTCAAAATCGTTCGACAATTCGAATTGTCAGAAATACCGTATTGTCGGATGAACAGTGTGTTGGTTATCCGTGAATATTGAATTCTCGGATAAACAGTACTCCGTGATTTATTCTTATGTTTGACTATATTGACTTGTTTGACTATTTGACTACGACAATCATATTGTCGTATGAACAGTACTTATTCACGGATGAATAGTACTTCGACAATATTATTCACGGATGAATAGTATTACGACAATATGAATCACGGACAAAAATTTTTGAAATATTATTTTATTTTGAATTGTCGCATGAATAGTATTAGGACAATATGATTCACGGATCAATACATGATTGTCGTATGAATAGTACATAGCTAAGTCATATTGTCGCATAAGATTAATCATTGTCGCATGAACAGTATTCATTTTGTTATTGTCGGATACTTGGATATTTGAAAATTTTTCTAAGTGTTGAAAATTTTTCAAATAAATTTTCTGTTTAGATTTTGTGTGTCTAATAAACTCTTGGTGCAGATTTTATTTCTAAATGGCAGATTTAGATCCCATTGCTGCTGCTCAACCTGAGGTTAGACATCGAGCAGTCGTGTTCGAAAAAAGACACAATGCAACTGCGTATCTTATGGAACAACCTGATAAACCTGAAAATAGGAAGTTTTTCCCTATGATAAGGTTTCTTCTACGATCACGCATATCGTATGCCTTGACTGTATCTATTCCCAATCTGTACGAAGACCACATGATAGACTTCTGGACCTCAGCTGTGTATCAAACAGATGTTAATCCTCCATGTATTACATCTACGATTGATGGAAAACCTTTGTTGCTGACTGAAGAGCTGATTCGTCATACTCTCCAATTTGGAGATACTTTGAATGCATCAAATGACATTCCTCGAAACATCATTGATCAATGTCTTCATCAAATGGGATGTACTAAAGGACCTCATGATGTACAAATCTTGAAAAATCATTTTTGTCCACACTGGAAGTTTTTGGCACATATGTTGATTGGGTGCATCTCTCCGAGGAAAGCTGGATTTGATTCGATGAGTTATCAGCTTGCAGGATTAATGACCGCTCTTGTTCTAAATATCCCATTTAATTTTTCAAGATATATTTTTGAAAATTTGGCTGGAAATATTAATGACGATGGTTTCTTCATGTATCCTCGGTTTCTTCAACATATTTTTGATAATCATGTCAATGAGATTACTTATCATGGAAGCATTCTACACTACACTCCTATTCCCAAAAGAGTGTTTGCAGATTGCAATGGATATAGGGGCAAACCAGTGCCGCCTACTGTTGATTTGTTTGGACACATCATTGATATTGACTTTCAACCTCCACAATTTGCATTGCCACAGGTTGTACAACCTGTTGATTCTACTACTGATAGTGAATCATCTGAGGGGGAGCCAGAGGTACCTTTGATTGATCATGAGGAAGTGGAATCTTCAAGTTCTGAAGATGATCAATCTTTCCGTATACAAACTGTCGAAGAATCTTTAGTCAATCAAAGGATTATAGAAGAAAATATTGAAAAGGAACGACAAGAATCGAGACGACAACGCGAAGAGGCACAAGATCCCGAATATGTACCTGATATTCGTCCATCTCAAAGACGCAGAATTTTTGAACCTAATTCATCTGCTGCTATTGCTTCTACCTCTGTGCCTGTTATGTCATCACAAGGTATTCCTGTCTCTATTCCAGCTACTCCTACAAATCCTATTGTTGCTTCTGTTGCAGCTGGTACATCTTCTTCTTCACCTGGACCAAGTGTTAGCATGGCTAATCTTGATGCATCTTTACAAAGAGCTGTAAAACTGTTAATGACTCTTGTTGAAAAGCTACAATTGGATTTACTTAATGCTTTACAATGAATTAATACTCAAGACATTCTTCTCGAGGAACAACGACAGCAAATTCTATCTCAGAATGATCGAATAGAAGAATTGGAACTTGATGTTTTCCTTCTGAAAGAAACTTTGGTTAATCAGGGGGAGAATAATGTCACTGATGATAATGATGGTAATGATGATGGTGATGATGGTAATGATGGTGATGATATGACTGAAAATGCTGATAACACTAATGATGGAAATGATTCTAATGATGGTGATCAACCAAATTTCTCACAAGCATTGGTTGTATTTCAAGAAAAAGAACCATTAGAAGTTGATCCAATAAGTGCAGTAAATGATAGTGATGGAATGTTTGAGTTTGGAGAATCATCACGAATTTTTGATCAGGAGGAATTAGTGGATAGCATTGAAGATGAAGAGGTGCTTTGTCCAACTCCTTTGAATGTGATTATTGAAGATCTTATACCATTTATTGAACTTTGCAATGATGGTGATTATGATTTTGAAGAATTCGATCCAGAATATCCTCCGGGATTTGAATCTGATTTCGATTATGTTCACGTTGAAGACTGGGAAGATTCTGAAGATGAACTTCATCCGGAAAATGTTCAGTCAGATATGTGTTCACAAGAAGGATTATGGAAAGATTCTGATAATGATAAAGAGCCAGAGCAAAAAGTTTCTTGGTGGTTTCCTGAACAAACAACTCCAGTGGTTACAGTTCGGAAGTTCTTTAAAATATCAAGATATGAATGTGTTGGTCGAATTATCAGATGGAAATATGATAATGACAACAAAGTATTCATCATTAAGAGGACTGATGGACTTCAGTACTTCCACTCTACATTCAAAGCCTTAGAAAAATTGCCTAAGTGTGAAATCAATCATTTGGCTTCAGTGGATATTATTAACCGATCAAAACATGGTTTGATAAATTGGATGGCAAACACTTTAACAAGAGAAAGTAATAATGGGAAATTCACATGGGTTAAGGAAACTTTCCCATTGAGAACCGTTGATTATTTCGATATCGAGCCGATTTCCAATCAACCAAGAGTTACTTTGACATATCCTCGAGTCAAATGTATGACAAAGATTCCACTTGAGAAATTGCCTGTGAATTTTTCTAAGTTTGTGAGTCATTGGAGATATAACGGATCAACTGGAGAAGCAGAAATTGCTTGTTATGATAGAGATTTGAATGGAGAAGTGATGTGGAACAGAGAGTCAATTGTGTATGTGTTTGATCCATTGAGCTTAATCAATCTTTCAAAAGATGATCTTGAAGTGTTGCTCGTGAATCCGATTGTTTATGATGATCCATATGACGATGAAAAAATGGCATTGAAGTTTCAACGGGTTGTCGAAGTATGTTGCTCACATGGGATTTTTGCTGGATGCAATCTTCCCGGATATGCTTGAAGATTTGAAGAAAAGAATCAAGTATTATCAAAGGGGGAGTTTGTAAAGACAAAAGTTGATTAATACTTATTTTTGTCTAAGTGTTAATCCGTGGATTAGTTTGTCCGTGAATGATAAGGATTCGACAATAGTTGATTATCCGTGAATGCTTGGATTCGACATTTGCATTCCGTGAATGCTTGGATTCACGGAAGGTGTAATTCCGTGAATGTCTATTCACGGATTGCACTTGAATTGTCGTATTAATACTTGTCTATAAATAGGTCAGTTGAAGTCAGTTTTGTGTGTGTGTTTTTGAGAGCTTTTGAGAGATCACTTGTAGACATACACTTGTATATTTGGACTTCTTGTATATGAAAGATTGATATTGCATTATAATCAAGATTTCCTGTTTGATACATTCATCTCTCTCTTCTTTACTACAATTCATATTGTGGTTGCATATATTTGATTTCCGTACGAATATATGTTCGTTCTAGTTTGCGTATTCTGATCCAAGGACTCTCACACACAATAAGCTCGTTTTCCATTTCTTTTCGTTTCAAGCTCCAATTAAACTCCTAAATGCAAATATGAACAAAATAAGTATCTTATTCATACAAAATGCATTATAAACCTATCTAACAAAGGGGTATTTAGTACTACAATATAGTACATTTTGGCGTTTATCACGGGTCACGGACGGGTGATGGGTATGAACTTATACCTGCGGGAAATCTCAACCCGCGAACCTACAAATCACATTATAGATATATACAAGTAAATTTGTATAATTTAATACATATATATGTATATATAATTGTTATTATGAATAATATATAATAAACTATTCATAAGTAGGCTAAAAAGTATAGTTTTCATGTTCGAATAGAAAACATATCAAAGGATCAAGGAGAAATTATCATATAAATTGATAGTTATTGAATTATTAGTCCGCATGTCTTAATTTTTAACAATTTAATTCGTTTAAAATTATGATCCATTGATTTGAACATGTATTAAAGCATTTTTATATATTAAATTATATATAATCTTTTGATATTTTGATTAAATGTTTATATTATTTAAAACCCGCGGGTTACCCCCCAAATCGGTAATACCTGGTTATTGTATGTTCAGCGGAAGCATTAGTGTGTACAGTGGGGTCGTGACGTCAACATTTGGACATTCATGCATAAGAGCGTATGATTATTGCATAACACGTAATTAAGATGCCATTAATAAATAGTTATTACAAAATTTACGACTTGTCCAAGTCG
Organism: Pseudognaphalium luteoalbum; assembly: GCA_963422505.1. Taxonomy (NCBI): domain Eukaryota; kingdom Viridiplantae; phylum Streptophyta; class Magnoliopsida; order Asterales; family Asteraceae; genus Pseudognaphalium; species Pseudognaphalium luteoalbum. The sequence continues at coordinate 51,430,542 of OY730195.1, read as the reverse complement.
TAAAAGTAGAAGAGTTGATAAAATACAAACATTTATGTATAAATAATATCAAAAGGGGATTTCGTAAGTATGACTAAATTATATTAGTTATACGAAAGAGATCCCGTTCGTTTCCAAAAAGTGGCATCCGAATATGTCTCGGGTGTTTTCGTTCCAAAATGCATGCATACCTACTTGAGTCACTAATTCCCTGAAAATCATAGTAAAAAGTCAACAAAGATTGTTGAGTGAATTGACAAGTTTTATGAGTGTGGCTTGTTTTACCAAGTTATTTTCTAATTTGTTAACATAAAAGACAAATAAGTATAGTTTCGTTAGGATGTTACCCAAAAATACAGTTTTGTTGGGATGTTACCCAAAATATAGTTTCGCTAGGATGTTACCCAAAATACAGTTTCACTGGGATGTTACCCAAAATACAGTTTCATTGGGAAGTTACCCGTAGTATAGTTCTGGTCGTTCTCCAGTGTATTAAACATTACCGGTATGTTCTCCGGTTTAGTCACAACGTAGGAAATGTTATTCCTAAAAATAGTTGTTGTTTGTGGGAAGACATAGACGGTGATCCCTCAAAAGGTGAGATAAACCTTAAGAGTAAGGTAACATCTCGTAGTGCTATAACCAATCCACGACTTGTGTATCGTTTTTGCCTCTGTAACATTTAAAATATACGCTCCTCATTATGACTGTCGTCGTGTGGTTGGCGCGACCAACAAGTTATAATAGTGGGAGGGCTGTCAACTCCGTTAGTACTATCCGTATATTCAGTGGCTAGAGTTACCTAGCTAATGGTTATAGGTTGCAAGAACCGGGACTTTTGTGCACTACAACTACCTTATGTAAACCTAGGTCCGTACCAAGATTCGTTGTCATGTTCTCAAAATAGTTATGAAACTATCATTGCATAAATAAACAGTTCAAAACATCGTATGAAAACCTCGTTTCATAATAATCAGTTTGCATAATAGTATGAACGCATTCATATAAAGTTTGTATAAAGCACAAAAGCATTTATATAATTGTTTGTCACACCCCGCTAAAGCGGAAACACGAGATGTAACAGTACCGGGTAACAATGCATAAGATATAGAAGCAACACCATACATAATTTGTAGAAAGTATTACAAGTTATTACAAGTTCAACCCATAGTTTCAAAAGAGATTACACCAAGTTCATAAAGGTTTCCAAAAGATAGTCATAATTCAAAGTGAAGCAAACGCATATGAGTATGCATCCATGCAAAAGTACTCCTAGAATGCACCTTACTGTCGTTCGCCTGAAAAGCATGATAAAAAAAAAAGAGTCAACTATGGTCATAGTTGGTGAGTTCACAGGTTTAATGCCACAATTAATTGAACGAAAAGTTTTGCTCCTAAGAGACATAAATAAAATGATTGGTTGTAATAGTTGCGAATATGAAAGGTAATATACAAGAGTGTTAATGCAATTGAGGCCACTACTTAACCGATTCAACCGACACATGCCCCAAGCTCCATGTTCTATCGCTAACATGAGTAAGGTGATACTATGCACTCACGGCCAGTGTGAGTGAGGAGTGGTTTCCCCCTAAATAGCGCTATCCATAAATATCAACGGCTCGTCTGGCTCTCGGACGAGTTAATAAGTAGTGTAACAGGTATTTCCGGGGACTTTAGCACGATAGTACTCAAGCATAACAATAGTATACACCAATTCGCATAAAAAGTATAGTAGCAACAAGTTCATAAAGAGTACAACCATTTTAGTTAAAGTTAGGATCATGCTTTTCACCCCAAAATAATAAACAAGTAAAAAGGGGCTGTGAAAACTCACAATTGAGCGTAAGAGTAAACGATGAATGTAGCACGCGTGCTTGTCGGGTATGACTCCTATCCAAGACCTATGAACATGAGGTTTCTAATTAGTTTCTTGGTAATTTAGGTTTGATAGGATTGCTTAGCTAAATATTTAGATTACAAAGTGCCAAAATGGTTTGTTTGCTTTGAAGTTTGTTAATGTCCAATAATTACGTTGAGTATAATAATGAATATACAAGTATATAATGTCTCGCAATTGTTTATGTCCAAATTTCATAATGTTTTGAGTGTTAGAACTTTGGTTCCTCCCAAATTATGATTAACAACACACAAATCGATAAATACATCATAAGACACCCGAACCCCTTATGGTTATCATTCATTCCAAAAATAGTAAGTTTCATGTTTTCGAAATCGAGACCGATTATTTTTGACTCAGCCAAACCTTCTCGGTTTGACCCGAAACTTTTACCAAAATCAGTCCATATTCTTATTTCCAGAAAATTACCTCAGTTGGTTTAATTTATTAAAAATACTTGTGTTCCGAAATAAAATAAGGCAAAAATCACAGATCATATTCAATATGTTATCTATCTACTATAATTTTTCCAGGGATTTTAGTGAAGTCCAAGTATTTATTATTTTTACTTTTACCATCTGAGGTCAGATCTGAACACATGCATGCAATTATTATTTTTGTACAAAATGTACAAGGAATCAATAAAAGTGGTCTTCTTGAAAGTTGTAGCCAATGAAAATTTTAAACTTTTGGTGTTAGTTTCAAGTAATTTGGAGTTGTAATGCTCCAGTTATGATTAAAACATTGAGATGAAAGTTTCTGCCTTAATTTAACAGATTATACATCTCTATTCACAAAAATTATAAAAAATATCAAATGAACTCATAAAAACATGAGGCTTATGTGGTTGGAAAGTTAACTTCCAGAACTTGATTCTAGACTATAAAAACGTCCATTTTCATGAAGCAATGATTTTTATAAAAATCGTTGAAGTGGAAGAAGCCTTCTGGACAGAAAGTTGTAAACTCATGTTTGAGTGTTTCATTCAAAATAATGAACACCAAACATGAAATAAGGAAGATCTTTTGATCTTTAAATCCATGTTCTAACACATGCATGGTATTGAAATACATCCATGATATATTAGAGATGATTATTAACGTAAAAATTCAAGATTTAACATAAAGATGAACAAGATTTCAACAATATCACAACAATAATCGATTTTCACTTGATTTTTGGTTTGATCATGGATTACTCTTTCTATTAACACATAAAGATGTGAAAAGAGATAATCTACAAACATCAAGCTTTGCATGAGGATTTTAGCCATAGAAAAGGCATAAAATCCGAATTTTATGAAGGAAAATGCAAGAAAATGAAAGATAGATGAGTGTAGATGTTATAGATTACCTTTCTTTTTCTTATTTGGTGATGAACACTCTTTAAAATCTGGGTTTAAGGCTTGAATGTGACTGATTTTTGAGAGGGTTTTGGAGAGAAGAAGTGTGTGTTTTTGAGAGAGAATTGAAGAGAGTGAAAGTAGGTGTTTTGGGAAAAATGAAGGAAGTAATGAGAAAGTAGGTGAATTAAATAGAAATTTGAAATGAAAGAGGAGGGGGGGGCTGCCGTACAAACCAAGGGGGGGGGGGAGATTTAATCAATTTTATTTTTTTTTGTTAATTATTATGTATAATATGTAGATTAATATTGTGTATTAATTTGGTCTAAATTTAATATATTATAAGGTTTATTTTGTGATGTTTTGGTGATTAATATTTGAGTTATAAGATTTTATTTTCTAAGTTCTTGATATGGATTTTAATAATTGAATTTGTCTAAGTTTGATGTTCATGAGTTATTTATCCGATTAAGTTCACGTTGTCGAGTCACGGGAATTTCGGTTTGCGATTCGGTAAGGATTTTGTTGAAACATAAGGAGATAAGTTTTTCATTGTTTAATTTGGCACTTCATAGCCTAAATTAATATGTCTAAAGGAATTTACGGTTCACTAAGAAATCTCTAAGTCATTCTATGGCTTTAGTAGACCTAAGAAGTCATAACCTTAAGTTTCACTAGGATAGAAGAAATGCTGTAAATTTAAGATTCGACTGTGGTAATGACCTGAGATTTTGACGGATGTCACATTGTTGCATGTTATAGCAAAAATATTAGCTATGTTTTTCACCCTTATTTTAAAAGTAGTAAAACAGTAAAAAGAGGGGCTGTGAACTCACCTCGTGAGCTAAGTATGTGAGTGCTAGCAAAGTGGTTTCCCAGAAAAGTCCTTAACGTCCTAAACAAAATGTAAGAGATAGTTTGTATAAGTGATCGGCTAACTGCCAAACCATGTTATTCGTTCACTCGTTGAAAGATCGTTTTATTTAAAATTGTATACGATTCGTTGGTGATGTTTCCGAATAATAGTATTTTCCCAAATTATATTTATTTATGTTACGATTTATGTATGTTCATAATATTTTATACACGTATTATATAATTGTTTGTAGTATATATATGACTTATTCGTTACATATATATATATATATATATATATATATATATATATATATATATAAAATTTACGTTTGAGTAATTTTGAATATATATATATATATATATGTGTGTGTGTGTGTGTGTGTTATTTTTGTTATTCAGGTATATGTATATAAGTTTTGTTTTCATTTATTTTTAATTGTAAAAATGTTGTTTTTCATTTGTGTTATAATTATAGCATTTTTTTGTCCGAGTTTGACCTTATAATATTTTCAAAACTCATTTTTTTTAAATAAAACCGAAATGTTTTATTTAATCGCACGTTTATTTGTTTCGTGTCGTGTTTCGTTTATGTTTTCACTAAGTGACGTTTATCGTTTCACACATATTTCCATTATTTTTGTTCGAGTTTCATTGTAAAATATTCGTTTCGAGCTAAAATCTAACATTTTATAGTTTGGTTCACGTTATCTGTACCGAGGCTCGTTTTCGGTTGACTTGGTCAAACGTGTTTGGCTTAACTCAAAACTTTTAGGAATGTTTTAAATATGTTATTAGAGCTCGGTAAAATTATCGTTTCGTTTTATGGTTGGCTCAAAAGTGTCGTTTTAACTTTTGTACCAAAACAGTCCCAAAACACAGTTTTCGAGATTTTTCGCCTACTTTCGAGTCTGTTTTCGTGGGTCAAAACATATCCAATAATTCCGAAATTTATACACAATGTTCCCACATATATTGGCTACTTTTTGTAATGTTTTTAAGATTTTTAGATAACCAAAACTAACTAAATAAAATCGTGACCAAAGTGTGTTTCAAAAACAATTTTTCATGACTCATCTTCACAAATCATTAATAACTCAAAATCGGTTTATTTTCAAAAGACGATTTCTACACGAATGTTGTTCCTAACAAGCATAAAAAGATTTTACAAGTAGTTTCATCCATTTATTTTACTCACACGATTTTATACGATTTCTCTACCAAGACTGCAGAATCTGTCCAGAATATGATTTTGTTACAAGTTAAGTTTTCTTAGTTTTCGTGCACGATCTTTAACGAGATGATCATATAACATGTTATAACACTTAAATATATGAAGGAAAGTAGAGAGATAGTGATCCTCACAAAGCTTGATGAAGAAGAACCGAGATGATGAGGATGATGATGTTTGAAGCTTGATCTTGTTTCTCTCCTTTTTCCTTTACATTTGTAGGTGATGATGATGATGATTATTAGGTGGTGTGGTGGTGTTTGTTTGGTTGTGTTCAGCCGTGAACAAGAAAGAAAGAAATAGGGTAATGAGGTAAGAGATGGAGTAAAATTGTTTGTGTCTTGTGATTATGTGTAAAGGAAATCAAAGAGTGTGGGTATATATCAAAGAGTATGGCCGGTTCCCATAGTCAACAAAAGCATGGCCTTGTTATTTTTTTTCCTTATAACATGTAGATATTTTAGGCATTTAGCCCCGTGTTCGTTTACCCATGAATCGCGTATAACATTTATTCATTACGGTTAGTTCACGTTAATTTATTTCGTAGTATTATTCCAAATACTTTATTTTGAACTTTCAAAATATAAATTTTGATTAGTTTGGTTGTCGGGTTTAATTCGTGTATTTTATTCGCTTATGTTACGTTATATAAAACATATAATTGTTTTCATTTCGTCGTTATGCTTTATCATTCGCATAATATTTCGAATAAATAACTAGTATGAAAATAGTTTTAGGTTATTTATAAAATAGTATCACCAATGATCGCGTAGTTGTCGGGTCACACCCGATTATTTTCGTGTAATTATAAATAATTACAAAATAGTAATATGTCACGTATTAAAATAGTTGGGTTTTGCTAGACTTATCTCATAAAAATTAGTGTGAATGCATTAGATAGGGAATTAGACTAAGTATGCATGTGATTACAGTACGGAATTGTTCCGTAATTTGAGGAGTGTCACAATTTTTAGGGCTTTACTTGTTAGTGGTGATAATGAGGAAGAAAATGGGCAAAGTAGTCATATAACATGATTTAATGACTTAATTTATTATTGTAATGTTTTTATTTTAATAAGATGTGTTTTATTTTAATTATTGTGTTTTAAATATATAATAAGTAATGTGCGAGGCTCATAAAAGTTAAGTGACCGGTAACTATCGACATTGATCTGTCAGTTTAAATCAGTTTTGGGAAAAATTAATGTGACATTAGTTGGCACTAACTAACCAATCGATTTAAGTACAATTACTAGGACAATTTGAAGTAGCAAAACATTTGATACTTTCCCTTACATCTTGTAGGCTTATTGTTGATGCGCACAATTTTTTTACTATCTACCAAGTCAATAAAATGCGTTGATCCTGCATATATTCAATCGGGAAATTATGAAAAACTACCATGATTATGTACATTTAGGGAAAGAAGAGTAGGATAGTGGTCTCTTGGACAGTTGGTTAAGAGAATACAAGTCAAAAACTTATACATAATAAAAACGTTGAAAATTTTATTCTAAAAGACTTACATTTTTTTGAAAAGACATAGTAGTTGCGCTAGTGTGTCGATGTCAAGGTGTCCATGTCTCACCATCCATCGAGGTTGTTCATTCACAGTAAACAATGTCAGATTTCACATTTTGGTGTATAATTTTTGACGAATTTTTGACAAGTTATTATCGTAAGAAAAAAGTTTTCATGTGTCATACCCCCAAAATCGTTAATTAAGTTTATCAGAAGTTTGTGGAAGCATTTGATCGAGTGGGGGTGTCAACGTATACAAAGTACATGCATACATATCAGAGCATAGGATTATAACAGAACATATATATTAAAATGCCAATAGTAATAATTACAAAGTTTACGATTCATCGAATCGTACAAGTGTAAAAGTTGTTAAGTTTACAAAAGTAGATTTCGTAAATATGACTAAAACAGATTAGTTATATAAAAGAAATCCCGTTGTCAAAAGTTGGCATGCTATTTGCTTCGTGGGTCGCCTATGTTCCATATGTGCAGGTGGATCTTACGTGCAGCTAATTCCCTGAAAAACATAGTAAAAGTCAACAACGGGGTTGAGTGAATTCACAGGTTTTAAGTTTATGTGTAAAGTTTTGTAACCAAATGTGTTTGTGATGTTTTTCCATAACAATTTAAATAATGTTCGTCAAACAAGTGGTTTAGTTGGGATGTCGCTCAAAAGTACAGTTTAGATTGTAGTAGGAAAGACGAATCCTATAAGTTTTCCCAAAAGTATAGTTTGAAAAGTTTATCCGAGAAGTAGGACCTAACAATATCTGCCCAAGAAGTAGGGACTAAAACGCTTGTCCAAGAAGTAGTACCTAACAATGTCTGCCCAAGAAGTAGGGACTTTTCGAGTTATGTCCAAGAAGTAGGACTGGCATCCAAGATGTAGGACCCAACTGCTCAAGAAGTAGAGCCTTCATCCAAGACGTAGGATGGAACCTTGCTCAAGAAGTAGGGACTTTCTGTGTGCCCAAGACGTAGGGACTTTTCAATGCGTGCCCAAGAAGTAGGGACTTTCTGTGCGTGTGCCCAAGACGTAGGGACTTTCTGTATGTTTGCCCAAGACGTAGGGACTTTTCAAATATTTATGAACATGTTATTTCATAAGAGACAGTTTGTATAAAAGTTGGAGACGTTTTATAAGTATTTTGCATGTATGAAATCATTCATAAAGTGTGTAAATTTAGCTCCAAAGTACTCTAGTTTTCAATTAGAACATGAAATCATCATTAATAAATAGTAGTCGGAAATAATCAAGAAGTTAGCAATCGCTAAAACAATGTAAGTTATGGCAACAATAAAAGTTATGCTATGTTTTTCACCCCTGTTCAAAAGTAGTAAAGCAGTAAAAGTAGGGGCTGTGAACTCACCTGGTGGGCTAAGTATGTTCGAGTGCTAGCAAAGCCTAAAGCCTAAGTCTGGTCCGAAATATCTTAACGCCCAAGACGTATGAGATTTAATAAGTATGTGGATGTCTAAGTCGACCATCCATGCTAGTGTTCGTACAACCAAGTTATGTCCAAAGCGTTCGTTCAACATTTACGTTTGTATTTCATAGTTGTGAAAATGTATGCGACTCGTTGATGATAGTTTGAAATCATAACTTCAGAAGTCTAATTCTGTGTGTTTCATTGTATTTTTATAAAGTATAAAATTGTGTACGAGGGTCTGAAGGCAGCAACCCTGGTAGCGGGGTCCAAGGGGTGGCAACCCCTGACGGGGTCCAAGGGGCAGAGCCCCTGGCTGGGGTCGAGCTGCCAGGTCAGCTGGAAAAAAAAAATTTATGTATATATTGCTTTAATAGAAACGCATATAAAATTTCAATTCGTTAATTTCAGCTCGAAATTTTCTGTCCGCAAAAGTCAGTTCGCAAGGTCAACTCGCAGGTGGGTTCGCAGTTCGATTCGGCTCGCAAGTGGTTTGACTCGCCAGCCAGTTCAGTTCGCGACTCGGTTCGGATCGCAAGCCTCGACTCGCAAGTCTCAACTCGCGGTCGGTTCGTAGGTCAACTCGCAGGTCGACTCGTAAGTCAACTTGCAAGTTAGTTCGCTTCGCAGTTTGACTTCGCGAGTTCAGCTGTGGTAGGTGAGTTTCGGTTCGTAGGACGAACTGCGAACTGAGATCTTAGTTCGTCCTGCGAACACTGATCGTATTCTAAACTTCAAAAACGCATTTTTAGTCGGTTTTAGGACATAATCTTGTTGGGTAAATGTTCTAGCATGTAAATATAAGTTTTACAAGTAATTTAAAAGTGTTAGAAAGTCTCATACCACGAAAATGGAAACGAAGAAGATGAAGATGTAGCTCGTGATGTGGTGGACATTTTCTCTTGAATCAACTCTGCAAGATGATGAGTTTTTGGTGGTGTTTTGGGGCGATTTGAGGCTGCGATTTTTAAGACAAAAAGAGAGAGAATTTGGGTTGGTGATGTGTGTGTAAAATGAGATGAATTTGGGAAGAAATGAAATTAAAAGGGGTTGGGTCATGGGTTGGTGGGTTGGGTCCGCGTGTTTGGTCCGACCCGTTTGGGTCTCGTGTTCGCATTATTTCGTTTATCCTATCGTTAAATAGCATAATATTTTTAAATGATAGATTTCTAAAATAAATGTTTTCGAATACGTTTTTAAATCGAATATTTTATGAAAATATTTTAGGTGGGTTATAAAATATAACTTTGTTTTGTCTGAGTTTTACGGATATGTTTTGTCATCCAATTTGTGTTTCGCACGATACGAACTACTTCGTAAATATTATCGACATAATATTTAATAAATAATAACGTTATTTAATAGTTTCGTATTATTAAATAGATTTGTTCACCAACAGTCATATTATTTTGTCGCATTTATTTTCAATTGTTTTGTACGCAATTATAACAATTACGGAATATGTAATACTACGTGTATTAACTAGTTGGGCTCTGCTAGACTTACCTCTAAAATGTGTTGTGAATTCACTCTTAGTTAGGGAATTAGCCTAAAAATGCGTGCAATTACTGTTTATAATTATGTCGGAATTACGGGGTGTTACATCAAGGAGGGAGGAGTGTACAAGTTTCATAATGCATGGATAGAGGTTACAGGATTAGCATACACGAAATTTTTTATAAGTAAACAAGGTGGATGATGAAATAGACAAAATTGGGCAAATTAATTGAACGGAAAAAAGGCAATTACGATATGTTTTCAATTTTTTATTAGAATTTTTAATTTCAACCGGATCACACAAATAAGCATATCTAAATAAACATAATTTAAAGATTTGAGTGCACGAGGTAAAGCTATGATAGAATACTACTTGAATCCTTTGACTGTTAAAGTAGCGCTTCCCAAAACAGCTTCAGTCTTGGTCTACGATCCGCTCAGCCTTATAAATCTTTCAAGACAAGATTTGGAGACTCTGAATGCTAATCCAATAATCCATAATCATGAAGATGAATTTAGTGCCGCCAAGTTTCAAAGGGTAGTCGAAATATGCTGCACGCATACAATATACAGAGGACGTAACCTTCCAGGTCAAAGAGCTCAAAGCTGAATTCCAGGTCAAGGAGCTCAAAGCTGAAGATTACTGTGACACCCGTCAAATTAGGACTAATAATTAATACAAATCGACTGTTAATACATGTAATTAGTTCTGTGTTAGGCTAATTAATGTATCAAATATACATATTGTTGAATATATACAAGTATACGATTTGATTAAATCGTACTCAACTCAAATAGAATGTAATTCGGTTCAATTAAATACGGACGTTGGTGATCAATTTTATTAAATAATATAAACTTATTTAATAACGATGTCATACCCAAAATATTATTTTGATAATATTTCAATTACATTTTGTATCGTATAATAAACGTCTACGCGACTTAAACATTTAACACGCAAACAAACGAAACAAATATAAGTTATATTTTTATAACTTAAATTCTAAAGGATTCGGTTAAATACTCAACTAAAATGTTGAATAATTAATCGTATTTTAAAACTTATAATTGAACGCGTATAAAATTATTTAAACGTTTAAACGACCGGGGAAATGAACACCGCACGAAGCGCGAATACACGGGAGTAAGAAGTGGAGACTCACACCCGGTGGGCCCCCACCGAATCAGCCAAAAGAGGGGGGGACCCCACTCTTTCTCAATTCATCATCATTCTCATCTTTACCATCTCTCTCTCCTTCTCATTTTCTCTCAAATCCACCACCACCATCCACCTTAAATCCTTAAAAGCTACCACCAAACAACCTTAAATCATTTAGCTCATTTGGAAGAAAAGAACCACCTCCCCGCGATCTACAACCCCATCTTTCCGGATTTTCACGGCGTTAAGTTCGTAAGTTTCCGACAAATCCCGACTCCTCTTGTTTTCTATTGTTTTCAACTTATAATTGTTTGTCTAGGCTTAAAATATCCATATAAGGGTTGGGTAAAAGTTTCGGACCAAACCAAAGTCGTCCGGCCATATTTCCGGCCACCGGAATCCGATCAGACTCCGATGTCGCATTTGTCCCAAGCAAATTGCGACATCAGCCACAATGTCGCAACCCCCCCCCCCCCCACAATGTCGCATTGTGCGACATCAACCTCAATGTCTCATTAAATTGCTAACGTCGCACATAGCGACATCGACCCCTACGTCGCAAAGACCAACAACGTCGCATATAGCGACATCAGACTCAACGTTGCATTAAATTGCGAATGTCGCACTTAGCGACGCCATGATCAATGTCGCAGTCATGGCCTGCGACACTACGCCTAATGTCGCACCCAATATCGCAGATAACAGAACCTAGAAAACTCAGATTTTACTAAGTGTCGAGACCTGAAATTTTATCAGTTGATTTTGCCCAAATTCAAATCTCAAATGCGTTTTTCACCAAAGCAATATAGTAGAAATAAAAGTTTTTCGAGCTGAATTGGCATCTCGACCCCAACCAGGGGCCAACCCCTTGTACCCCGCCAGGGGTTGCCACCCCTGGGACCCCGCTAACCAGGGGCGCTGCCCCCGAACCCCCGTCACCTAAAGTTTGTAAATACTTTTAAATATAACACTTCGAAGTCAAAATAATAATGTTGAAGATTATTATTACAAACAATCACTAACGGGCCGTACACGTTTTCAAAACATGATCAAATCAACCAAATCGTAGTAATTTAGACATTCTAGTTGGACGAACAACTACAAAGGTAGTCTTTATAGATACCTGCTCACATTTATAACCATCGCGTGTCGTGGACACCCTCAGGTTACAAGTCTTCGGACATCGATTCTCGGCTGATCAACTCAAGTTTAATTAGTTAAACTGTCCAGACTCAGGTAAGTCTCATAGCCCCTATTTTACTGTTTTACTCAGGGGTGTGATATACTGCTCGTTTTATTTTACTATATGAACGCAAGTACGAAATCAAACAAATACTACATGAGTTATCTCACTAATCTTTTCAAAGCCCTCCTCAGCATAGTTTGGTAATACGTTGTAGCGTGAATATTAGTATATGGTACCATATAGGATTGACCCTCCTTGTCCGGCTTAGCATGCACTAACTGGGTAAACGGATGTACTAATATTTGTTAAGACGAGTGTAGATTAGGCACTCGTGGGAGGCACCTCGATCAGGATTCCTTAAATGTGGACCTGACACCTCGAGTTAAGCTCAGACTATGTGCTCATGGCTGTAAAACTTTTATTTTGCTTAATTGCATTTTAAATTCAATTAAATCTTGCGGTTCATACAATATGTGTTGACATACAAACCTGTGAGCTCACCAGCGTTTCGCTGACCCATTTTAGCATGTATCACAGGTACTCAGCAGTAGGTTGGCTGCCCAAAAAGGATTCATTAGCTCGAGTCTTCATTCAATCAATCAGAGATTTAGTTGCATTATTATATTTTGTATAGAATAACTATGTATGTAAATCTCTCAATCCAGGAACTGAGCTAATGTAAACTATATTTTGATGTAAACTTTGATTTTATTAATACAAGTTGTAAAATGACGCATATAGAGTCGTTCATTACATCTTTGAGCTGTGATTATTGATTAGTCACGCCCCGACCTGATTCGCTTCCGCAACCCGAATTTAGAGGTGCGACAATTACACTACTGACACAAGGGAGTTTGTTGGTACAAAAGGTGATGTCAGACACCTTGGATTAAGTTTTTGGATTAAACATTGACGATTTGTATTTATAATTTGTTCAACACTTAGCTTATTTTGTAAACTGACTACGCATTTAATAGTTTATACGCATTTGAAAAATACCCATGAACAGTTATGCGCATTTGACAAATGTGCATGTACTGTAGCAGCAGTAGTATATATAGGTTCAAACTTTGTCATTTGAAAAAGTTTGTGAGTTAAGCTGTGTGCAAATACGTGAGACTGTGAGTTTGTACAAAACACTATGTATTATTCAACTAAGTCTGATCATATTATAGAAAAATCTAATTTAAGTGATTGAGTATATTATAATTTAGATTGTTTGATTCGAATTCGATAATTGCAACGAGATTCCTCTAGTTCTAGTTATTATGATCAAAGCCTCATACGATCCATAGGATTCACAATAAATGTGTCACATCATATAAAAGCTACTCCCTCGGCCCATTTTTATTGTCCTATTTTGACTTTTGAAGTCTTTTTTTTTAACAAAAATATTATATAACACAAATAAAAATATTTAAGTTCAAATTTGAAAATGAAAGACAATAAAAATGAAACAAAGGAAGTATAATTTTAAGAGGTTATTATTATGTTTTAATGACTATATCAAAATTGTCATATGTTTTTAGAAGTTCATTAGCGTATACTCATGTTACTAATCATTATCAAGGAAATGATTTGTTTTTTTGTTTATATCTTTCTTATAATATATATATATATATATATATATATATATATATATATATATATATATATATAAAGAAAGGTATGTCACCTCTCATCTTGTCACATGTCACACATTTATAAATTAACATAGATATTTTTTTCCATTTATGTTTTTAAAATGTAAGAAGAATTTTAGTTAGTCATTTTGACACTAAACCATTTTTATCATATATCAATTTATATAAAACAACACATTACATATATGTTACGTATCTCATATTAATCTTGATATATAAGGAATAGTATTTTCATTCACATTAAGCCACATCATTATCTAATATGAATTTTCTCTTTTATTATCTAAATCTAGCTCTTTACTTTTTCAAAAGACACATGTAGGTCCCGAAATATATGAATGTGTTGTAGGGAGGGGGGTGTTGAATATAACTTCTTTTGATCAAACTCAAACACAAGTAAATGAAACACTAACTCAAAGATGTAGTTTTCAACTTAATTCTTTTATTTCAATTGAATCAAAGAATTACAATGTTAACTTAAAGCGGAATAGTTAACTTGTTGAACAGATTACACTTTCACTGCTACAACTCTTGAACACACTAAGAGCTGGCTAAACACTATTCTATTACTCTGCCTATATCAAATTGATTGATCGAAATTCACACTTAGCCAATTCTGCTAAGTCTTCTATTTATAGGCGAGCTTGAACACATTGAGTAGTTCTTCAACCAATTAGAACACTTGACGCGTCTTCTGCTCCATGGGCAAATGTCGGACGTGCCCAATAACAAACAGAATTGTACTGCAGACACATTCTGCACAGTGCAGAGCTTGTCGAGCGTGCACTACACGCGCCGCCGTATTGGTTAAGAATAGCAGGGGGTACATCATGCCACAAACGTTACAATTGATAGCTTTAATTCTTCGTACACTATCTCAGGAGTTGTCTGGACACACATATGTTGCACCCAAGTGTTTGCATAAATGTTAAGATTGAATCTGTACAATCTTGACATTCTTCATTCTCTAAGCTGGCTGCAAGTATTCTTCATTCCCACTGCTGGGTCTTCAGAATCTCTCTTCAACTTGTCTTCGACTTGTTGAACGCAAAACATGAGTAGTCAGCTCAGGAAACAACTTTCATCATATGAAAGCTGGTCAAAAGAATTCTCTGTGCTGGTTGAGCATAGCCAGCACACAGACATTCTTTTGAACCCAGAACATAGACTGACCTATGTGTTGTTTGAACTATTTAGATGAAGCTCTATGATGGCTGATCAAGAATCATACTTAGTGTTATTTTCAAGTTGTTGTCATCATAAAATCAATTATAAGGGATCATGCCTCAACAATCTCCCCCTATTTGATGATGACAAAACTTTACCACATCACAGCATAAGAGTGTACATATTCAAAAATTTTAACTTGTGGAAATACTAGCTTATCATTAACATATGATGAAATGTTAAGATATTATAATGATAAACTTTAAACAATATTACATAAACTGATAGTTCAACGAGAATTCAATTCTATAACTACTGAGAGCACATCATCAGTAATTTGCTAGAAGTCTTCTCCTTTGAAGGGCTTCAACATCTCTTGGGAATTTTGATCATACCCTCTCCTTCTCATCTCACTGCCTATGATAACAGAGTATTCTCCTGACTAATTGTTCATTAGAGCCATTGCTCTAAGGTTAATCAGGTGTTCAATACATTCTTTCTCCAAGTCATCAGTTCTCTGAAATCTGAGATGATCACCATCCAAGTAGTAGATGCCATCCACTGGAAATTCAATGTGCATTCCATGCCTTCTTAGAACTCCAATTGGTAAAGATGAATCACCACAGATTGGATAGGTGATACTGGGTAGACCTAGCTCTGCATGAGGAATCAGCAGTTGATCAATGGAAAGTTTCTTGATTGGTTGCCTTAGTTGCCTTGGTTGTTGGACAGCAGAATTTCTTCCTTGAATTCTGAGCTGCCTGGGCATCTAAGGAGAAAGGTAAACATTCCTCTTAGGAGCACCTGTAACCTTTGATGCCTTGTCAAACACTTCCTGAAGTCTAACCATTACCATGTCCCTCATTTCTCCTTTCCTTCTGATGTAATATCTTTGAAGTTCTTCCCATTCACTGAAGCCTAGATTGAACAGATTAACCAACCTCATATTTTCTGAGTGGTTATCTTCCCTTGTAATATTTATCACACCTTGAGCACCAACAACCTTCACCACGTTCACAATCTTGGAAGCATGCTTTCTTCTGTGTAAACAGTCCTTATATCTTTCAGCTTCCTTCTTGGACTGGCAGGGGTGGTAGGTTGAATGCTTTGGACATCATGTTCAATCTCTTTCTCCTTCTTTTCACTAGAATCACTAGTTTGTCTGCTTAGGGCAATGGATTGGAATTCTTGTAGAATCATAACTTTAGAAACAACTTTCTTGCTCTTTTTATCTTTGGTAGCATCAATCTTTTCTTTTTCTGCTACTTTGATTGCCAGGGCTTGATCTTCATCAACACTTTTTTGAGCAGCAAGAGCATCTTCATAGTCTTCCACAGATTTAAAATCAAGCTCCTGAGCTTCTTCTATCATTCTTTCTGCATCTGACTTCTGAGCAGGTTGCTCAACATTTGCAATGAGCTCCAGATATTTCTCAAGTGTCATTCCACACTTGAATGCATTTGTGACAACTCTCCAAATTAGGTACTGATTAAACACTAAGCATGTGCATTCTTACGCTAATTTCCTGGTTAAGTTTAAACAAAACTTTTTGTCGTAATGTAAGACTAGCAAGCCCAATACTTTTAAACAAAAAGTATCACATATTATGTGATTAATAATAATAATCGCGTACAAACTTATCAGAACGAAACCGAAAAAAATAAATGCAATTGTTGGTGAGCGTTTAATTAATAATATGAAATTATTAATTAAGAATATTATTAAATTTATATTATAGTTATAATATAAAACATTATACATTTTATTTAAAATGTATCGTACAAAACTGTGTCAATTTTTAAAACGTACCTAAAGGTCAAAAATAATAAAAGTATTATTTTCGTTATTCATAATAAAGTATTTGAGGAATTACCTCAAATAACAATTAAGAAATTTGAACCAAAAAAAAAAAAAAAAAAAAAAAAAAAAAAAAAAAAAAAAACTGACACACAATTGGACCCGTAAACGAAACTAACGGGTTAAAAAAACCTACAATGTTAACACAAACTAAAATATCTGGGAGACACAACTCGTACCGAGCCATGCCTCCTTTTGACTTTTAAACAGATACATACTCTCTCCTCACTTGATCACCAACCTCAAATAATTGAGGGGGCAGTATCTGTTACTAGCCATACTCATTTGAAATATTATACTCTCACCTCCCATTCTTCTGTGATCTTTTCTACACACACACACCACATCAAAATCATCTATCATCTTCTTTTTCTTGATCTGGAAGAACTCAAACAAGATCAGAAGCAACAAGCAGCAACACCATAATCATCGTTCTATCATCATCATCTCTCGGTTTCATCATCATCTTCACCATTGTCATCTCATTGTAAGGAACTTTCGATTCCTTGATTCCTACACTACAATTTCGTATTCTAACATGTTTATACATCATAATCTATACATGTAACACAACAATTTAATGATTATATGTGATTGTTCTTGAAATATGTTTATGAAAACCAAAACTTAAAATTTAAAATAAACCATTGTGAGACTTCATCACTCTTGTATTTTACTTATAACAGATGTATTGACATGTTTAGTTGCTTACTTAACCATGAAATGTCCAAAACAAAGATAAAAATACGTTTTTCATGTATGTATATAAAGACAGTTTCTGTCTTCCAAAAACCGACTCACAAAAACATTCATAACTTGAGTTCTAGGTTAAATAAATGTATGAGACCACTTGGAAAAGTTTGGTATTTTTGTCCCCTACAAAAAGTTCTTCTTTGACCATTTCCAGAAATGTCTGTATTTTCGTATATAACTCGATCTTTGAACATATGTTTGTTTTGGACCAAATCTGACCACACTTCGAAACTATTTTTGTTTAAAATAGTCACTGAACTCTTAAGTCGCTGACCCTTTGGTGACACAACTTTTAGTCGCTGACCCCTTCAGTGACTAACCACTTAAGTCACTGAACTCTTAAGTCGCTGACCCTTTTGTGACACAACTTTTAGTCGCTGACCCCTTCAGCGACCAACCACTTAAGTCATTGAACTCTTAAGTCGCTGACCCTTTTGTGACACAACTTTTAGTCGCTGACCCCTTCAACGACCAACCACTTAAGTCACTGACTCCTTAAGTCACTAACCCCCTTCAGCAACCAACCCCTTAAGCAACCTTGACCAGCGAGTTGACCAGCTTGACCAGCAACCTTAACCAGCGAGTTGACCAGCTTGACCAGCAACCTTGACCAGCAAGTTGACCAGCTTGACCAGCAACCTTAACCAGCGAATTGACCAGCTTGACCAGCAACCTTGACCAGCGAGTTGACCAGCTTGACCAGCAACTTTGACCAGCTTTGACTAGCATGCTTTGACCAGCGAGTGGACCAGCGAGTTGACTTCCATTAACTTTTGTACAAATTGTAGTTTGACCAAAACTGGTCAGATCTAAGTGACGCTAAGCCAAAGCTTTTATGTGTCACTTCCACCAGTGACGCCTTGAACACGGAAACCCAAATACTAGCATCACTGACCATAAGTGACAAGTGACCCGTCACTATCTAGTGACACTTCATCGAAGTGACGCCCAATTTCATACAATAAGTATATTTACATATGCATACATATATAGAAAAAATATATGAACAATGGAGACGAAATAATATTTCAACACAATGTCACCAACAAATTCAACAACTGACATTAATAAGAAATCAACAATTTCTTCAAACCAACAAACTGTTAACATAAGTTGATTAAACAAATCAAACGTACTTATGTTAATACATTTATTATATATAGGTTAACATACCTTTGGGCTATTACCTGTCGGCTGCTAGCATTCATACCGAGCAAACCACAGTGAGTTTACAGCCCCTACTTTTAAATGTTTTCCGCTTTTAAACACAGGGGTGTTAAACATAGAAATTGCATGCCAACACATGCAATCAAACTATAAACGCTGTATTGCTTTTATACAACTGTTAATCTGTGATATTACATATTCACTATTGTTTTGGGAATTAGACAAAGTATCCTAGTACGGACCCAGACTTGAAATGTGTGCATGAAAAGACCTCATGACATGCTACTGTAACCATTAGCTAGGTGACTCTAGCCACTGAGTATACGGATAGTACTATTGCCGTGACGACCCTCCTACGATGGAGCGTATACTTAAATGTCTGTTCAAGCAAACAACATAAATTCTGGTTGTGGTTTGGTTATAGGGTTAGGTCGCGTTACTTTAACCTGCGAGGTTTAGCTCACCTTTCAGGGGATCATGGTCTAAGTAAATTCCCACATACTTTTAGGAAGAACGAATCCTACAACTGTTAAATACCGGAAAACATACTGGCAACTTATTTATACTAGTAAACAACCAGTTACATACTTGTAGGAAGAACGAATCCTACAACTGTTTAATACCGAAAAACATACCGGCAACTTATTTTATACTGGTAGACAACCAGTCATATGTTTTAGGGTAACAACCCTACATAACCTGTATTTTTATAAATGAAAAACGAATCATTTATACAAACTTGGTTTAACTAACCACATACATATACAAACTTGTAAATTCACTCAACATATTTGTTGACAATTTCTCTATGTTTTTCAGGAAATTAGCTGGGTAAGTAATCGCATGCATTCAGGATGGACAACCCTGGACTACTTAGGATGCCACACACTGTTGGGACCGCTTTTGGGGATTTCATTTGTATAACTGCAGACATTGCGGTCATACTTATGAAATCTTAGTTATAACTTGTGAATTGTAAAACTTAAATGTTTTAACACTATGACTACTGTACGATTTACATAGTCGTATTGTTTTTGTAATAACTGTTTAAACTGGCATCCTCATCTATTATGTTTCGCAATAGCCATATGCTCTGAGTATGTATGTGTTGTTTGGTTGGATTTAACTGTTTGCAGCCCCGCCACGTCACAAGGCTTCTGCATATTATTATATTGTTTGATTCTAATTACCGTTTGGCGGGGTGTGACAGCATTGATAGCAGCTTGCTGAAATTTTGGTTCAATTGATGATTTAATATTGAGAATGGCCATCCTTTCCTTTTCTTGATGCTCTTCCATAACCATCTCAATGAGAATGCCTCTCATGAATGATTCCCTAACAAAGGGTCTTTGCTCATCAGATATTCCTTCTGGATACTCCAACACATTGCTCTTCTTCACTTTCTTTGGAGCATTTTACTCTTCAACAATGGCTTTGCCTTTAGCTTTTCTTTTCTCTTGATCATCTTGCCCAGATTGTTGAGAAGAAGGCATCTGAACATCTGTAGTTGAAACAGGTTCAGGTTCAGTACTGACTGGTATACAAATTTTTGCTTGTGCTGGTTCTGTTTGAGGTGTAGAACTCGAACTTCCTTCTTTTAGCTTAGCCAGTTGACTTGCTTTCTTGCCACCACTGCCAACTACAATCTCATCATCACTATCATCAGCAACATACTTTGGCTTGGCTTTTGTGGCAATAGTCTTGACTCTTTTGGATCTTCGCTTTGTGGAAACAGGGGAAACTGAAGTGATGCAAGAAGGTGTGTTTGTTAGGGCATAAACGATAGGTGAGTGTTTGAGAAAGGCAACAATGTTTCTGTAACCTGCGTTTTGATAATTTCATGGAATAACAAGGTTTGTGACACAATTGTTGTTGCTGAAGGTGATCTCTTCAACATTTTGCGCATTTGGGGCTTTAATCATCTGATCAGTTGCTTGAAATTGATATGCCATGGTTATGCCTTAGAGAATTTTGAGATGAATTTGTGAGATTGTGAATTTGGGGGAAAATAGAGTGTGGTATTTATAGACAAATTAATCGTGCTTGGCGTAGATACTTAAGGAAAAGGAAACGTATATGTGGTCTGAGTGCCAAGAAATTGTTTTGATATTTTAGGAGATGGCAGACCACGCTGTGTAGACGTTGAACAGGGACAGGTGAACAGTGACAGTTACTTTTACAGTTACAGTGATGGGATGCTACAGTAACAGTAGGTGTGGGTGAGCAACTTGTGTAGCCGCAGAAATCGTAACAGCAACTTATAAAGATTATACCACGTTCGACACATTAAATATTTTTTTAATATAACATTAAAAAGAACTTAATTTTGAATATTTCATTTAATGAGATAAAATTTTGAAAAATTATATTTTAACCTAAATGACCTGCTTGAGCTGGTTGTGAAGGAAATGTCTATGCTGGTTGGTCTGTATGCTGGTTAGCCTTTACACAGCACACCCAGCTTAGACATTGCAGAAACTTCACAATCAGATATAGTTTTGAGAAGACTCAAGCTCAAGCATACCAAGCTCAGGGATGAGATAGTTAAAACGTTTTTCATCTAAGGGCTTGGTAAACAAATATGCTAATTGAGATAAAATGTAATTTAAAATCTTCTTTCATCACATGATCTCTGATGAAGTGGTATCTGATATCAATGTGCTTGGTCCTAGAGTGCATGACAGGATTGTTGGTTATGGCAATGGCACTTGTGTTGTCACAATACATTGGAGTTTTGCTGAAGTGCATGCCATAGTCTTTGAGCTAGTTCTGCATCCATAAAATTTGTGCACAAGAACTACAAGCAGAGACATATTCTGCCTCTGCAGTAGAAGTAGATACAGAATTTTGTTTCTTGCTTGTCCAACTCACCAACTTACTACCCAATAGTTGACAACCACCAGTGGTACTTTTCCTATCAATCTTACACCCTGCAAAGTCTGCATCTGAATAACCAATTAGTTCAAAACCAGAGTCTTTGGGGTACCAAAGACCAAGGTTTGGTGTACCTTTAAGGTACCTAAAAATTCTTTTCACAACTTTCAAATGAGACTCTTTAGAATCAGCCTGATATCTGGCACAAAGATATGTGGAGAACATTATATCAGGTCTGCTAGCTGTAAGGTACCAAAGTGACCCAATCATGCCTCTATAAGTAGTGACATCAACTGTTTTACCAGTTGAGTCAACATCAATTTTGATGGTAGGCTGCATTGGAGTACCAATTGGCTTACAATCAGTTAAGGCAAATTTCTTAAGTAGATCAGTGATATACTTGCTTTGACTTATGAAAATACCATCATCAAGTTGTTTGATTTGCAAACCAAGAAAGAAATTTAATTCTCCCATTAGACTCATTTCGTACTTTTCTGACATAAGTTTGGAAAATTCTTGACAATGTTTTTCATTAGTTGACCCAAAAATAATATCATTCACATATATTTGCACAAGCATTATATCACCATTAATTTCCTTTATGAAAAGAGTGGTATCTATTTTGCCAACTTTAAAGTTGCATTCAGTTAGAAATTTGTGAAGAGTATCATACCAAGCTCTTGGTGCCTGTTTAAGGCCATATAGAGCTTTGTCTAACTTGTAGACATGGTTTGGAAATTTACTACTTTCAAAACCTGGAGGTTGCTTGACATAGACTTCCTCTTGCAGCTTCCCATTAAGAAAAGTAGCCTTCACATCCATCTGAAACACTTTAAAGTTCTTGTATGCTGCAAATGCTAAGAATATTCTGATTGCTTCTATTCTTGCAACAGGGGCAAAAGTTTCACCATAATCAAGTCCTTCTTCTTGTCTGAAACCTTGAGCAACCAACCTAGCCTTGTTTCTGACCACAATTCCATTTTCATCCATCTTGTTCTTGAAAATCCATTTTGTTCTAATGATTGTTTTGTTGTTAGGCATAGGAACAAGATTCCACACTTTGTTTCTTTCAAACTGGGACAATTCTTTTTGCATCGCACCAACCCAGCTTGGATCTTTGATAGCCTCTTCAACCTTTGAAGGCTCTGCATTAGAAACAAAGTTCACATGAAGACAAAAATTGCTTGTTGCTTGTCTTCTTGTCTTTACACCAGCATCTGGATTACCAATAATGTGCTCAATGGGATGAGCTTTTGTCCATTTTCAAGCATAGATAGGTGGATCTGATGCACTATCATCAGGTTGTATTTCTAGAGCATCATCTGCCTCTTGAGCTGGTTGAGCAGGAAAATTTATCTTCTTCATCTTCTAAGCTGCCTTCACTAGCAGTATCACAAGGAGATGTATCTTCTTCTGATTCTTCAACCAAAGATGATAAAGGCTCAATGTTTAATACTACTTCTAACGTTGGAGTCTTGGAAGATGTGACAGATGCTTCTCCATTAGATATGGGTGAATTCATATGCTGATCAGAGTAACCATCAAAAGGATCAACTGAAACAGATTCAGTATGAGCTAGTTCTTCATAATCCAATGGATCTTCATTTTCTTCAACAGGAACAGAGAATTTTGGAGGTAGATTTTCATCAAAAGTAACATGAATTGATTCTTCCATGCAACCCCTCCTTTTGTTGAATACTCTAAATGCCTTAGACACTGTTGAGTAGCCAACGAAAATTCCATCATCAGCTTTAGCATCAAACTTTCCAAGTTGATCTCTATTGTTGAGAAAATAACAAGGACTTCCAAACAGATGGAAAAAGCTAATGTTGGGCTTCCTTCCTTTCAACACATGATAAGCAGTCATTTGATGTCTCTTAACAATCAAGGGTTAATGGTGCAGATCAGGTATGAACTTATCATTTTTTACCGAATTAGGGTATGAACCCAATTTATTACACAAGTCGGTAACAAACTTTCAAATTATGTTTCGAGTTAGGGAACAAACTTTTTTTTCACCTAACTCGAAAAGTTCATTACCTAACTCGAAACATAATTTGAAAGTTCGTTACCTAACTCGAAACATAATTTGAAAGTTCATTACCTACCTCGAAACATAATTGAAAGTTTGTTACCGACCTCGAAACATAATTTAAAACATAATTTGAAATGAAAAAAAAGTTTGTTACCTAACTCGAAACATAATTTGAAAGTTTGTTACCGACCTGTGTAATAAATTGGGTCCATACCCTAACTCGGCAAAAAGAAAAAAGTTTGTTCCCCAACTCGAAACAAAATTTGAAAGTTTGTTACCGACCTGTGTAATAAATTGGGTTCATACTCTAACTCGGCAAAAAGTGATAAGTTCATACCCGATCTGCGCCATTAACCCAACAATCAATGATCTGTTCTGAGTGAAACATGTTGTGTTAACAGCCTCAGCCTAGAAATGATTCTATAAACCAGATTCAACAATCATTGATCTTGCTGCTTCAATCAATGTTCAATTTCTTCTTTCTGCAACACCATTTTGTTGAGGTGTTCTCACAGCAGAAAAGTTTTGTGAAATGCCTTCGTCAGCACAGAAAGCTTCCACCACTTGATTTCTAAATTCAGTTCCATGATCACTCCTAAGCTGTCTCACTAAGCTTCCATTCAACACCTCCATCTTCTTGATAAAGTCAATGATTTCTTCAGCAGCATCACTCTTTTGCCTTAGAAGGAATACCCAGGTGTACCTTGAAGATTCATCAACAATTACAAGAGTATACCTTTCGCCTCCCATGCTGGGTGTACTCACAGGACCAAATAGATCCATGTGAAGTAGATGAAAAGGCTTATCAATAGTTGATATCTGCTTTGACTTGAATGAGGCTTTGTGATACTTTCCTTTTTCACATCCAGGACATAGTCTATCCTTGACATATGTCATGCATGGTAAACCTGACACTAAGCCTTTACTTGCTAGCTAATGAATATCCAAGAAGTTGAGGTGTGAGAGCCTCTTGTGCCACAACCATTTAAAGTTGTCTGCTGACTAAGAATAGAAACAAGTATCAGTTGTAGTGACAGCAGTGTTCATGTTAATTTGATACATGTTATCATGTCTCTTAGCAGTCAGCAGTGGTTTTCCCATGAGATCAAATACAGTTCCATATTTCTTCCTGAACTGTACAACCTTCCTTCTGTTTGTAAGCTGATAGATGCTGATTAAATTGTGCTTTAAACCAACAACATAAGCTACATTCTTGAATGTTACGTTTCCATTACTCAAAATTCCAGAACCCTTGGTATACCCTTTAGAATTATCTCCAAATGTTACAGCTGGACCATCTTTTTCCTTGTAGCCCAGCAGTAGGGACTTGCACCCAGTCATATGCCTAGAACATCCACTGTCCAGGTACCAGATTTGCTTGTTTTGATTGCCCTGCACATACACAAAGAGATTAATTTCTTTTGGGAACCCATCCTAAGATGGGTTCAGGAGGACCAATGACGCGCCACCAACTGTCACGCGTCATCAAACGCGATCGTATGGTAGCACGTCGGTGGAAGTTTTAATAATTTATATTTAGCTGGGGACCTAAGTTCTACTAGAGCTGTATAGTTGAAGTATGACCTAGGGTCGTTCAAAAGAGTTAACCGTATTGTGAAACGACTTGTCGAGATGAAAGTTTAGGTTAGCGATGGTTTGAAAATAGTTTTGAGTGGGGGTTTTATACTTAGGTCTGTACTTAAAATTAAAACTAATTAAAATAGTAAATAACAAGCAGTAGGTTGAATCAGTATAGGGGGACTTGTGTTTGTTATGACTTTGTTAGCTTTTATGTGGGGTGATGCTGTATTAGGGTTTTATTTATTTAAAATGTCTTTTGAGATTTGTATCTTGCGTTCACGTAGATACCTTGTGGTGTAAACACTAACACCCTACTGATCAAGTGAACCTGATCAGTATGTCACTGACTTCTAGGCTGTCAGGATTCTGATAAGATCGGACTGTCTTGAAACCCTCCTCACCGTCTCTTGTGACGAGACAAGGTGACCCTCTGGATGGAGTGCAGGAATAGGGTGACCGTCCGCAATTAATCCACTGATCTTTCTTAACACAGACAGAGGTATTTAAGCTAGGCAAGGCATTTAAGATTTAAGAGAGGTGGTGACCGATTAAAATATACATTAATGGTAGTGGTTGAGTTCAGAGATATTCGGCTGTGATACAGTCTTTGACCCATAGGGTTTTCCACAGTTTGTATGTGATTGTACAACACAAGGAGTGTTTCCAATGTTATACTGTGTATTCGCCCGTATTACGGTCTTTCCTGGATCACAGACTATGCTAGGATGTGACACGGTATACAGCCTTCGACCTTTCCGTAGTTTCCACGTGTTTGTACTCCACCAGAGGTGTTTCCAACGCTAAACCGGATACTCAGTCGTATTAGGGCTTTAACTGTGCTACATACTTTACAGCCATCTAAACTCAATATATCTAAGCTTGTATTACAGTAAAACCATCTATGATAGCTAAACAACCCGTTCACATTATAATCCCAAACCAATAAATCCCTGATTAATCCACAGTGTACTATACGATGGGTAGACAGTATTTCCATTGCTTCGAAATCAGACCATGTTAATTTAAGACAACACAGATAGGAAGTGACTATTTGACTAAGGTTCGCGACTCCTTGACATAAAGGTTCTAACCACGTTTATTGGAGGAAAGGCGATAGTTTAGTTTAAAATCATAAATGTATAGTTAACAGTTCATCGGGTTTTCAATATTTAACAATTAGGATCATTATTCCACAACGGATTGTGCCCACGACTTTCATAGCTTCCACGTTCCGTACTACATACATTCGTGATGATTCTGGCGCTATACAAATGAAAGCCGTATAACGTTACCTCCGTTGTTTCATAACGGTGTTATCCAAATGGTATTTAAATTAGCATCACCCCAAATATTAATAAGCTAACTACAACATAACAAACACAATAGCTAATCTACTCACTAATCATGGCAATGTATCCTAAATCAAACATAATAATAGCATGCAACATTATGAGAGATAAGGATAGGAATAACTGAAAGTAATGCATAGATTGAATAGTAGCTGAAAGATTACACGGACAGAGCTCCGAAATATCCCGAACAATATTACAAAGGAGATCCTCCGAGGATTCCAACTCTATTACAAAAGCTACCCTACTAATTCTCCTCTAACTCCTAAGAGTAGAGCTAGAGAGAGAATGCTAAACTACCTACTAATTCTCCTCTAACTTCTAAGAGTAGTGCTAGAGAGAGAATGCTAAACAAATGAGAGAAATGAGATGAGAGGTGTGTGGAATGGTGGAAATGAAGCCACTATTTATAGGAGAAGGGAGGTAGCCATGGTACAAGTCCTTAAGCACCAAATACAAGCATCAAAGCAGCATATGGGGCAAGCGGACCAAGGGGGTCAAACGGCACCCAACAAGAGGAAACCCCCCGTATACGGCACCCTAAGGGCCGTATACGGAACCTAGGGTACCGTATACGGTACCTAGGTGGGGGGAGGGGGTTGGTTCTCCATTTGCTGTATACTGAGTCCTTGGTTGCTTGGTTCGTGCGTATCTTCTTCGTTCGGGCTCCGTTTTGCTTGATTCTTGCGTTGTTAGATTCGTTTTTCCGTTACACTTCTAATGACACTAAGTTTGCCAAATTTGGAGGTGGTTGACTTTTACGTGTTCCGGATGACGATCGGTGAGCTTCCAGACTGCACATCTTTTCCGTCTTTCGTCCGTTCCTTCTGATTCTTTCACCACCGATCTTGGATTTTCCAATAGAATTATAAAATATGAATTAAGATCCAATTTCATAAATGATTTAAGAAGGGAATATTTAAGGTGACGTTATTTGCCTCATTTTGCATGATAAACGGATGTTTTTGGTGATTTTAACAGCAACGCTCGTAATTAGACCACTTTGGTGATTATAAGTAAATAATAGATGTTTTAAGAAGTTTTTACCAAATATGAGTCTAATTAGTGTAGAATAATGTGCCTAAGACATGACTTTTTAGGTCACATCAAGTACCCACACTTAGACGTTGCTTGTCCTCAAGCAACACATCCATGCCTCGTAAAAAAAAGATATTTTAAAAATCTATTTTAGGGGTGAGTCAGAACATTTCTAAAAGTTATCATTTTCTCATAATCGTATATTTGCTTTAAAAACATCAGAAAAGATAAGATAATTATTTCAGAAACAAGAAATGACTTTCCTTAAGCATACTTCCAAATCTCATGATCTTGGAGTATACATGACCAGGCGATCTCACTAAAGTGGTCACTCAATTCACTCAAGAGTGTTTCGGGTTTCCTAACATTCTAAACAAAGAAATCACTCAATTAGCCAGTCATGCAGTACTCATCGTCATAAGCTTGATCGAGAATCGGATCTTCACCACTTAGGTGAGGACGATGCTAATTATCCCAAGACATTCAGGGGTTGTAATGGTTGCGAGGGTTAAGGGGTATGGATAGTGGAAATTTTTAGGTGTAAGGGTGATGCTTATCTTAGGACTCCTAAGGTCACAGAAAACTTAATTTAGAAATGGATGGAAGTAAAGTAGCTTTTGTCTTCGATCGGATCTTCTTCTTTTCGGGCGATACTTTGAAGCACTAAGCTTTATTTATTTATTTATTTATTTGGAACTATTTTTTTCTTTTCTTTTCTTTTTCTTTCAGAACTTCTTTGCCAGAGAATTTCCAAGGATTATTAAATGTAGAAATCCTTCTTCTTATCTTTCTTCTTCGAGTCTTTTTATGGTGTAATTTTTCACACTAAGGATACTTCTTTTCGGAGAACTCGAGGGAGTGGGACAATCCGAAGGGATGTTTCTAAAAAGTGTTTCTCATAACCTCAGAAATTCTAAGATAAGTTTTAGGGATATTTGGGAGAGTAGGGGTTTGAGCATGTGGGTTTTATGAAACGAAAAGGTTTAGGCTCAACAAGGTTTACTAAGCGGATCATCGATACTAAAAATGAGCATCGGAAAGGGTTTTGGGCTTGAAAGAGAAGGCTAAACAGTGGGTTAAATCCAAAGGAATGTCAAGGCCATCTAATTTCATCTATACCGCGTACGGTACTCACCAATGTGGTCTCGAAGCGTATGTCAAGAGCAGGTTCTAATTCAGATATACATGCATCGGCACACACAAGAAATGAACAATGTAGCATTAATATTGAATGCTTTTAAGGCTCAAGTCCTCACTGCAAATGGGTTGTATGTGCCTAGTCATGTTCTTACTAGATTATCATTTCTTGCTTAAGCAATTATTAACTTATTTTCCTTAGATTTCAAAACAAATTATTCATATTTTGAAAATGACTTCTCTTAAAAACATTAAGACTCAAAAATTCAAAGTTAATCGGATGATTAAACTCGTTTTCTTTTGAAAAAGGTTTTGAAAATTGAAAAATTTAGAGGAACATTTTCTGTGTTAACTATTTTTGAACTAAAATAATAAAAACAAACCAAGGTATTCTATACCTACTATCCCACACTTAGAGGAACATTGTCCCTAATATTTTCTTGAGTTGAGATTGTAAAATCCCACACTTAGAGTTTGAACATGTAAGAAAATGTTTCTCAAGTGTTTTGTTTGGGCTGGAATCCCACACTTAGTGATAAGTTTAGGATAGAGTATAGACTACTTTTATTATCACACTATTTAAACAAATAAATATGAATCATGGTAAAAACATATAAAAGAGGAAAGGATCAGATACTCCCCAGATAGTAAGTTGCATAGGAGCTGAGGTTCTGAATTTGCAGAAGGAGATGTGGCCAAGATCTTCCTCTGAGTTCCTAATGAGGATCGGCTCGGCTCCAAGCGACTTGCTTATCTCCATTCTTTCATCATTTCAATACCTCAATTTTCATTTTCTTGAAGTGATCTCTTAAGTGTGAACACGTTGGATGGACCCTTTTTACAAACTCGGTTTTGTTTTTGCAAATGAAAAGAAATCACTGTCTCAGATTTTGAAAGATGTTTTCTAATACAAATCAATTTTATAAATCATGTGTTTTTAAACGAGTTCGAGCATAATGAATAAAAGTAGTATGCAAGTACCTCAAATGTCACAACCCGCTAAAGCGGAAAGACGAGATGTAACAGTACCGGGTAACAATACATAAGATATAGAAGCAACACCATACATAATTTGTAGAAAGTATCACAAGTTATTACAAGTTCAACCCATAGTTTCAAAAGAGATCACTCCAAGTTCATAAAGGTTTCCAAAAGATAGTCATAATTCAAAGTGAAGCAAACGCATATGAGTATGCATCCATGCAAAAGTACTCCTAGAATGCACCTTACTGTCGTTCGCCTGAAAAGCATGATAAAACAAAAGAGTCAACTATGGTCATAGTTGGTGAGTTCACAAGTTTAATGCCACAATTAATTGAACGAAAAGTTTTGCTCCTAAGAGACATAAATAAAATGATTGGTTGTAATAGTTGCGAATATGAAAGGTAATATACAAGAGTGTTAATGCAATTGAGGCCACTACTAAACCGATTCAACCGACACATGCCCCAAGCTCCATGTTCTATCGCTAACATGAGTAAGGTGATACTATGCACTCACGACCAGTGTGAGTAAGGAGTGGTTTCCCCCTAAATAGCGCTATCCATAAATATCAACGGCTCGTCTGGCTCTCGGACGAGTTAATAAGTAGTGTAAACTGTATTTCCGGGGACTTTAGCACGATAGTACTCAAGCATAACAATAGTATACACCAATTCGCATAGAAAGTATAGTAAAAGTTCAACAAGTTCATAAAGAGTACAACCAATTTAGTTAAAGTTCGAGATCATGCTTTCCACCCCAAAATAATAAACAAGTAAAAAGGGGCTGTGAATACTCACAATTGAGTGTAAGAGTAAACGATGAATGTAGCGCGCGTGCTTGTCGGGTATGACTCCTATCCAAGACCTATAAACATGAGGTTTCTAATTAGTTTCTTGGTAATTTAGGTTTGATAGGATTGCTTAGCTAATTATTTAGATTACAAAGTGCCAAAATGGTTTGTTTGCTTTGAAGTTTGTTAATGTCCAATAATTACGTTGAGTATAATAATGAATATGCAAGTATATAATGTCTCGCAATTGTTTATGTCCAAATTTCATAATGTTTTGAGTGTTAGAACTTTGGTTCCTCCCAAATTATGATTAACAACACACAATCGATAAATACATCATAAGACACCCGAACCCCTTATGGTTATCATTCATTCCAAAAATAGTAAGTTTCATGTTTTCGAAATCGAGACCGATTATTGTTGACTCAGTCAAACCTTCTCGGTTTGACCCGAAACTTTTACCAAAATCAGTCCATATTCTTATTTCCAGAAAATTACCTCAGTTGGTTTAATTTATTAAAAATACTTATGGTCCGAAATAAAATAAGAAAAAAATCACAAATCATCTTCAATATGTTATCTATCTACTGTAATATTTCCAGGGATTTTAGTGAAGTTTAAGTATTTATTATTTTTACTTTTACCATCTAAGGTCAGATCTGAACACATGCATGCAATTATTAATTTTGTACAAAATGTACAAGGAATCAATAAAAGTGGTATTCTTGAAAGTTGTAGCCAATGAAAATTTTAAACTTTTGGCGTTAGTTTCAAGTCATTTGGAGTTGTAATGCTCCAGTTATGATTAAAACATTGAGGTGAAAGTTTCTGCCTTAATCTAACAGATTATACATCTTTATTCACAAAAATTATAAAAAATATTAAATGAACTCATAAAAACATGAGGCTTATGTGGTTGGAAAGTTAACTTCCAGAACTTGATTCTAGACTATAAAAACGTCCATTTTCATGAAGAAATGATTTTTATAAAAATCGTTGAAGTGGAAGAAGCCTTCTGGACAGAAAGTTGTAAACTCATGTTTGAATGTTTCATTCAAAATAATGAACACCGAACATGAAATAAGGAAGATTATCATCTCTTGGTCTTTAAATCCATGTTCTAACACATGCATGGTGTTGAAATACATCCATGATATATTAGAGATGATTATTAACATAAAAATTCAAGATTTAACATAAAGATGAACAAGATTTCAACAATATCACAACAATAATCGATTTTCACTTGATTTTTGGTTTGATCATGGATTACTCTTTCTATTAACACATAAAG
Organism: Pseudognaphalium luteoalbum; assembly: GCA_963422505.1. Lineage (NCBI taxonomy): Eukaryota > Viridiplantae > Streptophyta > Magnoliopsida > Asterales > Asteraceae > Pseudognaphalium > Pseudognaphalium luteoalbum. The sequence goes on along the minus strand of OY730195.1, from coordinate 51,398,773 downwards.
ATGTGAAAAGAGATAATCTACAAACATCAAGCTTTGCATGAGGATTTTAGCCATAGAAAGGCATAAAATCCGAATTTTATGAAGGAAAATGCAAGAAAATGAAAGATAGATGAGTGTAGATGTTATAGATTACCTTTTTTGTTCTTATTTGGTGATGAACACTCTTAAAAATATGGGTTTAAGGCTTGAATGTGACTGATTTTTGAGAGGGTTTTGGAGAGAAGAAGTGTGTGTTTTTGAGAGAGAATTGAAGAGAGTGAAAGTAGGTGTTTTGGGAAAAATGAAGGAAGTAATGAGAAAGTAGGTGAATTAAATAGAAATTTGAAATGAAAGGGGGGGGGGGGCTGCCGTACAAACCAGGGGGGGATTTAATCAAAAAAAAATTTTTTTTTTGTTAATTATTATGTATAATATGTAGATTAATATTGTGTATTAATTTGGTCTAAATTTAATATATTATAAGGTTTATTTTGTGATGTTTTGGTGATTAATATTTGAGTTATAAGATTTTATTTTCTAAGTTCTTGATATGGATTTTAATCATTGAATTTGTCTAAGTTTGATGTTCATGAGTTATTTATCCGATTAAGTTCACGTTGTCGAGTCACGGGAATTTCGGTTTGCGATTCGGTAAGGATTTTGTTGAAACATAAGGAGATAAGTTTTTCATTGTTTAATTTGGCACTTCATAGCCTAAATTAATATGTCTAAAGGAATTTATGGTTCACTAAGAAATCTCTAAGTCATTCTATGGCTTTAGTAGACCTAAGAAGTCATAACCTTAAGTTTCACTAGGATAGAAGGAATGCTGTAACTTTAAGATTCGAGCGTGGTAATGACCTGAGATTTTGACGGATGTCACATCAAAGGCCCAAAACACATGAATTATTTGGTTATTTAAAAATGATTTCCTATTTTCTGAGACGAGTGGTTTATTTGCAAAACGAGTTGTATTCGGAAGATGTTTTGTATAATAGTTGGGTTCATCCAATTGTGAAGGATAGTCGGAGATCTTCTTCATTTCTCGGATTCTCTTTCCTACTTTTATTCCATGGGTTGCCTCCCAAGAAGCGCTGCTTTTATAGTCGAGAGCCTGACTTTGCCTTCCTTCAGTCTAGTTGGTGCTGGAACCTCCAGGGTCGGAAGTGCTCAGAAGTGGAACCCTGGGATTGCATGGATAAATCCTCAGAAAGTGGCGAGAAATGATTTCAACGATGTTTGGAATCTCTTCTGAAAAAATAGGGAAACTTTCAAGATGTTGCTTAGTAACCCTTTTCATGTGTAGAAGATCCCATATGATATCCCTGATTGTTCTGGATATAGGTCCGCGAGACTCAACTTCAAAGAAACCATCAGATTCAATCATCTCTCTCTGAGGGTGCTGCCGTCTAAATGAGTCCATGAATCCAAGAAATTGGAGGTGTAAAGTGTCATGATCTGCTATGCCAGAGTTCCCTCTTATTTCTCGAATTGAATCATGAATATCCTGGAGAAGCATGGTTTGATAGCTGGTGAACGTGAGATTTGAGTCCTTGAAGGTGTTGCATACTATATCGTAAATCTCACGCAAACCATAGTGAAATATTTGCCTATGCTCATCCGGATTATCCTCAGCAAAGATTTCCTTGATCCGATCTGTAAGGAAGGTCACGATGTTAACCATTGAACCTTCTGGTATAGAGGAAGGGATGTAACGTGACCTTTCAGTAAAACTCACATACTCGAGATCTTCGGAAATCTTTTGAGCATGAAACTCAATAGTGTAGTCTATGTAGAACCTGTGAGGAGAAGTCTCGTCAATGTAGTCATTCCTTGCCATAGAATTAAGTATGCCCCAAAGATTATTCATTAGTCGAATATCAGCATCTGCATCAGGTTCCCAGTAGCACGGTACATTTCCTCGTGGAAAAAATGCAAAAACTCACTTTGTTCGCAGGAAAATAGGAATGCGGATCTGATCAGAGTGTCATAGATCTTCCGGTAGATGCGCTTCTGTTCTTCAAAGAACTCCAGCTCTTCAGATGTAGGTCCAGTGTTTTGTTGTAGCAGCTGAGCAGCGAGATCTTCGGTGAAGGCATTGAGACAATTGTGGAAGAATCTATAATCTTGGGAATTCTCGGCTTGGTTGACTTCAGACTCAGCTATGATTTCCTCAATCAAGGCTTGTTGTCGTGGAGTGTACTCATTGGTCGAGTTAAGGATAATGCTAGTCATAGTGGGTATGTCATTCTCGAACTCTTCGATAGCACTTATCATCTCCTCATGGTTAGTGATAATTGGAATTTACGGAGAAGGTGGATCAGCAGGAGGTGTAGGAAGATGGATAGACCGGATATCTACTGGAATATTAGCGTAGACGATGTCATCCACGTTACTCTCTATGAATGGAGAATCCCTAGCCTAGGAATCAGGGAACTCAACATGATCGGATGGTGGCTGGGTGTCATCGGTGATTTGAGATATCGGTTGTGAAGAATGCATTTCTATATCTCTCCCCTCCTAAGAGTCAACATCTCGGCTGGATTTAGAGGTACCTCCAAATTCGAATAGCGTTCGAGGTGCGGATGCGTTGAAGGTAGGATCCTTTGAATACAACTCTGGTAACCGGGAAGCTTTGTAAGCTGAGATCTTCATCAGGAGTTTGTCTCTAAGCTCTGGGTGTTGCTTTGATAATGCAATGGTTTTCTCGATATTTAGCAGAGCGTCGAGTCGAGGTGAGATAAGAGGCTTAGAGGGGTCTATAGCTGAGGATATAAGCTTCTCCATAGTCATACCGAATCTTGCATCGTGTGGTTCATCAGTAAGTGGGTTGTCCTCTGATTCGTCATCTGACAGGGGAATAATGTTCGCGATCTGCATGATTTCTTCTGTCGGATAGGTGAAATCAAGTAAGTTGTGATGCGGTGGAGTGGATTGGTATAAGTCTTCTTCTTCAGGGTCTTCTTCCATTTCTTCTTCGGATTCCTCCATTTCTTCTTCTTGTTCAGTTTCTTCTTCCTCCATTTCTTCCGGTTCTGACTCATCTGGTTCTGAATCTCCCGTCTCTTCTTCTGAATCTGACTCTTCTGTTGATGATATGAGGCAAGTGTGCTCATCAGGCACGTAGGTGTCTGACGGTTCCGAATCAGAAGTGTCATCGTCCGAAGTGATCCTGCCCATAGAGATGGCATATATTTCTGCATGCTCAGTCAGAAGCTCATCAGCCTGGTTGATCTTGTATGCAATAGTTTGTCCATGTGCTCTGAGGCTGATAGTCTGCGAGTAAACATCAATAATAGCACGAGCAGTATTCATAAAAGGCCTTCCTAGGATAATGGGGATATTGATGTCTTCCTGAATATCCATCACTACGAAGTCAGTTGGGAAATAAAACCTATCCACTTTTACCATGACATTTTCATCTATGCCTCTAGGATATCGGAGAGTTTGATCGGCAAGTTGGACGCTCATTCCAACGGGTTACAGTAGTCCTACTTCAAGTCTGGAGTAGAGTGAGTAGGGCATGAGGTTGATGCTCGCTCCGAGATCGGCCAAGGAACGAATCATGCCAGAGTGATAAATAGAACAGGGCAGGGTGAATCGGCCCGTGTCTCCTAGTTTTTTCGGAAGGGAATTCTGAATGACGGCGGAGCATTCAGCGTTAAGAGAGATTTTAGGTACTTCGGGTACCTTTTCCTTAGTAACCAGCATGCGTCGAATGTATTTGGAGCCGGAAGGGATTCTAGACACGGTGTCTAAGAATTTTCCGTCGAGTTTGAAAGATTTAGCGTTAAATCTTTTTCCGATACGATGAGGGAAGGGGACTCGAACTTCCTGAGTAGGGGTAGGTACGGGTTTGGTCTTATGAGTTTTTAGGTCACATCAACCAACACTGGTCTTATGAGTCCTCCTAGAATTCCTTGGTTTGGTGGGAACATTTGGTCTTGGTTTCGGTTTTTTAGCTGGTGGGCAGACAGTTGAGTTAACAGAACTCTTGAAATCATGCAATAATCTGCCTTACACTGATGGGACATATGAGATCTCCCACCACAATTATAACATTTTCTGTTATTGACCTTGGGGGATTTAACAATAGGTGTAGAGGTTATATTCTTGTTTAACTGCTGGTTACTATGAGTAATCAGCTGTTGAACTTGAATTGTAAGCTGATCAAACTTCTTAGATTAGACTTGGATTTCAGAAGGATCAACAGACATTTTACCTTTATCCTGAGTTGGTTGACTCTTAGGGATTGAATTTAGTTCAATTTTCTTCCTGGGAGTCAATGTTGGTTTACCTCTAGTAGATCCATCATTAGATGTTTCACATCTATTTATGCTAGTTGACCCAGCTTTGGGTTTTCCAGTATTATCAGCTTTCAGAATCTTAGGCTGGGTGACCTTAGATTTTGACACATTTTCAGACATACATTTCTTAGGTGGAGAAATAGTTGATTCATGATTTGAACTACTTGTTTCTTCGGCCTTTGTGTCCTCTATGATCTTCATCATGGATTCAACTTGAACAGCAGGTCTTACAAATTTGTTTGTTATGACCTTTTTACCAGCAACAACTTTTGCAAATGTTTTTGGTAGAATTGGTTCACTGTTTTCAATTGGATACATCATGGTGACTTCAGATATGGCAGCATCTGCTTCATAATCTCCTCCTAAGATTGCTTTCACTTGATGTGGCACTTGCTCTTGAACACATTTGGCTGTTCTTCGAGTAGAATGACACCAAGATTCAACAACCTTCTTTAGAGTGACTAATTGATGTTTAGTGTCAGCTGTTTCTTGTAAAAAGGTTTGAGAAGCATGAACTTTTGATTCAAGTTCAAGTTTTTCTGATTTAAGAAACTTGTTTTCATTTTCCAAAACATTTATCTGAGATTTTAACTCTTCAATAGTTATCTTAAAATCATCTTCTCTTTTGCTTGCCATTTCTATGTCAATTCTTAGATAATCAAACATTTCTGCTTTCTCATCATTAGTATATGAGTGAAAGTTTTCAACCTTATACAACATAGTGGGCTTCCAGTCTCCAGATTGCATTTTGTTGTCTGCTTCCCTCATATCAGTCAGAAATGTGAAATCAACCTTCTCCTCTACAGCTTCTTCTTTGGCCATCATACACTTGCCATACTTGCTAATCATTTGATCATCATTATCACTTTCACTTGATGATGATGATGAGGATGATGAACCACTATCATCCCAATCATGTGATTCAGCAATCAAACCTTTTACTTCAGACTTGTTCTTGTCTTTGGACCCAGCTTTGACTTCAGCTTTCATTGCCTTGTACTTAGCAACTTTTGAAAAGGAGTCAGCATGTGATGTGACTTTCTTCGATTCACAATCAGCAGCATAATGACCAACTTTTCCTCAATTATAACATTCAGCTTTGGAAAACATTCTTGACTTGCTAGAATTTCCTGTTATGCCTCTCTTGCTAAACTTGAAACTAGATTTGCCTTTTCTTCAGTTGAATTTTCTGAATTTCTGAGCCAGCATAGCCATTCCATTGGCAAATCTTTCAACATCATCTTCATCACAACTTTCATCACTACACTCTTCTTCAGTCAATACTTCTTCTTCACTTGGTTCTGACTCTTCTGGACCAGCTCTGACCTTTTTCACAAGTATGGCTCTGGACCGCTTCTTCTTAGCTTCAGCAACAACAAGTGCAGAATTTGACTTTTCTGGTAACTTCCAATTTTCTTTCAGATTCTTTTCTAACATGGCTTTTGACTTTTCATGGTTCGTTAGAGCACCATAAAGTGAGGCCAAGTCAAAATTCTTGAGAGTATGAGTAATTCTGAGAGATGTAGTCGCTTGTTCCCATGAAGGTGGTAATGAATCAATGAACTTATTGATAACAGAGAAATTATCATAAGTAATAACCATGGCTTCAAGATCATTCAACAAACCAGTGAATCTGGTGTATGTGTCTAGCAGAGATTCACTTTTATAACTGAAGAACATTTCATATTCTCTTTTAAGAGCTATGATATTGTTTTGTTTCACTTCTACTTTTCCTTCATAAGCAACATCAAGAGCATCCCATATCTTCTTGGCAGAAGATAATCTGCATATAGAGTTATACACAGAATTTGGGAGTGAAATAGCAATTTGAGTTCTTGCTTTTGCATCAAGTCCAATTTTTCTTTTCTCTTCATCAGTATACTGACTTGGAGTTTTTGGAACTTCTCTGGTAGATGCAGGAGTACTACCAGAGGCAGGAACAGTGAGTGAAGTAGTAGGAACAAAAGGTCCATTTTGAACAATGCCTGGAATCAATGGATCAATGGACTCAAAGTGAAGCATCATCCTAGACTTCCATGTTTGAAACTCTTTAGGATCAAACTTAGGAGGTCTAGATGCTGAGCCTTTTTCCAGATAAGCAGAGTTTGAACTATATGCAGCCATCATAACAGATCAAAGATTAGAACAATCTTAATCTGCTCTGATACCAGATGTAGGTCCTGAAATATATGAATGTGTTGTAAAGGGGGGGTGAATACAACTTCTTTTGATCTAACCTAAACACAAGTAAATAAAACAGTAACACAAAGATGTAATTTTCAACTTAATTCTTTTATTTCAATTGAATCAAAGAATTACAAAGTTAACTTAAAGCGGAATAGTTAACTTGTTGAACAAATTACACTTTCACTGCTACAACTCTAGAACACACTAAGAGTTGGCTAAACACTGTTCTATTACTCTGCCTATATCAAATTGATTGATCGAAATTCACACTTAGCCAATTCTGCTAAGTCTTCTATTTATAGGCGAGCTTGAACACATTGAGTAGTTCTTCAACCAATTAGAACACTTGACGCGTCTTCTGCTCCATGGGCTAATGTCGGACGTGCCCAATAACAAACAGAATTGTACTGCAGACACATTCTGCATTGTGCAGAGCTTGTCTAGAGTGCACTACACGCGCCGTCGTATTGGCTAAGAATAGCAAGGGGTACACCGTGCCACAAACGTCCACAATTGATAGCTGTAATTCTTCGTACACTATCTCAAGAGTTGTCTGGACACACATATGATGCACCCAAGTGTTTGCATAAATGTCAAGATTGAATCTGTACAATCTTGACATTCTTCATTCTCTGAGCTGGCTGCAAGCATTCTTCATTCCCACCGCTGGGGCTTCAGAATCTATCTTTAACTTGTCTTCGACTTGTTGAAAGCAAAACATGAGTAGTCAGCTCAGGAAACAACCTTCATTATATGAAAGCTGGTTAATTAGAATTTTCTATGTTGGTTGAGCATAGCCAGCACACAGACATTCTTTTGAACCCAGCACGTAGACTGACTTATGCGATGTTTGAACTATTGAGATGAAACTCTATGTTGGCTGTTCATGATTCATACATAGTGTTATTTTCAAGTTGTTGTCATCATAAAATCAATTATAAGGGATCATGCCTCAACACATATGCTTTATGTAGAGTTGATAATGAAGTAACTTATTAAAAACTTGTATGCGACAATATCTTCACGACTTCATAATTGATAAAATATGTGTTTTACGTAATAAGTGATGACAAAGACTTTCATATTGGCTATAAATGAATATGAATAATAATAATAATAATAATATCTTCCATTGACATAATCTTTTATGAAGTTAAGGTAGATCAAGATGTCCGACATCTTAAAGGTATCACAATATGTATTTAATTGTTTCCTTACAACTTTTTTTTATTTTTATTTTTTGCATTCCATGTAATAATGGGAAAATAATAAATGCTAAATCATATTGTTCACTACTAATAGTTTCTTATTTTTGTTGTAGGATGATTTTTCATGTGGAGAATATTTGATGATGTTTTTATAAGAGAATATCATTTTAACATAGAAAAGAATAGTAATAGTATGATTGTCAATTTGTCATGAAGTTGAAACTTCAAAATAGCATTAAATTACCCATTTGTTATATTATATAAATAATAATTAATTATTTTTATAGTATTTATCTACAAGAATATGTTGACATTGCATTAATACCTCAAGAATAATAGAAAACAAAATGATCAAATCAAGATCACATTAAGATTTTCATGAAATCTTTTAAAACTTATTTGATAGAATGATTATTATGTTTTTAAAAACTTTAAATATTTATGATTCGTGTGAGTTTAATTGGTATGGCATTTTTTTCTACTTAATGTATATTTTTTGAATTTAGTTTTGGATGGTGATTATAATAGTAATGAATTATTTTGTGTTTATCTTATATGTTATATGTTAAATATTACTAACGTAACACATGATCAAAAGTTAATTTAAAATGCGTATTCAAAAAATCATTCCGTTTTAGCAATATACGTTTTATGTATTACAAGAAAAACCATTATATATATATATATATATATATATGAGTTGAATCAAGGGAGGAAGATTTTTAACGAGAGAAAGGAGAGAATCGATCTGAACCCTTAATTTAGGCAATCAACGACCAAAAATTGTTGATGACAAATTTGACAGATGGAGGGGGATAATTGTACATTTAGACACCAATTTATAGTAAACCGTCATACACAATCTGAAATGCCCATGTTTTTGACTTTTTAGTTAGTTGCGACAATTTAGGAATTTAACTCCAAGAAAGCGGACTTTCTAATTTTACTTTGTAAATCAAATTTACGAATCTAATACTAATTTGTAGGTCGCCTTTCTTCTATATTTGCGATTATAAATATAGAAGTTGGTGTTTACTAAAAATTACTCGTAGTAATTCAAGTTTGAGTTGAGTTTGGGAACCAAAATATTTATTTATAGCTTTATGAAGATAGACTTATCCTGAAAGAATGATAAATTTCATATGAACGTTAACTAACGTTCACGGTATCATAATTCTTAAGTCGATGAGATATCAGTTGAATTATTATTAATGAAATGAACGTAGTATAAATATACCAAATCATACATATAACGCAACTTAATCATAGCACAAACCTGATCTCATCAAAAAATTTAGTTACACGATATTGCTCAATCACACATTTATCATATAACACATATGGTGAATCGTTGTATATTGATGTTTTATCTATTAACAAAGCAGCAAAAAAGTGTTAACACATATTGTGAAGTGACTGAATCATAGAATGAATTAAGTGAATCAAAGTATGAATACGTTGAATCATAATAATATAATGTTGAATCTTAGTATGAACATGATAAATACGTTAAAATTCAGAATAAAAGCAAACTAATATATCATACGTAATTTGATATATTTGTGGTGTCTGCATCACTTGAATTACACATATTTAAAAAAGTACGAATAAACTTAGATGCATCATATATACATCATACTTATAATCCAACACTACGTGCCTTATTTATTTCTTTAATGTTGAGAAACTTAGTATATGTGATTGCTCAATTGTAAAGAAAAAAAGTAGAAAAAAATAGGAATTTGATTTGAAGTAAAAGAATCGATAATAATAAAGTGTTCAAAAATTGAATACCTAGAAAAATATGTTTCAAAAATTGAATATACAGAAACAGAAACTAAACATTTATTATAACATGCCAAAGATTGATTCACTTTGATGATGGCGGATGAAATTCCACTTAATGACTTTGATATGAGCTCTTATGCTTTTTTTTGGTTTTAAAACAATTACTTTAAACAAAAAAAAAAACTGCCTCGGTAGTTTTAGGAAATAAAGCATAAAGATTACATTATTTAATGTTGAGTAAATACCCATCATATCCTTCTACACTGATTTTAAATTAGTGGTTTAGAATGCTTCTCCCCTTTCTCTCATATAATATTCTTCTTTTTAGATCCTTCAAATATATATATATATATATATATATATATATATATATATATATATATATATATATATATATATATATAGTTGGGGGATCTAAAAAGAGAAGAAATTTTGTGGAGAAGAGGGGGAAGGAATGATGACCAATCATTTCTAATTTAGGTCAAAGGATAGTATAGTCTTTTCTTATTTAGTTAATTAAAAAATAACATATAATTTGAATTAGTAAATGTTGGGTGGTTTATGATCATGCAATATTTTAGGAAGTTAAACAAAAAAGATATAAACATATCAAACCATTTTAGATAGTGATTTACGTTTGCATTTTTTGGATCTGCACACACAATTTAGATTGATTCATACATACACACATTTTTTGAAACCACTTATTTCATCATTTGCATACGCATCAATCCAAACATGAAGAACTCATTTCTTTCATTTTTATTGTGATTCACGTTTGCATTTATTCGATCTGCACACATTAAAGTGATCGATTCATATATATATTCATATTTTTTTAAACCACTTCTTCCATCAATTTTGTACATACGTACATATCAATATTAACGTGAAGAACTTATTTCTTGCATAAATTTATACAAAACGTGAAGAACGACTTTATCAAAAAAATCTGTCCACTGACTTTATCTCCCAGCATTTTCGGAATGATGTGGCTAACCCGTAGTCTCTTGATGTCATCATGAATTTCCCTTTGAAATCTTGCACAATGGGGTCCTCGGTACTCTCCTTTTTTGTGCTTTGATCTCTTTTTCACTCATCGGAAACCCATATACTTCGTTAACTGCCTCTCTCGAGACTAAAAGTTTCCGCCCACAAACATTAAGCGTGATTGTTTCTGAATCGTAGTGTTCCAGTAACCAAAATCCTAGTTTCAACGGCATCTTGCTAACATCAATATCCGGCACATGTTCGAACCCAATTCGTCTCACAACATCCATTTGTTCATCAGTAATTTGAGGAAGCAAATCAACTATAATGCTTGGTGGGTTTTTGATGTTAACAGATCTCGGTTTTGTTTTTACCATTTTCACCTCTCCCTTGACGTTTACTTCGCTTATATCATCTCCTCTCTTCCGTTTATGACTTCTAAATTCCTTAGGAGGAGGTGTCTCGAAATCATCATCTGAATCATACTGATTCACTTGGGTCTTATCTGCAACATTGAAACTAGACCATTAAGCATAAGAAGAGGCTACACATACATTGAGGTACTGCATCAACAATAATATACTATTATAATACGCAATATGTATATTAACAATAATATAATCAAAATTACGCTACATACGCAATATGTATATTAACATAAAAGTCTTGTGATTCTACAAATCTCATATCTTATGTTGTGCTTACTCATAATTTAGTTGATCACACAATCATAAGATTGATTCATCTAATTCTGTTCATTGATTCAGATTAACATAAGATTGATTCATCTATTTAAGAGAGTTCACCTTAAATAATCAGTGGCTGATTAAAAGTTACAGAACCAGAAGTGGTACACTGTCTTCCTAATCCGAAATTCAGCAATCTAACATTGTGTTCATTGATTCAGACTAACATAAAATTGATTCATCTATTTATGTTCATAAGAGAGTTCACCTTAATTCTATTCATTGATTCGGATTAACATAAAATTGACTCACACAATCATAAGATTGATTCAACTAATTCTAATTCTGTTCATTGATTCATCACATCCCTTATATTCAGTTTGTTTTTGTTTATCAGTAAAACTAAAACTTCCATTATCATTTAAAGAACAACACAGGCATAGTTGGCATGTACATTGTATGTCCCAAAAAATACATTAAACTACAAGCTAATAACCTTCTTTAATACTTCTCTATCATAATTGATTCATGGGATCATAGCAATAACTCACAAAAAACACACAAAAATCGCTTACATTGGTTTTCTTAGTTTGTTAAATAATGTGTTTTTAACATCTTCAAACAACCCCAACAACCCTCAGTTTCCATAAAATTTTCAAATACAGTAGAAATAAAGTAAACTTACAACGTCACGTTGAATCACCATTATCAATCGTATATGAAATAAACATGAGTAATTTATAAAACTTTACCTTTCACCCTCGATTGTTGCACAATGCCTGATTTCACCATAATGATCAACGATATACGATTCAGTCACTTTAAACCACCAACAATGAAACACGAGTATACGAGGTTGCATGATTCAGTCGCGGTTTAAGATTGTGCCTCTTCCTTCTTCCTACGAAAATTACTATTAGGGGTTTTTTGTTTGAATATAGCGCCGATTGAGAGGGGATGCAGGGGAATTTTGATCGGCCTTTTTTTTGCATGAAATCCGAATTGTTGGTATCTCTCTAATTAAATGTGTTTAATTTCTAACAATATGTGTAACACCCGCCAAATTAGGACTAGTGATTAGTGTCTAATCAGTTGTTAATGCATGTAATTAGTTGGTTTTAGGCTAATTAATGTATCAAATTTTATATATTGTTGAATATATACGAATATGCGATTTGAGTAAATTATACAAGTTTCAAATCGAATGTGATTCGGTTCAAATAAATACGGACGTTGGTGGCCAACTTTATTAAATATAAAAGTATTTAATAATGACATAGTACCCAAAAATATTATTTTGATAATATTCTAGACCCTTCTGTATTGTATGAATAGACGCTTACGCGATTAAATACTAAACGCGCAAACAACCGGAATAAAGTTGAATTGTATTTTATGACACTATTATTAAGTGTTATCGATAAAACATCCGTATTTTAAAAACCCACAATTTGACGTGTATTAAATTATTTAAAAAGTTTAAACAATTAGATAAACGAACACCGCACGGAGCGCGACTACAGGAGCTGAGAAAGTGAGGCTTTCATCAAAACCCCACTCTCTCCTTTTCTTCCTCCTCATTTCTCACATTCTTCTCCCTCCTCTTCTCTCTTTTCTCTCATTTTACCACCAAACCACCATCAACATAATCTACAAAATAACACCACTAAACCACCTCGGATCATCTCGTTCGTTTGGAAGAAAAGAACCACCGCGTCACGATCTACACTCCTACCTTTCCGGAATCTTGATTCATTAACTTGTAAGTTTCTGACGAAAACTCGAAACCTCTCGATTTTAAGTGTTTTTAAGTTTTAGTTGTTTCTTTAAGCTTAGAATGTCCTTATAAGGGTTGGGTAAAAGGATCAGACCAAACGGAAACCCGAAAACTCGTTTTTGGCTCAAAAATTCGTTAACAGCCTTAAGTGTCGCAACGAAGGTGCAGTATAGCGTCACTTCATGCGTCACTTAAGTGACGCATTGAGTGTCGCTAAAAGCCCTAATCATGCGTCACTTGCATAAGTGCCGCATAAAACCCCTTTTTTCCCGACACTTACCTCCGTCACTTGTTTAGTGACGCCTAGAAGCCTTAACCGACACTCATACCCGACACTAATGGAGTGACGCCACCTTATGCGTCACTTACCTAAGTAACGCCCTAAACTCAGAATTTCCAATTTCATGCGTCACTTCCTAAGTGACGCCCAAGCTACCTTAGTGACGCCTCAGTATGCGTCACTTCCGTTAGTGACGCCCTCACTCAGATTCTGCCTTTTCATGCGTCACTTCCTAAGTGACGCCCAAGCCCCTAAGTGACGCATAAAACAGAAGGTTTCAAACTAATTTTACACTAAGTATTGAGGCCCAAATTTGACGCCCCATTTCACCCAAATTCAAGTCCAGATGCGTTTTTCACCAAAGCAATATAGTAGAAATAAAAATTTTCCAAGCTGACCTGGCAGCTCGACCCCAGCCAGGGGCTCTGCCCCTTGGACCCCGCCAGGGGCTGCCGCCCCTTGGACCCCACTACCAGGGGCGCTGCCCCCGGACCCCCGTCATTAACGGGCTTCGCCCTTACCCGAGGTTCACGAGTAACGGTGTTACATCTAAACTTTCACACAAAGTGTTAAACTTGTATAACATCAAACACGAATGCGACACAACTTCTAAAACACATTGGAACTTACTTTTAGGTATAACACTTCAAAATCATCAAAATAATAATGTGGGATTATTATTACAAACAATCACCAACGGGTCGTACACATTTTCAAACACTTAAACAAACAACCAAATCGTGGAAATTTGGACATTCTAGTTGAACAAATAACTACAAGGGTGATCTTTTAGATACCTTCTCATGTATATAACCATCGCGTGTCGTGGACACCCTCAGGTTACAAGTCTTTGGACTTCAATTCTTGGCTAATCAACTTCAGTTTATTAAGATAAACTCTCAAGACTCAGGTGAGTCTCATGGCCCCTCTTTTTACTGTTTTACTAGGGGTGTGATACATTGCTCTGTTTTTAACACATGAACGCGAGTACATATTTCAATATACTACATGAGTTGTTTTCAACTAATCAAACCAAAGTCCTCCGTCAGTATAGTCTGGTAATACGAAAGTAGCGTGAATATTAGTATATGGTACCATATAGGATTGACCCTCCTCGTCCGGGTTAGCAAGCACTAACCGGGTAAACGGACGTACTAATATTTGGGAAGACGAGTGTAGATTAGGCACTCGTGGAGGCACCTCGCTCGGAATTCTCTATATGGGACCCGACCCTCGAGTTAAGCTTAGACTCTGCGCTCATGGTTGTATACATTATCTGTAACTTTATTTGTTGGATGCACATCAATACTTAAATCTTGCGGTTCATAGAATATTATTTGATACTCAAACATGTGAGCTCACCAGCGTTAGCTGACCCATTTTAGCATGTATCACAGGTACTCAGCAGTAGATTTGGACTGCCCATCAGGATGCATCTTAGCTCGAATCTACATGCAAACTTCAGAGATTTCATTGCATTATTAGATTTTGTATAAGTAATTATGTACTTAAATCTCTCATATTACGAACACGAGCTATGTATGAGTTCAAACTGTTGTAAAACTTTTAATATTAATATATTTTGTTAAAACGACGCATATAGAGTCGTTTGCTATATATCTGTGTGCTTTGATTATTGATTAGTAACACCCAAAGTATGCTTCCGCGAATCATTAAATTTGGGGGTGTTACAATATGAAATCTGAATTGTTGGAAATTAAACACATTTAATTAGAGAGATACCAACAATTCGGATTTCATGTAAAAAAAATGCCGATCAAAATTCCCATGCACCCCCCTCTCAATCGGCACTATATTCAAACAAAAAACCCCTAATAGTAATTTTCGTAGGAAGAAGGAAGAGGCACAATCTTAAACCGCGACTGAATCATGCAACCTCGTATACTCATGTTCATTGTTGGTGGTTTAAAGTGACTGAATCGTATATCGTTGATCATTATGGTGAAATCAGGCATTGTGTAACAATCGAAGGTGAAAGGTAAAGTTTTAATATGCATCGTGATGCATATTAGTTAATATTCATCACAGTGAATATTAACAATTTAATAAATAAATTTTCATCAACTAATGTTATGACTTAAAAATGAAATTCATTCGTTAAAATATTCTTTATAGCATCGATTTTGATTACTATTTACTGGTAAAAATAATCTTTTTGTTGATGTTTTGATTGATAATTGTAATATGCTTCTTGATGAATACCAACGCTTCCCTCCTTCCCCTCAAAAAGGCACTTCCCTCTTGATCACTACCCTATATATGGGAAGGATTAAGAGGGAAACTCATAAATTGAAGGAAGTAAGGAAGTAAATCACAACCACTTATTTTCTCACATCATCTACAACACCCATTTTCTCAATTTTGCCTAAAAGCCAAAATTAAAGCATATAGTTCAATGATTCTTCAATCAAAAATATTGTATATCTTCGAATCCATCAAACACATTCATACACATCTTCAATTCGTCATAATTCGGGGTAGAAGGGAAGCTATTCTCAGCCACACATTCTAGTCAACTCAAAAGTTAATGCGGTGGCATTTTTGTAAATAACTTGAAATTACCTCCCAGCACGTTAACATGCATTTCAAAAGCATGTTGTCAAATTATAATTTAATATATATAAACATCCATTTATCATGAATATTAACTTATATATGTTATTTATATTAATGAATATTATAACTTAACATTCAGTGTTGTATAATAATATAATATTAGTTAAGATTTATCTTTAAAAATGTAAATATCTTACTTTTTTTTAGTTTTTAAGATTCACTGATGATGAATGTTAGCTTATATGTGTTATTGACAATGATGAACACTATAACATTCATTTACAATACATATTAAATAATACATGCATGGTATTATACACAATGATAATAATAACATTCATTTACGATGAATGTAACTGATGTACATTATTATACACTAATGAATGTTATGTTATCACATTCAATTGTGGGTAATAACATGTATACGTTCATAAATATCATAAATGAATGTTTAGAATTATGAAGTTGTAATTTTGATAACATGCTTTTCAGATGAATGATAACGTTATGGGAATTTTTTGAGTTTGTAAAATTCGATTGTAATGACAACCATAATTTGATTAATTACTCGTTTATATATTTTTTACAAAGAAATTTGTTTAATTCTACTGTTTTCATCACCAAATCAAATTTTCTCAAAAAACCCAAAAGTTACACCAAATTCATAATTTTGGATGAATCCGAATTATGACGAATTGAAGATGTGTATGAATGTGTTTGATGAATTCGAAGATTTACAATGTTTTTGATTGAAGAATCATTGAAATACATGCTTTTAGTTTTGGATTTTAGGCACAAAAAAAAGAGAAGATGGGTATTGTAGAAGATGTGAGAAAATAAGTAGCTGTGGTTTACTTCCCTCTGTCTCCCAATTTAAGAGTTTCTCTCTTGATCCTTCCCCTATATATATATATATATATATATATATATATAATAAAATTGACTTAACACTAATATATAGGAGCTTTATTTGTTACACAAAATAGAACTGTCAAGTATATTAAACTAATTAAGAACCTCAATTATAGTATTCACAATTTTATAAACACGTGTAGTTGCCATAATTTAATGTATCACAAATACAATACTTCATGAATGAATGTTATAAATGAGTAGTTTTATACCGACGCGTTACGATGGAATATAAAAAGTTACATTTTAAATAGATAATGTTAGCTATATAATTGATGGTTCTTATGCATTATACCATAATTAGACATGGCTTTCTCATGCATGAAAACTAATTATATAATTAAAATCTACATAAATCTTATGCTTCATACAATATCCAACTATCAACATTTGTTGTTTACATTCACTTACGGTCTACCATATGTATATCATAATCATATATGTTAGTCACCTAAATTGAACATGATAATACCAAGATTTCATCACTATAAGAAAGCATTAATTTGTCCAATGCAATTAGATTACTATTTTAGAAGTCGAACTGCTTACTGATCAGTTTATAGGTTCTCCTTCTACAATATGATGGCAATTAGTGACTCTTTTACTTGACGCTAATAATAGTGTAACTTGGATAATAGAGTTGCCGGACTAAAAATTGTAAACAATGATTCTATAAAGAAAAAAAAATACTCCATGCAACAAATTGCACGGATTCATTCGTGCTCTAAGGGACTTATTCATTCGTGTTCTAAGATTTAAGTCAGGGACTAATTTTGTATAACTGTAAAAGTTGAGGGTTAAATGTGTAAATTATATATTTTTTCTCTAATTCTTAGAGATCAACAACACCAAGGTTTTGTGTTGTTGACAACATTAATGATATTCCTTTTAATGACACCTAGTGATATTACACATCGGAACTTATTTTTTGGTTATACTCGATTTAAATGATTAAATAAAAGACAATACATCAATCAAGTAGGTATTTGAAAGGTATGTAAGGTAAGATATATGCTATTTACAAAAGATAGAATTTGAAAATTATAAAAAATTATAGTGATATGTAATTTTTATTTTAAATGGTATAAAAAGTATCAAAAAATAACTAATTTTTTTAATCTATATGGATTTTGTTTATGAATATAAGTTATTATATTTAGTCATGTAAAATACATAATATATCAAATTAAAAAAGGTGAAGTAATATTTATTACTACTATTTATTCAATAGTATACTCCTCATTTAACTCTTACTAAATGTAGGAGGCTTCAATACATGAAATGAATCATATACCGTATTCATTTGAAGATTATATGAAAATTTAATTTTACTATTTAATACGTTATTATCATTAATAGTTATTATTTTTAGCCGTCTTGCAGACGAAGCTAACTCTAGTAATTAATAGATGTTATAAATCGAACACTTTTGCTCTAATAAATAAGAATTAACCTTCTGAATGAGCTTTAGTTAGAGTTAGTTTCAAATGAGTACAACAATTTTCCGTGAGAATGAAGAATCAATAAGAATGCGTCACACGTCACTAAACTCACTTTTCTCACGTTTTTAAAAATTAAATATCTCCTAAATTGTAAGTCAAAAAATTATAAAAAGTGCACCATAAAAATCGGCATTTTTTTCTCTTCGGCTAGACATCTCACAAGTTATATTTTCAAGTTTCAACGAACTTTTTTTCCTCCATTTTTTTTGGGTTTTGTAATTGATTATCACATTTGATACAACAAGTAACACATGTGATAGTAGTGAGTAATACACATTATACTAATATTTGCACAATCGGTAAAACCCATTAAAAAATGACAAATCCAAGAAAAAAAATGTTGGTTTATATAGTGAAATTTTTATTACTGTATTTATTAATGAGTAATTGATATTTAACTTTTAGAAACATGGAGAAATTGAATTATTGAGATAAAATAAGCTCCCCCGGTTCTGAAAAAGAGCCCTCTTTCTCATTTTTGAATCAATACTCAAAACCCCAAATTACAAACAAAAAAGGGAAGAAAAAATGTTGGAAATTGAAAGATGCAAACGAACAGACGGTAAAAAATGGAGGTGCCGGCTGCCGGTGGTGGAGGGTAAGTCTTACTGTAGCTCACACCTTCACCGACAAAAAAAGAAACAAAAAATAACAACAAAATTACCACAACCACACCAAGATGATGAAGCAGAAGAATGTAATGAAATTGAAACTGGGTCTGATTGTATTATTGTTAAAGATTTGAAATTTGGCACAATGGAGATCGAGCAACCTGTTCCAGTGATTTCAATTTCCAAAAGGCCAATCCGTTCAAAGAATGCTGAACCCAATCCAACTCGTTTACTCAAGGTTCTTCTTTCTTATATAATGCCTAAAATCTGTCTCTTTTACTTTTTGAGTTACCATGTTTTTGCTTATTTATTAGCTACTAATTAAGCCATGTCGATTGTTGCAGCTTTGTTAAATTTGATTATGATGAAAACTTAAAAAACTTAACATTACCCACTACCGGCTTCCATGGTGTATGGGGGAGGTGAGATGTAGACCGGCTTACCCCTACCATAGGTAGAGAGGCTGCTACCAAATTTGATTATTATGTTATCCTTTAAATATCTTCTACTGCTGCAATGTAGGTTGATTTTTGTTACTCATATTATCAGGTCATGTGGGTTTAATAGGTTAAAAATGCTGAATTTTAAGGGGTTAATATTCAGGGCAAATGAGACTGGTCGACCTAGTTATTAGGTAGTAGGTAGAAGAAATGTACTAGCAAGAAGCTAGTAGTTACAACGATCCTAACAGATAACCCTGACCATAAAACTAAGCTATAAATTTGTAATATACTCTCGTTTGTTGTCTCAAAGTGGGTAATATGCTCATTTTATTACCAATGTTGGATACAAACTCTTATTTTGTTCTAATGTGAGTAATAACATGTTATGTTAGTGACTGACTTGTTTGCATTAGTAACCGATTTTTTTATAAAGACTTATGTTGTACTTGTTGTTGTAGTTATTTCTTTCACTTTTTTGCTAGCGGTTTTTCAAGAACACAATAATATAATCTTTTAGGGGGTGTTTCATCTTGTTACTATTGTTACACATATTGTCGAAATCTGCTTCAACATCATGACAATTTTGTTTTCGTCATATCAATCTTGTCCTAGTGTATTCACTATTTTTTACTTATGCATGTAGAGGTTACCAAGTATAAAAGAAAATGTAAAAGCAGTTGCAAAGAAGATCACCAAGAAGTGCCATTGGTGTAATGTTAGTAGCTACAAAGCTCTTGTCAAGGTTTCAACTTGCAAAATGCACCTCTTTTGTCAAGAATGTATTGACGAAAGGTCTGTTTACCCTTTTAGATCAATCTCAGATGGCATCAGGATCAGGAGAGGAGGCTCATTTCCGAAGGAAGGGAGTGGACGATGATGCACTGATGGTTTACTATTTGATGCACCAAACAAATTATTAAATCTAGTACATGATGGGTCACACTTCAATAATGCACACTTTATTTTTAAATTTCGATGCCTCATTATATTGTAGTGCATCTCTTTCGCTCCCTATTTCCGTACGAAGCCTTTGCTCCTGATCCTTCTCGGATACTAGTAATAATACTTTTCTTGTTTTCTTTTCTCTTTGTGATTTGGTCATATAGCGCATGTGTCGTAGTCACATGGAAGTCGGAGTGTTTCTGTAAGGAAACGTGGATTGGAAACACGGTTATAATGGTTAGATTTAAATATATATGTATTCTAAATAAACCTTAGCAAAGTTGTTGCATTCTTTATGGAATGGATCCTATTTTACTCACTTGAATCTGACTATTCTGCTTATAAGGTACCAAAATCGCCAATCTTTTTAATTGAAATCACCGATCTCATTAACTTTTTGGAACTTTGATTTCTGAGATCAATATTGCGATCCGGTACTTGTTTGATACGGATTAAAACGTTTTGGAACGTCAATTTTTTCATCCAATTCACGATCCTGATCGTTCCGGAACGAAAATGTACCGTGATCCAGTACGTACTGTCTAAAACAGAAATGGTATGTTGATAATAGAGTAAATGATTTATGATCTTTGTCTTTTAATTGAATTGGAAGCTTGGTGATCTGAAGTTGCATTTACCTTTTTAAGTTAATTTTATGATTGAATTTTTCCTTTTCTTATTTGAATGAATTTAGGCTTCACTGTAAGGTGGCAATCTTGAGAAAGTGTCCTGTGTGCCAAGGGGAGACGAAAGAAAAAGCTAAAGAAATTAAAACACAGGTTTGTTAACATCAATATCCTAAAAATGCTGACAATCCACACTTAATTTGATTATATATTATTATATGCTGACAATCCATCTTATATAAGGAGCTGGTTTTATGCGATATTGAAGAGGAAAAGGAGCTGGTCGTTTATAGTCATGAAAATGCTTTTAACAAAAGTCACCAACTTTATATGATCCGGGAGCTACTTCTTGTGATGGAAAAGATGAATCAAGAAAAGATGATTGAGCTGGATACGGAAGCTAAACACATAGGTAGAGGGTCGTATTTTTTTTAAAGGTGGCAAAACGGGTTCTGGTCAAAGTAGATTAAAAGTTTTATATGGGTTGAAACAGGCCGGTTCGGTTGATCTGCAAACAACTTTGTGTCCATTTTTTCAAATTTATATAGATACTTAATGGTTTCAATTGAATTACTAAAAGCATATCATTACGATGATAATGCCAGTTTGATAAAAATGTGAAAACTGGAGAAGATAAATACAGTGTTGTAAAACTCGGCCTACACTGCCGAGTACTCGAGGTGTACTCGGGAATTATGCATGGTCCGAAGCGAATCGGCATTAATCGGTAAAAAAAACGGTCAACTGAGGTCAACGCGGTCAAACACGGTCAAACTCGGATTACACGGTCAAAATCGGTCAAACATGGCCAAAGTCGGGGTGTACTCGGGTCAAAGTCAGTTTCTGAATGGATATTTCATGGAATCTACCTCTTTCTTTCTAAAGAATTATATGAATTATGTTTATGTTACTACTTTATTGACAATTATTTTTATATTTTTGCACATATATTATTGAAAATTAGTAATTAAATGTAAAAAGTCAACAAAAGTCAAAATCCGAGTACTCCCCGATTACACCCCGACTAGGCCGATTACTCCTTCGGAGGTCCTTGCCGAGTACACCCCGACTAGCGTTTTTTTCAACCATGGATAAATAACATATTTGTTCACTCTTGTTGATGATAACATTTTGGAAACTAAACTCCCAAAAAATGATTGAGGTTTACATTTTGCGCGAGTTCAACCCATTTTCCTTTTTAAACAAATATGTTTTTTACCCAACTGAATGATAAAACTAAAAATAATTCTAACTCTAATTTTCGTGTTACTGTTTTGGGTATGGGTACAATTTGTTAAATACAGGAGTTAGTCAAGACCAACTACAAGTTCCAGTTGCAATTTACCCTCAGAAGAAGGAATGCAGGTGTGTTTTTGAAACGGGAGGTGATTCGTACACCACCAAAATTTAGCCATACACCACTAATATGCATCAGTACAACCTGTACAACTCCTTAAAGCAGGATTGGTGGTGTATGGCAAACTTTTGGTGGTGTCCAAATCAACTCCCTTTTGAAATGTCATTTATAACAATCCTTCATCTGATCATGTACTTTTAATAACCTACAATCCTATTTATATCTTAACTTGACGAGCAGTTTTTGCAAAGCTTGCCTTGGAGATGCTCACAGAAGCTGTGGTTACTGCTCTTATATTCTCTGCATACATTGTTGTAAAGAGCTCCGTGATGGATACTTACATCCGGGTCTTGAGGATTTTAATAACATGAAAACGGATAGAAGTAAATGGAGAAAGATACCATGGAGGTTTCATGTAGACGGACGTATAATATGTCCTTCTAAGAAAGTAGGTGGTTGTGGGGTGGGTCTCTTAAATCTAACCTGTTTTTCCCCATTTTATATCTCAAAAGATCTTGAAGCGAGTGGAAAGGAAATAGTTTGTAAGTATCACTTAACGAAACATTTTGGGTTATCTGAATCTTCGGCATGTTTGCTTTGTCACGGAAATGAAGTTGGTATTGAAAAATTAGGAAACTTGATTGGGAATTTTTCGAAAATTCAAGAATTCAGGGAAAAGAATGTTGAACATTTCATCAAGCACTGGAGAAAAGGTCAGCCTTTAATTATCCGTGACGTGATTCAGAGTAAACCTGAACTGAATTGGGATTTCAGTTATGTGTTTTGTGAGTACCTCAAAAGGACCGCTGAATCCTCTCAATCAGAAAGCACTTCTGATTGGTGTGAGGTTCAGTTTTTTAGAAAGCAGATTTTTTCACGGGGCAGAACATATGCAAACGTGTGGGATGAGTATTTAAAATTCAAACTTCAATTATCTTTAGGTTCTTTTGAAGATTACTTCCCAAATCATTACAATGCTGTCATGCAAGCTTTGCCTGTTCAAGAATACATGAATCCTTTCAAGGGTTCTCTCAATCTTGCTGCGTATTCACCACATCAAATCCAAACTCCTAACTTGGATTCTCATGTTGAGATCTCATATGGCAGACCGCAAGACTTGATGGAAGCAGATTTCTTACAGAAGTTATGCTGTCATGCATGTGACATGGTAAATTTTTAATTATTTTATTTATCATATAAATAAATGGACCTTCTTATACTCTCTCGGACCCGAATTAATTGTCCACCTTTCCATTTTGATATGCCCCAATATAATTGTCTACTTCCAAATTTCAACCAATCAAAAAGTTTTATGTGGTAAAGATAAATCTTATTGGTGGAACCAAGGTTGAAAAAGTCGTAAGTCGGGGATTAGTCGGTCGGGACATTTTACGGACTAGTCGGAGATTAGTCGGATTTTGACTTTTATTGACTTTCTAGTATTTAATTAAATTTTCAAAATTATATATGAATAAATATAGATGAGAACCATAAAGATAAACATAGATATACATAAACGTTAACATAGTTGTCATAAAAAAACTCCAACATAAACATTGTAGTTCGATTGTTCAAATTACTCATTTTTTAAAAAGTTGACGATCTTTGACCAGCCCAAAAACCCGTGTTTGACCCGCTTTTTCCCGTGTTTGACCCGCTATTTGACCAAAACCCCGTCGTTGACCTGCTTTTTGACCCAAAACCCCGTCTTTTCGCGTTGACCCGTCTTTGACCGACTTTCTGACTGACTTGGCCATGGATTAGTTGGTAGCCATAATTGGCCGACTAATCCCGTCTTTTACAACCATGGGTGGAACAGTGTAATGATTGTATTTTTTTTAAATGCACGCTTTGTTTTTGTAAAGAGTAAATTTTTTTAGAAAACTTGTTTCCTATTTTTATCTGTTTTGTTTTTTCTGCTGTTTATAGATTAATATTCTTGCACATGCTACCCAACGTGCTGTTCCCGAGAAAAAGCTCAATGAAATCAAGATCTTGACGCACAAATATAGTTCACAAGATCACATGAAGTCTTCAAGAAAGACTAGAAACGGAAATGAACTTGAGGGGATGTATGCAAGTACATCAAGGGTGGATGACACGTGTACCAGTGACGTGGTTTTAACTTCTGATGATTCAAGCATGGCCGACTCTGATGATGAAGATATTTCACAAATTATCAATACTTGTGGGGCCCGGTGGGATATATTCCGTAGAGAAGATGTTCCAAAGCTGGTAGAGTTTCTGAAAAAGTATTCTGATAAGTTAAGGAGATGTTATGGCTCCCCCAAGAAGGTACTGTCTCTGCCTTTTATATATCTTTTACAGTATAAAAGACAATATATTGAATTATTTGGATTGCATTACAGGTTGCTCATCCACTTTTTGATGAAATCTGCTTCTTAGAAAATGATCATAAAATGAGACTCAAGAAAGAATTCAGTAAAGTCTTCTTCTTTCAACATGTTAGCTTTAATTCTTTTTTATTATAATTAGTGGTCATTTATTTGCATTATTTATTTCCATGACTAGATGTAGAAGCATTTAGTTTTGTGCAAAATGTTGGTGAGGCTGTTATCATTCCTGCTGGTTGTCCTTACCAGATTCAGAAAGTTAAGGTAACATGTCAGGAGTTCTCTTATAGTATGCATCTTTATTTTTATATTTTACATTACCCAATACCGTCTTCCACGGTGTATAGGGGAGATGAGATGTAGACAGCCTTACCCCTACCATAGGTAGAGAGGCTGCTTCCAGAAATGGACCTCCGGCCTGCTGGGGGTGAGGATCGAACCCTTGACCTCTGTCTCCAAAGGCAAGGGGCTTAACCACTTGATCCAACCCAGCTTGTTGGTATGCATCTTTATACATGTGTTATAGATGCATGTGATTCATTTTACAATGTTTACTTATTTGTAGTCATGTGTCAACGTGGTTATGGAATTCATCTCACCGGAGAGTGCATCAGAGTGCATCAAAGTTTGTGATGAACTTCGTCTGCTTCCTGATAATCACAAAGCCAAAAGGAAAATGCCGCAGGTAATTATTTTGACATGGTATTCTTTTTTCTTCTACTGTTATTGCGGTGAGTATTTCAAATGTAGATGGGTAGAAGGATAAAGTTTTTCCTGTTCCGGGTAGGGCAAGTCTTCTGTTTGACTCAAATGTACGCGGCCCCATTTCTGACCCTATCCCCGGCGACCCCCAAGAGTTTATCTTGTGAGGTTTGAACCTGAGACCTCTTGTGAGGACATCAGGTTGCCTTACCACTAGGCCGCCGATGGTTTGAGTATTTATAATGTATGCAAATATTATTTTCAGGTAGAGAAAATGGTGATTAATCGAATGCAGGCAGCAGTTGAAGAAATCCGCAAGGTTTTACCACCAGAGTAAGTTGTTGTGTTGGCTCAAAGATTGGCTTGTGTAAGTTGGTGTGCACACAATTTGAAAGCTCGAGCTGTAAAATGTTTCTCAAACTGCTTATGGCTCTTTGCGAGACAAATGCTTACATGTGTTATCTTTCTTTGAGTTGATATGAATTATAAATTACATCTTACAACACAAAAATCAGAATTGACTAGTATGCAAAAGCTGGTATAGAAAGAAAGAAGAAAAGCATGGTATCTGTCTGATTTCTCAAGTCTTATAGGCTGCACCTATCTACCTGCAATGAATCAAATGTCCATTATTGTAATTCTTATGTTCTTGTGTTAAGTTGTTGCTGTTGGGGTTTTAAATATGTCTTAAGCTTTGAGGCAAGGCATATACTTCTCATACTTAGGATGTATGATTGGTGTATTGAGTGCTAATTGTGGTATAGAATCTAGAAAAAATGAATGGAGTATAGCTGTATAGGACAAACGACTAGGTAACTAACAAAAGTAGGATTAATAAAGAAAAATGTCGGCCAGAAAAGATACCTTGTGCACGAATTTGCTGTTGTTTTGTTCATTGTTTGGTATAAAGGTGTAAAAATGGGAAGGTCGGACGGGTTTGTGTCGAACTTTTGAAACAGATAATTACTTGGTGCGCATCGGAACCAGTGTTGTAAAAGACGGCCGACCTGGCTGACTAGTCGCCGACTAGTCGGTTCCAGGAAGGCTCCTGACTCGCCTAGGTGAAAAACGCTCGAAAAAGTCGGTCAACGCCGGTCAACACCGGTCAACGGCGGTCAGAAAGCCGGAATCGTTCGATTTATGGCTCGGGTGTGTTTTGTCATTGATTTTGTTGCTAAATATAAGAGAAAAGTGGAAAAAGTGGTAGAATTAAGTATAAAATGATGGAGATGAGGATGAAGAAGATGAGGATGAGATCTGATTTTTCAGATCTGGAAATAGGTGCAAGGGAGAGAGAGTTTTGTCATTTCCTAGAAAAAGTTTATAGAAACTTACATTTTAGACCCTTATCTTTGAAATATATATAATTCTCACATATATTTACACATAATTTTCAAATTTATTATTTAAATGTATAAAAAGTCAACAAAGTCAAAACCCGACTAGTCCTTCCGAGGTCCCGACCGACTCGCCTCCGACTTCCGACTTTTTCAACCTTGATCGGAAAACAATCTATTAGTTTTTAAGTGGTCATTAGTGCTATCTTCTGACTTTTAGACCTCCACTTCCTCTGCCACCGTTCTCTAACATGATTACTTAATATCTGTATAAGCTGACCAACTCCCAGAATGCATTCCAGATCATACTTCTGGTAATTGGTCTAAATTCACAAACACATCCCATTGGTCGGGATGTGCTTTTATAGTGTACTTTGAATGTTCTAAGCTAGTAAGCTAATGGTGCTAGATGAGATCACCATTTCTCTCGTACTTCCTTTACTTTTAACCTTAGCTTTAGATGTCCTTCCATAGATTCTCCAATTTCTTCATAAATCCATGAGGTAGGTGATTCCCTTCCAATAGTTGATATATGGTTCCAGTGCCTATGAGTTCTCTAGATCAATCAGCCTCAAAGAGTTGGGTCGTAGCAAGAAAGACGTACTGATTTCATTGAAAAGCTAAAAAGAGGGTGATAAAGGGGTTCACTTGGACTATGTTATGTATGAATGATAGTTTGTATTTTAAGGGATCTTAGTTATTCACATTAGATTATCATTTGTGCACTCTGTGGTCCCAACAGACAAGGATATTCTGGCTTGTACTTCTTGTCAGGTGAGTGTGTTGCACGTGCTAAGAAGATTATCTTGTTTGTGACTGGGAACCCCTTGATCTTCTAATTATAGCATCTTCCCATGTTCGTTTAAGTTTGTACAACCTTAAAGATCCATTTTGGATAAGAATGAAATGTCCCATGAGTTATTGTAACGGCTGTCTAGATTTCATCGTGCTTTATTCTTCGTTATGACTTGTTTAGTCTCAAGCCATCCTGCATCAGCTTGCAACTTTATCTTAAACTTCGTCTTTGATCTGTTGAATCCTAGATCTTGTACTCAACTCTCATAAATGACTTTCTTGCTTATCCTAGCCTTAAGGTCTGAAGGTTGACTAGGAGCAATGTCCAAACTGTCTGAACACACACACTGATCAACTTTCACATAAATTCTGCTCTCTTACTCCTTACCTTGGTGACACTCTACCAACTAGTTGTAATTGTGTACCACTTGTTTTCGTCAAATCTATCTTTAGAGGGAATATACCGTTGTTTCCTTTAAACTAGGTATGTGTATTTGTAGACTATTTATTGATCTGTTGCAAATCTTTATGTGCCATTGTTGAGAGGACATGTACATTGCAACAAGATTCGATTTCACATATGGGTTTTAGAATGAATAATGGTATCATATTTCAGAGTCTAGCTTGCTACTACTTGTTATCGGTCTTGTTTTTTTTTATTGTATGAATGAAAGTTGAACACATAGGTATCTTGTTTGAAGTTGATGTCGGTTGAACATACCTTCTACTTGTGTTATTTAGGTCAGTTATAATCATATGAAAGTAGCTAAAAGTAGTTAAACTTGTGATACTATTGAGCTTTATACCTACCAAACAACTCATCTCTCAGTTTCAGGTTTCTGTTGTTACCAATTAGATTTTCATACAATTTCACTGAATTTCTTCCTATCAAGTTAAACGTATCAAATATCATATTATCCACGCCAAATAATGTCAACGAGTTCTATATAACATTGAACACATATGTATCTTTTTGGAAAATTCAAGAGCTTAAAAGTCTGCAAAATAATTTTCATCTAAGAATATGCAACTGACTAAGATTGAAGGTAATTTTCAGATGCATTATGCATTTTATGATTATAGATTTGAAATATCTTTTTGATGGATTTTTGATTCATGGCCGGTTTATATGTAAAAGGAGAGTGATATAATGAACACCAATGTATTAGAAGAACAATATATTTAATTGAGGTTTTATTAGATTATTACATTAAAACTATTAGCATTTAATTCCGGGTATTCATACTTGAACAAGTTGCTAGAATTGCTCATTTGTGTATCTTTCTCTATAATAATGCCATCATTGACGTAATTTGAATCTGAATCCGCGTTCATGGGACTTGAGCTTGATGAAGCTGTTGATGAATTCAAGAAACTCGACCCGAGACATAAGTTTTGGCTGACATTCATTTGAGGATGATCCATATAAAAATCATAGGTATCATCTAATGTGACAAAGTTATCAAGATTATTACACGCCACATTATCTACTAACTGACAATTAGTGCGACAACTTGGGACTTCTTGAATTTGGTATTTGTCCTGCACTAAATGATGGTTTTCTTGAACTTGTAGTACATTTTCATGATGATTAATTTGGGGATTTTGACTAACAGAGTTCGGGTTTAAATTGGCTTGGGATGAAAGAAGCGAAGCAGATAACCTCAATAATTCAGGGTTAACCATGGATTGCATCGCAAACAAGTTAATTGGAGGTGAATTGTACAATGAAGAACTCAAAACGGATGCAAGATCAAGAGGATCAAGTCGAGTATTATGAGTAACGGGATCAATTCCCATTCGAAGAAGTCTTTTTCTAATGTGAGTGTTCCAATAGTTTTTGATTTCGTTATCTGTTCTTCCCGGCAAACGAGCTGCAATCGTTGACCATCTAATCAAAAATCAATGATCAGACAAAACACAATGCAAAAGATTAAACTAGCTTGAAACTAAACCCATTATGGAAAAAGAGTAATTATTGACTTGCCTGTTCCCCAAGACACTATGAAGTTGGATGATAGTTTCTTCCTCATCATAACTGAAGTTTCCTCTTTTAATATCAGGTCTAAGATAATTGGTCCATCTTAACCTACAACTCTTTCCACATCTTTGCAGTCCTACAAATAAGCAAATACAATCAAAAAAACATTCTAACTAAAAGAATCTTAATTATGAAATGTATAGTAGTTGTGTTAATTAACCATAAGTTATGACATTCTTCCTAGCTAATTAGTGCATGCGATTGTGTTTTACTTTTCGTACGACCGACTAATCAAACAACGAAGAAACTAAGTTAACGTACGAACCGGCATTCTTGGGGAGAGTCCTCCAATTTCCATAACCAATCTTGTGAATGTAATCAAGGAGCTTTTGGTCTTCTTCTGCACTCCAAGGACCTTTCTTTAAACCACCATTTTTTTCACTACAAGGTGTTCTTCCCATGGTTTTAATTTATAAATTTTAGTGAATTATTAGGATATTAAATCAAGTATATATCTTAATGGTACATATAGATATAGCTAGATTGATTTAACATGAAGTTGTGTACGTAAAATGGAGGCATTACGTTTAAATATGATGAAAGAAAATGAAAGTCAATGGAATTGGCCGTCCATCTTTAATCTCAATGGCTACGTGTACCTTTTTGGAGAAATAACAATTATACAACTAATATATGTTAAAATTAATTATTGTTTTGAACATGTTTTATAACGAGTATTATATATATATATATATATATATATATATATATATATATATATATATATAGGAATGGGATCATGTGAAAACAAGAAGATAAAAAAAACAGTGAAAATATTCACCCTCCATCTAATCTAACTTTTATATATATATATATATATATATATATATATATATATATATATATATATATATATATATATATATATTTTGAAGTAAACCAAAAAAATTAAGGTTCACACAAAAAATAATTTTTGTAAAAAAAAAAAATATAAAGTTAAATTCGAAAATCAAAACCTAAAAATTAAGGTTCACAATTAAAAAACTTAAAAACTTTCTGTGAACTCAAAACAAAAAAAATAAGATTCACAATTGAAAAGGTTAAAAACTTGTTGTGAATCTAAAAAAAATTAAGGTTCACAGTTTGAAAAAAAAAGTTCACAATTAAAAAAGTAAAAAACTTTTCATAAACCAAAAAAAATTAAGGTTCACAATTAAAAAAGTAAAAAATTTTCCGTGAACCAAAAAAATTAAGGTTCACAAACGAAAAAGTAAAAAACTTTCTGTGAACTCAAAAAAAAATTAAGGTTAACAGTTGAAAAAAAAAAGGTTAACAACTGAAATTTTTTAAAACTTTCCGTGAACCTAAAAAAAATTAAGGTTCACAACTGAAAAAAAAGGGTTCACAATTGAAAAAGTTAAAACTTTCCGTGAACTAAAAAAAAAATTAAGGTTCACAGTTGAAAAAGTTAAAAACTTTTCGTAAACAAAAAAAATTAAAATTCACAATAAAAATTTTTTAAACTTTTTGTGAAAAAATTAAAAAAAGAAATTATGTGGGAAAAAAAATAAGGTTCACAATTGAAAATGTTAAAAACTTTGTGTGAAGCAAAAAAAAAATTAAAGGTTCATCATGAAAATTTTATGTGAAACAAAAAAATATAAGGGTTCACAAAAAAAATAATATGTGAAGCAAAAAAAATAAAAGTTCACAATTTAAAAAAATTGTGAATCAAAAAGTGTTTTCATCAGTTTTTTTATCCCCCTTATATATATATATATATATATATATATATATATGTATGTTAGATTCAATGGAGGGTGGAGATGTGTTTTCACTGTTTTTTTTATCTCCTTATTTTTACCAGAACCCATCCATATATATATATATATATATATATATATATATATATTATGTTAAAAATTAATTATCTCCAATGTAAATATATATTAACACTTCGTAACATTCTACTGTGTAAAAGAAA
Organism: Pseudognaphalium luteoalbum; assembly: GCA_963422505.1. NCBI lineage: Eukaryota > Viridiplantae > Streptophyta > Magnoliopsida > Asterales > Asteraceae > Pseudognaphalium > Pseudognaphalium luteoalbum. Next base: position 51,367,448 of record OY730195.1, on the reverse strand, counting down.
ATATATTTGAAGAATCTGTTCTTATGATCAATTAGGTTTAGGGTGGCGAGGGATTCTTAGGATGTGTTTGACAACAAATTAGGTGAAGTTGAAGTTTGATTAAATGTAATAAATGAATGTGAAATGTTGAGTTTAATGAATTTTAAAATTTATTATTTATGGTGATCAATTTTTTTAGTACAAATAAATATAGTAAAGTGAACATTTTTTTCTTTTATCTTTTTTAGAAATGAAATCTCGCACATAGCTAACTATCACGAATAGGTACATATGTCCATCGTATTTGAACCTACAACTTAAAAAAAGTTAGAAGGTCCCACGATACTGATACGCCATTCGGGAACATTACAACGGGAGTATATATTTATCATGAACCATATATTATTATCGGTTGTGACTTGTAACTTATGACATCAAGGCTAAAAGCCAGAGACATCGTTTTCCGGCAGGGTTTGCATGGGCGGTGGAGGTGGTCTAAAATGTTGTCGTATAAACCCCATTATTAGCCGTACTTCAACATCAAACCACCACGTACCTTTTTAGTCAATTATTATTTAATCATATTACATATTATATTATATTATATTCTGGGGTTTCTAAAATCTAATTAAATTTTTAAAACTTACCCAATCTCAAACACACATCTTCATTTCTAAACCATAAACATATTTCCGGAATTTGGAGAACAAAAATATTTAGATTTTTGAACATACATATAAACCTTATTACAAACTCACGAATTCATTTGAAATTAACCAATTATATACGTAGTACTTTACTTCTTTTATATTCATTCGTTCATTTGATTATATTTTCTATATAATTTAGAAGTTCGGCCTATACACCTTTCTCGACCCATATTTGGTAGAACATTATTATGTTTGGACTACTTTTTCGCTGCAGAATATAAGAAATTGAAATAGATAAAAAAAAAAAAAAAAAGTGATAAATTTATAATTGTATGTGTTAATTTTGTATATGTAGAATATAAGGAGCATAGATGTGGAATACGATGAAGTTCGAGGATTGAAATTTTATAGAAGAATCGGCCAGATTACTCGTCGAGTCAAATATGTAAACGTCGAGCTGAAGTGGACAAAGACCGAATATGAGTTTGGTTATGTGTAGCTAATGGTTATTATGTATTGAATCTGATTGATTCAAGTTATTATTATTGTGAGTAATTTTGTCAACATGCCATGAAATCAGCCCTCAATGACCTCGGAAGCTTCCACTTCTCCATCATACGAGATGCACACAGTGATCAGTCAGCTTATACCGAAATGAGAAATGCCGTAGTCTAACACATCACGTATGGCCTCAACAACCATATTTCAGTGAAATTTAACGTTGATATGGTTTTCAATCAAAACTTTATCATTTGAACGGCACTTTTGAGTTTATGACTTGCTGCTAAGTTAATTTATATTTGAAAACGGCATTTCTTTACTAACCGCATGAGATGGTTTCTTGACAAGTCACCGCTGAAAGTTAAAAGCCACCAAACTATTGGTAACTATAAGAAGTTAGAGGCTAGTTGTCAATCATAGCCGTAAGCGGTAAGGTTAGCCAAACTAAAATATGCAGTTAAAAACCAATGTAAATGTAAATTATAGAACAGTTTTGTTCAATATACATGAATAGATATCAGGTATCTCTATTTCTGTTTGCCACCGCCTTTCTTCATATACATAGCAGGTCCCATTTCCATGATGAAATCAGATTTGGGACTGTAAAATGATACAGGAGAAGCAGGAACAAAAAATCGATTCTTTTGTTTTCCTTTTTTCGGCTTAGAATTTGAGTCACTCTTGTACGTATTGTACATAACATGTAACAAAAAGAAGAGACTGTCCTTATCATGTCTCATGAAATAACTGAAGAATTGGATGCAATAATATCTAGTATCTCGTTGTGTAACCCGCTATTAGATACAAGAATGCCACCAGGAGGGAAGAGTGCCTTACGCTCAACTTGATCTGCACCAAGATCAAGTTGATCTCCATTCCAATCAGTAACCTGCGACAGCAGCCTTATATAGTTAACTGTAAGCCATCTAGCGAAAAGTTTCTTTTTTTTCTTTTTAAAGAAAAAAACTATAGTTGGTATCATCAAGCACAAAATTATATGATTTTGAACCGTTAAAGGAAACTTTCCGATTACCTTTCCTCCAGCTTCCTCTACACATATCACTCCAACAGCATGATCCCAGACCTGTTTCCCATAGAAAGAAGCCAACTTTAGTTCCTTCAATCGATTCATTTAATGACATATGCTGTCTGCTTTCATCATTTAAACCAAGCGTTTTCCTTTTGTCTTGCAGAGTTTATGAAGAAATAATTGTGTGACTATGGACCTTAATTATATGAGGCGAGGGAGAACTGAAAGAACCCACCAAATGGATTATACATCTGTACCTTAATCACTCTGTCAACCCTTGCACGTTGAATGAAAACAGATGCTCTCCCAGAAGCAACCATCAGATACTTGCATAAACTATATACAAAAGAAGCAACTGTATAGCATTACTATACGTAATTCGGAACCGTGAAAGAAATAGGTGTAACAAAAGTAAATAAAGTAAAACCTTCCACAACATGTAGGCAGAAGAAGAATTTCCTTCTCCCCAACGTTGTCCACATTGGTTGTTGAACCAAATGAAGATGAAAGTGGCAATGAGTCCCATGTTTGGCTCTCTGAAATGCAAAAGCGCCCTTTATGAACCAAGGTATAGCCATCAACTAAGGATCTGTACCATTTATTGTTCTGTAGATCTGATAGCCCTTTCGACCATGTTCCACAACCAACATGGGCTACCATAATGATTCCTGACCCAAATATATCTTTTTCATATTCGTGGACCGCAGAAGTGGGTTTGTTTGATCTATCTCCCCTCCAATTGGGGCATCCCATTACGCCTAAGACAATCTTTCCTTCCACCACAAGAGACAAACCTACCTGTAATGTTGACAGCATTATGTGATTTTTACAGGGGTATGAAAACATCAAACGTAGATATAGAAAAGAAAAGAAATTCAATTCATTATATTAAATATAGAAGACTAAAGATTACCTAGCTGAACATATAATCAGGGTAAAGTGTAAAGCGTAAAGCGTAAAGCTAACTCGATGCTGACACACTGCAGTTGTACTAATGATGTCTTGTACTAATGTAGGTATGGATATTCACTGGAGGTAACTTTTTGAACTTCCTAGCGGACAGTTAAAGATATGCGTTATGCGTGGCTTAACGGATTTAGTGGGCAGGCTGGTGGGAACAATTTTTTTTTCAAACAATGAGGTCCTAATAGCATTTATGAAAAGGAAGAGCTTTCATCATTCCAGATGACTCCATATATTTAACATGGACTGTGTAATCAATTCTATACAATATGTAGTATGAGAAGTCTCACAGGATTTAAGGTAGTATACTCTCTCTTCATGTTGAAAATTATAACGCCACCCTAAGGGTTGTCATCAAAGCCTTAAGACATGCATAAATACCAGTACACAGACCATAAAAAAACTCCATGCGCCACTACGATAATTGGTTAAGGAACTATGCATATCTGAACATTTTAAAGACAGCCCTAAGGGATGTCGTGAACAAAATCCTTATCTTATTTATGTGTAATCTTTATATCACGAGGTTATCCTTATCTTCACTGTCTTCCTTGTACCATTTGTAAGTTAGTGAGACATGCACTAACACTATTATCAGGGGCTTTTTTCCCTACAATCAATAAATACAGCTCTGTCAGACCCTGAATCATACAAAGAATGCTAGGAACATGAGATGCAGTTGAACTTTAACACAAACTACGTTCAAATGTGTACAATAGTATGTAACAGAGGGGAACTGATGTTACACTAAGGAATTTATAACAGGTTTATACCACTGTATTAATATATATGTCGGCTTATAAACAACTTATATAGTTTCTGTACTAATAAATGACATGTGAACTGTAAACTGAAGAAACTGCAGATTCTTCTTTTGATAAATCATAGAAAATAATGGTCATGAACTCATGATGACGTGTAAACCAAGACATACATATATTACCATGAGAATATTATCTTGTTTCACTATCCCTCTTTATGACATTACCATCTGCCCATGAAAAGACTTGTTTTATTAATATCGCTCTAATAAGTTTTGGATCGATAAGTCGACAAATAAATCCTCAGATATATTATTCTTGATAAAACACGTCTATAGAATCAGACACTTGATTGACAACATAAGTGCATGTCCCTTAATGAGGATGATATCCTCTACTTCATGAATCAGACCAAACATACAATCCCTTGATAGGTTAACCTAAACGGGAAGAGTAAGCTGTCAGACCCAGTATTGGCCACAGAAACACAATGAGACGACGTTCAATTTAAGATTTATGACCTTCGGGGTATCAGATGAACAGATATTTGACAGAAAATAAAGCATTGCTAGTATTCACTCTGCTACAAATATATATGATATAATATATAAGAAGAAAAACGTTAAGAAGATTTACCACATACAAGGCATCACTCCCCTTGAGAAATCCCCGTGTGCCATCAATAGGATCCAAAACCTGCAAAGGGCCCATTCATCTAATCAACTTAATAAATATTTTAGCTACAAGATACGATACAAGAGATAGGAACAAAATCGATACGGGAGTATAGTGACTTTCCAGGACCTGAGGGTGCTTCAAGTTGAACTACCAGTTAATTACCATGTCAATAGCAATACATAGTTACATACATTATGCAAAAACAACATACCCAATATGTGGCTGGGTTAGGTCCAAATGTTCCTCCTCTGTCAATAGCTTCAAGTACATCATCTTGTGTTAATGGTTTATCTTGGGAGCTAGCTTTATCGGTAACCACATTTACAACAGAGTCTACCAAATTATTTGAACGTAAGAATGCAGAATCCTCCTCAGCAACCAATGGAATAGATGGAAATAGCTTCCCAAGTTCTGCCATGATTACGAAATTAAGAATATAAGATACACAATGAACTAATTGGACAGATACACACTTAATATACATAAAGAAATGGGTCGCGAAAGCTGTATGAACAATAGAACTTGGTCTTTAACAACCTTAAGCTACTCAAATTATCAAAGTAAACAAATATAGAAGCCGGAGTTGGGACATATATGGTTAGGCGGGTCATTACAAAAAAATCTTTTACTGGTAAATCAAAGTCAAGTGATATTCTTCTACACATCCAATCTGTCAAAAACAGATGGAACAAGATGCATATACCCAAGCTAATTAGAGCTTGAACTCCAAAATCTGCGATCGTGACTGGTGTCTGGTCAATTTTTTCAAGAATTCTTCCATCACTTGTGAACAATGATTGCTTCACCTGCAAAAAATAAAATAAATAATAATAAATAAAAACCCACTGAATTAACATAAAAATACTACTGAATATTAATCTTTTGGCTTTCCATGCTTATTACATAAACTTTGCTCTGACGACACTAATTAAATATTTTTGGTTTTAGTTACCCCCTGTTTACTGCCACTTTGGACAGTGAATTCCTTAGTTTATGATTTGAGTTACTTATCCAATCCAATACAGAATCTGGATATCACATAACTGGCAGTCTGGAACTATTTCATGTATACATCATTCACCTAGATCACTATCAATTAAGTCTCATAAAAATACAAGATAGAAGATTCTTTACATATAAACTGCAAACCCTTTGCATGTATCATCTGCTAAAACAAGCACCTAAACGAGGTATTCATTGTCCATGATACTGATGAATAATCTCTATGTTTTACATTTTTTCAACAGCAAACACACACACCCTGGTTACACATTCGTCCTAAGCAGGAATTGAATCCTCAACCACTTAAATACTGCTAGGCCAAAGGCATGTTGGTACATTATATCCACTTATCTTACACAATCAACATAATGACATTACCGATGATGGAAATCAACATCATGACTTACTTTCTCGAGGTCTACTTAAACTATTGTGAATATTAGAATTGCAAGTCAGCTAAAGAATGTCGCATACATGATGTGCAGACTGAGGCACATTCTCAATAATGAGCATATTACTTTTTATCAGCACTCGTGATGAACTCATCAGCAAGTGCAAAACTTCATTGAGATAACTACATCCCAAATTATCCATGCTGCTCACAGATTAATAACAACATTGTACCAATATGAGGCTATAAACTGCTAGGTTTCACATATCTAAATCAAACACCTCCGATTAATCTAAAATGCCAGAATAATAAATGAAATAAAAAAAAATGTACGTATATAGAATGAAACTTACATCAACACAAAGACGGCAGGCACGCTGAACGGCATCGACAGCAGCTCGTAACTCTCGGTTATACTTAGCATTCTGAGCTGGAGATGGAAGGCTCGATCTGTACAAATAAAATTAAGTTAAAAAGTTTTATCAGTTGGAGCCCTAGAATTTGAAGATAAGAAGCAGAGTGGTTGGTGTTAATCGAATAGAGTGATAAGAATTGAGTGGAAGATACCTGACGTTGGGTCGCCGGAGAGACAATGATGGCAGAGTGTATCGACGGCGAGGATTTAGTGATTTATGATTAGGGTTTTGAAGTGTCACTGTGTAATGAAGGAGATCCATAGCGGGAATAATTTTTAACGGTGGTGGTAGTTGGTAGTTGATCCCAAATTGGTGGAGTTCCGTCCATTACGATTGTGTTATTAGATAGTTGTACGATGTGCAGTATTTCTTATACATTGCGGTTAGGACTGTAAGTAAAGGTGAACGTTCAGTGAACAATTTACGAACTTTTTGGTGGAAGTTTTACAATACGAACGAACACGAACAAAAATTCACGTCCATTTAATTATATAAACGAACTTGAACATATGTCTCATTCGTTTATTTACGCACGTTTACAAATGTTCGATAAATGTTCATTAACATTCGTTTGTATATGTTTGTTTACTAATAGTTTAATTAAATTAATACGTATTTGTATATCTTAATCTCATCTAGATTCATTTAGATAATTTCAAGGCGATTTAAAAGATACCAATTTTACCTTTTAATTGTATCCGTATCCATATTGTATAATTGTTATTGTTATTTAAAGTTTCACATACTATATGTACAATACATTTTTATATATAATAAGATAATATACATATTAACCAGTCTTATACCATACGCTATTATACTTGAATTTCCATGATTATTACTCCCTCTGTCCCAAAATAACAGTCCATGTTTCCTTTTTCGGACGTCCCAATTTAATTGTCCACTTCCAAAAATAGATAGTGAAGTTTAATCGAGATTGCCATATTAGCCTTAATTAAAATTGTTATTACTTGGTTAATGGTAAAACTGTCATTCTGCAAAAAGTAAGAAAGAGAATACAGTAATAATTATTTTTTTATTAAACTGCGTGTTTTTTGTCGGGTGACAATAATTTTGGGACGGAGGGAGTACATTTTAATTATGTATGATGATGAAATTGTTCATTATCTTGAACATACAAAAACCTTAAATTAGTTAATTAAAAAGTTAAATTGTTACCTTTAAGATTTAAAATCTTGAATATATTATATTTTATAGTATTTGGTTTCACTTTCTTGTCGTGTTTCAAATTTGCGCCGTATTATCAATAATTATATATTTTTTTGGCAATTTTACATACATGGAGACGAATGAAACCCGCGAATAAAATATGAAAAACTGATGGGTGATACTAATTAGGTACCCAACGCGTATTGTGTAACGCCCCTAAATTCGTAAGTTTAAATTATATAATATATGATTTATTGTCTACGTTATAATATATATATATATATATATATATATATATATATATATATATATATATGGGGAAGATCAATAGGGAAGTAAAAAATGAGGGAATGAGTGAAGCTATTTTTAGCCACACATTCTGGTCAATGCAAAAGTCAACGCGGTAACAAACTTGTAAATAACTTGAAATCACCTCCCAGATCGTTAACATGATTTCAAAAGCATGTTAATCAAAATCAAATTTTAGCACGTTAATATTCATTTACGATGAATGTTAACATATATACATTATTATAAACCAATGAATGTTACGTTATCACATTCAATAGTGTATAATAACATATAAATTAATATTCATGCTTTTCAGATGAATGTTAACGGTCTGGAATTTTTTCAATCTGTAAAATTCGATTGGAATGACAATCATAATTCGATTAATTACTTGTTTACAAGTTTTGTACGATCAAATTCGTTTAATTTTATTGTATTCATTGTCAAATCAAAATTTTCTCAAAAATCCAAAAGTTACTCCAATATTCATAATTTTTGATGAATTCGAATTATGACGAATTGAAGAAATGTATGATTGCGATTGATGAATTCGAATATTAATAACATTATCTTATTGATGAATCTTTGAATTACATGGTTTAATTTGGAATTTTAGATGAAAATTGATTAAATGGGTATTGTGGAGAAAAAATGAGTGGTTGGGGTTTGCTTCCCTCCTTCCCCCAATTTTGAAGCTTCCCTCTTGATCCTTCCCCTATATATATATATACATATACATATATATATATATATATATATATATATATATATATATATATTAGTTTTTATGCCCGTGCGATGCACGACTAATAATTATAGGAAGATGAAAAAGATTGGGGATACATACTTACATAGTCAAGTATACATAAATAACTAAACTAAGTACCTACGTATTGATATATTACAATTTAGAAGGAATGTAGGCCCTAACACTATACAAACAACATGATGTCTGGTTCATCGAAGTGATTCTACAAATTAATAATGAGTGATAATGATAAATACCTTAATATTATCAAATACCGAACTTTCATGAAATGACATATTAAAACTCATATTAGTTTTTTAACTTGTTCGACGCACATGATGATTCATATTCAACAATTCTCGATATTAATTTGCAAAAATAATTTATCTTATATAAATAACACAAAACAACAATGAGCATGTTGATAAACCACGTGAATGATGAGTAAAATATATAATCAAAACAAAGAACTTTGTATATAAAAATATTTAGTTAGAAGATAAACTAATCATCTAGAAAGCAAAGAGTAGACGATGAAGTTTTTTCTTCATGATCAACTACTGATGAACTCTTCTCCGTTACTTGTTTATTAAATTAATCAAATTTATCATGAAAGCATGTAGAGAGTAATAAGATTGGAATGCATATAAATCTTTAATTTTTGAAGAATTATTAAGGGATTTGCTAACGTGTGCCTCGTGGCACACGTTGGGGTGCATTTAATGAAGTTGAAATTTTCTTAAATATTAATATTTACATTTAATACTCATTAATTCAATCTAGTTATTTCCTTTTTTATGCATATATTAATTACAAATTATGTTATTTAAGGAAATTACAACTTTATTAAGTGCACCTTAACGTGTGCTACAGGGGCACACATTAGTAAAACCCAATTATTAATTATATAGAAATATATATTAGGAATAGATATCAAGTGAAACAAAATGTCTATTATTTAATTAATTAATAGGTTGAAATTATATTTTATTGAATTTATTTGTTGGAATCTACATGTTATAATTTTTTTTAAGAGTTTAATAACTAAAAAATAGGTGAGTTTAGAATTTTTTCAATTTGAATGACACATAAGATTTTTTAGGAAGCTAAGGTGATGATACCTAGAATTTTTACTTAGTTGTCAAAAGTATAAATATGATACATAGGAAAGAAGCTATCATCTATTACTTATATATATAGATATATATATACCATAAATCATAAATTTTAAATGGATATCTACTAACAGGATCATAAAGGATCATAAAAAAAATTAAAATGTTATATGTTGTTTTACAAAACAGTTAAAATTTTAAAACTTATATTGTTACAAATTTAATTTGCAAGTCTTCAAGCATAATTAAAATTAAAATTAAAAGAGTAAGAAATAGATTAAAATACCTGAGATATTATTATCACAAATCTTTTGACAATTACAAGGAAGAACTTCTTCACAATTTTTACAAATATAGGGAGAAATTAAAATCTGAAAATCTATAGTTTTTGAACATCGGGAGGTTGACAATACTACTTTTGAAGGGTTTTTGGCTTTCATACATTGGAAGTTGAAGTGTTGGTGTAGAATACTTTTTTCTAGGAATTTTCTCTCGTACTTGGTAATGTCTTCTGCATCCTTTTTATAATCTTCAAAGCCTACTCATAGTTGCCACCATAATAAATCTCCAACAACTTCATTCTTCATTTCTTCTATTGAAAGTTGTAGAGAATCTTATTATTCTTTTCTTTCCTTTGAGTAATGGTGATTGATAGCTTTGTCTAGTTGAAGAATGATTGTACCACTAAGTTGCCACTAAATTTTCTTTAGTAGAAATATTCCACTAATGGAGATTAATGGTTTGTCCATTTGTAGAAAGTGCTCTAGTAGAAATATTCCACTAGATTGCTTGACTCAATATTGAATAATCTCTTTGTCGGCTATTTTGATAATCTTTATAGAAATAGGATCTTTTGATAATATTCTTTTGATAATATTTACTTTTACATTTTACATAGGGTAAAAATATTACAACACTTATTACATAATTAACGACTTAAAATAACATCATCGTATGGGTCTTAAGCATCTTGAAGCTGATCTTGATCATTGTTTGAACTGCCTGAAGTAGAACTTTTTTATTTCAATCTCTTCTGGAGAAGAACATGCTGCTTGAATTCTTGATACAATATCTGAACTTTCATCTTTTATAGTCCTTTGAATAGGGGTTTGATAACATAATTTGTAATATTCATCAACAGCTTGAGTTCCTGCTTTTTCACTTGGAAATTTATTCCACCACTTAACACGATAATGTCTATATAATGTTGGAGGTGATAATGGAGTAGTATGAGCTTCTTGATAAAAATATGTCCATGACATAATCCAAGGTAGTCTTAGACACACATAAAATTGAAGAGTATATTTAAACAATGGTGTCCCTTCCCTCTCAAAATATTTTTTAAATTTGTTGAATGTTTCTAAAATAAATGTGGGAAATGCTTCTGGATAAATTCCCATATATTGGAACCATTTAACAAATCATAAGGGATAGTTGTTTGAAAAATCTTTGTCAAAGTAAATAAACTAAGAATTCCTTAGCAAGAATGTCTTGTACCATGCTTCTTGGTAATCATAATAATTAAAATATGGGAGAGTAGGAAAATTAGCAAGAGTCTTCTTAATATATAGTCATGATCCCCATTCTTCTGGAGTTAAAATCTTCTAATCCTTACTTTGCTAAAATCAATTTTTGAGGGATCTGTTAGGTTCATATTATGTTCTACAATAATTGATTCCGAATCAATGATAATAGTTTGATAATATTCTCTAGTATTATACTCATCATTGAAGAATTCACAATCTCTAGGAAATAGATAGTTGATCAAACTTAGAAAACTCTCTTTACCTTTTCAACCTCACATGGTTCAAGAAGTTTGATAATATGGTGATAAGAGTTTTTGATATGTGGAATGGGTTTAGAGTTTGATTTGGAAGTGGAAGTCTTGTTGATTGATTTTTTTAGTAGAAGTTGGAGTAAGTGAAAATATACTAGAATAATTTGGTGAAAAAGGTGGTCTTGGTCTTGGAGTCATTGGAGCAAACATAATTGGTATGGGTAATGCTGGAAAATTTTGCTTGGTAGGTGTTGAAGAAATTTCTTTTGATAATGTTTTCTTTGATAAAACAAGTTTTTGAGAAGAATTAGGATTCATGTTCCCTGTAAAAATTCTCTTGATAAAAAATCTGGTAAAAAATTATTTTCTCCTTTAATAAATTCAATTTGAAAATCAAAATTGCTTAATAATGCTTGCCATCTTCAAAAAAATTGTTTATAAATTAAATTTTTTATATCCTTTTCTAAAATATATTTTGCAGATAAACAATCAATTCTTAAAGTAAAAGTTTTCATATATAAATCATCTTTAAAATTTTTAATGTTTAAAACTATGCTTAAAATTTCTTTTTAATAGTAGATTAATTTTTCTGAGTTTCATTCCATAACCCTGAATAAAACCTAACTAATTATTCATTATTATTATTAGGTAACTTTTGTTTTAATATACCTCCATATCCTAAATTACTTCATCTGTTTCAACTATAAGATTAGCCTCAGGATGAAGAATATTTAAACTTGGTAAAAAAATTATTTTTTCTTTTATATGTCTTACTACATTAGTATATTCTTCCATCCATGATTTAGGATTTTTCTTTAATCTATCATATAAATGTTTACAATTAATTCCTAAATCTTTAAAGAAATCATGTATATAATTTGAACAACCCAAAAATCTTTGTAATTGATTTTTATCTTTTATTCATTTGGAAATTTACTTGAAAATTCTAAACTTCTATCAATGGGTTTAGTGGTTCATTGAATTATATTATGTCAGTAAAAATCTTATCTCTGTTTAGAATAAAGATATTTTTGTTGGTGAAACTGCTAATCTATTTTTGTATATAGTTTCATAAAATGCAATTACATATTTAAAATGTTGATCTATATTTTTTGAAAATATTAAAACATCACCAATATAAACTATTGCAAAATTTTCTAAAGGTAGAATTATATCATTCATCATATTTTAAAATTCCGATGAAGCATTTTTTAAACCAAAGGGCATTACATTCCATTCATGATGTCCAAAAGGAACATTAAAAACAGTTTTATAATTATCTTCTTCTTTTATTTGAATTTGCCAAAATTCAGATTTCATATCAAACTTAGAAAATATTTTTGAATCATAAAGCTTTTTTAAGAAATCTCTTTTTTTTTGGTATAGGATATCTAATCCATTCTAAAACTTTATTTACAGGTTTATAATTTATTACCAACCTTGGTGCTTCTCAGTCTATTTCAGCACTGTTCATTACATAGAAGGCTGAACATGACCAAGGAGATTTTGATGGACGTATAAGTTTCTTGTCTAATAAATCTTGTATTTCTTTTTTACAATGGTGTTCTAATTCTATAGACATATATATAGATTTTGATTTAGTTGGAATATTTTTCTCACTAAAATCATTAATATAAGGTAATCCCACTATATGTTGTATTCTTTTCCAAAATGCATCAGGTATAGTTGCGCATACATTATTTTTAAATTTTTCTTCTAATAATTTTATTTTAGTTTGTATAGTTTTGTCTTTTAGTTGATTGAATATTCTTTTATCATTTATTTCATTTACTAGATATTTTACTTGTTTCTTTTTATTTTCTAATATATTTATTTTCTTGGTTACAATTGGGTGAATAAATTCAAAAAATATTTCTTTATTTAAGACTTTAGTAGATAATCCTTTTTCATCTACAGTGAAAGGGTATAATTGTAATATAAATGGTTGTCCTAAAATGAGCTGAGAAGTTAAATTTTTTACTAGAATTAGTTGAGTATTATAACAGTAATTTTAAATATATATATGAACATTAGATAATTTATAAATTATTTTTAATTTAGATCCACTTGCTGAAGTGGATTTTTCATAATATTGAGTTAGGATTAACCCTTCTTGAATACAATTTAAGTCTGCTCCTAAATCTAATAAAGCTGTTAATGATAACTTCAAATTTTTATTAATAACTATTGTTAATTTTGTATACCACCTTTGATAATTTACTTTTCTTATTATATTTATTACTTTAGGTTCATTTTCTGACTATTCTTCGTATAATGATTTCTCGTTATCTTCTAATTTTTCTATTCTTTGTTTTAGTACTTTTATTTATAATTTTACATTATTAAGTTCTTCTTGTAATTCTGGAATGTTATGGGATTTATATTTATATTAAGTCTTTTACCAATTTCATTTAAATTATATTCTTGTTTGTGATTTATATGTTCATCTTTTTTATTATTTAATTTTTCTTCTAATTTTTAAAAATGTATCTTTGTTATATCTTTATCTTCTATTTTTTTATTCAATCAATTAATTGTTCTATTTCATCATCTATAATTATAACATTAATTGATTTATAATCACAATTACAATTTCCTATACATTCACATACTTCAGATTCACTACTAGAGGTATTTTCTTCTAAGACATTTATATCATTTTCACTATAATATGAAATACTTTACTCGCTCGAATTATCTTTTATAATCAGCTTATTAATTTTTTTCTTAAGTTCATCTGATATATCTAATTCATTTATTTTCTTTTTAGCATAACAATCTTTTACCATATGACGATTTCTTCCACATTTATAGCATATTATAATATCTTTCTGTTTATGTTGATTAAAGTTTTTATAAGGAACCTTTCCTTTTCTTTTAAAATTATTTTTCTTATAATCATTTTCATATTCTTGGTCTTTTTTATAATGTCTTTTATATTTATTTTTGTGTCTATTTTTAATTTTTTAGAACTAGAAGAGGTAATTTTAAAGATTCATATCTATATTGTTGACAAAAATCTCCTAATTCTTCTCTAGAATTAACACATTCTTTCTTATTTTTAACTTTTAACCTTAGATCTGAACATATAGCTAAACCTTCTTGATTTACATAATTTATAATTTTACCATATGTTAATTCTTTATAAGGCATATTATAATTATAATCATGACTTAGTTTATTTCTAATTCTTTCAACAAATAACTTAGGTATCCCTGCTATAAATCTTTCTTTCCACTATGCTTCTTTACAATCTGGCCTAGTCATTACTTTTGCTAAGAATACATATTTATACCATCTAAAATCTTGTAATTTTCTACATGTTAAATTTAACAATATAGATGAATTTCTTTCTTGATAAACTGTTGGATTTCCTACATAATTTTTTAATATAGCATATATTAGGCTATTCAACATATCATCTATTTGTGTTTGATTAAGTTGACCACTTTCACTTTTGAACTATAGTCTTTTTTGCATTTAATATAGCATTTTTTTCTTCTTGAGTTACATAACTATCCCACCAGCGATTTTAAATTCCAGTGACCCTAATCATTTGTGTTACTTGTGATTCATTATTATTATGTGCTTTATATGCAGTGGCCGCCATAGTCATTTCTTGTAATAAATTTAAAATTTGATACTCTGTTTGGCCATCTATATTCCCATTCATATATAGAAGTTTCACCATATTTAGCTTGAACATGAGTATGACGTTCTTCATATTGTAAATCTGGAGGTGTTGGTTTATAATAATAATTTCGAGTTTCTGGCCTTGGGGTATAAGTTTTATTTGAAGTATAATGATTATATTTAATTTTATTTAATTCATTATCTTCAAATTGATTTTCTATATTAGGAATATCGTCTTCTGAAAATTCTTCTTCATTTATTACATTAATTTTATTATTTGATATATTTAATTGAGATAATTTATTTTTAATTAAGTAAAGTTAAGGGGGTAAATGTGAAAATACCAAAATTAAAACATGAGCCTAGTTCCTTCTACTGCATTCTAAAATTAAGAAAACACAGAGAAAAATATACAGAGTGAGGGTGGCGACGTGAGATAGAGCCAAGGAAGGAAGAAGGTTAAATTTTTATAAGTAACATATCAAATTAAGGTTAGCAATCTTCGAATCATCTTATACAAGGTATAAATTACTCTTTTAGATAGCTAATTTCATGTTAGGGTTTAGCTAACATAAACCGTAGATTATAAAATTTTGTAAATTAAGTGATTAATTAGATGAATAAAGACTTCATACATGTTCTTGAGCTCATATATGTCTATTTTGCTAATTATTATGTGACAAAGATAAAATACATATAATTATGTGTTTGGTAGTTTTGATGAGTATGTAAAGATTATGTATTGTGATTATTGATAGAAAGTGATGATTATAAGTAAAATAAGAATAAACACTCATTTGTATGTGAAAGTGGTAAAAATGTATGAAACATGTTAAGTGAAAAGTGATGTTATTGAATTAACACATATGTTATGGTTTAAGAATTAAGTTATGTGGCTAAGTAATTTATTGTGTAAGTGATATGTGTTTATCTGTCTATGTGATTTGTGGACAAAGTGTTGAAGTTAATCCAAATATTTACCATAAACATAGCCAAGGTAAGTATTTGGATAATTATGGAAGTAAGTGATAGTCATGATATTAGCTTGATGCTAGTCATGTAATGATCATGGCATCACTTGTGTTAAGATGTTAATTATTAATAATTAACATGTTATAGAGTTAAGGATCCTTAATATATGGAAGTTGTTAAGTTAGTTATTTCATTACTTACTAAGCAAAGTGCTTATTTCGTTAAGTTTAACATGTGTAGGTGATCCAAGTGGAAAGAGGGACAATTCGGGCAAGAAGCCCATGGGAAGCTAATGGTGGTTTGTTGCTAGTTGGCAACAAGTTTTATTTCTTAAATCATGCTCTATGTCAATTTACACCCCTTTTTAGAAACGTTTAAGATAATGTATTGACACGTTAAGTCTCACACATGGGTTATAAGTATTATTTTGGTATATGTTCAAGTACGTGAAAATCATGTGGTGAGAATTAAGAATATGTAAGTGTGTAAATTATGGTTAATTATTTTGTTGAAAGTTAAAGATCGTGAAAGAGTAAGTCTCGAAGTAATGTAATGTAAGAGTTAGGTTTTGACTTTATTAAGTCAAATGGGTAAGGAATAGTGAAGGTAAAGTGGTTAGTTTGGTAAAAAAATCCAAAACGGGTTGTTTGGTGCACAAACAGGTCACCAAGAGGTTAAAACGTTAAAATGGGTCATACTTATAATAAGTGGATTGTGAGTGTTGAAATAGAGTCAAATTATATTATTGAATGTGTTGGCAAAGTATGAAAGTCAAATTGTTGCTAGATTGAAACTTGACTTGTGTGAAAAAGTGCCGAAATGAGCATAAAATGAATTATGGTTCAAATTTTGATAAAACGTGAAATTTTAAAAAAATATAAATTAGAAAGTCTTTATATTCAAATATGAAAGGTGCTCGTCAAATATGGTGACCAAATGTGTAACGAGTTAAAATTTATGGCGACTTAAAGTTATCATTTTGGTATTAAAGTGTGCATGTTTAAGTCTATTGCTGGAGCTGCTGTAACAGCAGCATACCCGGGGGTAAGAGGTGGTACCCGACGGGTAACCCTTACCCGGTGACCCAATCCGGTGGATGAGCCCACCTCGAACGGGTAAGCTTAGTGTAAAATAGGATAGAACATTTGGGCGTTGGAGAGTTTGATGTCTACCCGACGGGTATACATGATACCCAGTAGGTACCGCTATGTAATTTATGTTTCTTGTTTAACTTAACTAGATTATAACCCGCAAAATTTGCAGGCTACTTCATAATTTTAATACGAAGATTTAATTTTGTTTAATAGTATAACGTATCATTTGACACTTTTTCACATATGACTTTGGAAAAAGATTATGAATTGAAGGAGACGTTTGCCTTTTGATAGTAGTTTTGGACATTATTAAGCACGTTCATATCATTGAAAGTAGTGATTAATACTTAAACTTCAATACCTGAAAACGAAATCGACATCACTAATGACCAATATGATAAATCACGCCGATTGCCAAAATGGTAAATCTAATTATTTTGTTTCAAATGACTCTCATCGTGTATCACTGCATATAATTTAATTAAGTGCATGTTTTGCCACTGCATTATAATTTATTTTCTTTATAAATAGTGAATATCAAATTATTTAAAATGTATAATTGATTTTTAAATAATTTTATATCTTTTTATGAGTTAATTTTTATTATATGAATTATATTTTTTAAGAGACGTTGAAATCATAGAAGGTAAAAATGTTAAAAACATATTATATAAAGCATATAGTATATGAACCGCATTAAAATAATAACATCACCACATAATATATAGGTTAAATACGTGCAATATAAGCTTATTCTTTGGTATGGTGGTAAACATACTAAATAATTTATTCAAGTCTTTATCTCTCGCCGAGGTAGTATGTAAAAAATAAGATCTCATCGGGGTCTACATATTATTATTAATGAAAAGATTAATAAGTAAAGATATAGTAATACTTTTATTTTACATATAAATCAAAGTAATATTATTGTGACATATTATCAATAATTGTTAGCTGGTTCAAATTAAGAAACAAATATCTAATATAACTATAAAATGCTTCCAGTTATGAATTTGACATTGTATAAACTAATATAATAATGTCTACTATTTTGTTACAAATCAAATGGGCAAATTCTTTATTTCTTTATATAATATTAAAATATTAACTTTTATAATTAGTTGGAGTCACTTCAAATGTTTAAGTTGAATAACAAATCTAACAGGTATAGTATATAAATTTTAAGTATTATTATTCTTAGTAGTTTAAAATTTTGGTAGTAAATTCTTTATATATTAGTATAAATGATAAAAGATATAGAAGATTGAAGTGAGTTATATTTATAAAAAAACATACGACTTTTCTTTAGTAGTTATATTAAAATAATCTTAAGATATATTTAATTTAAATATTCATTAATGTGTCATATAAGTTATGAAAAAGACATTTTATGAATTTAGATTTGTAATCAAAAATTAATTATTAGATACTACTTTATATA
Organism: Pseudognaphalium luteoalbum; assembly: GCA_963422505.1. NCBI lineage: Eukaryota > Viridiplantae > Streptophyta > Magnoliopsida > Asterales > Asteraceae > Pseudognaphalium > Pseudognaphalium luteoalbum. Next base: position 51,348,836 of record OY730195.1, on the reverse strand, counting down.
ATAAATTATATTTAATTTAATTTAAGTGTTAAAAATTGAATGAGAACATTAAATGTTGATTATTCTAATAGGATTTTAATTGATTGTTTATTTAAACGGTAAGGGCAATTTACACTTTTTGTCACCTCATCTCCACTATTTAGGTAATCATGGTTTTCAACTTAAGATCAATGATCCATATTTAATTATTTAATTCATTTAAAGGTAGAGATTAAATTAGATTACCTAATTAACACTTTCTTTTAATATATAAAGAAGATAGTTTGAGTTCAATTATTATAAAATGATACTTTAATGAATTAAAAAAATTGTTATATGATATTTGGGATGTTGTCAAGTATATATAAAAAATTATATTCAAAATTTCAGGGTATTTCAAATTAGTATCAGAGCTTGGTTTAAGGGATTCGGGTATCCACCATTAGTGGGTACTTGATCTTAAACCACTTTTATTTATAATCGAGCATGATATAAAATTTTTATGTGTAATTGTTGAAGCAGTTAATAAATTGCTAAGATATCTGAATCGAGATATCACATGAGGACTTTGTAATTGTGCTAATGTAATGTGATAATTAGTGTGCCTAGCCAACGCAATAATTATCATAGAACATTGTATGAATCCATAGAAATCACGGGAAATTAGGATGATGAAGTTATAGTAATTATTAACTGAATTGTGGTAAGAAGTAAAGATAAAGTAGACCTATTATCTGCTAAGTTAAGTATGATTATATTAAATGTGTTGTGTCTACTTTAAGTTAAGATGAGTGAAGAAGGAAACGTAGGAACAACTTATGGGCCAAATCCTCGAGACAAGGTCCCAGAAAATGAACCAGGAGGTAGTGGCGAAAGACCAAAGTCTCCAGTGGGTGAAATTAAAATTTCCTTAAACGAGCTAAGAACTTTAATTGCTAAAGAAGTGGGTGTGCCCAAGAAGCTTCTCTTCCTCTTTTCTTGGGAAGAATTTCAGAGACCAGTAAGGAAGTTGTCATAGACAAATTTCAAAGGAGGGACGAAGAAGAAAACATTGAAAGACCCATTCCTGGGAATGTACCACGTGTTGATCGGCCAGTGGTACAAGCTAGAGAAGAAAGGCAAAAGTTCAGTTACAAGGAATTTTCTGTTTATAATCCACCGTAATATCAAGGGGACATGGATCTCATTAAATGTCACTGATGGATTTATAAATTTGAAGGGACATTCGCCACCACAGAAAGTCTCAAAATATTACAGAAAAGGTATGCGGCAAATCTTCTTAAGTCTCGTACAAAGGGTTGGTGGGACGTTTAATGTTGCACTTTGGGCTATGAAGCTATTAATAGCTTAACTTGGGACAAATTCAAGAAGATGTTTGAGAATGCATATTCTCAGGAAGCTGACTTAAAGAGGATACGTCATAAATTCCTTGCTATGGAGCAAACGACGGAGTCTGTTAATGAATTAGTTGGACTGTTTTTGGATCGAGCACATTTTTGTACCGAATATATGGAGAATCCTAAGAGACTTATGGATCATTTCCATGAAGTTCTAAAGAAAGAAATCCGACAATTTGTCAATCCAAAGAGATGTAAGAGTTTTGATGAAATGATGGATGAAGCTCGCTTTCAAGAGCTTGAGTTAAATCGTGGTGCACTCAAAAGAAAAGTTGAACAAGTGGCTACCCCGTCAAAGAAATTTAAAGCTGGAGTAAGTTACAAACGAGATGAGAGGAGGGAACCTTCGGAGTGCAAGACTTGTCACAAAAAGCACTTCAGAGAATGTCATTTCGGAACAAGTGCTTGTAATCAATGTGGAAGAGTGGGTCATATTGGCTATGATTGCCCGAACCCAATCCGGGTTTGTTATAATTGTTATAAACCGGGACATATAAAATCTGATTGTCTTGAGTTAAGGATCCAATCTGCTCCTCCTCCACCTCGTAGAAATGTTGAAAAAAAGCTGTGGAACAACCAAAGACCAAGAGTCGATCTTTCCAAATTACTGCAGAAGAGGTTTAGAGGGCCCTCGACGTGTTACGGGTACCTTTCTTGTTAATCAAAAACATGCATACATGTTGTTTGACTCGGGTGCCTTGAGATCTTTTGTGTTTGAAAGTTCTGTCATGATTTCACGATTCCCCTTACTACTTTAGACACTCCATTAGATGTTGAAGTTGACAACGATCGAATTATTTATGTAACTAATGTGTATCGTGGGTGTCCATTAGAAATCAATAGTGATATCTTTATCATAAACCTTATTCCAATGCAAATGGGAAAGTTTGATATCGTAGTGGGTATGGATTGGATAGGCAAACATAATGCCATTTTTCCATGTGAGAAAAAGATCATATGCGTCAACTCGCCAAGTGGGGGAGTGATTGACATTTATGGGGAGAAGAGAAAGCCTTCATTGTCTATTTGTTTATTTGTTCGTGCAAAACATCATTTAACACATGGATGCCAAGCCTTTTTGGCACATGTGATTGTTGTGGAGAAACAAATTTTCAAAATTTCAGAAATTTCGGTTGTCAAAGATTTTTCCGATGTGTTTCTAGGCGAGTTACCGGTTATTTCACCCAAAAACAAGTCGAATTTCGTATCGAATTAGTACCAGGAGCCACACCTATTGCCAAAACACCATATAGGCTAGCCCCATCTGAAATGCAAGAGTTAATGAAACAATTGCAAGAATTACTCAAAAATGTTCTATTCGTCCAAGTAGTTCACCATGGGGAGCTCCGGTACTTTCCGTGAAGAAGAAAGATGGAACTATGCGTATGTGTACCGATTACAGAGAGTTGAACAAGGTAACCATCAAGAATAGGTATCCATTGCCTGGTATTGATGACTTGTTTGATCAACTAGGCGCGTTACATTTACTTCCTTCCTCTACTTCACACTACTTCCACCACCAAATCCACGTTGAGATTAGCTTAGTACTCTATTTTGTAACCCATTGAGGCGGGATGTGCTCAACTTATTATTTTCTGTTATTTTCTGTAAACTTTCGTATTAAGACCAGATGTAACAATTCCCGGCACATTGTGTAAACTTCAAAACCCTGTAATCGCTTAATCTTGCGTCTCAATTTGGTTATAAAACTTGCTTTCTTGTATTAATGATCATCGTATCTTGAACATTCAAATTCTCTCATTATGTACTCTTGTGATAACTCTCGTACGCAAAATCTTAATTGTCCTTTATTTTCTTTCTTTTAAGAATCATGCCTCCAAGACGTCAACCAATGACCCCGAGGAACTTGCTCAACTCGTCTCTCAAAGGGTTGCTGATGCCATAGCAGCTCAAGAAGCCGCTAGAAACAACAATCTAATCCCAACCAAGGAAATCCAGGAGGTGCAGCCAACAACCCACCCAAGCCTTGCACTTACAAGGATTTCCTGAACTGCAAACCTCTCAACTTCAAAGGTACCGAAAGGAGCCATCGGCCTAATGCAATGGATCGAGTAGATGGAATCTGTTTTTCGAATCTGCAACTGCACTGAGGAAAATAAGGTCAAATTCTCCACCTGCACTCTATCTGAAGGTGCTCTCACCTAGTAGAACTCTTATGCCCAAACTGTGGCAATTGATGCCGCTTATCAACTCCCATGGGAGGACCTCAAAACAATGCTCAGGGAAGAGTAATGTCCCAGGGAACAGTTACAACAACTCGAGCAGGAATTCTGGAACCTCGCTATCCAAGGGAACGATATCACTAGTTACACCACTAGATTTCACCAACTCGCCCTTCTTTGCCCATCCATGGTGGACCCCGAATACAAACGTATCGAGAGATACATTTGGGGGCTACCAGAATCAATCCAAGGTATTGTCATCTCTTCCAAACTCGGAACCATCCAAAGTGTCGTCCGTATGGCACACAAACTCATGGCACCGATTGTCCACCGCGGGACGCCCACAGAAAAGAGCACGGGAGATAATAAAAGGAAGTGGCAAGGAAACAACCAGAATCAACCAGAATCAACAACAACATAATAAAAAGCCTGAGATCGTTAAGGCTTATACATCTGGATCCGAGGAAATGAAAGGGTATGTCGGAAGCAAACCCTGTTGTTCAAAATGTAACCGTCACCATGATGGCCCGTGTGGTAACCTGTGTGGAAATTGCAAGCGCTACGTGTAACACCCCCAAATTTAATGTTTTGCGGAAGCATAATTTGGGTGTTACTAATCAATAATCAAAGCTCACAGATATATAGCAAACGACTCTATATGCGTCGTTTTAACAAAATATGTTGATATAAAAAGGTTTACAACTGTTTGAACCCGTACATAGCTCGTGTTCGTAATATGAGAGATTTAAACACATAATTAGTTATACAAAAATCTAATAATGCAGTAAAATCTATGAAGTTTGCATGGAGACTCGAGCTAATATGCATCCTGATGGGCAGTCCAAATCTACTGCTGAGTACCTGTGATACATGCTAAAATGGGTCAGCTAACGCTGGTGAGCTCACAAGTTTGGATATCAAATAATAGTGTGTGAACCGCAAGATTTAAATGTTGATTTGCATCCAGCAAATGATAATGATAGTGTATACAACCATGAACGCATAGTCTGAGCTTAACTCGAGGGTCGGGTTCCATATAGAGAATTCCGAGCGAGGTGCCTTCACGAGTGCCTAATCTACACTCATTTTCCCAAATATTAGTACGTCCGTTGCAGAGGTTAGCGCGACTTACCCGGACAAGGTGGGTCAATCCTATATGGTACCATATACTAATATTCACGCTACTTTCGTATTACCAAACTATACTGACGGAGGACTTTGGGTTGATTAGTTGAAAACAACTCATGTAGTATATTGAAATATGTACTCACGTTCATGTGTTAAAAACAGAGCAATGTATCACACCCCTAGTAAAACAGTAAAAAGAGGGGCCATGAGACTCACCTGAGCCTGAAGAGTTTATCTTAATAAACTGAGATTGATTAGCCAATAATCGAAGTCCAAAGACTTGTAACCTGAGGGTGTCCACGACACGCGATGGTTATAAACATGTGAAGGCATCTAATAAGACTACCTTGTAGTTGTTTGTCCAACTAGAATGTCCAAATGATTTCAATTTGGTTGATTGTCTAAGTGTTTGAAAATGTGTACGACCCGTTGGTGATTGTTTGTAATAATAATCTCAACTATTATTATTATGATTTCGAAGTGTTATGCTTGAAAAACATGTCTTATAATGTCTTAGGAGTCATATTATATAAATGTTTGAGGTTGTATAAGTTCGACACTTGGTGTAAAAAGTATTTACAAGTTCCTGGATGACGGGGGTCCGGGGGCAGCGCCCCTGGTAGTGGGGTCCAAGGGGCGGCAGCCCCTGGCGGGGTCCAAGGGGCAGAGCCCCTGGCTGGGGTCGAGCTGGACTTGAATTTATACAACCTGTTTTGGTGAAAAACACACCTGGACTTGAATTTGGGTGAAATCAAGTACTAAATTTTTAGGTCTTGACACTTAGTAAAATCTATGTTTTCTTGATTTTGTTTCATGCGACACTACGTGCGATATAAGGCTTGTGTCGCTAGGTGCGACATAGTCTATTGTGTCGCAGATCATCTCTGCGACATAAGGGTTTGTGTCGCTAAGGGCGACATCCGCAATTTAATGCGACGTAGGGCGTTGTGTCGCTATATGCGACGTCCGTAATTTCTGCGACATAACTATTTGTGTCGCTATATGCGACATCCGTGATTAGTGCGACATAGTGGCTTATGTCGCTATATGCGACGTAAGGTCTGATTTAGCGACATAAAGGCTTATGTCGCAGGTGGCCTGGAGCCTCTGCGACATAACGCGCTGTTGGCCGGAAAATGAGCCGAAAAAGTGTTTTCCAGCCTCCGTTTGACTTGAGACTTTTACCCAACCCATATTTGGACATTTCAAGCTTAACTAAACAATTAGAACTTAAAAACACTTGAAATCGAAAGGTTTCGGGTTTTTGTCGGAAACTTACAAAGTGGTGAATCGAGAATCCGAAAAGATGGAAATGTAGATCGTGACGTGGTGGACCTTTTTCTTCAAATGGGCGAGATGATTCGAGGTGGTTTGGTGGTGTTATTTAGTGATTGTTTGTGGTGGTGGTGTGGTTGTTTAGAAGGAAGGAAAGAAAAGAAAAGAGAGAGAGTTTTGAGAGGATGATGATGTTGAAATGAGGGAAAGGGTGGGTTCCCCCCTTTTGGTGGCTGATTTCGGTGAGGGCCCACCGGAGTGTGGGTCTCCACTTTTAACTCCGTGTATTCGCGCTCCGTGCGGCGTTCGTTTAAACGTTAAATAATTATTTTATACATTTAATTATATGTTTTTAAAATGCAAATATTTATTTATTATTTTTGTTGAAGTATTTTGCCAAATACTTAATAACTTAAATGGTTTCGTTTGTTTGTGTGTTAAGTGTGTAAGTCGCGTAGACGTTTATTATACAGTACGAAATGTAATTGAAATATTATCAAAATAATATTTTGGATATAGTAGCGTCATTAAATAATGTTGTACTATTTAATAAAAATATTCACCAACGTCCGTATTTACTTGAACCGAATTACATTCGATTTGAAACTCGTACGATTTAATCAAATCGCATATTCGTATATATTCAACAATATATATCTCCGTACATTAATTAGCCTAACACATAACTAATTACATGTATTAACAGAGAATTAGGTACTAATTTCTAGTCCTAATTTGGCAGGTGTTACACTACGGACATCAAACCAAAGATTGCAGGACCCCAAATGCAAACGCAAACCCTAGCACACTAAAAGCCTGTTTCGAGTGCGGTAATACTGGGCATTTCCGAAACGACTGCCCAAAACTGAAAAACAACAACAACAATAACGCTCGTAGCAGAGCCTATGTGATCAACACCGGGGAAGCTGGACATGACCCTAACAACGATATGGGTACATTCTTTTTTTTTTGAAAACTTCATTTTTCAATCTTTTTTAACACTAATGAGTGTAGCTCATTACTCCATTTCACTCCCATCGACTTGGACGTCGAGTGCTTCGTAGGGTTGGCTAACTGATTTGAGCTAACAGAAAACCCTGGAATTGCGTATTAACAAAACAAAATTTTCCCACATAGACTTTTTAGATTATGATCTATGTCCTCTAACGCACGATAACGACTTGTACTTTAAAAGACCTGCGGGACTTCTAACGGTTTACATATTTGAAATGCGCTTACAATGATTTATATTGGGTGTAATCCAATGACTTACTCACATTTACACGACCTTATGGGGGGATGTTTTCCGCCATGCCTATTCAAAACTAACTACTTGACCATGATTAATCACTATTTTGACTGGTATGTCAACGATCTATTCAAAACACGAGACTTGATACTCATCGAAATCGAAACCTTTCCCTCTCTTTTCTCTTCTCGATGATATCATCGACATGAATTAGTTATCTAAGGAATCGCACCAAAATCGCCTGTTTCGAGAAAATTATTCATTTTTGCAAACGCGACTGAAACATCCACATCTATTCCTAGATACCCCTCAGACTGCGACAACAAGCTAATTTTTGGATGAAATTCTCCTAACAGGGGGAGAATGTGACACCCGGAGATTTAGAGTTACTATTAAACCCACTTGAAACCATAATTACTTGTATTTAATTTGTACTAGGCTAAATATTTGTAATTACATGATATTTGAATATACACTTACGTGATTATGTGTTTACGATCAGACAGAGTCCGGAACAATATACGACATTGGTGAAAATATTTCTATTAATAACCTAAATATATTTTTAGAAGTTATTTATCATATAATATTATTTTTATATATTAATACACGAAAAACCTAGACGTTTTAATTAAAACGTGACAAACGCAGTAAAAACGCGCGAATCGAATCCGGCAACCAAACGAAAGTCAATAAATATTTTGAAAACTTAAAATAAAGTATTTTAACAATACTTCAATGAAAAATTATCCCAAATATATCGTTAATTAAAAAACTACATAAAATAACGTTACGCGATTTAACGATATAACGAAATTAACGAGTAAACGAACACCGAACGCCACACAGTCTGGAAACCATTTTTGAAAAACATTTCCAGCCCTATGAAGCCCCCTAAAAATTGACCACCCCCTCCACCCAATGCCACAACATGCATTTTTGCATCATTACCACCTCCATTGATCTCCATTCACTTCACATGCATTACCTTCTCATTTACTCTTTTCTCTCAAACATTCACTAACACATTTCTCTCTCTAAAATCCAGAGAAAACTCATCCTTTCCACCACCCTACCACTAACACAAACCACCACCATAAGCCACCACCTAAATACTACACTATTCTTCAAGATTTTTACAAGGAATTGAAGCTCAAGAACTCCTCATTCATATTATGTCCAAACATCTTCATAAACATCATTATGAGGGTTCTTCTCTTGTTATTTAAGCTTATTAACATGATATTAAGTTCACTCAACAAGTATATTAACCAAACCATGCTCAAAAACTATTTTTCTTAACTTGAAATCAACCAAATGAAGGAAAAACTTTTTGTCCAGAAAGTTTTGTCCACTTCCACGATTTTTATAAAAATCAATTTTTCATTAAAATGGATGTTTTTATAGGTAAAAATTAATTCCAAGAATAAGCTTTCCAACTCCGCAAACCTCAGATTTTTTTTGGAGCTTGAATACTATTTTTAATAATTTTTGTAAGAACACATATACAATCTACCCTGAAAAGTCAGAAACTTTAATCATATGGTTTTGACCATATCTTGAGCTACACACCTCTAAATTACTTGAAACAATGCCAAAATCTTACAAATTTTGTTAGTTACAAATGTCATGTTGACCACTTTCTTGAAAACTTATAGATTTTCCCAGAAATTCAATCTTCATGCATGTGTCCAGATTGGTCAACTGTTGACCTCAAAGGACACATGTAATTTTCATAAATACTTATACTTCTCTAAAATTCATGTAACTATTACTGGATGTAGTTAACATATGGGGGAATAACTGATATTTTTTTTGGGAACTAATTCGAAATGTACGATGTTATAAAAATTCGACAAACAGGTGCATTTTCTGGAAAATGAGATAGTGGACTGATTTTGCATGTAAGATAAAACCAACACTTATAAGCTTGCTAAAAGTGGAAAAATCAAATTTTTAAGGCATGGGAACATATTTAAGGGTTTGGGAAAAGATTTAAGTTACGAGTAGGTTTGACCAAGTCAACGAAAACGAGGCTAGGTTGTGAAAAACGTAAAACTTACTATTTTTGAAAAGAAATGTAACAAAAAGGGTTTGGGTGACATATTAAGTAACTTTGATCAAAAACGAGACCCAAAGACACATACAATCAAAAACCGAAACTTAGAACACTTGGATCAAATTAGAAAACCAATCAGACCCTTAGTGTCGCCATACCAGCTTCACTAACACAAGTGTCACCATACCAGCGACACTAACACATGTGTCGCCATACCAGCGACACTAACACTAGTGTCACCATATCAGCGATACTAACACATGTGTTGCCATACCAGCGACACTAACACAAGTGTCGCCATACCAGCGACACTAACACATGTGTCGCCATATGATATCGCGTAAAAAGTCACGTTTTTACTACTGATATCTCTCTCATTCTGGAATGATTCTTGGCACTCTAACTCAAAAACATCACAAATCAATATTATTATACCAAGATGGTCAAAACAAGGTCGCACGATAAAAATCAAGCGAAACGGATGAAAAACGAAGATTTCACGCACGTTTGAAGATTCAAGACATCAAAACGAGATTCAAAGACAAAAGAGTCCATCACCAACATCTATTTGACCCAAGATGTTCGTTTTCAAATTACGAATCCAACAGAAGAAGAATCAACTAAAACGGATGAAGAACGAAGATTCTACGCACTCCGGAAGATCCAAATGATTCGTATGACACATCTAAAGTTTAGAGACATATTTTTGGGATTTCTTTTCATCAAAAGCTTCGTTTTTGAATTACGAATCCAACGCAAACAGAATCAACGTAAACGGACGCATAACGAAGAAAACACGCACGAATCGAGAAATGAAGCAACCGGCAGCAGGCTGGTGCAGGTGGCAGCCAGCCGCCGCCGGCCACCACCCCACCGCCGCCGGATGGCAGCCAGCCGCCGGCTGCTGCCGGTCACCCGCATGGATTGCGCTTTTTTGTCCTTTTTCGTACCCGGTGCTAGACCTTTACATGCTTTTCGTACCTGGTGCCACTACCTTTTTCGCCTTTTGTACCTGGTGCCACTACCTTTTCCACCTTTTGCTAATGTGTGCTTCCATTTGCTAAAATGTACCAAAACTCCTCTATAAATAGGAGGCATGAGGTTCATTTGAAAGACACACCAACATACCTCAAAACACACCAAGGGTACTAGGATACTTACATACCTAGGCACTTTCTTCTAGCTTTTCTTTCTTTCTTTATTTTAAATTAGTATTAGGCTAGTTAAAATAGAAGCAAGGAACGTGTTTGTAATCCTTGGGGAGGAAAGCATTTGTAATCGTTGGTGTACGCTTGGAGCAACTCTAATTAATTCAAGTCTACTCCTTCTCGCATATTAATCTCGGTTATTTCTATCCTTATCTATCTTGATTAAATATGTATACTTTAATTATGCTAGAGATAGTTTATACCATGATTTGCGAGTAGATTACTATTATATTTGTTGTGATGTAGTTAGCATATATAATTGTGGGATGACTTTAAATATGTCGTGAAATAATATGACGGCCCCTATTCGACTGTTTACTCAGTATAGTGCTGGAAATGCTTTTAAGCAAAGTACATACGTATGGAAGCAGGTAACGACCGAAGGTAGTTGTATTATGGATCGACATTATAAAACGGAAACTTTATGAATGGGCTTATCTTATGATTTTAAACCTAAAACTTACAGCCGCCTTTCGATTAACAAACGTGATTGTAACCTTGTAAAGAGGAGTCGCGAACCTTACTACCTGGTCAATAGTTATCTGTGTAAAACTATGGTTTCGATTGTAACATTATGCGAGCATCATAAAATGCAATGTGATTACGTTGAAGTGCCATGAGTATTGTACACTTGAAATCACAATGTACTTATCATGTAAACATCGTGAAGCAATTGAATCCACAATGGAAACATCGGTAAACGATTAAATACATTGTGGACTACCATAACATTTTCTGACATGGTTTGGGTTTAACTCTATGCAAAAAGCCGTCAGCATTTTAATTATTGCTTTAATTAGATTAGATTAGTTTAGATTAGATTAGGTAGGCTATAGGCTAAATAACCATTTACGAAAACCTAGGGATTTGTTAATTGTATTGAGAAAGGCAAGTTTAAAATCCAATTTAAATCGATACTTTTCCTTAACCTTTGAAACATAAAGTAAGGTACGCAAGAAACCTCAACACTTTCCTTTGCTTACCATGCTTAAAATTCATTAATAGGAACTGATCAACTAAGTCCGAACATATTTGCTAAGTTAGTTGTTCGCTAAACTTATAGTCTCTATGGTATTAAGAACGGTTAGACTTGTTGTAGACTTGCTACTCTATTCCTTCGCCCACGAGTAAATGTGCTCAATAACAAGGGCCACTGACTCCCTCACAGGAGAGTGTGGAGAGTTGAGCATTGTCTGTTTGATCAGAATCATGACACCGTGGTTCCTCGTGACATATTAGTTGATAACCGACTAATAGGGAACCTATCGGTTATACCATAAACTACCAAGTCTAGTGAACATTCCAAATTTAGTAAACGTTTTCCCTACAAGTCATCGTCCCACATTATAAGCTAACGAACTCACAACAAATACTCCTTTTATTATCTGATTTACAATTATCTTTTATTCGCTTTAATTAATTTACTTAATTAATTGAACCAAAAACCCACAACGCACTCTTTTAACCTTTACTAGAAAAGAAAGATTGATTGGATTTCCTCTGTTTCAATTCAGTTTCTCTTTAAGAATGACTCTAGGTCATACTTACCATCTACTAGCCTTTTGGTTCAGTATCAGTAAGTCATACTTAGACCCCAGCAAATACAAATTTAAAACAAACCGATTGCGGTCCGAGCACCGTCTTCATACGGACGCTGGGCAGTGCATCAAGTTTTTGGCGCCACTGCCGGGGAGACTAACTGTCCGATACAGAGGCCCAACCAATCCCAATTCTAGTTAACCCTTAGGATAAAACCTTCTAATTTTTTTTATTTTCTTTATTATTAGTTTCACTCTATTTTATGTTTCTCTTTAGTGTATGACTCGTTCCCCTAGAACTACACCACTGTTTAATTTCCCTGATCCAGAACTTATACTACGTACCATTCGACGAGAAAAGAAGCAATCTGCGCTTGAACAAGCAATGGCTGAACGCATCACTCTCGCTAACAACAGTAAACCCTCTATCGAAGGAAGAGGAGGACCAATTCTCTACCCTGAAACCCCTGGTCAATCTTTCGAGCTTAAACACCACATCATCCCACTAATCCAAAACCACTGTCAATTTCATGGATTGCCAAGTGATGATCCCAATTCTCACCTCGACAAGTTCATATCTCTTTCAAATTCCTACAAACAAAACGGAATTAGCCAAGACACGATTCACTTGTATCTTTTCCCTTATTCGCTCACTCATCATGCGCAAACATGATTTGAAGGTTTAGAGACCGGCTCTATCCCTTCATGGACGGTAATGGCGACAAAGTTTCTAACCAAATACTTTCCGCTTTCTAAACAAACCAAACTTCAAAATGACATCATGAATTTCCGACAAGCTTTTGATGAGTCATTATACACCGCATGGGAATGATTTAAAGGAGCCTTGAAGAAGTGCCCCAATCACCGTCTCGACAAATCCGCACAATTGTGTACCTTCTACAATGGTTTAGACCCCAACCACCGAACCACCCTCGATGCTGCTGCACAAGGAAGCTTCATGGCAAAGACCGACGAAGAAGGATGGAACCTAATAGAGAACATGACTATGCATCACCATAATTGGAACTCTGGGGATCACTTAACATCTTCAGCACCTATCGCTGCATCAAATCCAGTTCCAATCGAAGAACTTAAAGTATTAACAGAGAAAATGGACTCACTTGTCAAACAGTTTGGAGAACTCAAGAAACAACAGCACCAAGTACACCAAGTGCAAGTCTGTCAACATTGCACTAACCCGCAACCATCTGGTGAATACTAAGTGGAGTACGAAGAAGCAGACGGCACAATCTACTATGCTCAGTTTCCCGCTCGCCACATAATTTTCCACCCGGTTTCAACCAAAACAATAACCAACCTAGAGGACCTCCACTCCTACAAAGAACCAACCAACCATACCAACCCCAATACCCACCTAGATACCCACCTTACCCACAACAATCACAACCTTCTTATAACCAACCCCTCGCACTTCCTGCACCCACTTCCGATACAAACCAAACCGCTGAACAACCTGCTAAGACAAATACCCCAGCTTCAAGTTCAGATGACACCTTCACCCAATTCATGCAAGGACAACACCTACTCAACCAAAAGATGTCCGCTAGACAAGATCAAGCCGACCTCTTTATGAGAAACCAATTGGCCGTGCAAAAGAATTTGGAAGCCCAAATTGGACAATTGACACAACGTCTTGATAACAGACCCAGAGGAAGTTTGCCTAACAACACGGTTCACAACCCACATGTTGAGGAAGCAAAGCAACTCACTACCGCAAATGAGGCAGCCACTTTACCCCCTGCTGCTGTACCAGTAAAAGAAGAACCAGAAATCAAGGTACCAGCTGTGGAAACCACTCCGATCATGAACAAAGAGGTCAGGATCCCTTATCCTGATAGACTTAAAGCCCAACTGTAACACCCCATCTTTTATAACATTATTTAAATGTATTTTACATCGGAAGCGTAAGTCCAAACAAACATTAACAATTCAGTTATAGAATATTAAGAAATTAAACCATAATATTTCAAAAACTATATTATATCGAAAATGGGTGTTATTTAATTCCAAATACAATTTGGTTTTATTCCAAATACCAATATCAGAGTAAGCCGTCTGGTCAAACTTTCCATCCCGAACAAGCTTCTTGCTAATCCCTTCATATCAAAACCATAACCTGCAAGAAGTGGGGTGGTGGGGTTAGCATAACGCTAAGTGAGGGAATACATAACCAACAGCCTAACTTAGCATAACAACCTTGTTTACATCAAATCATCGTAAACAAATAACATCATAATAGATCGATGGTTCTTGGGGAAACCTTCAGCCAAGAATACCAACAGTAAACACATAATATCAATGAGATAACATCTCAAAACAATGAGGATCGGTGGTTCTTGAGATATCATAATACCCGGGGATTCTCCAAGAACACTTACCCAACAATCTGTAAGGCCAATACAGAATAGACTGATAGCTTGGTACTAATCTCATACGACCTAATTTCCTATTAACAATGTGTACAAGGAAATTCCCGTCGTCTTCAATAGTAACCAAGCCCAACCAACCAACACGTTGACCTCAATACTGATGCCCGAAGGCCAAATATCAAGTGATCACGTATTCACATATTCAATCAAGTCAACTTATCAGACTAACCAGTCTATCAACAGTATTATTACTATCAAACCAAATTAGTCATGGCAAACCAAAAGCAATAATAATACGATTACTCATTGTAACCAAACCTGTTACAACTAAATTACACTGAGGATTAAGATCCACTCACCGACACCTCAGTCGTTCACTCAGTAGTCTAATATCACTGAGTCTTCTGTTTATAAGTTGAATAGAAGGATTAGGAGATGATAATCCATGATCTTCAAGCTTGAATTCGATTTCTAGAGCTCCAATTTAAGATTTCTTCATGATTTTTGATCAATCTCAAGTTTCATGTGTATGTATGATGCGTACGTATGTATGTAGGGGAGAAAATAAAACCGACTTAACATATGATGCTTATCTTATAAGTATTAAACTTTACTTCCCCGTATTTATTATTGTCTGGAACTTAAAAACCATTTGCGAGGAAACATCATTTTCTTATACCGTCAACTGAATTAAATTAAAACATTTAATAATTTATTAACCACAATAAATTCTTTAACTCTTTTACCCATTTATTTTCAAATAACAAATGAACCTATTTTCTGACACATTAAATAATAATTTACAGTCAGAAAATATTAAAATACAACTAGACCCGAGGAGTGGGTGTTACAAATCTCTCCCCTTTAAAGAGATTTCGTCCTTGAAATCTGATCACACTTAATCAATCTTACTGTGACAGAATCACCTATTATTTCCATTTCAATTCATTATTAATATAGTTCTTATATATCTCTAACCACATAACTATTCATTACTAGGAACACACAAGATGTGGTTATAATTTAATTTACTTATGCATATCATCATTATGCATATCTTTAATCAGACAACACCAAATGTATCTACATATATTTATTTAGATATATGTTATTTCATCAACTTACACACCACCAATGTGTATTACAATTGAATTCGTATAAACACATAATCTCTATCACAAAATGCAATATCCAACATAAAGGATAGTATTATTAACTATTTAATCATAATATATACACATATCAAACGTTACTCCCGTGAGCAACTTATAATTAAAATACACGTTTTCAATTCTTTCCACATGCACATATCCAACTGTACATGCTTCTGTCTTTCCCTCTTTTTCACATATATTGTGAACATATTCTATTTCTAAAGATTTAACTGACCATTTACATGATCATTTATAACTAGCCAAGTATACAACACAATCACTTGACATAAGTGAAACATAAAGTCATATGAACTTTCTATTGTTATATCGATAACACTAGTGTAATAATACCACAATACACACATTAACAATAAAGGTTCTACTCAATTCACAACTAGAAATTTAGCTAATAACTATGTATTTCTTTAGCTAACACATTGCTAGAATCTTTACTTTCGCAACTAGTTCTTTATTGATTTACAACTTGTATTTATACACAACCATTAGGTTATACGAAACTCTTTACTCGAAAGTAATCCAATTCATATAACCATAAACACATAAGAGTAAGCAGTATGTAAAGGTCAAATCCAATAGGTAAAACTATTATCACATATTCAATTAGCATCCTACCTTATCCAGTTGGATGCTAAATCAGCACCAGTTGATACCATGCTGCATTAGCATAAATCTTTCAACAACATAAGGTGCTATTTTTAGTCACATATTCAACACATTGTTATTCACAATCAACTGACCTCCACTTTGCTTAACTCTTATTGTAATTCATACTAGTTGTAATTAACCACATACACATTTCTTGTACCATAGGTACCATAGTAAAACAACAGATTAGTGGTCCAGTACTCTTTTATTTCAGTCAATCAGTGACTATTTCTCCATTACAGGTCAACATATCTAACTTGTTATTTCAAAATCACTTTAAGTTCTCTGGTACTTGGTAACCTCAACAATTCCATGTAAAATGGCATAATATAAATACGTTGGCCAGACGTCATCATATTATGTCAGGTACACTTTATTTTCAGGTTACTTCATACCATCAATCTCCAAAGTGGTTAACTTTTACTTTCTCATATCTCACAAGGTGATATTAATAATTATCACACATATAAGAACACTTTGTAGCAGTTATATGACCACTTGTTAACTTGATACCAATTTCATTTATCACTTTGAATGAATAACTAATCACATAATCAGGTAGATATAATTCTTTTTACTATTTCATTATCACAGATGTAATATCCAACACAATTACATCAATCAATCTCTTTATTACCTGATTCAATGTCAATTACTGGTATGACAATTAATACTTATAGTACCGATAGTACTAAACAATTGGTCAATACTATGTGTAATATCCAACACATATTCATCAATCTACACACCTTTAGTTGAATCACAATTGAGCATTTCATATTCAATTATCACATAATTATAAGCTCATGTATTTGGTTTAAAATTTCTTAAAATGCTCAATTCAACACTTTCTATTATTTTACATGATTTAAATACTTTATCATGTTTCAATTAGTTCGCATATATGATCCACATAATTTCTTACTCAATGTTTACTAACCCTAGTTAGCAACAATCAACAATACCATTTACTGGTATATTTCGGCAGTTAATTAAACCGTCTAAGAATAATTCATACACATAACATATGTGGACCTCTTAAAACAAGTTTTTATATTGTATTTAGTCATAGAAATGATCCCTGGGCTAAAAGAAACAAAAGTCCAATACAAAACGTAAGTTAAAAGTCCGAAATAAGGTCCGAAAAACAGTAAAACGCGATTTTCGGGCCCCAAATGACCCCGAACTGCCCAAAACTGCCAGGGCTCATGGCAAAGCGAAGAGCTTTGACCGTTGGACCGTTTCCGAGTGGACATGTAAATTTCATCTTAATCTGACACCAAAATTTTATAACGTAATTTCTACGTCAAACGTTACGTCGAACGTCGAAAAACTTAAAAAAAATTATTTTACCACCTGAGAAAGCCTCAAGCCGCCGGCTTCTACAGGGGAGCCGCCGGGTTCTAAGGTCAAGCAGCCGGGTCCTAATACCCAGCAGCCGGGTGAATTAAGTTTTGGCCAAACAGAAACATTTTGCCGTATTTGGGCTGGAGGAGCAGCCGGGTTTAAGTACAACCAGCCGGGTCACTACTCTAACCGCTGGGTTCTCTTTGGAACCGCCGGGTCCCATGCCTATACAGCAGATCCTGCACCAGCAAACCTTAATGCAAATTTCTAAAATTCAAACGTGCATATCTCACAAACCGTAAATAGTTAGGGTCTGAAATTTTGCAGGCACCTTCATATAATCAAAATACAACTTTCCATTTTTCCACTTTTTCAATTTACACGTTTTATGAGAAAATGGATGTGTAACTCTTTTTGGACCATTTTTAACCATTTTGGTTGACACGCCATATTCCAAATAACTTGGTTTCTGACTCTAACCTTTTAACCACATGTTTATACATATAATTATGACGTGTGGGCATATTCATCACCCCCACATACCCATTCCATCATGTTTTAACTCGTTGACCCGTTTAAGGGTCTAATTGGACACTTATACCCAATTTAACCATTTTGACTACCATAACACTTTCAACACACATTCCCACTGTATGTAGGACTTAAGGTCACTTTGACATTGGTTATAACAAACCAATACTCATTTTAACCGTTTAACCATCAAGTGACCCATTTGGGCACTTTAACAACCCATTTGGGTTTTAACACATATGATTACTATTCTAACACACAATTTACACTTCTTTGACTATTTTAAGGCAAACAAAACTGTTTTCACTACTGGTGTTACATTATAACCATACAACACCAATTTCACATCTATTCATCATATATAGACCAATTTCTCTTCAATTTCAACATGTTTTCAAATTTTGACTTTTTTACAAACTTGTCAACACATATAAAGACTCGTTGACCACTTTGACTTTCTTATTCTATCACCTTTTAGTACATAGATCATAATTCAACCGAAATCATGATCATTACTACTCACAAACATCTAGCCACATTTATCACTTTATTCATAGTTATTACCAAATGTGACTCTGCTAAATTCAACTTTGACTTTTCCAAGTCAACACACACTTTCAAATCAATGAACACTTTCTAATTTACACAACAACAAGACTCCAAACTTATTAATTGAGATTACCAACATCTCATTAAATTTACTATATGGAGTCATATCAACTTTGTTTCCCAAGATTTATTACTACACTTAATCCAATTGCTCCCAAAGTCATTATTTCACATGAGCAAATAATTCTACATACACACTTCATACAACCGATTTCATATTTGAATTTCATATTGTAGACACAATTAACTCCATACAATACAACTATTACACTTTATTCAACAATGTGTCTACACAATTCATTTCTAGTTCATTCAAAATTACTCATTAATATTCCTATCATCGTATTAACAAGTAATAATCATCAAGGACTCGCAACTAGGGATTCATATCAGTCTGACTTAATCTACTTTATTACTAATCATATGACAGCAAATTAGTCAATTCAAGCTTATTGAAATTCATCAAGCTTATCGAAAAGTACCTGATATACATAGGCCCACGAGTATTGAGGAATCATTGAGAATACCCTTGGGTTCCTCATATTCCTCCGTCTCTGCAACCAAAACACAACCTCGAACCTTGTTATAGGTTAGTAAACATTCAATAACCACATTCTCATACAACCACTAATCCCACACCCTGGAATGTTTGACTTGACACATATCAAAGTTTGGGATTGGATATCTTACAATGTACAATTCACCCAAACTTATGCTCTGATACCAACTTGTAACACCCCATCTTTTACAATATTATTTAAATGTATTTTACATCGGAAGCGTAAGTCCAAACAAACATTAACAATTCAGTTATAGAATATTAAGAAATTAAACCATAATATTTCAAAAACTATAGTATATCGAAAATGTGTGTTATTTAATTCCAAATACAAGTTGGTTTTATTCCAAATACAAATATCAGAGTAAGCCGTCTGGTCAAACTTTCCATCCCGAACAAGCTTCTTGCTAATCCCTTTATATCAAAACCATAACCTGCAAGAAGTGGGGTGGTGGGGTTAGCATAACGCTAAGTGAGGGAATACATAACCAACAACCTAACTTAGCATAACAACCTTGTTTACAGCAAATCTTCGTAAACAAATAACATCACAATAGATCGATGGTTCTTGGGGAAACCTTCAGCCAAGAATACCAACAGTAAATACATAATATCAATGAGATAACATCTCAAAACAATGAGGATCGGTGGTTCTTGAGATATCATAATACCCGGGGATTCTCCAAGAACACTTACCCAACAATCTGTAAGGCCAATACAGAATAGACCGATAGCTTGGTACTAATCTCATACGACCTAATTTCCTATTAACAATGTGTACAAGGAAATTCCTGTCGTCTTCAATAGTAACCAAGCCCAACCAACCAACACGTTGACCTCAATACTGATGCCCGAAGGCCAAATATCAAGTGATCACGTATTCACATATTCAATCAAGTCAACTTATCAAACTAACCAGTCTATCAACAATTATTACTATCAAACCAAATTAGTCATGGCAAACTAAAAGCAGTAATAATACGATTACTCGTTGTAACCAAACCTGTTACAACTAAATTACACCGAGGATTAAGATCCACTCACTGACACCTCAGTCGTCCACTCAGTAGTCTAATATCACCGAGTCTTCTGTTTATAAGTTGAATAAAAGGATTAGGAGATGATAATCCATGATCTTCAAGCTTGAATTCGATTTCTAGAGCTCCAATTTAAGATTTCTTCATGATTTTTGATCAATCTCAAGTTTCATGTGTATGTATGATGCGTACGTATGTATGTAGGGGAGAAAATAAAACCGACTTAACATATGATGCTTATTTTATAAGTATTAAACTTTACTTCCCCGTGTTATTATTGTCTGGAACTTAAAAACCATTTGCGGGGAAACATCATTTTCTTATACCGTCAACTGAATTAAATTAAAACATTTAATAATTTATTAACCACAATAAATTCTTTAACTCTTTTACCCATTTATTTTCAAATAACAAATGAACCTATTTTCTGACACATTAAATAATAATTTACAGTCAGAAAATATTAAAATACAACTAGACCCGAGGAGTGGGTGTTACACCAACCTAAGAAATTATCATCTTTTAAGCTCGACCGAAAATTTCTCGATACCATGTCTAGAGTTCCCGGTCGAAATAAATATATAAGGAAATTGCTATCCACTAAGGATAAACTGCCCCCGAAGTAAACAACATTCCCCTTAGTTCTGAAACATCAGCCCAACTTAAAAATAGCCTTCCAGAAAAACTAGGAGATACCGGTAGATTCACACTCCCTTGTTCTATTTACCAATCCGGAGATATCAGTGCCTTAGCCGACCTAGGAGCCTGCATTAACCTTATGCCCTACTCCCTGTTTAGGAGGCTAGAACTTGAAAATTTGAAACCCACTAAGATGACTGTCCAGCTAGCTGACCAATCTGTTAGATACCCAAAGGGAATAGCTGAGAACGTCTTAGTTCAAGTTAACAAATTCTTCTTTCTGACGGATTTCATGGTAATGGATATCCATGAGGACATAAACATCCCGATTATCCTTGGAAGACCATTTATGAACACAGCCAGAGCAGTGATTGATGTGTATAACCATACGATTGTTCTACGAGCGCCTGGTGAAAGCATCACTTACAAAATCGACCAACCGGAATATACGCCAGAGCAAGAAGAATGCCACGCTATATCAACAGGCAGAATATGTTCCGATGACGAATCAGACCACGAAGAAGAATGATGCTTCACTCGACCAACAACTTTGATCTACGATACTGAAACAGACCGAGATGAGGACGAGGAGTATCAGGACGCTTAGGAAGAAGAAGAATCCGAGGAGAATGAATCAGAACCTGAGGAAGAAGAGGAAGAACCCGCCGAGGAAGAAAGAACGGAGGAAATGGAAGAAGAACCTGAGGAAGAGGAAGAAATGGAGGAAGATGAAGATCAAACTGATTCACCACAGATGGCTGAAGTCAAGAGAATACAAGACTGCAAAGACTACACTTCATCGGAAGAATCCTTTGATTACGGAGCCATCCACCAAGAGCTTAGATCCACTCATCTCAAAAGAATGGGAAACATTCTCGACTCTTATCTCCATCCATCAAAGCCCTTCACTAGAACCCGACTCCGAGACATAGACACTTTCGAAGAAGAACTCCGAACATCACAGCACCCTGACCTGTATGCTAAACTCCTACAGAGAATTTCTGCATATAAGGCACAACAACCAAGAAGCTTTGCTGAAGAAAACCTTCAAAACACCATCACGGAAGTCAGAACCATCAAAGTCGACAGCACCTAACCTTTCAACAACGCACCCTCAGATGAAGAATTCCACCAATTCCCAGATTTACGAGATGAAGATTCCGACTACCAGAATGTCGAATTTGATGGCGATTTTGTTGACGTCACTATCGATGAGCGCTCTATTCCAAAAACTCCTCTTGCTCTACCAAATTCACCCGTCATCACAGCTGAGAGATTAGAGATACCCCTCATCGACACTCACGAAGAGATGATTGACCTGATTGATGAAAGCAACGATGTACGCATCATTGTGGAGGCTATCAAAGAGTCAACCAATGAATACAACACCGCTCAGAAACACCTGATAAGGCAGATTGAACAAGAATACGATTCATATCTCGCCAATTATGGAGAGCCAGTACCCCAGACTTTGCTCAGACATATCCAAGAATTCTCCGATTCCCTTCAAGAACAAGTCACCAGAGAAGCTCAACAGCCAGAAAGACCAGACTACCCAATGGGAGAAATCGAGTTCTGCAACAACCAAAAGCAAATATACCAAAAAGTATATTGTGCCTTGGCCAGATCAGCCTTTCCCTACTCATCAAGTCAAAAGGCTACACTAGCATCAATGAGGACCCATCTTGAAAGAGCTACTGGAAATCCACAGAATTATGCTGACATAAGAATGGTGGGAGATCTTAGAACCCTTCTAGATCTCATCGAAACTGGAGAACATCCTACAACTCTAGAAAACTTCAGGATCGTCATTCACTCCACCATTGGCCATCACGTTGAACTAATAGTTGATGAGCTAAATCAGGCAGCATTTGAAGAAAACACTCATGACATTCCAACACGATATTGGAACATGTCACCAATCAACTTAGCATCCTATGTAATAGATCGACTGCGTGGAATGTACGAGGAAGAAGACATAGAAATTGACACTTACCGCAATAGATATTGCGAAATATTCAGCAAGTTAATCTACGTCTTCACGGACTCAGATTTTCCCTTCGACCGTGAGCAACATCAACTCATCAGACAAGTATGCCAAGCAATCCGATCTTTTGGAGGAGACCCTTTAGCTGAAGACTTTCAAGAAGTAAAGACTAAATTCATGGCTTTGATCACCTTAATAGGCAGAAACCACCCCCAGCGTGAAATTGTTCGAACTCACACCTGCACTCGAATCGATCCTAACGGACCAGTCACAAGGGCAGTTCGATACATCAGCTATGGGATGGCAATCCTCGACAGACTAGCCATTGATCACTTCAAGAGCTTCAGGATGGAATCCACCACTCCGCCAACTCTCATTGCTGACATGATAGAGCAATTCCTGCGATACTTTCCTCTACGCTACAGCTTACCTAGGGACCTCAGTGACCACTCCAGCACCACGGACACATCCAGCATCATCTGAAGAAGAAAGTACTAAGTCGAGCTCTCGACTTTAAAAGAGCGCTTCTCGGGAGGCAGCCCGTGTTTTTACATTTCTGCAATTTTACTTTCCAAGAAGTGATGAAATCTCCGACTATCTTTCACACTCGGATCATACAAAGCATGCTCCAGCCTGCAAGGAAGCATCAAGACTAGAAGAAAAGTATATCCGACATGTTCACACCTACGAGACCAATCACAAGAAGACTTGATCAAGACTGCACCAAGGAAGACGAAATCTGGCACATGCACCAAAGGAACACTGCAACCACCGGGAAGTACTTCTAAACCGTCTTTTTCATTCGTTTTAAATATACCATATCCAATATGCTTATCACTAAGTGTGGGATTCAAACCCTACACACACTAAAAGAATGCGCCTTAGATGTTTAAAACCCTAAGTGTGGGATTTTACCCCGTTCAGAGCTTAGTATAACATCGAGGATGATGTTTCTTTAAGTGTGGGATAGCAGTAGTTGCACTGCTGTCAAATGGATAATGGTATATGCTTGATTCTAAAATCGTTGCTCTTTATAAGACCATATTTCTCCAAAAAGTAAACAAAAATTTTCAAAAATGTGTTGAAAACGAAAAGTTTTAGACAAAGAATGATTTACTTTGGGAAAAAGGATAATTAAAATACAAATTCTTTTGAAAAAATAGTTTTGTAATCCCATAAAGAGCATCGCATGACTAGGCACACAACAACCCAACTTTCGATTCGTGAGGTATCTTGAGCCATAGAAAAAGCACTCACTTTTAATGCTTCACTTTTTCTATTCTTGAGTATGCCGATGTATGCGTTTAGAATCAGAACTTGCTCCTGTTATGCATTTCGAATCCAGATTGGTCAGTGAAAAGGAGATCGAATCACATCATTCTAAAACCCAGCCGTACACCCATACTCCCAAAGAAAAATAGATACGTTACCCCTCACCTACTCAAAAGCATCCTTCAAGCTTCATAAAAAGTTTCAAAGATGATCGAAGAGAAATCGCAAGGGGTTGACGTCGAAAAAAAGAGAGAGAGAAAATCCGAAGAAAAAGGAATTCAATAGGAGAAAAAGACTCCTTCCGCAAATGTCAAAAGGCGTCAATCCCCCAAAAACCCAACTTCGACAAAAAGAAAATCAAAAAAAAAAAAAAAAACCAAACCTCCTCTCATACCACCAACCTTTCACTCCAAAAACCTTATATCCCCTCTCCTTGAATGATTGTGGCTAGATCGACTTCACACTCACCAAAAAGGTAACGATTTGATTCTCGATCAAGCCTATGACGATAAACGATACATGACTGGCGTTCTGAGTGATTGATAATATTAGAATAGGAAACCCTAAACACTTTGAGTGATTTGAGGGACCACCTTGAGAGGATCTCCTAGTCATGTATCCAAGATCAAAGATCACAAGCATGCTCCTAAAGATTACAATTCTTCCTTTTCCAAGAACAAGTATTTTACTTTCTCAATAACCCCTTAGTAAAAAGTTCCACCTTAAAATTGTTTTATTTTTAACATGTTGAAAATCGAGTTTGCTTGAGGACAAGCAAAGTTCTAAGTGTGGGATACTTGATATCGCGTAAAAAGTCACATTTTTACTACCGATATCTCTCTCATTCTGGAACGATTCTTGGCATTTTAACTCAAAAACATCACAAATCAATAGTATTATGCCAAGATGGTCAAAACAAGGTCGCACGATAAAAATCAAGCGAAACGGATGAAAAATGAAGATTCCACGCACGTTTGAAAATTCAAGACATCAAAACGAGATTTCAAGACAAAAAGCCCATCACCAACATCTATTTCACCCAAGATGTTCGTTTTCAAATTACGAATCCAACAGAAGAAGAATCAACTAAAACGGATGAAGAACGAAGATTCTACGCACTCCGGAAGATCCAAACGATTCGTATGACACATCTAAAGTTCAGAGACATATTTTTGGGATTTCTTTTCATCAAAATCTTCGTTTTTGAATTACGAATCCAACGCAAAAAGAATCAACGCAAACGGACGCATAACGAAGAAAACACGCACGAATTGAGAAACGAAGCAACCGGCAGCAGGCTGGTGCAGGTGGCAGCCAGCCGCCACTGGCCACCACCCCACCACCACCGGCTGGCAGCCAGCCACTGGCTGCTGCCGGTCACCCACACGGATTGTGCTTTTTTGTCCTTTTTCGTACCCGGTGCTAGACCTTTACATGCTTTTCGTACCTGGTGCCACTACCTTTTCCACCTTTTGCTAATGTGTGCTTCTATTTGCTAAAATGCACCAAAACTCCTCTATAAATAGGAGGCATGATGTTCATTTGAAAGACACACCAACATACCTCAAAACACACCAAGGGTACTAGGATACTTACATACCTAGGCACTTTCTTCTAGCTTTTCTTTCTTTCTTTATTTTAAATTAGTATTAGGCTAGTTAAAATAGAAGCAAGGAACATGTTTGTAATCCTTGGGGAGGAAAGCATTTGTAATCGTTGGTGTACGCTTGGAGCAAATCTTATTAATTCAAGTCTACTCCTTCTCGCATATTAATCTCGGTTATTTCTATCCTTATCTATCTTGATTAAATATGTATACTTTAATTATGCTAGAGATAGTTTATGCCATGATTAGCGAGTAGATTACTATTGTATTTGTTGTGATGTAGTTAGCATATATAATTGTGGGATGACTTTAAATATGTCGTGAAATAATATGACGGCCCCTATTCGACTGTTTACTCGGTATAGTGCTGGAAATGCTTTTAAGCAAAGTACATACGTATGGAAGCTGGTAACGACCGAAGGTAGTTGTATTATGGATCGACATTATAAAACGGAAACTTTATGAACGGACTTATCTTATGATTTTAAACCTAAAACTTACATTCGCCTTTCGATTAACAACCGTGATTGTAACCTTGTAAAGAGGCATCGCGAACCTTACTACTTGGTCAATAGTTATCTGTGTAAAACTATGGTTTCGATTGTAACATTATGCGAGCATCATAAAATGCAATGTGATTACGTGGAAGTGCCATGAGTATTGTACACTTGAAATCACAATGTACCTATCATGTAAACATCGTGAAGCAATTGAATCCACAATGGAAACATCGGTAAACGATTAAATACATTGTGGACTACCATAGCATTTTCTGACATGGTCTGGGTTTAACTTTATGCAAAAAGCCGTCAGCATTTTAATTATTGCTTTAATTAGATTAGATTAGTTTAGATTAGATTAGGTAGGCTATAGGCTAAATAACCATTTACGAAAACCTAGGGATTTGTTAATTGTATTGAGGAAGGCAAGTTTAAAATCCAATTTAAATCGATACTTTTCCTTAAACTTTGAAACATAAAGTAAGGTACGCAAGAAACCTCAACACTTTCCTTTGCTTACCATGCTTAAACTTCATTTATAGGAATTGATCAACTAAGTCCGAACATATTTGCTAAGTTAGTTGTTTGCTAAACTTATAGTCTCTATGGTATTAAGAACGGTTAGACTTGTTGTAGACTTGCTACTCTATTCCTTCGCCCACGAGTAAATGTGCTCAATAACAAGGGCCACTGACTCCCTCACAGGAGAGTGTGGAGAGTTGAGCATTGTCTGTCTGATCAGAATCATGACACCGTGGTTCCTCGTGAGATATTAGTTGATAACCGACTAATAGGGAACCTATCGGTTATACCATAAATTACCAAGTCTAGTGAACATTCCAAGTTTAGTAAACGTTTTCCCTACAAGTCATCGTCCTACATTATAAGCTAACGAACTCACAACAAATACTCCTTTTATTATCTGATTTACAATTATCTTTTATTCGCTTTAATTAGTTTACTTAATTAACTGAACCAAAAAACCCCAACGCACTCTTTTAACCTTTACTAGAAAAGAAAGATTGATTGAATTCCCTCTGCTTCAATTCAGTTTCTCTTTAAGAACGACTCTAGGTCATACTTACCATCTACTAGCCTTTTGGTTCAGTATCAGTAAGTCATACTTAGACCCCAACAAATACAAATTTAAAACAAACCGATCGCGGTCCGAGCACCGTCTTCATACGGACGCTGGGCAGCGCATCACCATACTAGCGACACTAACACAAGTATCGCCAAAGCTGCGACACTAACACAAGTGTCCCTAAAATTGGAAACTTGAAATTTGATTTTCTCTAAGTATTCAACTTAGGTAACAATGTATAACCACATATGATAACAACACATTGACATATAATATATACGAACACATAGTATACAATGGAACAAACTTAATGATAATGTCTTATTAAGAATTATTATTACAAACTTTCACCAACGAGTCATACATGCTTTTAATCAACAATTTAATTGAACATACTAGTTGAGTGAACTAGCATAGGTGGACATTAACCCTCCATCTACATGATTGGCTTAGGTGGACATTAACCCTCCACCTACATAGATGGTCTTTTGAGACATCTACTTATACAACCTTATACGTTTAGGATGTTAGAAGGTTGTACGTGGAAACACATTGCTTGCTTACTTTATTACTTGTTAGTTGTTTGCTAAACTTAGATGAGTTTCATAGCCCCTTTTTACTGTTTTATTACTAGTGGTGAGAATACATACAACTACTTTAACTCAACTATTTTTATGAACACAAGTACAAAACTCGATATACGGATTGCATGAGTTGTTTCACTAATCATCATCATTAACACTTTACTTTCATACGTAAATCTTAAATCAACTAAACATAACTTCACTTTACATGTTCATTCTTAACTTATAATCTTTCATTACTTGACTTACTACTTGGAATATAATCATTATGTCACAATTATATTATAACCATCTTTTAATTAGTTAATTAACTTACTTCATCACAATCATAATTAGTTCAAGTGTTATTTCCCTTAGATATTCACTTGAAATTGCTTCATATAATATTACAACAACTTCCCTAACTAATAATTAGGGAAAGTTTATAACAATTAACAATAATCAACCAAAACCCCACTTTAATCATCATTCTTACATACTTATCAAGTTTTAGGTTAAATTGATGTTAACCATAATGATTACAACACTTCTACGTCACAATTACATCATAATCTTTCTCAATTTCTTGTTAAAACTCATAATTTTTTTTAACTCTTACATAACCCATTTTCTAGGTTTAATAAATTGAAGAACACACTTACTTGATGTTTAGAGAGAATCAAAGGATGATTAATTGGACGTTTCTAGCTTCAATTTCATGTAATTTAATGGATTATTACTTCCCCATTTTCTTCCTGCTCGTTCTTTCTTTCCTTTCTATTTTCTGGAATATTTTAGTGAATATATGATATGTACACATGAAGCAAATAGATATATATGTGTTTTATTTTACATCTCATATTTATCATTGTCTAGAACTTTAAATCTAACTTACAATTATTACTATTTTATTTTTTACCTATGATAATAATAACTCATAATAATTACTTTTACCTTTACCACAATAATACTTTTAATTTGGGGTGTTATAAGTAAGTGGATTGTCAGTGTTGAACTAGAGTCAAATTGTATTGTTGAATGTGTTGGCAAAGTATGAAAGTTAGATTATTGATAGATTGAAATTTGACTTGTGTGAAAAAGTGCCGAAAATGAGCATAAAATGAATTATGGTTCAAATTTTGATAAAACGTGCAATTTAGAAAATTGTAAATTAGAAAGTCTTTATATTAAAGTATCAAAGGTGCTCGTCAAATATGGTGACCAAATGTTTATGATGAGACTGCTCCGTTAGCCGAGTTGGATAAGGAGTATCGGAGGTAGCAAGAGAGGCAGGGGATTGCTGATGCTGGACCATCGGTTCATTCGCAGTCAGAGTGGAGAGCTTGGCCTGGAGTTTGGCCATCGGATGATTGAGTTGTGGTTGTTATATATTTGTACTAATCAGTTATTCAGTGTCACTCCACCTATCTTTATTCTCTATAAGTTATTTCTATTTTTTTTATATAGATAGAATGCTCTTGTTGGAATTGAATCACTTGCATATGCTGGCAGTAAGCTCAGCGACATCATTCACTCGATATTCCATCAAAAATCTGCATATACCCCCGGGGAAGTACTCATGCCCTTTTTACTCCCACATGTGTTTGTTGCATATTTTTGTTTTGTTGCATTAAGGGCAATGCACATCTTAACTGTGGGGAGGTTGTAAATTCACTTCAATTTTGTTATTAGTAATATATTATTTCTGGCCTCTTATTGGGTCTTTTATTAATCTTGGTGTACTAATAGAACTTTACGAATCTCAATAACGGGCAAGGAATGATAGTTTGCTAGGAATTAGTTTGTCCTCATATGATTAGTTGCTTTACAACATAGTTGTAAATATTTGTTTATATGACTTAATTTTCCCTCTTGAATGAAAATTTTTAGAGATGTGTCATAAAAGCAACCTCATTGGGTGAATTGCATGACTAGCACACTTGTTGATTAGTCCCGATTTAACATAATAATCTCTTAACAATAATAAGCTTTGAATTATTATTGAGAGGTTGCGGAATCACATTCAATAATATTAAGAAGATCAAGAATTATATGAACAGTAATCTAAACTTGTAAAACACATATTAAAATCAAAGCTTCAATCTTATTAATGAATAAGACGAATACACTCTTATTGTATTAGGGTTTACACCTTGAAGTTACGCTATTATTTGATAACCTAATCTAGGTTCTAAGGATCTCTATTTATAGAATATAGAGTCCTGTACAATCGCCCGTTATTAAGGAATAAGATAACTTCCATAACCGACTTATACTTATCACAATATCATAAACAGTTATAACTAACAAACTAAAGATAACAGTGTAAACGGTATAACTATCATTGGTAACTGCTTCAATTGCAATCTCAGACTAAGTACAAATACATAATCAGTGTTAACTGCTTCAAATATAGCTAACAATTATAATTACATAAGCAGTTCTAACTATTACATAGACAGTATTAACCACTTACAAAACATAACTATCAGTATTAGCTTTCTTCAAGCAGTTGAAATTCTTTGTCTTCTCTTGAGTTTCTTCTAGCAGTTGTAACCTTCTGAAGATAGTTGTAACTTTTAACACTAACAGTCTTAAATACTTGTACTTGTCATCTTTCTCATCAGTGGCAATTTTAACCCAACTCAGTTTTGACTCAACAATCTTTCCCTGTTGGGAAATAAGATTTATGCTGTTACTAATGTTGTTGAAGAATGCACAAGGTATTAACACTGTTAGTGTTATTGTTACTACTGGTATTACAACTGTTAGTCTGTTGGTTACCACTGTCTTCAGAGTTAAAACTATTAGTTGAAGTCTTCATGGATTACCACTGTTGGTGAAGTGGTTACCACTGTTAGTAGAAGACTACAACTGCTATTGAAGATTGAAGACAAGAGTTACAACTGTTAGTAATAGTTTCAACTGTTAGTGTTATCACTGTTAGCTTGTTTACAACAGTTAACACTGCTTAGGCTAGTTACCACTGTTGGTATATTAGTCTAGTAAATTGTACAAGTGTTAACACTGTTATAGGAATTACCACTGTTTGTATAGTTGTGGTAGTTAACACTGTTTATATCTAGAATAGGAGGGAAGTTAGAGTTTGAATAATTATGGATTGTAACTGCTTCCATAATTATAGGAGATTGTTTAGCAGGACTTTATGTGTTATAAATAGAGATCCTTAACGTAGATTAGGTTATGAGTTTTTGTGCCGCTTCAAGGTTTTGTAACCCTAATACATTTCAGTGTATTCGTCTTATCATTAATAAGATTGAAGCTTTCTATTTTTCTGTCTTAATATACTGTTATTGATCTTCATTGTATTACTAAGTGTTATTCCGCAAACTTCTTAGTAATCATTCAAAACTGTGTTTATCTAATAGTTTATTAGATAAATCTTGGTTTAACAAGTGGTATCAGAGCGGGTTTTAGTTTTGAATCCAGGAAGATCATTTTCACTGTTTTATTGATCATTTTTATAATCAATAAATCAAAGCAATGGCAGAAGGTAGTGAAGGGATTCAGGTCAATAAGATCCCAATGCTTAGACCTGATGAGTTTGATCTGTGGAAAAACAGAATCAGACAATATATGCTTCTCACAGATTATCAGATGTGGGAAGTAGTGGTTAATGGTCCTCCAGTGACCCTCAACAGTGATGGTGTTCCACAGCCAAGATCACCACCAACATCTGAGGCAGAAAGAAAAGTCAGATCTATAGAGTACAAAGCTTTGAGTACTCTATTGTTATCTATTCCTAATGAATATCAAAGGCGTTTTGAAGCATGTCAAGATGCTAAAGTTTTAATGGAAGCTATAGAGAAGAGATTTGGTGGTAATGATAACACCAAAAAGAATAAAAGATCTCTGTTGAAACAACAATATGAGAATTTTAATTCTGCAAAGTCAGAAACTCTGACTCAAACCTTTGATAGATTTTCAAAGCTTGTAGGAGATCTGGAAAATCATCAAGTGAAAATTGACAAAGATGATTTGAACAGGAAGTTTTTGAGGTCCTTGGGTGTTGAATGGACCATGTATACTGTTGGTTTGAGGCAGAGTACAGATCTGGAAGCAAAGGAATTAGAAGATATATACAATGATCTGAGGAATTTTGAAGCTGAGGTAGAGATCAAGAAGGTGGGATATGGGAGCAACAACAATAATTCAGCTTTTATGTCTATGGCAGGGTCTGGATCAAAGACTGAATCAAGTCAGAAAGGGTCATCCTATGGGACTAGAGGAAGTGGATCTATTACTAATCATTCTAATGATCAAATCTTAGAATCTTTCTTTGCCAGTAATGTGAATTCATCACTTACTAATGAAGATCTAGATCAGTTTGAAGGAGATGATCTAGAAGAGATGGATATCAAACTCCAGATTGCTTTAATCACACAAATAGCAAAAAGGTTTATGCAAAGAACTGGTAGGAATAACTTTGCACAGAAGAGGAGTGATGCAAGCTGGTTTGATAAAAGCAAAGTTGAATGTTTCAACTGTCACAAGATGGGACATTTTGCTAGGGAGTGCAGAAGTCCTAAGGTTGATCAGAATGAGAGAGGAACTGTCCAGAGAAGTGGAGGAAATGTTGGTCAGACTAAGAATGTGCCAATCCAAGATACTTCATCAAATGCACTGGTATCTGTTGATGGATGTGGATGGGATTGGAGTGATCAGGAAGAGCATGAAGTGAAGAATCAATGCTTCATGGCAACAGCAGAATCTGACAAGCAATCTGAAGTTCCTTATGAGGTACAAATAAAATTGTGCTCAACTGTGTGTAAACAAACTGTGAAACATTATAGAGATCATAACCAGAAAGTGTGTGATGAGCTAAAACAGTGTGAAATCAAAAGTAGACACACAATCTCTGTAATAGAAAATCTTGAAAAACAGATTCAGGCATTTGAAGATAATGCAACACAGTTTAAATATGATATTGAGTATGCTAGGTGGGAGAGAGACACTTTTAAAGATAAAGTAGAATTATTAACTAAGAAACTTGCTGATGTCACATGTGAAAGAGATAGCATAAGACTTAATGTAAGTAACTTAGAAAATGCATCTAAAAGTGTAAATAAACTGATCAATTCTCAGATTCATGATAAACTCAAGACTGGGTTAGGATACAATAATGTACCTCCTCCTTATAACAACAACTATTTTCCTTCAAAAACTGAAATTGATTTAAATTTACTTAAAGAAGGATTAAATGATGATGTTAAAAAGGTTGACCCAGTTAACAGTTTAAAAGAAGATGTAAACATTGATGAAGTTGAAATTCATGAGTGGACTGAGGAAGATGATGAAGAGTGTGATACATCTGAATGTAATGTTAATGTGTTCAATAAATCTGATAAATCATCTTGTGAAAGCAGCAATACTATTACTGGTCTAGTTACAGAACTAAAAGTTAATAAACTAGAAGAGGGTAAGAAAATGTTTGAAGAGAAGGAAAAACATCATGAAAAACATGAGAAAATCACACCTAACACACCTAGGAATTTTCAAAGGAAGGTTAGGAATGCTGTGAAAACAACTGTTTCTGTGAATCATACAACTGCTGTGAATACATGTGATAAGTGCAAGTGTAAGGATAGCTTTTCTAAATCCCAAAATTTTCAAAAACATATTCCCAGAGGTAACCAAAGGAATTGGAACCAAATGGTGACTCAAAAACTGGGGAATAATGTTACTGTGATTAAAGAAAAGTTATGCCTTATATGTGGCAGAAATAATCATCTTCAACATGAGTGTTTTCATAATCCAAAAACATATCAAAAGAATGTGAAAAAGCCATGGACAGCAGCTAATATGGTTAACAAACAAAATTTTAAATCTAAAGTTAATCATACAACTGCTGCTAGAAAGATGAATTATAGGGCAAATCAAGCTATGGCTGCTGCAAAGGTTTCCACTGCAGGAACAAAAGCTAAAGATTTAGCCAACAGTTTAAAGACTAAAACAGTGGAAAAAGGAGTTAAAGCAAACAGTGGTAAACCTTTTAAAACTGTTAACACTGTTAATTCAACAGTTTCCACTGGTAGAGTAAATAACACTGTAAGGAATACTAACAGTGTTAATTATTTTACCACTGTTAGACATAATAATAGTTATAACAGGTTTAACACTGTTAGACATAACTTTGGACCTTCAGTTAACACTGTTAGACCAAAACCCACTGTTAAGTCTAAAATTAGTTGGATTTGGACACCTTTTCAATCTAATGTTCCCAGATGTTCAAAATCTAACAATGCATCAAAATCAATAATCTTCAAGAAAGTTGATTACCTTGATGCATCAGGGAAACCCAAAGCCAAATTGGTTTGGGTTCCCAAGAGAAATTAATTTTCTCTGTGTTTGTTTGTGTGCAGGGCAAGCCAAGAAGTTTATGGCATATCGACAGTGGCTGCTCAAGGCACATGACTGGAAATAAGGAAAAGCTACAGAACTTCAAATCATTTGATGGTGGATATGTAGCATTTGGAAGCAATCCAAAAGGTGGAAGGATCACAGGCAAAGGAGTTGTTCAAAGTGCCAAGTTAAGCTTTGAAAATGTTTATTATGTGGAACAGTTGAGGTACAATTGCTAAGTGTGAGTCAAATCACAGATAAAAAGAACCCTGTTCATTTTACTGACACTGAATGTCTTATTCTGTCTAAGGAGTTCAAAATTCCAGAAAATATGATTTTAATGAGAATTCCTAGGCAAGATAATGTCTATAAGTGTGACTTAGCAAACATGGCACCTCAACCTGATTTAAACTGCCTGATTTCTAAAGCAAATTTAAATGAGTCTACTTTGTGGCATAGAAGGATGTGTCACATGAATTACAAAACCATTAATAAACTTGTCAAAAACAAGCTTGTTAGGGGTTTACCTGAGAAGTCTATTCATGTGATGATCATTGTGTTTCTTGTCTAAAGGGGAAGCAACACAAAACTTCTTTTAAGTCCAAAGCAGTGAATTCAAACTGTACTCCTCTATACTTATTGCATATGGACTTATTTGGACCAACAAGTATAAGTAGTATGGGAAAAAGATCTTATTGCCTTGTTGTAATTGATGATTATACCAGATTTACATGGGTTTTCTTTCTTAGAACAAAAGATGAGACAGGTGAAATACTTAGATCATTTATAACTAAGATTGAGAACCAATTAGATAAAAGAGTTAAAATCATCAGGAGTGATAATGGAACAGAATTTAAAAATTATGAGATGGATAAATTCTGTGATGAAAAAGGCATTAAGAGAGAGTTTAATGCTCCTAGAACTCCTCAACAGAATGGAGTTGCTGAAAGAAGGAATAGGACACTAATTGAGGCTGCAAGAACCATGCTAGCTGATGCAAAACTACCTATGTCTTTTTGGGCAGAAGCAGTTAGCACAACTTGTTATGTTCAGAATAGGGTAACTGTAATTAAGCCTTATTTCAAAACCCCATATGAGCTGTTGTTTAAGAACAAACCACTGGTTAGTTTCTTAAAATCCTTTGGATGTCCTTGTACTATTTTGAATACCAAAGATCACCTAGGAAAGTTTGAAAGCAAAGCAGATGAGGGTGTATTTGTAGGATATTCTATTCAGAGTAAAGCATATAGGGTTTTCAATCAAAGGACCAGAGTCATAGAAGAATCAATGAATGTCACTTTTAATGAGAATATCATTAATCCTGATGGAATAGGTCCTAAGTCTTTGTTTGATATTGATGCTCTTAACACTGCTTTTAGATATACAACTGTCAATCCTAGTACAGGTACATGCACAGGTACCACATCAAGTAAAGCAAATAGAGTTTGTGAGGCTACATCAGATATGTCCTCAGAAAAGAATAAAGAGTCTTTGGAGTACATTATCTTTCCAATCTGGACTCCTGATCCTCCAGAGGTATTTTCTTCTGATCTGCCACAGTCATCACAGCATTTGGAGACAGAAGAACCACCAGAAACATCATCTCAGATTATGGAAGATTCAGAACAAATTGAAACACCTTCCAATGAAAGTTCAGAGCAGAATGGTAATCTTACCAATTTGGAGGAAATCATTCCAGAGACATCAACATCTAATTTTCATGTGAACAAAAATCATCCTCTGGAACAGGTGATTGGGGATGTTAACAGTGGTGTACAAACAAGACAACAAACTACTGTCACTGAAGAAGAAATACATACATCTCTATATGTGCGTTTTCTTTCTCAAGTAGAACCTAAAAAGGTAGTAGAAGCTCTTAAACACCCTAGTTGGATTGAGGCAATGCAAGAGGAGTTGTTACAGTTCAAGATTTAGAATGTGTGGACACTAGTAGATCTGCCAAAGGGAAAAAGGGCAATTGGCACCAAATGGATCTTCAAGAACAAGAAGGATGAAAGAGGGATTGTAATCAAGAATAAGGCAAGGCTGGTGGCACAAGGTTATACACAGGAAGAAGGGATTGATTATGATGATGTCTTTGCTCCTGTTGCAAGGATAGAAGCCATTAGACTATTCCTAGCATATGCTACATTTAAAGGTTTCACAGTCTATCAAATGGATGTCAAAAGTGCTTTTCTGTATGGCATGATTGATGATGAGGTGTATGTGTGTCAACCACCTGGATTTGAAGATCCTAGCTATCCAGATAGAGTTTGCAGATTGGATAAGGCATTATATGGTCTACATCAAGCCCCCAGGGCTTGGTATGAGACTTTATCTGTGTATCTATTAGAGAATGGGTTCAAAAGAGGCACTATTGATAAGACTCTGTTCACCAAAAGGAATCAAAGTGATATTTTACTGGTGCAAGTCTATGTTGATGACATCATTTTTGGGTCTACAAATGATGGTATGTGCAAGGAGTTTGAAAAATTAATGCATCAAAAGTTCCAGATGAGTTCAATGGGGGAACTCACTTTCTTTTTGGGACTTCAAGTCAAGCAGAGTTCAGATGGTACTTTCATAAATCAGAGTAAATATGTCAAAGACATACTTACTAAATTTGGATATTCTGAATCAAAAGTGGCTAGTACACCAATGGAGACACACAAGCCACTATCTGCAGACCCTGAGGGGGAGGAAGTTGATGTACATCTGTACAGATCAATGATTGGATCATTGATGTATTTAACTTCTTCAAGGCCAGATATAATGTTTGCTGTTTGTATCTGTGCCAGATTTCAAACTTGTCCAAAACAATCACATCTGTATGCTGTCAAGAGAATCTTTAGATACTTAAAAGGACAATCTAATCGAGGTCTTTGGTATCCAAAAGATTCCCCTTTTGACATAAAAGCATATTCAGATAGTGACTATGGGGGAGCTAGCATGGACAGAAAGTCAACATCAGGAGGATGTCAATTTCTAGGAGAAAGGTTAATCTCATGGCAATGCAAGAAACAGACAACTGTATCAACATCTACTGCTGAAGCTGAGTATGTAGCTGCTGCAAGTTGTTGTGCTCAAGTCTTATGGATTCAGAATCAGATGCTTGATTATGGTTTAACTTTCTTAAATACTCCTATTTACATTGATAATACTTCTGCTATCAGCATCATCAATAATCCTGTTAAACATTCTAAAACTAAGCATATAGAGATTCGTTATCATTTTATTAGAGATTGTAATGAAAAACGACTTATTCAGATTATAAAAGTCCATACTGACAATCATCTTGCAGATCTGTTCACCAAAGCCTTTGATGTGGGCAGATTTACATTTCTGATTACAAGTATTGGTCTGATTAAATCTCTTTAAGATTGTTTTTCCATAACTATTTTATAAAACATCTCTATAATGCTTAAGGATTAGATGCTGGTAGTTGTAATCGATATTAACAGTGATAATAGTCTTACAACTGTTTGGCTTTCCTAATTATCACTGTTATTATTCAATTGCCACTGTATATGTTAGTTATTTTATTTTCACTGTTAGTTATTTTGTTTTCACTGTTAGTTCTATTGTTATCACTGTTTGTGTTGAACTAACTCTTTGTAGGTTATCACTGTCAGCAGAAGCAATTATAACTGTTAGTGTACACAGTTTCCACTATTTTCACTATTCAGTTATAACTGTTAGTGTAAACAGTTTCCACTGTTTCCACTATGTCCACTGTTAGTGTAAATCTTAACACTATTAGTATAATCAGTTATCACTGTTTATACTATCAAGTTGAAATTTCACTATCAGTGTTTATCTTTCTTTTCGTTTTAAAAAAATAATAAAAAATAAAAATAAAAATAAATAAATATATATATATATATATATATATATTTAGTAATACTAATGCAGTCACTAGTGTTGAGTAATAATTCCTTTGGTCAGGGGTTATTTCCATTCACTTAGTGTACCAAAGTTAGTATTATTCACATGTATAATACTGTTAGTTCATTGTTTCCACTGTTTTAAAATGGTTTCCACTGTTTTAAAATGGTTTCCACTGTTAGTGTTCAAATTGGGATTTTTAGTTCAAAATTAGGTCATTGAAACTAACAGTATAAATACTCCCAACACTTGTACATATTCTCCTACGTTTTTATATACACTGCTTTCATAAACCCTATAACCACTGCTATCGTAAATCATACACAAATTCTTCATGGCTTCTTCTTCATCAACCACACCTCAACTCGCTATAGGCAAGGATCATAACATGATTGCCTATCTGGTAAAACCCTCAATAGCCAATGATTACGTAGAGATCATTGATTTTCTGCGTAATTCTACCATTCACCATGCGCTTACTGTTGCACCCAGAATTTCATATGATTATATTAATGAATTCTGGGTTAAAGCAAAGATTGAGGAAGAAGCAGGTGTTCCAAAAATTGTTTCTACAGTTGCTGGGCACCAAGTGGTTATTTCTGAAGCATCCATTCGTTCTTCTCTTCATCTTCAGGATGAAGAAGGTATATCTTCAATTTCTGATGAAGCTTTATACTTTAATTTACAACGAATGGGATATGAGGGGAACTTGGGTGGGTATGTTTTTCAGAAAACTATGTTTTCATACCAATGGAGATTTCTAATCCATACATTACTGCACTGTTTATCATTCAAACATTCATCTTTTGAACAATTTAGCAGTAATGTAGCATATGCATTGGTATGCTTAGCTACTGGTCAAAACTTTAATTTTTCCAACTTTATTTTTGCTGGTATGCTAAGAAACATTAACCAACCTAAAATTAAATTTTTAATGTATCCAAGGTTTGTGCAATGTTTTCTAAATGAACAAATATCTTATTTGCCAGCCTTGGATAAGATAATAGGTATCTCTTCTTTTAAACCAAAAGTATTTTCAAATATGAAGAGAGATACCTCTATCAAAGGTGTTATGTTTTCTGGGAGGGTAACAGCATTGTTTCCAACAATGCTTCCTGCACCCTCCACCACAACATCTGTACCACCAACAGAAGCTGAACCAGTTGTTGAAAGAATGGAACAACCCATTCCTTCTTATCCCACAACATCTGGGGGTAACAATGAACAACAAGGGAACAGATTCACTACAACTTACACCAGAAAAGCCAAAAGGGCTACACACCAGGTGACTGAGGATCATGCTGCTCAGTCATCTCAGTCCAATGACAGGGGTCATGAACAGCATGTGGTCCATAAGGAGAGGGGTGACCATTCTGTAAGGGCTACTTCTACTACTTCTAGCCCATTGGCAGAGCAGGACAGAAGTAACATCAATAAGACCCAAGCAGAGGCAACACCAAAACATGATTCTACTCCTGTAGATGATTTTGGTGGTCCCAGTACCAATAACCAAGGGGAATCTGTTGATCATACTAGGTATGATACAGGTTTTGATACACATGTCAATGATTCACCTAGGAAGTCACATTCTGATGGTGATGAGGCTAGAACTAACCTAGAATTGACAAGAATGATAGACTATGTGTGGGAGAAGTTTAGGGTGGAAAGGAGAAACAACAAAAAGAAGGATGAAGAGTTTGCAAATTTACAGCAGAGGGTTGCTCAACTGGAGTATATTGTTGTTAAGGTTTTGAAAGAAGGGAAGAAGTATGTGGTAGTTGAAGGTGACTCTGCAGAGACTGCTTTCAAAAAGGGGGAGAAATATTGGACAAATAAAGGTGATGAGGAAAAGAAAGATGATGGTAAGAAGAGTGATGATGAACATAATGATGATGGTGTTGGTGATCACATTGATGAGGATATAGAGATGGAAACACCAATTCATCAAGAAACTGAGAAGGTCAATGAAAATCCTGAAGGTGAGAAACAACAAGAGAAAGAAAAGACTCCACAGGCTAAAAGGCAGAAATCAATTCCTATGCAGTCTGTCAAAGCTAAGAAGCATAAAACCACCACCTTACCTCCAGTTCAGATTAGAGAACCTACTACTGCACCTGCTGCTGCACAAGCTATGCCCAAGATTGACCCTAAGGATAAGGGTAAGGGTATCTTGGAGGAAGAGCCAATTTTTAAAAAGCAGAAAACCATGCCTCCTGAAGCTACAATGAATGATGATGAATATGCACAGAGGTTATTTGCTGAGATAAATGCAGATGTGCTAGCAGAAGAAATGATTGATGTTGAGATAGAACCTGGTAAATTTGTGAAAATGACTAAGGAACAGGTTGATGAGTGGGATGAAGAATAGCTTAAAGAGCAACAACAGGATGATATTGAATATCTGGTGGACCAAATTCAGAAGAAGAAGGTAGCAGAATTGAAAAAGACTAGAGCTGC
Source organism: Pseudognaphalium luteoalbum (assembly GCA_963422505.1). NCBI lineage: Eukaryota > Viridiplantae > Streptophyta > Magnoliopsida > Asterales > Asteraceae > Pseudognaphalium > Pseudognaphalium luteoalbum. Next base: position 51,308,171 of record OY730195.1, on the reverse strand, counting down.
CAAAGCTGCTGCTAAGAGGAATAAACCTTTGACAAAAGCTCAACTGAAAAGAAATCTGGTTTTGAAGTTAAGAGGTGGTAATATTACAACTGCAAGACTTAATGCCATGTCTCTTGAGAATCTACAAAGAATCTGGGATAGGGATACATTTCTAAACCCTGAGGCTGCTAAGAGAGCAGAAGAAGATAAGAAAGCCAAAGAAAAAGCAGAAAGAGAAAAGAAAAAGAAAGAAAAATTTGATAAACAGATAGAAGATGAAAAGGAAAGGGAAAGAATAAGTACTGAGCTTAAACAGAAGAGGAGACAAGAACTTGCATCAATCCCTGATCTGCCTAAGAATAAGTTGAATTTGGATGATTTGATTGTGGTGCAACCTTTACAGGTACATCTTCCACCTGATAACTCTCCTGGAATCATTGATTGGTCTGTTGTAAAATTTTCAATTCCAATTAAATGTGAGAAAATTAGAATTGAAAGGGCAGATACTTCTGTCTCATATTGGAGGTCATTTAAAGAGTTGATCAGGGTGATTGTTAGAGAAGACTTGAACAGAATATATGAGATTGGATCTGAGAAAGGACTAAGCACCAAGAAGTTTGATAGTGTTTATGAATTGGGTGTATGGTCTGGGATTTCAATGATGTATGAGCCAGAAAGATTCATGTTTGAGTTCAATACTTTCAGAAATGTAAAGCAGTGGATCTATCTCAGCAATCCAGGTGTTCATCAAGTTATTTTTGATGATGCTACTATGATTTGGATGCTCACTGACAGAGAATATGATATGAGTATGAGTTTGTTAAGAAGCTTAAGGCATGCTAAGTTATCTGTTTCATTCAACAATGATTTAGCAGAGAATTTGGTATATATGATCTTGAATCAGATTCATAAGAAAGAAGAGTATGAGAGAAGACACAGAGATCAAAAATAGTTGTTTTGAAAGAGTTTGAAAAGAAGTCAACTTGAAGAATCAAGAGAAAGTTAATACTGTTGGGGACAGATTAAGTTTAGGGGGAGATTGTTGGGAAATAAGATTTCTGCTGTTACTAATGTTGTTGAAGAATGCACAAGGTATTAACACTGTTAGTGTTATTGTTACTACTGGTATTACAACTGTTAGTCTGTTGATTACCACTGTCTTCAGAGTTAAAACTGTTAGTTTAAGTCTTCATGGATTACCACTGTTGGTGAAGTGGTTACCACTGTTAGTAGAAGACTACAACTGCTATTGAAGATTGAAGACAAGAGTTACAACTGTTAGTAATAGTTTCAACTGTTAGTGTTATCACTGTTAGCTTGTTTACAACAGTTAACACTGCTTAGGCTAGTTACCACTGTTAGTATATTAGTCTAGTAAATTGTACAAGTGTTAACACTGTTATAGGAATTACCACTGTTTGTATAGTTGTGGTAGTTAACACTGTTTATATCTAGAATAGGAGGGAAGTTAGAGTTTGAATAATTATGGATTGTAACTGCTTCCATAATTATAGGAGATTGTTTAGCAGGACTCTATGTGTTATAAATAGAGATCCTTAACCTAGATTAGGTTATGAGTTTTTGTGCCGCTTCAAGGTTTTGTAACCCTAATACATTTCAGTGTATTCGTCTTATCATTAATAAGATTGAAGCTTTCTATTTTTCTGTCTTAATATACTGTTATTGATCTTCATTGTATTACTAAGTGTTATTCCGCAAACTTCTTAGTAATCATTCAAAACTGTGTTTATCTAATAGTTTATTAGATAGATCTTGGTTTAACATTCCCTAAACTTAATCTGTCATTCACAGCTTTAAGTTTCTTTTGTTTCCCCATTACGAGTTTTGGGAAATGCTTTCACAACTCACTTTTTCTTCTTTCTTCTTTCCAATTCTTCCTTTTTATGCAACTGATTCAAAATTCTATACAGTAGATTCTGAGCAACCTCATAATTCATAGATGCATGTAACCTTGCATTTCTCAAACTTCTCAACAATCCAATGTTCATATCATATTCCTTATCAGTCAGCATCCACAGAAAAGTAGCATCATCAAAAGTAACCTGATGTACTCATGGCAATGCATAGTACATCCACTGAGTAACAGATTTGAAATTTTGAAAATGAAATGGAAATTCATCTGGCTCAAACATCATCTTGATATACTCCCAGATAATCTTCTCAATGATAATTTCAACAAGCTTAACATCCAAATTCTTTGCAGTCCCAATATCATACATCTTTACCACATCATTCTTGCTTACTCTTTTCACAAAATCTCTTAATGATCTCCACCATGTAACAGTTCGATCTTCCCTCTCAATCCTTAATTTCTCCATGTTGATAAGATATGTTCTCAACTCAACTCTCCAATCAACAATTTCAAGCAAATCTATATTTAATACCTTTTCCATACCAATAGCTTGTAATACAATCAATTCATTCAATTTCTCATTATTTCTTTCCAAATCATCAACCTCTTCAGTCTCTTCTTTTCTCTGTTCTTTTTCTTCTTTTTTTCTCTTTTCTTCTTCATTCTGTTTCTTTTCTTCTTAAGGCTAAAAAGTGGGCTAATGTAAAAGATTGATATCATAACCATTGGTTATAGTGAACTAGATTTCTTAGGTGACTTAGAGACCTTAGAGACCTAGACTATAGCCTTGGCTAGAACGCACATGCATACACACATTTGCATACGTCTAACTATCACTATGACTCGTCGATATGAACAATCCATTATTTGAACCGTGCTACATCCGATTCGTTCAAACTCACTCTGATCTCATGTGAACCTGATCGTATTAAATGGTTAATGAAAAGAAGTATGTATTTAGCATCATATAATGATGCCTGACCAACGTAATTATATTATACTAAGTACATATGGGAGTTTCATAGTCGCAAGATACGTGATGGGGATCTTGTCAATCCTTTTTAATATTCTATAACTAAAAACATGTGAAACTTTATTCTTCACATCCTATTCACTGGCATTGACTTCTGCATTCCTTCATCGCAGAACGTCATCATGCCACCTAAACGAAGAAATACCCAAAAAAGTCGCGGAGAAACAACACCTCCTGTTGTTGAAACAACCGAGCAAATTATCGAATGATGCGTGGCTAAAGCTATTGCCCAGTATGAGGCCAGCCGAAATCGAGACAATGTGGCAAACAACAGTGGAGCCACCCCGGTCAACAGTGTAACCCCGACGAATACCCAGCAGGGGTGTTCATACAAAACCTTCCAGGCTTGCAAACCAAGCACCTTCACCGGGACTGAAGGGGCCATCGGCCTAGTCCACTGGATCGAGAAAATGGAATCGGTTCTCGACATCAGCGACTGCGCTACCAACAACGTGGTGAAATATGCCACTTGTACTCTAGCTGACAAAGCATTAACCTGATGAAACGCTCAGGTCCAGATTATTGGACGCCCAGCCGCTTACTCCATGACCTGGGAGACTTTGAAACATATGATGATGGAGGAGTTTTGCTCTCCCAACGAGATCCAGAAACTCGAGACTGAACTCTAGAACATTCAGATGACCGGCGCTGACATTACCGGTTACACGAAAAGATTCCAGGAACTTGCACGCCTGGTACCCCACATGGTAATTCCCGAGAAGGAACGCATTAAGCGATACACCAGAGGTTTCGCATCACAGATCAGAGGCATGGTGATGTCCTCCAAACCGACTACCTTTAGGAGCGCATTTGACCTGGCTCAAAGCTTGACCGATGATGCGGTCCTGATTGGAACTCTGAAAGCTATCACTGGGAAAGGTGAACCTGCTCGTGCTGAAGCTGGTGATTCCAGACAAAACAAACGAAAATGGAACAGTGAGGGTAACGACCGTCAGGGTCAACAAAAAGGAAATTCGAGAAATGCTAGAGCATACGCCGCAATCACCAACACTGAACCGAAACCTTATCTAGGCAAGAGGCCTAAATGTGGAAAATGCGAGAGGCATCATGAGGGCGAGTGCACTATATGTGGAAAGTGCAGTCAATGAGGACATCGAGCCAATGCTTGTAGAAACAACCCTCCTACTCAAGCAAACCCTGGGCGACAAAACACTGGCTGTTTTGAGTGTGGCGAACAAGGACACTACCGTAATCAGTGCCCACAACTCAACAACGCAAACAACAATCAGAACAACAACCGCATGGTCAACATCGAAAATGCTCGCGGATGTGCTTACATCATAGGGGCAAGAGATGCACAACCAGATCCCTATGCCAACATTGGTATGTTTTAACAAACTATTACACTTAAATGTTACACTATTTGAATGTCGATTCAAACCTAACGCTTGGTAAACTTTGACCACTTATCGAACACATGATATCGCGTAAAAAGTCATATTTTTACTACTGATATCTCTCTCATTCTGGAACGATTCTTGGCATTTTAAACTTAGAAACAGTACAAATCAGTGATATTATGCCAAGATGGTCAAAACAAGGTTGCACGACAAAAATCAAGCAAAACGAATGAAAAACGAAGATTCCATGCACGTTTGAAGATTCAAGGCATCAAAACGAGATTTCAAGACAAAAGTGCCCATCATCAACATCCATCTCATCTAAAATGTTCATTTTCAAATTACGAATCCAACAGAAGAAGATTCAACAAAAACGGATAAAGAATGAAGATTCTACGCCTGCCGGAAGATCCAAATGATTCGTACGCAATATCTGGATATAGGAGACATATTTTTGGGATATCTTTACATCAAAGTCTTCGTTTTTGAATTATGAATCCAACGCAAAAAGAATCAACACAAACGGACGCATAACGAAGAAGATACGCACGAATTAAGCAACGCAGCGAAAGACGACGGACCGGGACGGGTAGCAGCCAGCCGCCGCCGGCCACCACCAGGCCGCCACTGGCCACCTGGTGGGCGGCGCCGGCCACCTGCCCCCATCTCATTTCCGATTTTCCATCCTTGCGTGTACCCGGTGCGCCACCTTTCCATGCTTTTTCGTACCCGGTGCGTCACCTTTTCATGCTTTTTCATACCCGGTGCACGACCTTTCACTCTTTTTTTTAATGTGAGCCTTGGAATGCTAACATGAGCCACATTTCACCTACAAATAGCAGCCCTAAGGCTTCATTTTCACACACACCATTCTTAGAACAATATACTTCTCTTAAGATATTGCTTCTACTTTCTTACTACAAATTAGTTTTAGGCTAGTTTAGGAGCTTGTTTAGAATAGAAGGAAAGTACGGAACGCATTGTAAATCTTCAGTGTAAGCTTGGAATTGTGTCAATTAATTCAAGTCTACTTTCTCCCACATTTAGTCCTGGTGATTTCTAATCCTTATCTATCTTAATTAATTACGTTTATATTGATTATGCTAGATTTAGTTATTGCCATGATTAGAGAATAGTATACTTGTTGTTGTCGGACCCCTGTAGTCGGACCTAACTGAACTCAAATATCCAATCTAAGTGCGGAATCCAAGGATTGATATATAAACGTTTAAGGAATTAAACAACACAAACACAAAGTATATTAATACTCAATTTATTACCAATCAGATTAACTTGAATAGCCTGAGTACAATATGCTCTCACAATACCTAAATTCGTCAACCCTCACAACTGAGCCGAACTCGACTATTTATACTCAAAACCTAATCTGATCTATGCGACACAAGCTGTGTCGCCAAGCCGACTCATGCGACACAAGATGTGTCGCCAAGTTGACTATTGCGACACAAAACCCTTTTGTCGCCAAAACACAAAATGTAATTAATACAAATGTTATAACTAACGTAATTACATATCAAACGCATTACAGACTTAGACCAACTGACAGACACACTAAGATGCACCAACAAACTCCCCCGTGTCTTCAGCTTGGTCTTCAAAATTCTTCAATTAAGCCCGGCCTTCAGGAAACCTGCCTCCAGCATGAATCCCATGCGTAACACACACAGTCACAACTTTCTGGAATTGTCTAGCAAGAATCGAATTCACAACATTTCTTACGTTGAAGCGAATTGGATTATCAAACAACTTCCTCAAGTCTTTCTGTGACATATTGATCAAGTTCATAGTTTTAAAAACTTTGAATTGAGCTTTCTTCAAACCATAAAGCGAAGTCCTCTCTGGATGCTCAAATTCTGGAACAAATATAAACACAGCTTCGCCCGTATGTGGATCAAGTTCCCAATGATGAAATCTTCTAAGAAAGTTACAGGGAACAGTCTCAAGTGGAATCTCCGTCAAACAATCAGCTGGCGGATAATGCACTTTGCAAATTGGCTGTCTTGTTACTGGATCAAGTCTCTTCTTGAATATAAATCTCGTTCCAAGTGTCGGTTTGATAAAGTTATATCTTTTGCTCTTCACTTCACAACGCAAAACCGTCTGTACAAAATCAGCTATTGAATCCCTGGTTGGATTTATCAGTTCCAGTTGAGCTAGACGATTTATTTCTCCCTTTGGCAATGTACTAAGCTTCTTGAATGATCTTTTAAAATACTGAATACCATCGCTTCTCTTAATCATGAAAATACCTTTGTAGGTTTTCCAACTTTTGATAATTCCTGTTTAATTCCCACTAACTTTATATGTCTTGCAAGTAACAGGAATAGGTTCACCAGGAATAAAACTTATCACAGGTCGTTCAGAAGTTGATGTAGAAGCAGCATCAGAAGCCGGTGTAGTTTCTGGAACAGTTTGCGAAGTTCCAGCTGGCTCTGCTTCATCTTCTGAAGAACCAGTCTCGATTGTCGGAGCATCATCATAGAATTCATCAGGACGCATCTCCTCTTCCTCAATCTCAACATCATCATTAATCTCAAATTCAGGTTCAAATGCCTGACTTTCCTCATTAACCATTCGCTGAATAAAAGATAGATTAGCATTTGAATAATCTACAGCTAACGGTCTTGGTTGACCTGGAATATCATCGACCGAGAAATAATCCAAACGAAGAGATTCATTATTTTTAGAAATGTTTACATTATCATTTACATTGTCAGTCTGTGTTTCGGCTGAAGCCCTAGATGTTGTTTCTATGGCACGCAGGCCTGACTCCCCCGGAACAGCAGCTAGAGATTCTAATTCTAAAACCCTAGTGTTCAAAGTAGGAACTAAAGCTGCCTGTTCTTCTAATGCTTTAATCTGAGCAGCTTGAACCTCAAAAACCGATGCCTGAGACTGAATCAATTGAGCTTGATTGTCCATGGACTACTGCATCTGATCCATCCTTTTCAAAAGTTCATGGATAACCGAAGGTAGAGGTTGAATTGGAACCTCAACACGGGGAATGTCGACCCGTGGCCTCGAAGACGACGTAGAAGTACGACGAATAGACTGAGGTGGAACCCAATCTTCATCTGCAAGATCATCACTTCTTGGTCGTTTGCCCTGATCAGGGCGCACTGAAATCGTACCTGCACGAATACGACGCTGAATTCGTTTGAACCAATGTGGATCAAACCGTTGAATATTCCTCAACGCATCTCCCGAGGGGAAAGCCCTCGGAGAAGTCTCAGGAGTAGAACCTCCATCCGAATCTTAAACAACTGGATCTTCAAGATTTGGCTGATCAGCCTGTTCTCCAGCTTGGAAATTGTCAATTTCCTGTAACAGGTCATGAACCTGTATCGGTGCCTCATGGAGGTGTAATTCCTCCTCCTGAGGTTGCTGCCCAGGTGCAGCCAAAACATCCATAAAACCGTCATTAGGCGGTGCAACATAAGCGTCATCAATTATGTGCCCAAACAACGGAAAATTATTGTTAGCGTTCGCACCTGCCGCACAAACCATCCAGATTCGGACGTTCATGGGAGTTGGACGCAAGCGCTCTCGAGCATTTTGCGGAAGGCCGGGAAGCTGGTTATCAAGAAAATGCTGAATGAAGCATGGATATAAATTCCAACGCTTGTCCCCGGCGTTAATGTTGTCGACCATCGCCTTGAAGATATACCCAGAAAAGTTGAAGGGCTTATTGTAGACCAACGCTAGCATGGCAGAGGCCGTAGAATGACTGATACCGTCAAAACCAGCCTTACGAGGAGAAAGGCAGACGATAAGAACATGCATCAAATATCTCCAAACCTTAGGCAGATTCGCCTTTCGGTATTGGTCATTTGGCACGCCTGGATAACTGAGACGTGTCATAGCCCCAGCAATAAACTCATTTCCAAAAAGGGTAGGCATTTCCGTAGTATCACCAAATTGGAAGAATTCCCGAATAGCCTGTTCGGAGATAATGAGTTGACGATCACCCAAAGTGAAGATAATTCTGGTAAATGGCAACTCGGAGTTGATCACCGCATTTTCCCAAAATTGACCCACCTGATCCTTGTAAATGTTGGTGGTTGCGGTGATAGTAGTATGGATATGAGACCGGCGTAGAAATGCCAGCATTAGCCTGTATGGAGCAGCCGTCTCCTTCGAATCATCCAAAAATGCCACAATGTTGTGACGTGGTTCCCAAAGAATATCACCATCTGCCATTGCTGTACAAAGTATACCAATAAAACTCAAAAACAGTTAGCATAAGAAGATTCAATCGAAACAAATAAATCAATTTAGTATCGTGTTGTATGCGACTTGGAGAATTGTGTCGCAGAAAATCTGCGACATAATTGGCTTGAGTCGCTAACAGAACAAAATTGATTTTGACAAAGTAAGCGACATAAGGAATTGTGTCGCTAATGACTAATGCGACGTACAGAGTTGTGTTGTTTTTTTGCAATTTAATCGAATTTAATCGATTTTATGTGACATAAACAATTTGTGTCGCAAAGATGAGGCGACATAAAAGTTGTGTCGCACAGCAGAGTGCAAAATTACATATATAACAAGTAAAGAAATCAAATTTGCACAAGTTAAGGGTTTAATTGATAATAAAGATAAATACATTGTTATGATTACAAAGTATGACATTCTAAACCCTAAACCCTAAACCCTAAACCTAGATAGTATCCTCGGATACTATTAATACAAAAAGGCCAAAATTCAAGACAAGGACAGACAAAGATCCAGGAAAATGAGGGGATCCCACCAGACCATCAAAAACGAAAGGTAATTGATCAAGCAATAATGCCATCACGACACCTGAATGTACATAAGCTTCCACGAACGAAAGGTGATCCTCGAAGTCGCGGAAGTGCAAGACATGATAGTCTTTGGGCAGAAGCAGTGAACACAGGAGTGTGAAACACCATTGTCCTGAATAAAATCACCTGCCATGGCTATATCATAATTGGATGAAAGTGAGGAATAGGCCAAACTGAGTTAAGTGACATTAGATATGTCGCATTGTTATTTAGCAACATAATAGTTATGTCGCAAATGCCAACGACATAAATATTGTGTCGCAAATGTCAGCAACTTAAATTGGAATTCAGAAACTCTGCTACATAAAAATTTATGTCGCAGTGACGAACAGCAAGTCCCAACCCAGAAACCCTAACCACTAATTTGGGGTTTTCAAAAATGAGACATACCCTAGGGTACACCATCAAACCAGGAGCACGAAAACATACATATTAACAACTAAGAGTGAGATATTCGTGTCTAATTAACCTAAACCCGAAACCCTTAAAAATCCGTAACTAAAATCAACGATTAATGCTTAAATATACGGTAAAATTGGGTGAAACTAGTACCTATTGATCGAGTAGAAGTTGGGGAACAAGAAACAAGAGATCGATGTCCAAGGAAAACACCAGATGTTCTAAATCAGAAGACAAATTCACACGCAGATTTTGTGTCGCAGGATTGCTTTTTATGTCGCAGGTTTTGATTTTGTGTCGCTAAAAGTGTGAACAGAGAAAGCGACTGGGGTGAGGTATTTATACCTCAGCCCCACCTAGCGACATAATTTAGCGACGTAGAAGGCGACATAAGTTATGTCGCAAGACAATACTTATGTCGCAGTGCCCAGAAAACTTGATTTTTAATTTCAAGTTTTGTAACCCGATGAAAGAGTAACTAATGGACTTGTAAAAGTAAATATACAAAATTGAAGATAAAAATAACTTAATTACTAAACCTAAAATGAAACTTAAATTAATTTTCTTTTTGGTGACGTAGTTATTTTGTCTGCGAAGGGATCATATTAAGATAGCATGCAATTATTAGAAAATGGTAAGTGTTATCTCGATTATCAGTATATTTATCCTCTTTAAATTTACTTAGCATATTTAGAACACCTTTTATAAATATTATTTCAAGATGATTGCTGGTATTGTTTGACCACCTAAACATGTTACATCTACGGCTATGAGCGAACCATTTATTGTTAGTATGAATAATTATCTGTGGTCCCCACCATAGACATACCCCTATAATTTAGACAAGAACATATCTTCCAAGATAGATAGAATAGAAGAAAATCATTTTTAAGAATCAAGTCAGCGGTGACAGGTCTGTACGAACGTACAACAAAGCGACATAGCTTGATTCAGGTGTAAGCAAAACCAGACTTGGTCAAACCATTTTGGCGACCTTGTTAGGTATCTTATAATTTAAGACTTTTTCAAGTTCATTGACTTGCGTTTGCTTAACTTTTAAGTATATACAACTTGAGACCAGGTCTGTACTTACGTACAACAGAGGAAACAAGAAGTATATACCCCCAAATGATTTTATATTACAAACTAAAGTGGAAGTATGTCAAGCTGTATTAAGGAATTAAGACACTTAGTCATACATCACAGGATGTTGACCACATGATAATTGACATGTATTAGAATTACTTTTTAATTGCTCAAGAGCCGGTGTATCATGCCTACTAGTACATCATATGATGAATCTAATGTTTAGGAAAGCTGTGGTAAGTATGCTAGATAAACCTACTGATACATCAAGGATAAACCTTAGAATTTCCATTTTGTGCATGTACCCTAATGTACTATCATTTCCCAAGTTGTTTACAGACACAACTAACCGTCTTTTTACAAATGTTGCAACCGTGCATTTCTTTAATACTAAAGAGTATAAAGAGTGGCTGTTGCGTTATTTTTTTTTTTAAATTAATATTCCGAGTCCAAAAATCACTTCTTTAGTTCAAAGAAGCGCAAATCACTCATATTGACTAGTTCATCAAATCGGGCATGAGAAAAGGCCTTGGTGAATAAGTCAGCATTCTGCTTAAGGGTATCTATGTGGACAAGGTCTATTAAGTGTTTGTCATAGCAATCCCGTATGAAGTGAAACCTAAGTTCTATGTGTTTAGTCCTAGAGTGCTGTACGGGATTGCGTATAATAGAAATAGCAGTAGTATTATCAATATGTATAGGAGTCATAGTAAGAAGTAACCCGTAATCGCATAATTGATGCTGAATCCACAGAACCTGGGAATAGCAACTAGCCGCAGCAACATACTCAGCCTCTGCAGTGGAAGTAGCCACTGTAGTCTGCTTTTTGCACTGCCACGAGACCAAACGCGATCCAAGAAACTGGCATCCACCAGTTGTTGACTTCTTATCTATGCTACAGCCGCCATGATCTGAATCCGAGTAAGCAGTGAGTGCAAACGATTTTTCATTAGAGTACCATAGACCAAGAGTTGGCCTATGTTTGAGGTACCCAAAGATGCGCTTTACTGCTTTCATATGAGAAAGCTTTGGCCTAGCTTGATATCGGGAGCAGATAGACACAGCAAACATGATGTCCGGCCTGGATGCGGTCAGATACATGAGAGAACCAATCATTGGGCGATAGTCCTTTTCTTTACAATCCTCGTCATCAATGTCCGGCCCGAGATTATGATTAATTTCAAATGGGGGTGCCATAGGTCTTACAGTTAAGCAAGTCATACCTGGTTAACATATCAGTGACATATTTGGATTGATGAATGTAAATGCCTTTGGCTGACTGCTCAACTTGTACACCCGAAAAGAACATGAGTTCCCCCATTGCACTCATCTTAAATTCAGACTTCATGAGATGTTTGAAGTCTTTACACATGGAATCTTTTGTAGAACCAAAAATGATATAGTCGACGTATACCTGTACCAGCAACAAGTCATCTCCATCTCTTTTTGTGAATAAAGTGCTATCAATACTACCTCTTTCGAATCCATTCTTAACAAGATGAGTGGCTAGCCTCTCATACCACAGTCGTGGCACCTGATGCAAACCATATAATTTCTTATTGAGTTTACAGACATATTCTGGATGCAAAGGATCTTCAAAACCAGGAGGCTGCTTCACATAAACATCGGTATCAACCTGCCCATACAGAAAAGTGCTCTTCACATCAAGCTGATAAACAATAAATTCCTTGAAGGACGTGAAGGCCAAGAAGATACGAATCGACTCCAATCTTGCAACAGGAGCGAAAACCTCATCATAGTCCAAACCCTCTACTTGATGAAAACCTTGAACTACTAGCCTTGCTTTGTTTCTAATAACTACCCCTCGATCATCTTTCTTGATTCGATAAACCCATCGAGTGCCTGTAGGATGTGCACCCTTAGGTAATGGCACTAATTCCCAAACATGCAGCTTTTTGAATTGCTGCAACTCCTCCTGCATTGCTTTAACCCAGTGTGGATCTTTTAAAGCATCTTCTATACGTTTAGGCTCCACGTGAGATAGAAAGCATGATTTAACCTCAGCAGCAAGACATGCAAGAGAAGCAGACTCAGAGGAGTCAGAAAGGGATGCAGGGTGTGCATCAGCAATAACTTGACTTCTTGTTTGAATCCCCTTATCCAAAGGACCTATAATATTCTCCACTGGATGGTCCTTGTTGATGCGAGAACTTGGAATCTCATCAGGCACAATGACAGAGTCCAGGTTTGTGAAATCGGCTTCCTGTGTCGAATCAAACTCCCCCGTATTCTCAAACGGTTCATCTTCATCATCGGACAGCTCAGGAACATCAGTATATGTTTCTGGATTTCTTGTTGATGATTCAGGAACATCAGCATTTAGTTGAGAAGGAGGTGGAGTAGCAGAGACAGTCGGTGTTTTTGTTGATGCATATTAGAGTGTCTGTCAGTTGGTCTAGTTATAGTTTTGTAATGAGAATTGAGTTTCCTGACTCCTGCGACGTTGTGCACAATGTCGCAGGTGCGACGTCAGGTTTTGGGCCTGCGGCGTTGGCTATGTCGCATGGGCCTGGACCTGCGATGTTGTATGTAACGTCGCACGATCGAGTGTTTAGTATAAAAACACTTTTTGTGATCAGTTTTAGAGTTGACGAAAAACCCTAAATGCAATTTGTCAAAAATCTTTGTAACCTAGTCAATTATAATCAATAAATAAACGTTTACATTTGATTACTTGCTTCTTGTTTGTTTGATTATTTGTTTGATTGATCAATTGGAGTTTCCGCAACCAATTGATTCATATAACTTGATTCAAGATCGCTATAGAGGACTAACAACTGGTATCAGAGCTACGGGGGCTCATTTTTAGAGCATCGGATCAAGTTTTTGATTTAAACTAACGATTAATATATTGTTTTTTCGTGTGGTTTTCGTGTTCTTCTTGTTTACAGGTTAAAAAATTGCGTTTTCTGGGATATTTTGAAGGGTTTGTTCGTTTGTTATTCGTAAAAATCAATTAGGATTTGATTTTTTACGAATTAGGGTTTTTTGGGCCGCAGCTGTTTGCGACTTTGCGACGTCGTGAAATTTTTGCGACCTCAACTGCGACGTTGCTTGCGACATCACAGTTTTTGACCTAATTTGGTTTTTGCGACGTACTGTTGCGACTTTGTGCAATTTTGCGACGTTACATTCTACGTCGTACTATTGCGACGTCGTGCTATTCTGCGACGACATCAGCGACGCTATACTCTACGTCGCATCTTTGATTCTTAATTGAATCCTTATCCGTTTTGCGACATCACTTACTACGTCGCATAGACCTTTTTGCGACGTCACCCTTATTGTCGCAAGTTTCAGATTATAATTAACTCTACAATTATAAATGGCCGCTGACAAGGAAGATATCAGAGGGATTAGGGAGATGATAAAACAGGGAAATGATATTGGTTCCAACAATAAACCTCCATTATTCACTGCTGACATGGACTATGCATACTGGAGGGATAGATTTGAACAATTTGTGGATTTTCATTGTCCAGAACTGTAGGGCCCATTAAAACAAAGATATGAGGCTCCAGTGGCTGAAGGAAACTATCGTGGTGTTCCTCCAGCAAAATCTTTTAATGCGATGACACCTCAAGAAAAGAAGGACTATCAAATAGAAAGAAAAGCACACTCAGCTATCTGTATGTGCTTGACAAAGGATGTCATGAGACTGTTTAAAACTCATGACACAACCTATGACTTATGGAAGGCTATAGAGACTAGATGCGGGGGAAATGAGAAGTACAAGGAGGCTAAGTTGGAATTGATTAAGAAGCAGTACGATTTGTTTGACTCCTTACCCAATGAGATAACCTCTGAACTGTTTACCCGGTACTCACAATTGGTGAGTGAATTAAATGAAGGTGGATATAATCTCACTGCACTTGAAATAAATAAGAAATTATTAGATGTTTTACCAAGTGCATGGGATGTGAAAGTCCAATTCTTGAAGGAAAATCAAGAATTGGCTGGGATGACTTTGGATCAACTTATAGGAATTCTTCAAGCTTATGCTATGGAGTTGAAGAAGAATGAGTGCAAGTCGAATGGATTTGTACAAAATCCCTCACTTTACGGAAGCCAAGTTAACTCTGGTAAGAGTTATGGAGGAATGCCATTCATTTCGGATACCAATTCTCCATCTTATTCAACCGGGGCTTCACATGCAGCATATGTTTCCGGTACAACCTGCACAACTCAAGGAACACAACAGCAGGCTTCAGCATCACCAGCTATCCAAGAGCAAGCTGCGATTTATACAGCTTTTCTCAGCTCTTACAAAGATTTGGTTACTCAACCAAATACTACTTTGGAAATGACTAAAGAAGATTATAGTCAGCTGGATAATGATGACTTGGAACAAATGGATTTAACCTGGAACATAGATATGATTTCAAGGAGGGTTCAGAAGTTCTTGCAGAGGACGGGATGGAAGAGCTTGGAAGGCAATGGGAAGACTGGGTTTGGGTTCGATAAAAGCAAGGTTAGATGTTACAACTGTCAGAACCTTGGTCACTTTGCAAGGGAATGTGAGAAACCCAAGATGCCATCGTCGGGTCTTACTAAGCCGGATCCGCCCAAGGCAAATGAGAAAGAAGAAGCTAAATCGTTGGCTGTGGATAATGCTTTGATCGTCTTTGAGCCAACTGCTTCTGACTGGAGTGTTCAGGCTGCTCAGTTTCAATGCCTGATGGCTCACATTACTCCTGAGGTACCAAATGAACCTAATGAGCCTTTTAATTGTGTTTCGTGTATTAAATTGACTGAATCCCTTGAGGCCTATCAGAAAGACAATTTAGATTTGCGGGACAAGATAGTTAAACTTACTGAATCTAATAAGTTTTTGCTAGATAATGAAAAACTTTATGAACAACATCTTGAGGCTCACAAATTAGATACCCAAACCTTTAAAGCAAAGGTCTTTAGACAACAAGATGCAAATAAAAGTTATCTTACTGAAATTGAATTGTTGACTAAAGAACTATCTGATTTGAAAAATGAGTTTGAAAATCATAAAAGCAAAATCTTAGGTTCGACGTCCGCAACTCTAGTTTTTAATGAGATCGTTAGTAAGCAAGGGACAAGTGGCAAAAAGAAGGAAGGTCTTGGTTATAACCAAGTACCTCCACCTTCTCATGCTGAATATTGTCCTCCGCTTGTTAAAGAAGGCCTTGAGGAGATCTCTGTTGATTATACAAAACTCTATGGAATCAAGGCCAAAGAAGCCAAGCAAAACAAACTGACAAAGGAGAAAACCAAAAGGCCAGAGTATCCTTTGCCTCAGTTTGTTAAGGCTGAAAGTAAGTCTCCAGTTCATACTGATGAGATTGTTGAGATAGAGGATATTACTGATAAGGAATATCCTGAGTTTAAGAAGGTTGAGGCTAAACCTGAAACAGAAATTTTAAAAGTTGAACCTGTAACAAAGGTTCAAACTAAAAAGGAAAATAAAGTTTTAAATGTGAAACCTCAAACTCAACAGTCACCTGCAAAAGTTTTACAACGAAAGGTGACAAATGAAAAGGTTTCTTTTGATAAAACTTCAGCCTCAACCTCTAAACCAAAACAAGCATTCTCTAAAATGTGTACGAAATGTTCATGTTCTAGAAATGCTTCACCACCTCCTGCAGTAAATCCCCCACCTCAACAGTTTATAGAGACTCGTTCTTGTTTCTACTGCAAGAGACAAGGACATTTGATCCGTGACTGTCCCAAACTTTCTCATCATCGTTATGGGAGAGATATGCCTAGGACATCATTCTACAGAAATTCTTTTTCAAAATCACCTCCTAGGCATCACTCAAACTCTCCTAAGCCTGCTGAGAAATTAAATAATGTTGGGCAAAATTCTTTGTCAAAACCAAAGCCCGACATTACTTCCAAGCTAAATTCCGAACCATCAAAGGTTTGGAAAATAAAAGAGTCTACCGAGGACTCAAATGTCATCAATAATAACACATCAGATACAAAATCTGATTTGTTTAAAAATAAAGTTTTATCTGATGTGCTTATTGTTGATGACTATGGTCGACCTAAGTCTCTAAAGGCTTGGGTCACCGTTTCTCACTAATCTCCTCATTTTTATGTGTTGCAGCAGTCTGAACGTGTGAAAGATAGCGAATGGTTTATGGACAGTGGCTGCTCGCGATACATGACGGGTGATGTGTCTCTCCTAGTGGATATTAAACCATACGCAGGAGGACATGTTGCTTTTGCTGGAGATACAGGGGGAACAATTTCGGGTAGAGGGACGCTAACTAATGGAAAGGTTAGCTTTGAAAACGTGAATTATGTAGCTGAGCTGCATCACAACTTGCTGAGTGTTTCACAAGTGTGTGATAAGGATTACACCACTGCATTCACTAAGACTGAGTGTGTCATCTTGAAGCCGGGGTATGTCATTCCTGAGGAACAGGTGCTAATGCGTGCACCTAGAAGAAATGACACATATGTGATGAATATGAGAACAGTGGAGACTATAAGTGAATTCACTTGTTTACTCTCCAAGGCTTCAGAAAAGGAATCACTCCTTTGGCACAGATGAATGGGACATATTCATTTCCGGAAAATGAATTTTCTGATTAATAACGATTTAGTTCGTGGAGTTCCGAAACAGTCCTTCGCTTTGAAGGATGACTGTGTTTCTTGCCACAAGGGCAAACTCTATAAGAAGTCCCATAAGTCTAAGGTTGTGAATTCAATAGATGCTCCGTTGGGATTACTTCATATGGACCTTTTTGGTCCGGTTCCTACGAAGAGCATTGGTGGTCGCTCTTACTGTTTGGTAGTGACGGATGACTACTCACGGTTTTCGTGGGTATACTTTCTCGCAACGAAGGATGAAACTGCGGGAATTTTGGTCTACTTGTTGGATAAGTTGGCAAATTTGTGCAACTTAAAGGTGAAGAGACTGCGAAGCGACAATGGAACCGAATTCAAGAACTCAACTCTCGAATTATTCTGTGCTTCTAGGGGTATTGATCATCAATTCAGTGCTCCGAGAACTCCTCAACAGAATGGAGTTGCAGAACGGAAGAATAGGACCATCATTGAAACTGC
Organism: Pseudognaphalium luteoalbum; assembly: GCA_963422505.1. Classification (NCBI taxonomy): domain Eukaryota; kingdom Viridiplantae; phylum Streptophyta; class Magnoliopsida; order Asterales; family Asteraceae; genus Pseudognaphalium; species Pseudognaphalium luteoalbum. Next base: position 51,290,546 of record OY730195.1, on the reverse strand, counting down.
TCGCACTATGCTAGCAGATTCCAACCTGCCTATTATCTTCTGGGCCGAGGCAGTTAATACTGCCTGTTATGTTTTGAATCGGGTGCTCTCGGTTAAGAAGAAGAACAAAACGTGTTATGAGCTATTCAATAACCACAAGCCAAATTTGCAGTTTCTGGAGCCATTTGGGTGTCCTTGTTTGATAATGATTACCAAAGAACGTGTCTCTAAGTTTGGTGATAAAGCCGTTGAAGGGATTTTTCTTGGATATTCGGTCAACTCTCCATACAAACGAGATAGAGGAACACTTTGAGGTCAAATGCTTAAGGTATACGGAACCACCTCAAGGAACGGGTCCGGATTGGTTCTTCAATTATGGGAAACTCTTCAGTTCTTCCAATGTTTTTAGGAGGACGACGAAACAGAAGAGTTAATTACAATGCTTCATGGACTCGATGTTTTTCAACAAACATCCGATTCTCTTCCTACTACATCCAATCCAATTCCCGATACGACATCCACTCCCACACCTACTCCAACACAACAAATGCCTGCACCTACATCCACTACTTCTACTGCATCTGTACCTATGCCCACACCACCAACCACTGCCATCCCTTCTTCTTCAAACACTGTCAATGCCGAGGATCTTCCACATGATCCAGATATGCCTCTCTTAGAGGATGAAGAAGACATGGATTATTCTCGTTTCTTCACTAATGAAGAGAACGAAGATACTTCTGCCACTGAAGGTGATTTGAACAACTTGGGATTAAATCTTGTGCCAGATGCTATTCCAGTCACCCGGATACATAGGAATCACCCAGTTGAAAACATAATTGGTGATCCTCATTCTACTGTTCAAACGAGAAATCAGGCAAAGCAATCTGCTGAAGATAAGCATACTTCAGCTGATCAGGTTTTGGGATTTATGGCAACCGTCAATTCATGCCATCTTTCCCAAACCGAACCGAAGAAAGTCTCGGAGGCCTTACATGATCCATCCTGGGTCGAGGCCATGCAAGATGAACTGCAGCAATTTCACAAGCTGCAAGTGTGGACCCTAGTACCATTACCCAAAGGTGCTGATCCAAAAGGCACTAGATGGGTATATCGAGTAAAGAAGGATGATCGAGGGGTCGTTACAAGGAACAAAGCTCGACTAGTTGTTCAAGGGTATACTCAAGTTGAAGGACTAGATTATGATGAGGTTTTTGCCCCTGTCGCCAGATTGGAGTCCGTTCGTATCTTTTTGGCCTTTGCATCATTTAAAGGGATTCGTGTCAAGTAACTTGACGTCAAAAGTGCATTCCTTTATGGTCAAATTGATATGGAAGTATATGTTCAACAGCCTCCGGGTTTTGAAGATTCGGTGAATCCAAATTATGTCTACAAACTAAATAAGGCATTGTATGGACTTCATCAATCTCCTCACCTATGGTATGAGAGGCTTGCTACTCATCTGGTGGACAATGGTTTTACTCGGGGCAACATCGACAGTACTCTCTTCACAAAAGGGAAAGGGGATGATTTGCTACTTGTTGAGGTGTACGTCGATGATATTATTTTTGGGTCGTTGAATGAGGCTCTCTGTAAAGAATTTGAAGAGGTCATGAAGTCAGCTTTCGAGATGAGTGCAATGGGAGATCTCACTTTCTTTCTCGGTGTGCAAGTTGAGCAGTCATCTAAAGGAATGTATATTCATCAGTCAAAATATGTCAATGACATGTTGACACGATATGATATACTCACTTGTAAACCTTATGGAACTCCTATTGAACTCAACCATAATCTTGGACCTGCTGATGATGATGAGGACTGCAAAGAAAAAGATTATCGTTCGATGATAGGTTCTCTAATGTACCTCACTGCCTCAAGGCCTGATATCATCTTTGCTGTTTCACTTTGTTCAAGATATCAGGCACGACCAAAGGTTTCTCATATGAAGGCGGTGAAGCGGATTTTTGGTTATCTCAAATATAGACCCACTCTCGGTCTATGGTACTCCAATGAGAAGAATTTTACGCTCTCTGCCTATTCAGATTCAGATTACGGTGGTTGCAACATCAATAAGAAGTCAACAATGGGAGGATGTCAGTTCCTTGGATCCCGATTGGTGTCGTGGCAATGCAAAAAGTAGACTACGGTTTCTACTTCAACAGCGGAGGCCGAGTACATTGCTGCTGCAAGCTGCTGTTCTCAAGTTCTTTGGATTCAGCACCAACTGCGCGACTACGGGTTACTCTTAACTATGACTCCTATACATATTGATAATACTGCTGCCATATCAATCACACGCAATCCCGTACAACACTCTAAAACCAAACACATAGAAATAAGGTTTCACTTTATACGGGATTGCTATGAGAAACACCTTATCGACCTTGTCCATATAGATATCCTCAAACAAAATGCTGACTTATTCACTAAGGCTTTTTCCAGAGCCCGATTTGATGAATTAGTCAACATGATCGGTCTAAGGTTCTTTACCACAAAAAAGGTAATTTGTGACTTGGACTGGGTTTAAAGTATTGTTTTATTAAAAAAAAAAAAAAAAAAAAAAAAAAACGCAACTGCCACTCTTTATACTTTCTAGTATTAAAGAAATGCAAGGTTGCTACATTTTAAAAATAGACGTTGAAGTAGTGTCTGTAAACAACTTGGGATATGATAGTACATCGGGTGACATGCATAAAAATGGAAATTTAAGTTTTATCTTGGATGTGTCAGTAGATTTATCTGACGTATTGAAAACAGTTTTTATAAACATTGTCTTCATCATACGATATATTAGTAGGCATGTTATGCAAAACTCTTTGAGAACTATTAAGAAGCTTAATCGTTAACTGTCTATTTCAAGTGGTTCAACATCATTAGATGTATGACAAAAGTCTTAAATTCTTACTTATACTAGACATGCTTTCGTGAAAGATGTTTATTTGATATCATTTGGGGGTATATATTGACAGTTTCCTCTGTTATACGTAAGTATAGACCTGGCTTCTGTTAATATATACTTTAAAATTAAGCAAACACAAGTCAAAGTACTTGAAAAGTCTTTAAAATTAAGATACCTCACAAGGTCGCCAAAATGGTTTGACCAAGTCTGGTTTTGCTTAAACCTGAATCAAGCTATGTCACTCTGTTGTACGTAAGTACAGACCTGTCACCGCTGGCTTGATTCTTAAAAATTGATTTTCTTATATTCTATCTGTAAATGGAAACATGGTCTATGTCTTAAGTTAAGATGTATATCTATGGTAGGGACCACAGCGAAATATACATACCAATAATAATAAAAATATCTCCTAGATATGAGTGTAACATATTTAAAGTGGAAAAATATACTGATAATCGTTTTGAAATAATTTTTATAAAAAGTGTTTTTAACATGTTAAGTAAATTTAAAGTGGACAAATATACTGATGATCGAAATAACACTTACTGTTCTTAATAAATGCATGTTACTCCGATATGATCCCTAACCAGATTAATTCAACTCCGTCACCAAAAATAATGTGTTAATTATAAATTTGTAAAATTTGCATTAAATTTATGTTCATATATTTTTGTTTTTGTTAGTTAGTTTTTCCAAGTTACAAGTTAGTTTTTCAAATCGCGCGTCAAAAATTTGAACTTCAAATCGAATTCAAAATTTCTGCCATGCGACGTCATTATCAACGTCGCTTGCGACGTTGCTCGCTACGTCGCACGCTACGTCGCATTTACGGTTAGACTATAAATAGTCCAACCCGCGACGTCATTAGTACACTATTCAAATTACTTTGCGACGTAGCCTGCGACCTCACATTGGTGATTGCGACGTCGTGCTTGTAGATTCGATTCTATTCTTCGGTTGTTTTTCCCAACCATTCGTTCATGATTTTCTGTTCTCCTTTCTTTATTCGACCATTAGGTACCATTTTTATCTCTTTTAACCGTATAATTTGCGTGTATTGATTGATTATATATTACGGTTTTTGGGGATCTCGGTTTTGGGTACTATTTGATGCGAAATTGATAGGATTACTAGGTTTCATTGATAAACTTGCTATGCCACACCTATTGGTATAGATATATTTGGCAAAACCCATGTTTTCGCAGTTAGGGTTTTCTGGGTTGGGATGATGTTCATCTTTGCGACATCGACTACGACGTAGCAGCCGATGTCGCATTTCATGGTTGATTTCGCAGTTATTGCGACGTCCTTATGCTACGTCGCAGTTACTGCGACGTCCTGTGTTATGTTGCAAATTAATGCGACCTCACAAGCGATGATGTGTTCTACGTCGCAATTTGCCCTAAAGTGATTAAATTCACAATTAATTGCAAAATGCGACGTCCCCCTTAATGTCGCTCATTTGATATGCGACATTAGACTCTACGTCGCTATCAGTTTTGAGTTGATTTTTGCGACGTCTTTACAATTTTGCACTTTCATGTGCGACGTCATACGTAACGTCGCAGAAACCAGAAGGTTTTCAACAAACTAATTACAACTGTTTGTCGTTTATTCTAACGTGTTTCGAGTCTATATTCTGCACTGTTTACAGATATGGCGTTAGCATATGAGCCTCGTCACAACACGGTGGCGTTTTTGGATGATACGCACAAGAACGCGGCTCCATTTTGAGAAATGATCGCTTTTCTCAGACGTTCACGGATATTTCATGCGATTTCTGACTCTACCATCGTTTACAAGAATTTGGTGGGTCAGTTCTGGAGAAATGTCATGGTCGCCACTCAGGATGACATTCCGCGATTGGTTTCCACGGTTTCTGGTATCCAGATCATCATGACTGAGCAGGGTATTCGAGATCTGCTTCAACTCAACGATCGACCTGATATGCCAGTTCTCTTTGATAATTCCTTTATCACTGGCGGGATGCATAGGATGGGGTATCCGGGGGTTCCGACTGATCAGTATCGCAAGTCGAATCTTACGCGCGTTTGGAGATACCTGATGCATATCTTTATAGTATGTTTGGGAAACAGGAAGGCAGGAACCGATGGTATAAGCCATCGACTGGCCTCGGCTATGCTTGCTTTGGTATACAACAAGCCCTACAACTACTCTGGGCTCATCTTCAAGGCTATGGTGGATAATGCCAATGCTGGAGCTAACAAATGGGGCCTGTATCCTCGATTTGTGCAACTTTTCATCAATCATCATCATCCGGAACTTCAACAACAAGGCGATATGGATAATGTCCTCAAGATTGCACCGATGATGAGTAGAATCTTTGCTGTATGTTCTGCTCAGGAACGGGGGGTTCATGCACCACCAGATACTCCTTTATTTGGTGCGATTACTGATGAACATTACGTGCCACCTCCAGATCCTCAATATATGGATGTTCAAGCACCCCAACAACCGCAACAACCTTTCGTTGATATCCCTGTTCAGGCTGTGGGGGAGGACATTGAGGATGATCTGGCTCAGATAGAACAATTTGGGATTGTTCAGCAACAGGTCTCACCGCACCGAGTCACCGACGAATCTTCTTCCTTTGATTCGGATTCGGATTCTGTACGACCGCAGGATGGCGGTGAGACACCCACGGATTCCGATGGTGAAGTGCCCCACCCATCACAGATGGAACGGATTAGGGTACACGATTCGCGTCGATGTTTGAGAATTCAACGACGTATTCATCAGGGCAAACGCTACACGGGAAAACGTCCTCGTGCCGATGATGATACTGATTTTGCACCATCTTCTCGTCGTGCACGTCGACCGTCTTCTATTCAGCCATCTCCATCTCAAGCACTCATTATTGAGCCGACTCTGGCATTTTTGCAAAAGATGATGGATGATATGCGCCAGATGCAGCAGCAGCTAAAGGAACAAGCTGATAGGAATGAATCTCAGGCTACGATCATCGAGGTTCAATCAAAGCAGATTTCAGAGCTGCAGGCTAGGTTGAACGTTTTGGAGGCTAGGTCTAGTGCCTCAGGGGAGTTAGGGTCCGAGGGTCCCAATGTAGAGTCACTAGGACCAGAGTCTGTAAATCCTACTCCTGTAAATGAAAACGTTATTAATGAAAATGTTCAGGTTTTGGATTACTTCAGTGTTGATGACATCCCAGGTCAGCCTAGACCACTAGCAGTTGATTATTCCTTTGCTGATTTGACATTCATTCAGAGAATGGTTAATGGAGATGATTCGGTTAACAATGAAGGGTATGTTTTTGATATGGATGATGATGTTTCGGTTGATGATGAACATTTGGGATCAGATGAATATTATGATGATGCACCAGTTATTGAGACTGACTCATCTGATGATGAAGGGCCTGCTAGAACTTTTTATGGAGAATCTAGTTCAACTCAGGCAGCGCCTACTCAACAAGATTCTGCATCAGCACAACCAACTCAAGAGGCGTCTGAAAGTTTAACTGCTGAAGAAAAAATGGAAAGAAATAAGCAGTGGTGGCCTCAAGGTAGATCTGCAGAACCCGTGCCTGTAACTTGCAAAACTTATAAGGTTCGTGGAGATTATACCGGTGTGATTAAGAGTTGGAAGGTTCACCAAAGGATGATCATGATTAAGAGATTGGATGGTATTCAATATTTCAAATTGAGATTTAATCAATTGAGTACTTTACCAAAAGGGGAGATCAACAGGTTAGCACAGTTGAATTTGATTAATCCTGTGAATGATGATTATGCTAAATATGTTCAGAGGACATTGCGTCAAGAGGTTAGAACCAAAAGATATAATAAGTTGAAACCGACGCTGGGAACTAAATATACATATAAGAAAAAGTTGGATCCTACGACAGGTCATCCTATGGTTAAAGTTCATTTCCACCGGCTGACTGTCTGACTGAAATACCTCTGGAGCAGGTTCCTTATGATTTTCTATGAAGATTTGTTTATTGGGAACTTGATCCACATACTGGTGAAGCTGTGATTGTTTTTGTTCCTGATTCAGAGCCGCAGCTAGAATATGGGGGTATTTGGAACTTAAAGAAGGTTTCATTTCGGGTTTTTGATCCTATGAGTTTGATAAACTTTCACGAAAAAGATTTTAGAAAACTCTTTGATAATAGGATTCGGGTTGTAACACCCCCAAAATCACAGTTTAGCGGAAGCAGGCTTTTGGGGTGTTACTAATCAAATATCACAGCACAAAAGTTAAGCAAACGACATCTATATGCAACATTTGTAAAATAGTTACAATTCCATACATAAAATGTTTGAAACATAACGTTTCAAGTTACAAAACAAAGTTCCCTAGAGTCCGCGTAAGAAGGCGGGAGATTCTATTACATAATCATAATAAGTACAAAAGATAATGCTAAGAATCTCCGTTAAATGCAAGGTCGAAATCATGCGACTCTAGCTAGGTCCTGGGGGAGTCCTACTCCGTATGTGTACCTGAGATACAAGCTAAAAAGGGTCAACACGAATGTTGGTGAATCTCACAGGTTTGTAAATAAAGTAAGAGTTTGAACACAAGATTTCATTAATAAGGCCCGCCGGCGTAAATCAGTTATTTGCAATACTTGCAATAAAAGTAAGTAAGTTTTACCATTGCCATGAGGCTCATAATCGAAGCTTAACCCGTAAATAATAACTTTGCTCCCGTGACATGCTCGTAAATTGAGCAAGCATCAGTAACGAATAATAGTTGCCCGTTTATACAGATCGGTTCGTGGTATCGCTACTACCCCGGGCGGGGAGGGTCATTTCCCTAATGGATCCATTAACTAGTGTTCGCGCTTAAGTCCATAACTAACGATATATGATAAGGAGGCTTCCCCAAATAAATGGTGAGAAAACTCATGCAATTCCGTTTGGTAAACATGTAAATCAGTACTCGTGTTCGTAAAAATAAGCTATGTATCTCACCCCATAAGTAAAACAGTAAAACAGTAAAAGTGGGGCTGTAAGACTCACCTGAGTCCAGTAAGTGCGTATGCGTAATCAACCAGGTAAGGCGGTCGTAAGTATGCGTATCGTTTCTCGGAATCCTGCAACCTTCTGGCGTTCGCAACGCACAAGGTTGTAAGTAAACTAGTAAACGAGTTGGTGTCTTAAAAGATCACCCATGCTAGTTGTCCACTCAACTAGGACATGTCCAAGTGTTTGTTTAGTAAACCGTTTGTATTTTTGAAAACAAGTATGGCCCGTTGGTGACGGTTTGTAAAAATAGTCCGAGAGTGGTATTATTATGTATATGGTTTTATTAAAGATCGTATCTAGTATTTAAATTCGGATAATTTGTCGAGTCGGGTTATGGACTGAAATAGTGATGCGAATTGAGTTCGTGGTGCGAGCCGAGTTCGGCTCGCAAGGCAGTAGGCTGCGAACTGAACTCAGTTCGCAACACAAGATTCGGTTCGTAAGTTGACTCGCAAGTCAACTCGCAGGTCGACTCGCAAGTCACCTCGCAGGTCGACTCGCAAGTCACCTCGCAGGTCGACTCGCAAGTCACCTCGCAGGTCGACTCGCAAGTCACCTCGCAGGTCGACTCGCAAGTCACCTTGCAGGTCGACTCGCAAGTCACCTCGCAGGTCGATTCGGTTCGTCGTTGGGTTCGCGAGTTCAATGTTCGGTTCGCAATTTGGGCTCGCCTCGCAGGACGAACGGATCTCGGTTCGCAGGACGAGCTGTTCGAACACTTTTTCATAAAAACGTATTTTTAAGTCGATTTTTGGGCAAATCTTTGTTGAGTAACGTTCTAGCATGTAAATAAAAGTTTCCTAAGTAATTACATCGAGTCTTAATGCGGTTCATACCAAGAATCGCAAATGGAGATGATGAAGGTGAGGTAGAAGATGATGGCGGTCCTTGTGCTTTCTCTTGTTGATGATGATGAACGATTTTTGGCGATGATGACGTTGCTTCTGCTGCTGTTTTGGTGGAAGAAGAAGGGGGAAAGAAAAGAGAGAGTTTAGAGGATGTAATGGTGTGTGTGTGTTTGTTTGTAGGTGAAGTGGAAGAAAAGAGGGGTTTAAAAGAAAGTGGGTCATGGGTCGGGTTGGGGCTTGGATCCGCAGGTTTGGGCTAACCCATTTGGGTTTTGATCTCGGGAATTCGTTGCTCCGGTCTTTATGTTACATTCCGCGACTGTTCAATTGTCGTTCCGTGTTTAAGTATATATACATATTTATCCAAAATACTTTAACTGAAATGTTTTATCAAAAACACTAATTAATGAGTTTTAAAATGATAATTTGAATTGTTTTCGCTTGACTCACGTGCTTCGTGCTTGTTTGTCGGGTACAGGGTGTTTTTATCGATGAGATATACTTTAAAATACATTCTCGCAATATATTCTGAAAAATCACGTTACTTTGGGTAAGTCCACCTTGTTATAAAGTTTTTGTCACCAACGTCCATTTATCAAATGTCGGACATTGTCCGATTCATAAGTGTACGATTTAGATTAGACTACGTAAGCGTGCCCGTATTCACACCATATTTTGTTACTTTTATTTAGGGTATTATAAAACTAAATACCCGAAATTTCCGGTAGTTTCGATACTAATTGAAGTCCTAAATTGGCGGGTGTTACATTCTCCCCTTGTTAGAATAATTTCGTCCCGAAATTAGCTTGTATTCGTGGTGTCAGTAGGAGTATAGTTTATGAACGTATGTGAGTATCTCAGCCTCGTTTGGTTTTTCTCGTTCCCAGGTGAATTCGGGAACACGCCCCGAATTAAACCTAACTTAGTAATGGGGATAGGACTTCATTTCAGTTCCGAGCGGTAAGGTTCGTGCCTCAATAGACCGGCATTGCTTTAAGTCAGGAACGGGGAAAAATGGGATGTACGCTACTAAGTTCGATAGGTAGCTGCCGTTGATAAGTCATTTCATTAACAAGGCAGCTTACGATCAAATAAGGCTCAATCCCTAGTTTGCCTAGTTGCAGTTACATGTTCACGGGTCGTTGTTGGTTAAATCCCGTAGTCGCTCAAATGTCAGTTCGCGTTATATGGCACGGTATATATGGAATCTATTCGAGGAAGTAGTACGTACATTTCCTAAGTAAGCGTTGAAGTAACCTTAGTGTTGTCATAAAAGTCTCCGGTTCCCTTCCTTCCCTCCCCTTGTTAGAATAGGCGAAAGAGAGGGAGAGGGGTACCAACGTGTGCAAACAGTCACGTCCTATGAACGGGGTCGGTCGGGAAATCAGTGGGGTATAGTTATAATTTGTACTAGTAGTCCATAGTAACTAGTGATTTATACCGCATAGTAACTAGTGACGATAGTCTGTAATGGCGGAGATGGAATTATTTCTGGAGGTATAACGTACCTGTGGTAGCGTTCGTGTCATGCTTGGCCTCAAGGATGCCATCTGTAGTAGTTGGTAATGGACAATTCATCTTTTTATGTCCCGTATTTCCACACTTGAAGCACAACCCCACTGTCTTCGCGCTTGTGTCCTTTCGGGGGAATTTGCAATTCTGGACCTGGTGTCCATACGCGTTGCATCTGCCGCAAGGAGGGAGGCATTGTCCCTTATGATGGCGTTTGCATCGGGAGCAGTAGGGTAGATTTCCCTTATACGCTTTCCCCTTAGATTCGGTAGTGGGGGTTTGAGTTATCCTTGCCCTTTTAGTCCGGGGCTGAGTAATGTCTGTGTTGGAGCTTTCTCCCGGGTTCCTTTTGAAGGTTACCAGTTGGGCTTCGGTGTCCTTTTCCACAGGGACGCTAGCTTGGGCTTTTTGTGATAATGAGTCAGAAACTAACTGGAGCATATCTCCCAGCGTTGGGCACAAGTATCTTAATTGTTCCCAATAGGATTCTAAGGTTCGCAGACGCAGTCCTTGCTCGTGGGTGAGTAGGCGTAGGCCCGTGATTTCCTCCTGGACAGTAGTTAGTTGGTTGCGTAATGCCTTCATCGTTTCATCAGTATGCTTAGGGTGGTCAGTGTTTACTTTGACAATGATCGGAGCGGTAACCATAGGAGGGGTGGTGGTGGTAGTGGTTGTGATGTGATTACCGGTAGTAGGGTTTGAAAGAGAGTCTGCTCGGGTTAGTTGGGTAACTTCTGCGACTATGGTTTGGGATGGTAAGTCTCGGAGTCCTGTCGGGTGTGCCGTTTCTTCCAACGGTTCTTCACTCACTGGTTCGATGTCGCCTTCGAGAGTAAGTAGGTAAGGGAACATGGTCCGGTCTCCACCATGTTGCTCATCATCGGACATGGGGCTACCAGTGGAGTAATCCGTCATTTCCTACGAAATGGGGGGGGTTATCAACACAAAGTTTTGACGTTGGCATTATGCATGGCATAATAGCGATTATGGTATCGCGATCATATGCTGTAATTTAGTGGAAACAATAAAGAGCAAATGATTTCCTCCGAACAGACGACCTGTGGTGCGGTTTTTGAACAGACGACACATAGTGGTGGCAGTCCAGTGGGTCCCGGTCCCACCCAGTGTGAGATATATTGGAAAAGTTCGTCGGTTACGTTCCTGATGTACCTACTTTTTACATTTGTCAGCTTATCCTAGGTCGTGCCTATGATTCTATAATGGTGGATCGTTAAGTAGTCTGCTGGATCTACCAGTCATATAATATAGGGTAATCAGGTTGACTAGTTGTGCGCCGTAATTTGTTTCTAGACTTGGGTCTCGTTGCTTGTCCCCTGGCATTAAGGGTATAAGTTCTGCCCCGTACAGGGCGGTTGCTGTTCTTTGTTCTTGGAGCATAGGTCTTAGTAGTCGCGGCTTCAGCCGAGTTCGATCTAACGGGGTAGGAGTTAGTGATTTGCGGCGTACGATCATAATCGGGAGTACGTGTGTCATACAGTCAGCTCACTGGATGTCTGTAGGTTTGGGGGAGTTGACATTCCCCGGGATGTTCTCGGGGAGTCCACGAGTGTACTCCTAGATACGTTTGTGTTCTGGGTCTACCATAGTAGGGCGAAGAAGGGTGAAATGTTAGAATCTTAGTAGTATATCCAGTGATATCGTTGTAAGGGGTTGTGGCGTGTCACACGGGTGTGAACAGTGAGGCAATCTGTAGTAATGCTAAGTGACGGTCGTACTGTGGAGTGAGGAGGTCAAGGGCTCTTAAGGTCATGAGTTTGAAGATTCTCGAGTTTTGAAGTTTCTAAGAGGGTACTAAGAGTTCGTTATTATTCGCACGATTTCCAAAAACCTTATGCTGGGCGGGGCGGGGATTCTGCATACCTATTGAGGTTAGGGTGTCCTAATGTTGTACATGTCAAAAGATTTTGCACAGATAATAAATCTAAGAACCTAGTTGATTCGTAGTCATTCCATCCGATTGTTCGTTTACAAAATTTGTCGGGCAGTACTACACCCGAACGGATACCATAATATTTTACAGAATGTAATAATACAGTCATTTAGTCATAAGTATTCAATACGTTTTGTGGCTCCTACAACCCTGCTTTACGCAGATTTGGCAAAATGGTCATAGTTGCTATCTAGCTAGTCCTAGGTAGGCATTCCGATCACTTGGGACTTCATTCCAGGTACATGTCGCGTGGGTAATAACGTTCAGCGAGCAGGTCTTGGTAACGTGGCGGTGCACGGTAGAGTATATCTTCCTCCACCTGCCTTCCTCCCAGTCGTTTGACCCACTTCTTCGTCTTCCTAGTGAAGTTTGCGGCCACCCTCTTCCAGTGGTGTAATTTGTCCTTAACCTTTCGAGTGACGGACCTCTTCATGATCCTCAGCTCCTTCTCATAATCCTGACACTTGTACTTTAGCTCCCACGTACGATTATTCAGTTCAATTGTCTGCTCCATGACCCGTTCGTAAGCCTCTACGTCGATTATTCCAAAGTTTTGATCCTCATCCTCCTCGATCCCGAATTCCTCTACTGGTGCATATTCTCCATCGAGGTAGGTGTATTGTACTTGTTCCTCTTGAATCTGGTCCGAGTCAGATGGGTATTCTTCCATAGCTGCGCTTGGCCTATTGTTGAAGGGATCCTATAAAGCGCAAAGAGGACAAAGAATGTCTTAGTGGTTATAGTCCTGGCTAGCACTAGTAGCTTTATTCTAAGATATTTGGAGAGATTTCGTGGGATTAGTTGGGTCTCCGTTGCTATAAACGCATGGGCGTGTCAATACTGTGGGTGTCACTGCTGTTGTCGGTGGGTGTTAGATTTTTGCTATCGAATTAGTGAGTCGTTCCAACTAGATGTTGGTTGAAGCCTGGAGCCAAAGCCCCTTAACTTACTTAGAGTGGGGCTGGGTGGTTTCTCTCATTTCCATGGTCGTAGGTCATATCGTGCATCTTACAGTCGGGGAGTTAGTTTAGGCGTGAGGCCTATTCACTTATATACACAGTACCTATAAAAGTCTAACAGCGTAGCAAGTAGTATTCGGTCTCGCTCCTCTCATGGTCAGAGTTAATCAGTGTATTTCTGTTCAATATAACCCCTTTCGGGTTTCGCATCACCCTTCGTTAATTGTACATAGTTGATCAGGCTATGTTAAATTAACGTCGTATGATGCAATTCCCGAACCAGTCATACCTAATGAGGAAATACTGCCTAATGGTCATAGTCTAGGCCCACTAAATGCAACCTAGTTCACTATAACCTTAGGCTCTGATACCAATCTGTAACACCCCCAAAATCACAGTTTAGCGGAAGCAGGCTTTTGGGGTGTTACTAATCAAATATCATAGCACAAAAGTTAAGCAAACGACATCTATATGCAACATTTGTAAAATAGTTACAATTCCATACATAAAATGTTTGAAACATAACGTTTCAAGTTACAAAACAAAGTTCCCTAGAGTCCGCGTAAGAAGGCGGGAGATTCTATTACATAATCATAATAAGTACAAAAGATAATGCTAAGAATCTCCGTTAAATGCAAGGTCGAAATCATGCGACTCTAGCTAGGTCCTGGGGGAGTCCTACTCCGTATGTGTACCTGAGATACAAGCTAAAAAGGGTCAACACGAATGTTGGTGAATCTCACAGGTTTGTAAATAAAGTAAGAGTTTGAACACAAGATTTCATTAATAAGGCCCGCCGGCGTAAATCAGTTATTTGCAATACTTGCAATAAAAGTAAGTAAGTTTTACCATTGCCATGAGGCTCATAATCGAAGCTTAACCCGTAAATAATAACTTTGCTCCCGTGACATGCTCGTAAATTGAGCAAGCATCAGTAACGAATAATAGTTGCCCGTTTATACAGATCGGTTCGTGGTATCGCTACTACCCCGGGCGGGGAGGGTCATTTCCCTAATGGATCCATTAACTAGTGTTCGCGCTTAAGTCCATAACTAACGATATATGATAAGGAGGCTTCCCCAAATAAATGGTGAGAAAACTCATGCAATTCCGTTTGGTAAACATGTAAATCAGTACTCGTGTTCGTAAAAATAAGCTATGTATCTCACCCCATAAGTAAAACAGTAAAACAGTAAAAGTGGGGCTGTAAGACTCACCTGAGTCCAGTAAGTGCGTATGCGTAATCAACCAGGTAAGGCGGTCGTAAGTATGCGTATCGTTTCTCGGAATCCTGCAACCTTCTGGCGTTCGCAACGCACAAGGTTGTAAGTAAACTAGTAAACGAGTTGGTGTCTTAAAAGATCACCCATGCTAGTTGTCCACTCAACTAGGACATGTCCAAGTGTTTGTTTAGTAAACCGTTTGTATTTTTGAAAACAAGTATGGCCCGTTGGTGACGGTTTGTAAAAATAGTCCGAGAGTGGTATTATTATGTATATGGTTTTATTAAAGATCGTATCTAGTATTTAAATTCGGATAATTTGTCGAGTCGGGTTATGGACTGAAATAGTGATGCGAATTGAGTTCGTGGTGCGAGCCGAGTTCGGCTCGCAAGGCAGTAGGCTGCGAACTGAACTCAGTTCGCAACACAAGATTCGGTTCGCAAGTCGACTCGCAAGTCAACTCGCAGGTCGACTCGCAAGTCACCTCGCAGGTCGACTCGCAAGTCACCTCGCAGGTCGACTCGCAAGTCACCTCGCAGGTCGACTCGCAAGTCACCTCGCAGGTCGACTCGCAAGTCACCTCGCAGGTCGATTCGGTTCGTCGTTGGGTTCGCAAGTTCAATCTTCGGTTCGCAATTTGGGCTCGCCTCGCAGGACGAACGGATCTCGGTTCGCAGGACGAGCTGTTCGAACACTTTTTCATAAAAACGCATTTTTAAGTCGATTTTTGGGCAAATCTTTGTTGAGTAACGTTCTAGCATGTAAATAAAAGTTTCCTAAGTAATTACATCGAGTCTTAATGCGGTTCATACCAAGAATCGCAAATGGAGATGATGAAGGTGAGGTAGAAGATGATGGCGGTCCTTGTGCTTTCTCTTGTTGATGATGATGAACGATTTTTGGCGATGATGACGTTGCTTCTGCTGCTGTTTTGGTGGAAGAAGAAGGGGGAAACAAAAGAGAGAGTTTAGAGGATGTAATGGTGTGTGTGTGTTTGTTTGTAGGTGAAGTGGAAGAAAAGAGGGGTTTAAAAGAAAGTGGGTCATGGGTCGGGTTGGGGCTTGGATCCGCAGGTTTGGGCTAACCCATTTGGGTTTTGATCTCGGGAATTCGTTGCTCCGGTCTTTATGTTACATTCCGCGACTGTTCAATTGTCGTTCCGTGTTTAAGTATATATACATATTTATCCAAAATACTTTAACTGAAATGTTTTATCAAAAACACTAATTAATGAGTTTTAAAATGATAATTTGAATTGTTTTCGCTTGACTCACGTGCTTCGTGCTTGTTTGTCGGGTACAGGGTGTTTTTATCGATGAGATATACTTTAAAATACATTCTCGCAATATATTCTGAAAAATCACGTTACTTTGGGTAAGTCCACCTTGTTATAAAGTTTTTGTCACCAACGTCCATTTATCAAATGTCGGACATTGTCTGATTCATAAGTGTATGATTTAGATTAGACTACGTAAGCGTGCCCGTATTCACACCATATTTTGTTACTTTTATTTAGGGTATTATAAAACTAAATACCTGAAATTTCCAGTAGTTTCGATACTAATTGAAGTCCTAAATTGGCGGGTGTTACACGGGTGAATGAGAATAACGAATTCAACAAGAAGCTTGCGAGACAATATCAGAAAGTTGTTGAAGTTTGTGTTAACAATGGGATTCATGCAGATGGGAAGTTTCCTGAAACTGGGTTTGATTGAAGATTCTTTTGAAGACCAAGCTGAAGACATGGGGGAGTTTGTTGATGCATATTAGAGTGTCTGTCAGTTGGTCTAGTTATAGTTTTGTAATGAGAATTGAGTTTCCTGACTCCTGCGATGTTGTGCACAATGTCGCAGGTGCGACGTCAGGTTTTGGGCCTGCGACGTTGGCTATGTCGCATGGGCCTGAACCTGCGACGTTGTATGTAACGTCGCAGGATCAAGTGTTTAGTATAAAAACACTTTTTGTGATCAGTTTTAGAGTTGACAAAAAACCCTAAACGCAATTTGTCGAAAATCTCTGTAACCTAGTCAATTATAATCAATAAACAAACGTTTACATTTGATTACTTTCTTCTTGTTTGTTTGATTATTTGTTTGATTGATCAATTGGTGTTTCTGCAACCAATTGATTCATATAACTTGATTCTGCTATAGAGGACTAACAGTTTTTGATTTTGATGGCTGTGAAGTATTGGAAGACAAATCAAGGCCATGGAGCAGTGTGACCACCTGATCAACTTCATCATCTTCCTTAGGAAGATTAAATGAGTCAAAGATTGCCTCATAGTTAAACAGATGTGCTGGTCCCTTTCCTTCCGGATTTTCAGAGTCTCGAAAGCACGTGACTTCAAAATGTTCTTCCATGTGCTTAGTTGCCAAGTTGTACACACGTTTATTTGGAGAGTTATTTGAAAAACCCAAAAATAAACCTTCACTAGACTGTCCAAATTTAGCAACTCTCTCTTTTGTGTACATAGTAGTGCAGGGACAGCCAAATGGTTCAAGAAACTGTAGCGAAGGTTTCCGATTATTAAGCAGTTCTTAAGACGTTTTATTGTGCTTTTTAACCATGGAAACCCGATTAAGAATATAACAAGCAGTATTCACCGCTTCAGCCCAGAAAAAGATAGGCAGCTTAGAGTCTGCCAACATTGTTTGTGCGGCTTCAATGAGTGTCTTGTTTTTACGTTCAGCAACTCCATTCTGTTAAGGAGTTCGTGCAACACTGAATTGATGATCAATGCCTCTTCTTAGACAGTACAACTCAATTGTCGAATTCTTAAACTCAGTCCCAATATATTCTGACGGACGGTCCGACGACAGGGTGAAAACCCGATCGACCGTTGGTGGCGCGTCAAGTTTTTGGCGCCGCTGCCGGGGACTACAACGACCGATTTAGGAATTTAGTTGTCTTAGTTATTTAGCGATCCTTTCGGAAGATCAATATCATCCGAAAGTTCCTTTTCTGTTCTTTCCTTTCCAAAACTCTCTTTTCTACCAAACCCGAACTTCATCAGCTATGATGAATCGTATTACTCTCGCCTCAAATTATGCACCACTACTGGAGGGAAGAGGAGGACCTATCGTGCTGCCCGAAGAAAACTTCGAAATTAAGCCTAGCATTTTCAAGTTACTCAAAACCTTCTGCCAATTTCACGGTTTCCCGCTCGATGATCCAAATTCACATTTGGATAGATTCACCAATCTTTCTGATTCCTGTGAGCAATCAGGGATTTCAAGAGAAGTCTCCCGACTATATCTTTTTCCCTATTCTTTATCTTCGCGTGCTGGTACCTGGTTTGATGAACTTGAACCCAATTCGATTCATACTTGGGAAGAGTTGGCTACTAAGTTTATGGCTAAGTTTTTCCCTCTTTCCAAGCAAACCAAGCTCAAGGATGATATCGTTAGTTTCCGACAAGAAACCAATGAATCATTCTATCTAGCATGGGAACGATTTAAGAAGATGCTTAATAGATGTCCGAATCATCAAATGGGTAAGACGAACCTAATCTGCATATTCTACCATGGTCTGACTCCTCAGCACAAGTCAACCCTCGATGCTGCTTCTCAAGGAAATTTCATGTCACATACTTCTGAAGAAGCCTGGGAGCTAGTTGAGACGATAGCAATGCATCAACATGACTGGGAGTTTGGCGAATCGGCTAAGGAAGTAACTAGTACTTCAAGCCTATCCTTTGAAGCTCTGCAAACTTAAGTGGATAATCTCTCCAGAGTCTTCAAGGATCTTCAATCTTCTACACCTCAGCCTTGTAAAGGTACGGAAGAAATTCTTGTCACTACTGTTAAAAACCCTGAATCGAACTTTCATTCTAAACCTTTCATTCAGCGGCCAACCAATAACCCATCTACTCAGTTTCTGCAACCTTTATCCTCTACTATGTCAGATTCCCCCGTAAATTCTCAACAACACTATAATGAAACTTTGACTAATTTCATGGTTGATCAAATGAACATAAACAAACAAGTAATAGATTTTCAAGATAAAATTGATGCTTTACTTAAAATATCAGAAGATTTGATCAAAAACCTAGAAGTTAGTCTTAAACAACTGTTTTTAAAAGTTGAGAACCATGGAGGAATCATGGTCATCACTAGAGGAGGTAAAGAAACCAGAAATGAGAAGTCCTCAGATAATTCTTCAAATCAACTTCCTATCTCTGAACCGACCACTGATCCAGTGCCTAGTGACACCCCTGTCACTGCACCAGATCCAGTATCACCTAAAGCCCCATAAATCATTCCACGAACTAGGATACCCTTCCCTGGTAGGCTTAAGAAAGAGAAACAGGAAGCACAATTTAGGAAATATCTAGAAATGTTTAAAAGCCTGCACTTAAACGGTAGGCTATTAGATGCTTTAGTAGAGATGCCTAGCTGTGCTAAGTTTTTCAAAGAACTCATTTCAAATAAGGAAAAATTGAGACAAATAGTTAGTTTACCCTTAGATGCGGAATGGTCAGCAATCATGTTACATGGCCTTCCACCCAAACTAGGAGATACTGGCCGTTTCACAATTCCCTGTTTTCTTCAAAACATCCAAGTTAGTAACGCCTTAGCTGACCTAGGAGCTAGTGTCATCTTATGCCTTACTCTCTCTATAAGAAACTAGGATTAGGTGAACTGCTACCCACTCAAATGACCATCCAATTAGCTGATAGATCAGTTTAACTCCCCCGAGGAATTGCTGAAGATATAATGGTCCGAGTCGGTAAATTTATCTTCCCGGTTGACTTTGTCATTATGGATATTGAGGAAGATGCCCACGTTCCCCTCATCCTTGGTAGACCTTTCCTAAACACTGCCAAGGCTGTGATAGATGTAAACGAAAAATCTTTAAAACTGAGGGTCGGAGCGGAGGAAGTCACCTTTAATGTCGATAAGTTGATGAAGCACCCTATGTGAGAAGATCTTGGTCTTGTAAATGCCATGCAGGAAATATATGACGAGCATTTGGAGGAGATTCTAGTAGTCAGCAGTAACGAACCTTTCTCCAGCACTGTCATCACCAAAAGAAGACTTTGCCCAAACGACATCGGACTCTGCTCGGCTATCTCCGACAAATCAGCACCTTTCGGAGAGCTGCTATTTCCCTTACCTAAAATGAAGAATCCTTTAGCACCGCCTAACTACTCTTCCATGAACAACTCTGTTGTTGCTGTTCCTTTAGGCGAAGGCATCCCTATCCCACTTTTAAGAAGAAATCAGTTTTTTCCGATACCCGAATCGTCTCCGTCTGTAGCTGAAATTCTCAAATCTTTCGAGGAGATGGATTCCGGTACTTTACCACAACTATCTGAAGGTTGTGAGAAATCAAATCCAAAAATCACCATAAGTACTTCTTCTAAAGCTCAATTTCAAGAGTTCGCACTCACAAATAATGTCCCCTTCACTAAGGATAATGCAAACTCTTCATCATCTACCTGCAAATACGAGTTAAAGAAGAACACGCTTTCCAATGAGACAGGACTAGTAGAAATAGCATCAGCCACTACAGCCGACTCATCTCCAGAAGAATCAGAGTTCCAAAAGGAGTATGACGAGTTACAAAGAGACGAGATCGCTTGAATGAAACCCTCTATCAAAGAACCGCCAGAATTGGAGCTGAAGGAATTACCCTCTCACTTGGAATATGCTTTTCTCGAAGGAACCTCACACCTACCCGTCATAATTGCCAAAGGTCTTTCACCAAAAGAGAAAGCAAGACTTATCTAGGTCTTGAAGTCACATAAGAAGGCGATTGCACGGAAGATTTCTGATATACAAGGGATCAGTCCAAATTACTGCACGCACAAAATACTCATGGAAAACGACTTCAAACCTTCTATACAGAGACAGAGGAGAGTAAACCCGAAGATTCAAGACGTGGTCAAGAAAGAGGTTATCAAACTCTTAGATGCTGGTTTGATCTATCCTATCTCAGATTCCCCATGGGTCAGCCCAGTTCAGGTTGTCCCAAAGAAAGGAGGAATGACGGTTATCGCTAACGAAAATAATTAATTGATTCCTACACGAACCGTCACCGGCTGGAGGGTGTGTATCGACTACCGGAAATTAAATGAAGCCACCCGGAAAGATCACTTCCCTCTGCCGTTCATCGATCAAATGTTGGAAAGATTATCGGGGAATGAATATTACTGCTTCCTCGATGGTTTCTCCGGCTATTTTCAAATTCCTCTCGATCCAAAGGACCAGGAAAAGATGACATTCACATGCCCATATGGTACGTTTGCCTACCACCGCATGCCATTCGGTTTATGCAATGCGCCTGCAACATTTCAAAGGTGTATGGTGGCAATATTCCATGACATGATTACACAGTGTATGGAGGTATTCATGGACGACTTCTCAGTCTTTGGTGATTCCTTCACATCGTGTCTTTCCAAACTTGAAAGGATGCTAACCCGATGCGAAAAATCAAATCTTGTTTTAAACTGGGAAAAGTGCCACTTTATGGTGAAAGAAGGAATAGTTTTAGGACATCGAATATCAAAATCTGGAATCGAAGTTGACAAAGCCAAAGTTGAGACTATTGCCAAACTTCCGCCACCTACTTCTGTTAAAGCCATTCGCAGTTTTCTAGGTCACGCCGGATTCTACCGTCGCTTTATCAATGATTTCTCTAAGATCTCTCGACCTATGACGCACCTTCTCGAGAAGGATACTCCGTTTGTCTTTTCAGATGACTGTCTTAAAGCTTTCAACATTTTAAAGGATCAGCTCACACATGCACCGATCATGGTCGCCCCCGATTGGAGTCTTCCGTTCGAAATCATGTGCGATGCTAGTGACTTCGCTGTTGGAGCTGTCTTAGGGCAAAGGAAGGAGAAGCAGTTTCAACCAATCTACTACGCCAGCAAGACACTCACTGATGCACAAGAAAATTACACCACAACAGAGAAAGAGCTTCTTGCGGTAGTATTCGCTTTTGATAAATTTCGTTCTTATTTAATATTGTCCAAAACTATTGTCTATACAGATCACTCAGCCTTGAAGTATCTCTTCAAAAAGCAAGATGCTAAGCCAAGACTGCTTAGATGGATTCTCCTCCTCCAAGAATTTGACATAGAAATCAAAGATAAAAAGGGAGCCGAGAATGTTGCAGCAGATCATTTTAGTCGACTGAAAAATCCATCGATGGAGAAGCTTGATGAGAGAGAGATTCAAGACCAGTTTCCTGAAGAACAACTCATGAATATCGGAGGATACCAAAAGGGATCTCAATTCACTTACAACCCTTGGTATGCAGACTACGCAAATTATCTGGTTGGAGGAATTGTGCCAAAAGGATTGCCCACCTCTAGGAAGCGCAAATTCTTTAGAGACGTAAAGAACTACTATTGGGATGATCCATACTTATTCAAAGTATGCCCGGACCAAATCATCAGAAGATGCGCAGATGAGAGGGAGGCAAGGAACATTCTTCACCAAAGTCATCACGGACCAACTCGAGGACATCACGGAGCAAATATGACTGCAAGAAAGGTATATGACTCTGGCTTCTACTGGCCTACTATATTCAGAGATGCTCACGACTTGGTAAAATGCTGCGATGCTTGCCAAAGGTTTGGAAGTATTTCATCGAGAAGTGAAATGCCACTTACTAACATCCAAGCTTGCGAGATCTTTGATATATGGGGGTTGGATTTTATGGGACCATTCCCAAAATCATATGGGAAAGAGTATATTCTGGTTGTTGTCGACTACGTCTCCAGATGGGCCGAAGCCCAAGCATTTACTACAAATGATTCCCGAGTAGTAGTAAAATTCTTAAAGCAGCTCTTCTCACATTTCGGTACTCCAAAAGTGATCATTAGTGATTGAGGCACACACTTCTGTAATGCTCAGTTTATGAGGACATTACAATATTATGGTGTCACCCATAAGACCTCTACGGCTTACCACCCGCAGATGAATGGGCAAGCTGAAGTGACGAATCGAGCGCTCAAGAGAATTTTAGAACGAACCGTGGTTAATCATAGGGAAAGATGGGCTAAAAAATTAGACGATGCTCTGTGGGCGTTCAGAACCGCATATAAATCGCCACTAGGAACCACGCCCTACAGACTAGTCTACGGAAAAGCGTGTCATTTAGCAATAGAGTTGGAGTATAAAGCTCACTGGGCGCTAAGAGGTTGTAATTTAGACCCTTCTGCAATTGGATCACATCGGAAAATGCAACTAAATGAACTAGCCGAATTAAGAGACCAAGCATATGATAGCTCTCTGCACTTCAAAGAATGAACAAAGAATACTCATGATGCAAAACTCAAATATTCTAAGTTTAAGCTTGGAGAAAAAGTTCTTCTCTTCAATTCGCGCTTCAAGAAATTCTCCGGCAAATTCAGATCAAGGTGGAGCGGACCATTTGTTGTATCAAAAGTCTTTACCTTCGGAGCAGTCGAACTAGAAGCCCCGGACGGTAATTTTAAAGTCAATGGCCATCACTTGAAGCACTACATTAAAGATTTCCCCCCTGGCGAGGAAGTGTATATCTTTGAACCACCTTGAGCCGACTAGTAGGTACCAGGAGTCAAGCTAGAGACTCTCTAAACAAACGCTCTTGGGAGGCACCCCATTGCTTATCTTATTTTGTTTATTTCTTAGTTATTTTTGCTTTAGTATTATCATCCCTAAACTAACGATGCAGGATAACCCAAGTATCTGACAATGCTACACTCCTACATATACATCAGATAAGTTTTATTCATAGTATACAAATGCGAATGACCAGATGACCTCGCAAAGCTTTAACATTTAAACAAACATTTCTCGAAGTCATCTGATTATTTTGCATTTGTATACCCATTTTAAAACTATAGCATTACCTGTTTATCTTTATGTTTCAGGAAGGACGCTTCAGCTGAGACCTCAGGACAAGCTACTCAGAAACAACAGAAGAAAAGGGCCCGCAGAGGAAAAAGAAAGAAAACGACCACCACTACTGATGAGCATGCTCAGACTGCTCCTGTATCAGCCCCACTTTTTGATTTCGAAGTGACCACTTCAGACCCGATAGTGACTTGGGCGATGCTCAGTGAGCTTTTGATTCAGCGTAGCTCTCAGTCCGAAATCAGAGAAGTGATGGGACTGCCAAAACTCACCGACCAGCCATATCAGCTTGGTCAGGGTCCCAGGCCAGCTCTCACACCTTTGTCCTTCTTCCCAGCTGCCCCACCACAGACTGTTCCTCCCACTGCTGTTGCTTCTTCTAGGCTACCTCAGAATCCCGCTAATGCACCCATGGTGTCTGATCACACTGCTGCCTTATCACTCACTTCAGATCCAGATCCTGACGCACTTGCAGCATTTGATCCGGACATGGATGATTTACTAGATGATTTCTAGCTTATCTTATCTTTAGTTATCTTTATTTGTCATTAGACCTATTATGTTGTTGAACTGAAGATTATGATGGTATTTTATGACATTGCAGACCTTATTTTCGTAGGAATTGGATGAGCTTTGAAAAGAGTCTGGTCCTCACAATCCAGCAAATTATTTACACCAACCCTACACGAATATGGTCCTATATCCAGTGCCCACTGTCCGTAGGGAAGTATCTCTCCTAAACCCATTCTTCCTACTTTAATATAACTTCGATATGCTTATTGACCACTTAAATCTCTAAGTGTGGGATCCCCCTCTCTTACAACTTTTAAATTCACATTTTTCCTAAACCAAAACCCTAAGTGTGGGATTTTCGCCCTACTTAGTGTAGAAACATTGGGGACAATGTTTATTTCTAAGTGTGGGATAGCGGTATATCTCTCGTCTGTCAAAATATCTGTTAAGTTGATCTAGAAACATGCTAGTCCTCAAAATAAATTTTCAAACCCTTATTTTGCCAAAATTTTCAAAAATTTTAAACTCTTTCTAGTCACAATAAAAGCAAATTGGTTAAAAACTTCGATAGTGAAATTGTCACTCATTCAGTAAAACCTAAACAGTTTTACTTCGACAGTGAAATTGTCACTCATTCAGTTGGCCAATAAGTTTTTCAAGAATGAATACAGATTTTTTTTACAAGTATTTCAAAAGTTGGTAAATATAAGGTCGAAATCATGTCGGATTCTAAACAATTTAAGATGAGGATCTAAGAGGGGCATCGCACAATTTAAGTCCTGGGATAATCAGTATCGTTCCTGTCTAAGTGATGAAGATTTGATCCTCGGGCAAGCCTATGACGACGAGTGCTGCACGACTGGTATTTGAGCGATTTTTCATTTGGCTTAGGATAATAGGAACCCCGATACACTTTGAGTGAATTGAGTGACCACCAGTGAGATCGCCCAGTCGTGTATATTCCACAAATTTGAGAATTGAAAGTTTGCCTAAGTGAATCATCTTGAAAACCTTTAGATACTTCATGTGAACGCCTCTTATTTAACAGACAAATACTTGTTTCCAATCTGTGTGAATTCTTCATTGTGGGTAGAAATCAAAAACTTTTTTTTGTGGCAAATTCTAAGAGGGTAAGTTTGCTTGAGGACAAGCAAATGTCTAAGTGTGGGATATTTGATAACACGCAAAAAGTCATATTTTTGCGTGCATTAATCTCACCTTTTTAGCCCAATATGTGATGAAACTAATCAAAATAGATACTTTATCATTAAAATTCGTCACATGGGCCAAAATATAGACAATGTTTCAAAAGTCATCTAAAATGGTCGAAAAACACGATAAATCTAACGAATACGATCATGAGCATTCTCGTTCACTCGTTCTAGCACTTTTTGAGCTACACAAAGAATTATGACCTCTAACTTATGTCATTTTCTTTGTTAGGAAAATACGAACGCGTGGATATAAAGAACGCTCAAAACGGATAAACGACGAAGAAGTTATGCCCGAACGAAGAAACGAAGAACCGAGGAACCAACATACGGCTGAACCAGGCCGTATATGGCTGGTCCAGGCCATATACGGATGGACCTGGACCGTATACGGTCTGTGCAGGCCGTATACGGCCTGTGCTCAGCCGTATACGGCCCAGTTCAGCCGTATTCACCCTATGCACAGCCGTATACGGTCCAGTTCAGCCGTATACGGTCCAGTTCAGCCGTATCGTGCGTTTGAGTGATAAAAATTGATTTTTATTCGCCTTTGCGATACGGTTGTGCATTTGGAGGTTTGGATACGGTCTACGGATACGGTTGTGCGATCTCTATAAATACAAGCCTCATTTCATCATTTCAACATACCTTCATTTTTTCACACTTCTACACACACTTTCTCTCACTACTCTCTCTCTAAATTAGTTAGTTAGTTAATTAGATTAGTTAAGCTAGTAGATATAACACCCACCAAATTATGACTAGTGATTAGTGCCTAATCAGTTGTTAATACATGTAATTAGTTGGTTTTAGGCTAATTAATGTATCGAATTTGATATATTGTTGAATATATACGAATATGCGATTTGAGTAAATTGTACAAGTTTCAAATCGAATGTGATTCGGTTCAAATAAATACGGACGTTGGTGGCCAATTTTATTAAATATAAAAGTATTTAATAACGATATAGTACCCAAAAATATTATTTTGATAATATTCTAGACCCTTCTGTATTGTATGAATAGACGCTTACGCGATTAGATACTAAACGCGCTAACTACCGGAATAAACTTGAATTGTATTTTATGACACTATTATTAAGTGTTATCGATAAAACATTCGTATTTTAAAAACCCACAATTAGACGTGTATTAAATTATTTAAAAAGTTTAAACAATTGGGAAAATGAACACCGTACGGAGCACGACTGCAGGAGCTGAGGAAGTGAGGCTTTCAACAAAACCCCACCCCCTCCTCATTTCTTCTTCATTTCCACCCACATTCCTTCTTCCTTCTCTCTCTCTCACCCTTTTTCTCTCAAACTACATCACCACCACCATCACCTAAATCTAGCAAATAACACCACCAAACGGCTTTAAATCACTGGAGCTCTTTGGAGAAAAATAATCACCACGCAACGATCTACACTCCTACCTTTCCGGAATCTTGATTCATTAACTTGTAAGTTTCCGACGAAAACTCGAAACCTCTCGATTTTAAGTGTTTTTAAGTTTTAGTTGTTTCTTTAAGCTTAGAATGTCCTTATAAGGGTTGGGTAGAAGAATCAGACCAAACGGAAACCCGAAAACTCATTTTTGGCTCAAAAATTCGTTAACAGCCCTAAGTGTCGCAACGAAGGTGCAGTATAGCGTCACTGCGTGCGTCACTTAAGTGACGCATTGAGTGTCGCTAAAAGCCCTAGTCATTCGTCACTTGCATAAGTGCCGCATAAAACCCCTTTTTCCCGACACTTACCTCCGTCACTTGCTTAGTGACGCCTAGAAGCCTTAACCGACACTCATACCCGACACTAATGGAGTGACGCCACCTTATGCGTCACTTACCTAAGTGACTCCCTAAACTCAGAATTTCCAATTTTATGCGACACTTCCTAAGTGTCGCCCAAGCCACTAAGTGACGCCTCACGATGCGTCACTTCCATAAGTGACGCCATAAGTGACGCCCTCACTCAGATTCTGCCATTTCATGCGTCACTTTCTAAGTGACGCCTAAGCCCCAAGTGATGCTATAAGTGACGCATAAAACAGAAGGTTTCAAACTAATTTTACACTAAGTATTGAGGCCCAAATTTGACGCCTCATTTCACCCAAATTCAAGTCCAGATGCGTTTTTCACCAAAGCTCGACCCCAGCCAGGGGCTCTGCCCCTTGGACCCCGCCAAGGGCTGCCGCCCCTTGGACCCCGCTACCAGGGGCGCTGCCCCCGGACCCCTGTCATTAACGGGCTTCACCCTTACCCTAGGTTCACGAGTAACGGTGTTACATCTAAACTTTCACACAAAGTGTTAAACTTGTATAACATCAAACACGAATGCGACACAACTTCTAAAACACATTGGAACTTACTTTTAGGTATAACACTTCAAAATCATCAAAAAAATAATGTGGGATTATTATTAAAAACAATCACCAATGGGCCGTACACATTTTCAAACACTTAAACAAACAACCAAATCGTGGTAATTTGGACATTCTAGTTGAACAAACAACTACAAGGGTGATCTTTGAGATACTCAATCATGTCATAACCATCGCGTGTCGTGGACACCCTCAGGTTACAAGTCGTTGGACTTCGATTCTTGGCTAATCAATCCAAGTTTATTAAGATAAACTCTTCAGGCTCAAGTGAGTCTCATGGCCCCTCTTTTTACTGTTTTTACTAGGGGTGCGATACATTGCTCTATTTTAACACATGAACGCAAGTACATATTTCAATATACTACATGAGTTGTTTTCAACTAATCAAACTAAAGTCCTCCGTCAGTATAGTCTGGTAATATGAAAGTAGCATGAATATTAGTATATGGTACCATATAGGATTGACCCTCCTCGTCCGGGTTAGCAAGCACTAACCGGGTAAACGGACGTACTAATATTTGGGAAGACGAGTGTAGATTAGGCATTCGTGGAGGCACCTCGCTCGGAATTCTCTATATGGGACCCGACCCTCGAGTTAAGCTCAGACTATGCGCTCATGGTTGTATACATTATCTGTAACTTTATTTGCTGGATGCAAATCAATACTTAAATCTTGCGGTTCATAGAATATTATTTGATACTCAAACCTGTGAGCTAGCGTTAGCTGACCCATTTTAGCATGTATCACAGGTACTCAGCAGTAGATTTGGACTGCCCATCAGGATGCATCTTAGCTCGAGTCTTCATGCAAACTTCAGAGATTTCATTGCATTATTAGATTTTTGTATAACTATTATGTACTTAAATCTCTCGTATTACGAACACGAGCTATGTATGAGTTCAAACTGTTGTAAACCTTTTAATATTAATATATTTTGTTAAAACGACGCATATAGAGTCGTTTGCTATATATCTGTGTGCTTTGATTACTGATTAGTAACACCCAAAGTATGCTTCCGCGAATCATTAAATTTGGGGGTGTTACAGATTGGTATCAGAGCCTAAGGTTATAGTGAACTAGGTTGCATTTAGTGGGCCTAGACTATGACTGTTAGGCAGTATTCCTTATTAAGCATGATTAGGTTAAGTGACTACATGGTATTGGTTTAATTTAACATAGCCTGATCAACTATGTACAATTAAAAAGATATGATGTAGGATCCGAAAGGAATCATGACTGAACAGGATACACTAGTTAACTCTCACCACGAGAGAAACCGGGACCCAAACATGTCTGTGTTAGACACCTTAGGCTATTATGTAATATATATGTATATACATAGATAGGCCTCACTCTTTTAACGCTTTGTCTCAGAATGGCAGACACACCACCCAATTCGTCACACTCTCAATCCGGGTCGCAGAACCCGAGGGTAGCTAGGAGGAATGTCAGGTTGCCTCGAGCTGGCCCGTATCCCACTCACTTCAGTCTGCCAGCCTTGGCCGCTAGGCTGGACCGTCACGAGCAACGACTTCGCACCATGGATGTCGCTTTGCAAGAAACCAATGAAAATTGGAGACTCACAGCGCTTGAGCGTATCAACCAAGTCTCCGAGGACCACGAAAAACCGTTAGCAACATGAACATACTCCACGACCGAGTGGTGGAACCAGGAATAGAAGTCGAACTTTTGCGACTCAGGTTGGAACAATGCGAGCAACGCCTACAAGAGGCTGAAGAATACTCAAGAATGCTGGTACAACGACTAGCATTGGCAGAAGACAACGCCCGACAAACCAGCAGACTCGCAGTCACCATGGATCGACTCGTCACACTAATGCAAAGGATCAACTTGCATTAAAACTAGTGTGGCTGTCATCTTGTAATCTATATCTATCTATGTAGGACTTTCACTATTCTAACCGGATGTAACAATTCCCGGTACCTTTTGTACTCCCCGTATTATGTAATCTCTTGAAAACTCGTGTCATGTACCAAACTTGGTTATTTAAATGATAAATAATTTTCACTTTATATCGTATATTCCATCATATACACATGTGATACATCAGAATTTCACACAAGAATCTCATTGTCTTTTCTTGATCTTGTTCAGCAAGATGCCACCGAAGCGATTCACCTTCAGCGAAACTGAAATCGCCCAACTCATAGCCTAAAGCGTGGCTCAAGCTATGGCTACCCGACAACCCAGTTCGGGCAGCGAAGACACAGCTGCCAACGGGCCTCAATCCAAGCCTTGTTCATACAAGGACTTCCTGAGCTGCAAACCCTTGAACTTCAAGGGAACTGAAGGAGCCATCGGACCGATCAGATGGTTCGAGAAAATGTAGTCCGTCTTCCACATCAGCAAGTGTGCAGAAGAGGACAGAGTCAAATACTCCACCTGCACCCTCGAAGATGGTGCTCTCTCATGGTGGAATTCATATGCCCAGTCTGTAGGTATCGATACCGCCTACCTACTCCCTTGGGAGGAACTGAAGACAATGCTTACTGCTAAGTATTGCCCCATCGAACAACTCCAAAAGCTAGAGGAAGAGTTCTGGCACCTAAAGGTGCAGGGAACTGACATTGATGGATATACCGTCAGATTCCAACAGCTTGCCATCCTTCGCCCAGCAATGGTGAGCACTGAACCCGATAAGATCCGAAGGTACATCCGTAGTCTTCCAGAACCTGTCCGGGGAACGTCGCCTCCTCAAATCAGACCACCATTGATGGTGTTATCCGATTGGCCCATGAACTCATGGCCATGAACGAGGACTCAGAACCACCCACTTCTTCCTCCAACCACCTCAAAAGGAAGTGGTCTGACAACCACAGCAACAACCAAAACAAGAAACCCGACACCATCAAAGCCTACAACTCAACCACCGAACCCAGGCGTGGTTACACCGGAAACAAGCCCTACTGTTCCAAGTGCAACCGCCACCATGAAGGTCCTTGCGGTCCTTATTGCAACAACTGCAAAAGGTACGGACACCTCACCAAGGACTGTAGATCCCCCACCAACAACAACAACTCCAACTACAACCCCAAGGCACCCAAGACATGTTTCGGGTGTGGAAACACCGGGCACTTCAAGAATGATTGTCCAAACCTGAAGAAAAAGGGCAACAACAGCAACAACAACAACAACAACAACAACAACAACAACAACAACAACAACAACAACAACAACAACAGCGCAAAAGGTAGAGCGTTCGTACTCAACTCTGGGGACGCCCGCCGGACCCGAATGTGGTCACGGGTATGTTCCTCCTCAACAACTTAACTGCCTCTATTCTATTTGATACTGGTGCCGATAGGAGCTTTATTTCCGATGAGTTTTACCCCCTACTTGACATCACCCCTGTTGCTCTAGATGTTAAGTACACCGTAGAACTAGCGAACGGTAAACTCGTAGAAACGGATAGTGTGATACCTAATTGCACTTTAAACTTAGCCAATGAAACCTTTTTGATAGATCTTATGCCTGTTGAAATTGGGAGTTTCGACGTCATCATTGGCATGGACTGGTTGTCCAAACACCGAGCCGAAATCGTCTGTTATGACAAAATCGTCCGCATCCCTCTCGCCATCGGTAGAACCTTGATCATACAGGGGGAGACCGGTGGGTCGAGACTAAATATCATACCTTGTCTGAAAACCCGAAAATTTCTCAGAAAGGGTTATCCTGCAATCCTCGCGCACATCACAGAGAAAAAGTCGGAGGAGAAGCGACTTGAGGATGTGCCGATCGTTAGAAACTTTCCCGAAGTCTTTCCGAAAGAACTACCTGGTTTACCTCCACCTAGACAGGTTGAGTTCTCAATCGATCTCGTGCCGGGCGCCGCACCGGTAGCCCGAGCACCATATCGCCTAGCCCCATCCGAACTTCAGGAGCTGTCCACCCAGTTACAGGAACTCCTAGATAGAGGATTTATTAGACCGAGTTTTTCACCATGGGGAGCTCCGGTCTTTTTCATGAAAAAGAAAGACGGTTCTTTTCGAATGTTTATCGACTATCGAGAGTTGAACAAGTTGACCGTCAAGAACCGGTATCCACTTCCTCACATTGATGACCTGTTTGACCAACTACAAGGGTCGAGTATTTATTCAAAGATCGATCTTCGGTCAGGTTATCATCAACTTCGAGTTCGCGACACCGACATTCCGAAAACTGCTTTCCGAATTCGTTACGGGCATTATGAATTTCAAGTGATGCCATTCGGCCTAACCAACGCACCGGCTGTATTCATGGACCTTATGAATCGGGTGTGTAAACCTTACCTCGACAAGTTTGTCATTGTCTTTATCGATGACATTCTCATCTATTCGCGCAACGAACGAGAACACGCGCAACACCTCAAAACCATCCTAGAGCTACTTAAACACGAGGAGTTATATGCCAAATTCTCCAAGTGTGAGTTCTGGATACAATCCGTTCAATGTTCAATTCCTTGGACATATTATTAATAGTCAAGGAATCCATGTCGATCCATCAAAAATCGAAGCTATCAAAAACTGTCAAGCGCCAACTACTCCAACCGAAGTACGCCAATTTTTGGGATTGGCCGGGTATTATCGTCGTTTCATCGAAAATTTCTCCAAAATAGCTCAACCACTCACGACACTGACTCAGAAGGAAAAGAAGTTCGATTGGACTGATAAACAAGAGTCAGGATTTCAGATATTAAAACTCAAGCTTTGCAGTGCTTCTATTCTATCCTTACCTGAAGGGACCGACGACTTCGTGGTATACTGCGATGCTTCCCACCAAGGTCTTGGTTGCGTGTTGATGCAATGAGATAAGGTCATTGCTTACGCTTCCCGACAACTCAAAGTTCATGAGAAGAACTACACGACTCATGACCTCGAGCTATGGGCCGTGGTGTTCGCCCTCAAAATCTGGAGACACTACCTCTATGGTACCCGAAGTACCGTATTCACCGATCATAAAAGTCTCCAACACATCTTCGACCAAAAAGACCTTAATATGCGACAGCGTTGCTGGGTCGAGTTGCTCACCGATTATGACTGCGAAATCAAATACCACCCAGGCAAGGCAAATGTTGTTGCCGATGCCCTCAGTCGAAAGGAATGACCGAAACCACTTCAAGTTCGAGCCCTCAGTATGACCATTCATAATGATCTCACCATTCAGATTCATACCGCTCAACTCGAAGCTTTGAAACCCTAAAATGTCAAAAGTGAAGCCTTACGAGGCATCGATAAGCAATTCGAAATCAAACCTAATGGTGTTAGGTACTTCTCAAATCGAATCTGGTTGCCTACTTTTCGGGAACCTGCGAGACTTGGTGATGGATGAAGCTCACAAGTCTAAATATTCTATCCACCCTGGAACTGACAAAATGTATCACGGCATCAAGGAATTCTATTGGTGGCCGAACATGAAAGCCGAAATCGCCACATATGTTAGCAAGTGCCTTACTTGCTCGAAAGTCAAAACCGAACATCAAAAACCTTCTGGTTTACTTCAACAACACAACATTCCTGAATGAAAATGGGAACAAATCGCCATGGATATCATAACCAAACTACCCAAGTCTTCGAGCGGTTGCGATACCATTTGGGTGATCATTGACCGACTCACCAAATCTGCTCATTTCCTGGCGATCAAGGAAACCGATAAAATGGAATGCCTCTCACAAATTTACATCAAAGAAATTGTTTCCAGACACGGTGTCCCAACCTCGATTATCTCTGACAGGGATGCTCGTTTCATTTCTCACTTTTGGCAATCACTTCAAAAATCGTTGGGTACCCGTCTTGATATGAGTACCGCATACCATCCTCAAATTGAAGGCCAAAGTGAGCGAACTATTAAGACACTGGAAGACATGCTACGATCCTGCGTAGTTGACTTTGGTGCAAACTGGGAAAGACACCTGCCATTGTGCGAGTTTTCCTACAATAACAGTTATCACACCAGCATTAAGGGTGCACCATTCGAGGCACTATACGGTCGTAAGTGCCGATCACCGATCTGTTGGACCGAAGTGGGAGACAGTCAACTCACTGGTCCTGAACTCATACACAAAACCACTGAGAAAATTGTTGAAACTCAAAACCGACTCAAAGCCGCACGTGATCGTCAGAAAAGTTATGCTGACGTGAGATGCAAACCACTCGAGTTCCAGGTTGGGGACCGAGTACTACTCAAAGTTTCACCTTGGAAAGGTGTTATCCGATTCGGTAAACGTGGTAAACTGAACCCTAGGTACATTGGGCCTTTTGAGATCCTCGAAAGGATTGGCCCTGTGGCATATCGACTGCAGCTGCCAGCTGAGCTCAGCAACGTGCACCCTACTTTTCATATTTCTAACCTAAAGAAATGCCTGTCTGATGAGACACTCATCCTCCCACTTGACGAGATTAGCGTCAATGACAAACTTCATTTTGTTGAAAAACCTGCGGAAATCATGGACCGTGAGGTCAAACAACTCAAACAAAGTCGTATTCCCATCATTAAGGTCAGGTGGAATTCGCGGCATGGTCCGGAATTCACTTGGGAACGGGAAGACCAAATGTGACTCAAGTACCCTCAGTTATTCACTAACTCTACATCAAACGCTACATCGAGCTAAATTTCGGGACAAAATTCTCCTAACAGGGGGAGAATGTAACACCCGCCAAATTAAGACTAGTGATTAGTGCCTAATCAGTTGTTAATACATGTAATTAGTTGGTTTTAGGCTAATTAATGTATCAAATTTGATATATTGTTGAATATATACGAATATTCGATTTGAGTAAATTGTACAAGTTTCAAATCGAATGTGATTCGGTTCAAATAAATACGGACGTTGGTGGCCAATTTTATTAAATATAAAAGTATTTAATAACGATATAGTACCCAAAAATATTATTTTGATAATATTCTAGACCCTTCTGTATTATATGAATAGACGCTTACGCGATTAAATACTAAACGCGCTAACAACCGGAATAAAGTTGAATTGTATTTTATGACACTATTATTAAGTGTTATCGATAAAACATTCGTATTTTAAAAACCCACAATTAGACGTGTATTAAATTATTTAAAAAGTTTAAACAATTGAGAAAACGAACACCGCACGGAGCACGACTGCAGGAGCTGAGGAAGTGAGGCTTTCAACAAAACCCCACCCCCTCCTCATTTCTTCTTCATTTCCACCCACATTCCTTCTTCCTTCTCTCTCTCTCACCCTTTTTCTCTCAAACTACATCACCACCACCATCACCTAAATCTAGCAAATAACACCACCAAACGGCTTTAAATCACTGGAGCTCTTTGGAGAAAAATAATCACCACGCAACGATCTACACTCCTACCTTTCCGGAATCTTGATTCATTAACTTGTAAGTTTCCGACGAAAACTCGAAACCTCTCGATTTTAAGTGTTTTTAAGTTTTAGTTGTTTCTTTAAGCTTAGAATGTCCTTATAAGGGTTGGGTAGAAGAATCAGACCAAACGGAAACCCGAAAACTCATTTTTGGCTCAAAAATTCGTTAACAGCCCTAAGTGTCGCAACGAAGGTGCAGTATAGCGTCACTTCGTGTGTCACTTAAGTGACGCATTGAGTGTCTCTAAAAGCCCTAGTCATGCGTCACTTGCATAAGTGCCGCATAAAACCCCTTTTTCCCGACACTTACCTCCGTCACTTGCTTAATGACGCCTAGAAGCCTTAACCGACACTCATACCCGACACTAATGGAGTGACGCCACCTTATGCGTCACTTACCTAAGTGACTCCCTAAACTCAGAATTTCCAATTTTATGCGACACTTCCTAAGTGTCGCCCAAGCCACTAAGTGACGCCTCACTATGCGTCACTTCCATAAGTGACGCCATAAGTGACGCCCTCACTCAGATTCTGCCATTTCATGCGTCACTTCCTAAGTGATGCCTAAGCCCCAAGTGACGCTATAAGTGACGCATAAAACAGAAGGTTTCAAACTAATTTTACACTAAGTATTGAGGCCCAAATTTGACGCCCCATATCACCCAAATTCAAGTCCAGATGCGTTTTTCACCAAAGCTCGACCCCAGCCAGGGGCTCTGCCCCTTGGACCCCGCCAGGGGCTGCCGCCCCTTGGACCCCGCTACAAGGGGCGCTGCCCCCGGACCCCCGTCATTAACGGGCTTCGCCCTTACCCTAGGTTCACGAGTAACGGTGTTACATCTAAACTTTCACACAAAGTGTTAAACTTGTATAACATCAAACACGAATGCGACACAACTTCTAAAACACATTGGAACTTACGTTTAGGTATAACACTTCAAAATCATCAAAATAATAATGTGGGATTATTATTACAAATAATCACCAACGGGTCGTACACATTTTCAAACACTTAAACAAACAACCAAATCGTGGTAATTTGGACATTCTAGTTGAACAAACAACTACAAGGGTGATCTTTGAGATACTCAATCATGTCATAACCATCACGTGTCGTGGACACCCTCAGGTTACAAGTCGTTGGACTTCGATTCTTGGCTAATCAATCCAAGTTTATTAAGATAAACTCTTCAGGCTCAGGTGAGTCTCATGGCCCCTCTTTTTACTTTTTTTACTAGGGGTGCGATACATTGCTCTATTTTAACACGTGAACGCAAGTACATATTTCAATATACTACATGAGTTGTTTTCAACTAATCAAACTAAAGTCCTCCGTCAGTATAGTCTGGTAATACGAAAGTAGCATGAATATTAGTATATGGTACCATATAGGATTGACCCTCCTCGTCCGGGTTAGCAAGCACTAACCGGGTAAACAGACGTACTAATATTTGGGAAGACGAGTGTAGATTAGGCATTCGTGGAGGCACCTCGCTCGGAATTCTCTATATGGGACCCGACCCTCGAGTTAAGCTCAGACTATACGCTCATGGTTGTATACATTATCTGTAACTTTATTTGCTGGATGCAAATCAATACTTAAATCTTGCGGTTCATAGAATATTATTTGATACTCAAACTTGTGAGCTCACCAGCGTTAGCTGACCCATTTTAGCATGTATCACAGGTACTCAGCAGTAGATTTGGACTGCCCATCAGGATGCATCTTAGCTCGAGTCTTCATGCAAACTTCAGAGATTTCATTGCATTATTAGATTTTTGTATAACTATTATGTACTTAAATCTCTCGTATTACGAACACGAGCTATGTATGAGTTCAAACTGTTGTAAACCTTTTAATATTAATATATTTTGTTAAAACGACGCATATAGAGTCGTTTGCTATATATCTGTGTGCTTTGATTACTGATTAGTAACACCCAAAGTATGCTTCCGCGAATCATTAAATTTGGGGGTGTTACAGATTGGTATCAGAGCCTAAGGTTATAGTGAACTAGGTTGTATTTAGTGAGCCTAGACTATGACTGTTAGGCAGTATTCCTTATTAAGCATGATTAGGTTAAGTGACTACATGGTATTGGTTTAATTTAACATAGCCTGATCAACTATGTACAATTAAAAAGATATGATGTAGGATCCGAAAGGAATCATGACTGAACAGGATACACTAGTTAACTCTCACCACGAGAGAAACCGGGACCCAAACATGTCTGTGTTAGACACCTTAGGCTATTATGTAATATATATGTATATACATAGATAGGCCTCACTCTTTTAACGCTTTGTCTCAGAATGGCAGACACACCACCCAATTCGTCACACTCTCAATCCGGGTCGCAGAACCCGAGGGTAGCTAGGAGGAACGTCAGGTTGCCTCGAGCTGGCCCGTATCTCACTCACTTCAGTCTGCCAGCCTTGGCCGCTAGGCTGGACCGTCACGAGCAACGACTTCGCACCATGGATGTCACTTTGCAAGAAACCTTTTAATATTAATATATTTTGTTAAAACGACGCATATAGAGTCGTTTGCTATATATCTGTGTGCTTTGATTATTAATTAGTAACACCCAAAGTATGCTTCCGTGAATCATTAAATTTGGGGGTGTTACAGTAGATTAGTAGCTTAATTGTAACGGAGGTGCTCCGAGACTGCGGTGTCACATGATTTGTAATAACGCTTTATCAGGTTCTATTATAATCTCTATCTTGTTATTTTAAATAATGTTGTGTTGTTGCTATACTTGTTTAGAATTACTTGCTAGGATTATTGTCATGCTTAGCTAGACAAATCTGTGTTTGCTATGTTAGTTGCCATGCTAGGGTAGTTATACTTAAATCATGCTGTTACTCTGTCTGTATGTTGTTGAATTATATTTGAATCTATGAATTGAATCTCAAATGTTTATCTATCCAACTTATGCTGTGGTTAGTATCATCCTTCTAGGCTTGGCCAATTGCTAGTTGTATGCCACTAATTATTCTGTGTCTGATGATCGTTGAACTCGACATGGCCGGTGTTCTCCTGGTTGAAATATTACCGGAGGGAGACACGGAGCGTAGGATTAGAGATAGATTAGATTCAGGCCATTCAACAAGTGTCTTTGAGAGAACTTTCGGGACACTTGTGACTTAACCATGTACCCCGTCACTCTACATAATTAATCCCTGCTATGCTGCCTTTCTGCATGTTCTTGTTTGATTGTTGCTTAGGGTTTGCATGCTAGTATCTGTTATGCTGATTAGTTACATGATTAGGTTTTCGAATATTTATCAATTGCATATACCAGTTTAACATGCATAGAATAGTTAAAATGATTTATATGAAATAATGATGAACAATTTAATCAGCCGTTAGACCAGACCATCCCAACTTGTCCCGGTAGGAAACCCCTTTTCATGTTTTTGTTTATTCAACAATTCATGCCATGATTCGGATATCTCAAATGTCCGAGACTGGGGGACAAGACTCGAGGATGGTTGTTGTTTAATTTGGTTGCTACATTTGGGACAACTTCCGGTGTAGTTTACATTCCATAAACTGTTATCCACGTGACATATTATTTATCTGATTGCGGACAACTCTACATTAGATAGATAATAGGCTAGGAGTTATGGCTCATTAGGAAATATTAATGTCATCTTAATTAAGGCTTTATCCCATTAACTACCCCTAAATAGCATGAGTAATTATCATAGTAAACACTCGCTTCACCTATAAGTTCTCGTTGCCACCTCCCCTCCACTTTACTTTATTTTAATTTTAGATAATTAGTAGTTAGTTAAAACCAAAACAAACCAAAACCTCTTTTAAACCCTAGCTAAATTCCCATAGATAATTAAAGTCCTAGATCCCATGCCCGTTGTAGTTTGAAGAACGACCCTAGGTCATACCTATCGTTGTACTTACCCATAGCTTTAGTATACTTAGGCCCAGCAAAAAAAAACAAATTTTAAAAAACTCCACTGACGCCGCCGCTGACGGACGGTCCGACGACAGGGTGAAAACCCGATCGACCGTTGGTGGCGCGTCAATGATACTGGAACATCTACACCATACAACTTTAGATTTTGGAGATGGGAAGTGGCCTTGGTCTCCTTTCTTTGCATCTCAAGAAGCTCTGCCTCAATGTGACCTATAAGATCTTCGAGCTTCATGTCCATGATATCCTCATCTCTTTCCATTAAGAGGACCCGAGTATGCCACTTCTTGGGAAGTGAATCAAGAAGTTTCTTGTTCACATCAGTCCATTCCAGAGTCACACCTCCTTCCAATAATTCAGTGGCCAATTGGGAATATCTGCTACACAGATCTTCCAATGATTCATCTTGAAGCATATCGAAGACCTCATACTGCTTCTTGATCAAATCAATCTTCTTCTTCTTGTATTGATCACTACCACCACATTTCTTTTCAAAAGCTTTCCAGAGATCATAAGCAATCTTATGTTGCCTCAATTGTCTCATGACAGGTTGAGGCATGCCATAGTGATTGCAGCATATGTTTTTCTTTCCATGTCAAAAGCCTTACATTCCTCAGGAGTCATTGATTTAATTGACTTTTCAGGAACTGGGCCATTAAAGACTCCTGTTCTTAGAGGACGTTCATATCTTTCCTCTAAATATATCATTATTTCAAGATCATTGAGTCCAACATATGACTCAAAGCGTTGACGCCAATCAGAATAACTCATTTCAGGCATATACATAGGAGGTTTGTTTCCGGAACCGACCTCATTATTCTGTTTCAACATTGCTCTAACTGATTGAATAGAATGTGCTGAAGATGATGCCATTGTAAAGTACCTGCAAAACAATCAAATACACAAAGAACAAACTGTTATGCGACACAAGTATGTGTCGCAGAAAAATTAAGCGACAAAAAGATTATGTCGCAGAAGAAGGTAAGTTCAAGAGTGTCTAGCGACACAAAAGTAGTGTCGCACAGTGACTGCGACGGAAGAAAAAACTGTGTCTTATGTCGCAAGCTTGTGTCGCCTAAGTGAAGGCTTATGTCGCAAACCAGAATAAGCTTGAGTCGCAAGCTTATGTCGCTTAATTAAAGGCTTATGTCGCAAACCAGTATAAGCTTGAGTCGCAAGCTTATGTCGCCTAATTAAAGGCGTATGTCGCAGTAACCCTAGTCGTGACACAATGGTTATGTCGCAAGCTTGTGTCGCAGAAACGGCTGAGCAGCGACCAAAAACCCTAAAATCAAAAAAATTCAATAATCTAACGAAAATTCACGAATGGAGGACGAATAATAAACCCAAAATCTTCCAGAAGAGCCAAATACTAACTTTGAAGCACCTTTTGTTGAAGATTTTAACCAAAAACAAGTTGTTTTTCCCGAGAAACGTATTAAAATGGATTTAATAACGCCAAATCCTTAGATTTTGGCTCTGATACCACTTGTAGGACCCCTGTAGTCGGACCTAACTGAACCCAAATATCCAATCCAAGTGCGGAATCCAAGGATTGAATATATAAACGTTTAAGGAATTAAACAACACAAACACAAAGTATATTAATACTCAATTGATTACCAATCAGTTTAACTTGAATAGCCTGAGTACAATATGCTCTCACAATACCTAAATTCGTCAACCCTCACAACTGAGCCGAACTCGACTATTTATACTCAAAACCTAATCTGATCTATGCGACACAAGCTGTGTCGCCAAGCCGACTCATGCGACACAAGATGTGTCGCCAAGTTGACTATTGCGACACAAAACCCTTGTGTCGCAAAACACAAAATGTAATTAATACAAACGTTATAACTAACGTAATTACATATCAAATGCATTACAGACTTAGACCAACTGACAGACACACTAAGATGCACCAACACCCATATATAAACACGTTATCCCTACCTTCTCGAAAGCATCCCTCAAACTTCATAGTAAGTCCCAAAGATGAAAGAAAAGAAGCTACAAGGATATGATGTCAAAGAGGAAAACCCAAGAAAGAAAATTCGAAGAAAAGAAAATCAATTGGAGAAAAAGACTCCTTCTGCAAACACAAAAAGAAAAGGGCGTCAATCCTCCCAAAAATTCCAACTTCACAAAAAGGAAACCAATGAAAAACCAACAAAACCCCCTCTCACATCACCAACACTTCACCCCAAAAACCCTACATCACTTCCCTTAGAATGATTGTGGCTAGATCGACTTCACGCTCACCAAAAAGGTAATGATTTGATTCTCGATCAAGCCTATGACGATAAACGATACATGACTGGCATTCAGAGTGATTGATAATACTAGAATAAGAAACCCTAAACACTTTGAGTGATTGGAGTGACCACCTTGAGAGGATCGCCTAGTCATGTATCCAAGATCAAAGATCAAAAGCATGCTCCCAAATATTACAACCTTATTTTTCAAAGAACAAATATTTCATTTTTTTCAAAATCCCCTTTAGTAAAAAGTTCTGCCTCAAAATATTTCATTATCTGCTTATCTTTAACCATGTTGAAATTCGAGTTTGCTTGAGGATAAACAAAGTTCCAAGTGTGGGATACTTGATATCGCGTAAAAAGTCATGTTTTTACTACCGATATCTCTCTCATTCTGAAATGATTCTTGGCATTTTAAACTTAGAAACAATACAAATCAGTGATATTATGTCAAGATGGTCAAAACAAGGTTGCACGACAAAAATCAAGCAAAACGAATGAAAAATGAAGATTCCACGCACGTTTGAAGATTCAAGGCATCAAAACGAGATTTCAAGACAAAAGTGCCCATCATCAACATACATCTCATCTAAGATGTTCTTTTTCAAATTACGAATCCAACAGAAGAAGAATCAACAAAAACGGATAAAGAATGAAGATTCTACGCCCGCCGAAAGATCTAAATGATTCGTACACAATATCTGGAGATATGAGACATATTTTTGGGATATCTTTACATCGAAGTCATTGTTTTTGAATTATGAATCCAACGCAAAAAGAATCAACGCAAACGGACGCATAACGAAGAAGATACGAGCGAATTAAGCAACACAGCGAAAGACGACGGACCGGGACGGGTGGCAGCCAGCCGCCGCCGACCACCTGGTGGGCGGCGCCGGCCACCTGCCCCCTGTCTCTTTTCCGCTTTTCCTTCCTTGCGTGTACTCGGTGAGCTACCTTTCCATGCTTTTTCGTACCCGGTGCGCCACCTTTCCATGCTTTTTCGTACCCGGTGCACCACCTTTCACTCTTTTTCTAATGTGAGCCTTGGAATGCTAACATGAGCCACATTTCACCTATAAATAGCAGCCCTAAGGCTTCATTTTCACACACACCATTCTTAGAACAATATACTTCTCTTAAGATATTGCTTCTACTTTCTTTCTATTTTCTTACTAAAAATTAGTTTTAGGCTAGTTTAGGAGTTTGTTTAGAATAGAAGGAAAGTACGGAACGCATTGTAAATCTTCAGTGTAAGCTTGGAACTGTGTCAATTAATTCAAGTCTACTTTCTCCCGCATTTAATCCTGGTGCTTGCTAATCCTTATCTATCTTAATTAATTACGTTTATATTGATTATGCTAGATTTAGTTATTGCCATGATTAGAGAATAGTATACTTGTTGTGTTTGCTTGCGATGTAGTTAATTAATTATGGGATGATTTATAATTAAATATTAAAGATCAGTAGTATCGCTTTGATCGTCTTATTGCATGTTCTTGTTTGATTGTTGCCTTAGGATCATCATAGTGGTAAAATATAAACGGTCTTAATTATCGTAAAGTAATATGATGGCCCCTATTCGACTGTTATTCGATATAGTACTGGAAACACTTCAAGGTGGAGTACAAATGTATGGAAGTCGAGGAACGACCGAAGGTAGTCATATTACGGACTAACATATAAAATGAGAAACCTAGTTTAATTAACCTTTCTAAATAGACTTTTAAACTTCAATTTAATCTATCGCCTTTCCATCAATAAACGTGATTACAATGCCTTTTTAACGACGTCCAATTAAAAGGTAGTCAGTCATCTGTGTCAATATAATTTGTCAAAGGTATGAAACTATGGAATCGCAAGGCTACATGGGGGATTATCGTTAGGACAAGACATGGCCAAGGTTTGAAGCGGCGGAACCACTTTAAGTGAGGAACGCTGTAGATAATCAGGGGATTTATTGGGTAGTCTTAAGCAAGGGCTAGTTTAAAGTCATAAATGAACTTTTAAAATATACGAATCTATTAGGATGACGAGGAATCGTTATATGATTCAGTTATGTCTAGTACCTTAAGATTTTGTTCCCGTTCATATGAAAGTATTATTAAACCATAATCAAGATTTTGCTTAGTATTCTAAAAACTTTGTGATGATACCATAACCTAGCTCCCAGTGTGACATGCTAATGGGATTTTAATTAGTAGGGAATCTAGTGTTTATATCACGAGTATTCAAGATTAATAATTAACAAATATCTTTCAACACAGTTTCTCCAAACATCATCCCATAAGTTAATTAACGAATTCTCTGCAAACATGTAACACCCCCAAATTTAATGTTGCGCGGAAGCAAGCTTTGGGTGTTACTAATCAATAATCAAGCACCAAAGTATAGCAAACGACTTCTAAATGAGACGTTTGTAAAATGGTTACATACCATTATAAAATAGGGTTTGAAAACATAATGTTTTCGTTACAAAAGTAAGGTCCTCTAGAGTCCGCGTACGTAACGGGAGATTCTGTTACATAACCAAAGTTACAAAAGATAATGCTAAAGAATCTCCATTAATGCAGTTTGGAAATCATGCGACTCTAGCTAGTAATCCTGAAGTAATCCTACTCCGTAGGTGTACCTGAGAATACATGCTAAAAAGGGTCAACCAAAATGGTTGGTGAATCTCACAGGTTTGTAAGTAAGTAATAGTTTGAACACAAGATTTTTATCAGTTGTGCCCGCAGGCGTAAATCAAGTATCTGCAACCAAGCAAATAATAAGTAAATATGTATATACCGTTGCCATGAGCTCATAGTCGAAGCTTAACCCGCAAATTGGTGGTACAACCAAGTACCATATAGTGCCCCCGCGAGTGCCCAATCCAAACACTCGTACGAAACAAATAAAAGTCGCCCGTTTATACATAACGGTTTGTGGTAGCGCTACTACCCCGGGCGGGGAGGGTCAGTCCCTAATGGATCCATTAACTAATATTCGCGCTTAAGTCCATAACTAACGAAACTATGATGGAGGGACTTCAGTGGATTAGTAAGTAACTCATGCAAGCCCGTATATGAAAAGTAAGTAATTTAGCACTTGTATTCAAGAAAACGTAAGCAATGCATCTCACCCCATAAGTAAATCAGTAAAAGTGGGGCTGTAAGACTCACCTGAGTCAAGCAAGTAAGCGTTTAACTAAATAAACGTAAAGTCTGAAAGCAGTAGTAATCTGTAGGTTCCGCGAACCCACAACCTTCTAATGCCCTAAGCATATAAGGTTGTATGTATAAGTGAATGTCTCAAAAGATCATTCATGCTAGTTGTCCACTCAACTAGTTATGTCCAAATAATTTGGTTGTTGGATTGATTAGTTTGAGTTTTGAAAATATGTACGGCCCGTTGGTGATAGTTTGTAATAATAATCCAAAAGTGTTATTATTATATGTTTTGCTGTGATGTATACTTATTAATATATTTGGTGTTGATTGTCCAATTATTGTATCAATGTATAAGGATTGTCGGAATTTTCACTCATGCGACAATAAGGATTAACGGAATTAAGATTTCATGCGACAATAAGGGTTACGAAAATGCTTTTTTATACGATAATAGTTATGCGACAATAAGGATTACGAAAATGTTGTTTTATACGATAATAGTTATGCGACAATAAGGATTCTCGGAGCACTGTTCATGCGACAATAAGGATTGACGGAATTTATCACTTATGCGAAAATGGTATTCACGGCTTTCATGTTGGGCCACCAGTACAACTCCTTGATGACATGGTACATTTTGTCGACACCAGGGTGTATAGAGTATTTTAGACTTGTGTGCCTCGTTCATCACCAAGTCTCGTAAGTTCTCGTAGTTGGGTAACCAGAGTCGGTCAAAGAAGCACTTGGCCCCATTTGGTTTGGTTTCCAGTCGTTTGTCCATGCCTCGCAAGGCTTCGTGTTTCACATTTTCAGCTTTGAGTGCTTCGAGTTGAGCGGTAAGAATTTGGGTTATCAGGTCGT
The DNA here is from genome assembly GCA_963422505.1 of Pseudognaphalium luteoalbum. NCBI lineage: Eukaryota > Viridiplantae > Streptophyta > Magnoliopsida > Asterales > Asteraceae > Pseudognaphalium > Pseudognaphalium luteoalbum. Next base: position 51,245,644 of record OY730195.1, on the reverse strand, counting down.
TGTGTATAGTCATACTAAGTGCTCGGACTCGAAGGGGTTTCACTTGTTCCATACGACTTAAGGCATCAGCAACAATGTTTGCCTTGCCTGGATGGTTGCGTATTTCACAGTCGTAATCAGTAAGTAGTTCGACCCAACGGCGTTGTCTCATGTTTAGGTCTTTTTGGTCGAAGATGTGTTGGAGACTTTTGTGGTCGGTGAAAATTGTACACTTGGTACTGTATAAGTAGTGTCTCCAAATTTTAAGAGCGAATACAACTGCTCCCAACTCTAGGTCATGGGTGGTGTAATTCTTTTCGTGGACCTTGAGTTGCCGAGAGGCGTAAGCAATAACCTTGTCTCGTTGCATCAGCACGCAACCGAGACCTTGGTGTGAAGCGTCACAGTATACCACGAAGTCATCGTTGCCTTCGGGTAAGGATAGAATAAGTGCACTGCAGAGCTTTTGTTTTACGGATGTATTTCGATCTCGATTGATTATCATGTCTAGAGAGAAGAGCTTAATCTGCAATCTTGAAGTGGGATTTGAATTGTGCTAACCATCCTAAATCGATTTATAAAAAGTGGTCTATCCTTGGCCATTTTATTGTTAAAATAGTAGTCCAATAAAGACTATTTCATCGTTCGAGCGGTAGTCAAATCGTGTAGTGGTCAATCATGATCCAATAAGGCGTATGAGAAATTGATGACAATCAAAGTCAAAGGTGATCAAATTATGATTAGATAATATGTTTTGTGTTATGAGTGGATCGCTTGTTCTATGTGTTGAGATAGTGACCAAACATGATCAAGTAACGAGTTTCGTATGAGTATGATGGATAACATCCTACCATGAGTTATGAAAACGCGAGTGAATCATTGGATTACATCCAAGATGAACCGTTGGAACCTAGCTTCAGTATGTAAATCATTATAGGATCCGCAGGTATTCACTTGTATAAGTTGTTATCGTTGTCTTAGTTTTAAAGTGGGACTAGGGTTTAGATCATAGCGATAAATTGAGTGATAATCAAGCGTGGGTTCATATATGTGGTTTTCTTCTGGCTAAAAAAGGAACATTATCGAATTTTAGATAACTTTGTTAATAACTTATGGATTTTGAAAATTTCATAAAGCTCTTTGTGGGAAAAATTTTATTTACAAACCCTTGCTGGTGTAAATCCACTGAAAACTTGAGATGATAGAATTTCGTTGAAAACTGAAAGTTAATCAAATGTGTTGAAAATTCTTTGTCATCGACCATACATTGGAGATTCTGTTTACGAAATTTGTGAAAAGTTTGGAGTAGATGTTCGATGAGAATTTGTAGAAAGATTTACGTTTGAGAAAGGTCCTCGAAGGATGTCTAGCGAAAAATTGTTGAGAATTGTTTTCACATATACTATGCATTCTTAGAGAAATTTTTCACTGGTTTCAGGAGGGTTTTATTTTGTACCCTAGTTTTAGTCGTAAGGTGGTGACTTCATCGCTGGTCTCCATCATTTAGAGATGGGTGATATTTCCGGTGTTTCATAAAGGATATGATGTTCAGTTTCGTCCCACAGGTGTCCCCTTGTATGATCAAAGTATTACCGGTGGCGAGAGGAATTCGAATGATTTTCTCGAAGCAAATGATTTTAGCTCTGTGCTTGGACAACCAGTCCAAACCAACAATGATGTCGAAACTTCAGGTCAACGGAAAGGGGCTCGTTGGGGAGGTTTAAAGTGCAATCATGCATAAGGTATATTTAATTAAAATGTATGTACCGGGAAGTAATATACAACCGTACAAGTGACAATTAAGTTCATTAGATGATAAGGTTCGATACCATTCTAGGTAATGAGTTCAAAAGATTATCAGCATAGAGTTTACAAAGTTGCCCGAGATTGTTACATCCGGTCGAATACCAAAAAGGATTTTAGTCCTTGAGTATATGTTGCAAGTGTTAAGTGTGTTTCAACTGTTGTGTTTGAATTTCCAAATAGAAGCAACAGGTAGCCAGCCCCTTCGGTGGGAGACTGCCTTTTGGTGTGTTCCATGTATAGTGAAATCGACAAGTGTATGAGTTAAGATCTAGCTCGAGGAGACCTAGTAATTTTCTCTAGTAGTACATCTCATACGCGATCCCGAAGGATAAGAGTGGTAGGAAGGACACAAAGCAGTATCTTTCTCATGAGTGGTAGGTAGTACAGCGGAACGTGTTATCATTCTCGATGACAGGGTTGTAATGAGCAAGTGAGGGCTATTCGTACATATTCGATATACAATAGCCTAGAGAGTAGTACGTGTGTGAGAATTTCACATATGTCAATGATAAGAGTAGAAAACAGTAGCAAGATGGCTAATATAAGTATAGCTCATGTGACTTCTAAATGTAGCACGAAGGCTAAAAGTCGTGTGAGTTTCGGATGTGGCACACAGGCCAGAAGTGGGTGTAAATCATATGATTTCCGACTGTAGCACTTATTTCCAGGGATGAGTAATAAATCGTGTGTTTTCAAACGTATGTATCGAAAGTAGCACCAAGTGCCCAAATGCAGCACCAAGTGCCGGGAATGCAGTACCCGAGGTACTGTAATGCAGTACAAATGTACTGTGAATGTAGCACCAAGTGCCGTAATATTGTGTGATGGATCTTTCATGGGATTATAGTTTCGTTGCTCGTTACATTCGTGTGAGCGGTTATTGTGGTTGCCCCTATCGTAGAAGATAAAGCTTCGGTTTTCGTTTCCTAAATCGGTTGGTGCAACGGTAGGAAGGTATGCCATTTTGAGACAAAACGTTAGAAAGAATGAGGCCTATATTCATATAATGCATATATAATATAGCCTAAGATATTGAGCGAGAGTGAGGCCTATCTATGTATATATACATATCACATAATAGCCTAAAGTGTCTAACACAGACATGTTTGAGTCCCGGTTTTTCTCGTGGTCAGAGTCAACTAGTGTATCCTGTTCAGTCATGACTCCTTTCAGATCTCACATCATATTCTTTTAATTGTACATAGTTGATCAGGCTATGTTAAATTAAACCAATATCATGTAGTCACTGAACCTAATCATACTTAATAAGGAATACTGTAACACCCCCAAATTTAATGGTTTGCGGAAGCGAGTTTTTGGGTGTTACTAATAAATAATCACAAGCACAAAGGATACAGTGAACGACTCTATATGAGACATTCGAAAAGTTATTACATTAGTACATAAGTAATTCAAAATACAAGCTCGAGTTCGAGTAAGTTTCCTAGAGATTCTATTACATAACAACTAGTACAAAAGTAATGTATGAAAATCTCCAAGCTTGTAAATGCATGCGACTCGAGCTAATAAGCATATCCTGCTGGGCATCCCTACTGATGCTGCGTACCTGAGAAGCATTACTAAAACGGTCAACCAAAAGGTTGGTGAATCTCACAGGTTTGTAAGTAAATAGTTTGAACACACAAGTAACAGTTGTATTTGTAAACATCAGCCAGCCAGTAAGTAAGTAAGTGGTGGTTGCAGGTCATGCTAACCATTTGATACCCTTGCCATGAGCCACCATAGTTGAAGCTTAACATACAGTAAATATAGTACCCCCGTGAATATTAATCCAAAAACATTCATATGAAACGAGTAAGAAACGCCAGTTTCTACAGTAACGGTTCATGGTAGTGCGTGCTACCCTGGGCGGGGATTGTCAGTCCCATATGGATCCATATACTAAAACTCGCGCTTATCCCATAACTAACAACTATGATTAGGAGGCTTTCATTGGATTAGTCGAAACTCATGCAATTGGCGTATCCGTAATTCAGTAAAGTAAGTAAATCATGCCAGCAAGTAAGTACGTGTGTTCATGTAAAACAGTAATGCATCTCACCCCTGAGTGAAAAACAATAAAATAGGGGCTGTGAGACTCACCTGAGAGTCTAGCAGACGATGCAGAAAGTAAGCGGTATAGTATCCTGACTAGCAACCCTTAGCGTCCTAATACGCGAAAGGTTATGTAAGTAAATGGAGTACTTGTAAAGTATCCATGCTAGTTGTTCCCAACTAGTTAATGTCCATTAGTTTGTTTGTACATTTGAAATTGTTTGTATGTTGTAGTTTGTAGCAAAGTTGTACGGCCCGTTGGTATCGGAGTGTAATAATAATCTCATCTATTATTATTATGCAGTTGTTGTAATCGTATAGTTGTCAAGTACGTTTGTATTGTAACGTGTAACGTTCAAGTGAATGTAAATCCGAGTGGGTGTAACCCTAGAATGTATGAGTGAAATCTCATAGGTGTTCGAGTGTAATCTCGTGTATGTGCGCGAGTGGGATCTCGCATTTTAAATAAGTGTAATCTTATATGTATTCGAGTATTGGTGTATACTTCCAAAAGTATAGTATTTTCATGTATAAATGTTGGTACATCTAAATGTGTCTGTCAGTTGGTCTCAGTCTGTTTTAATGTCGATATTGTAATTATGTATTAAACAGTCCTTAGATTTCGGTTAATTACAATTTTGTGGTCTTGCGACACAAGCATTGTGTCGCAGTGTCTTTACTTGCGACACAAGAATTGTGTCGTAGAGTCTCTGTATGCGACACAATGGTTGTGTCGCAGAAGCATTCTATGCGACACAAGACTTGTGTCGCAGGATGTCTGGATCAGACTATATATAGTGCTCATCAGCCTGTATTTTAGGCAACAACACCTCACACACATAACTCTACTGCTCAGAAAGAAAAACGTCTTTGTAGTGTTATTTTGTTCTTTGTGTGATTTGTCAAAGTGTATGTAGTTTCTTGTTGATATTACATATACATACATCTTTGTGTAGTGATCATCTACTAGTTCGAATCTTGCATTTCGTGTTGTGTTTAATTTCCGTTTTTACATACAAGCAAACTACTCGATTTGGTCCGAATATATGGAACCTATAATTGGTATCAGAGCCACATACTCTTGAGTTGTGGTTTCGAGTTAGTTTATGCAAGATTTTAGTGTAACTTGTCATTATTTTTTTTGTGTTCTTGGTGTTCTTGGTCAAAAAGGCTTCCATTTTGCATAGTTTGGTTATTAATCTTCAAAGTTTTGTGTTAGTCAAACTTTGAATTTTAGTTGGTCAAAAGTTAGTCTTGTGTTTCCTTAAAATATTGGGGTTTTGTGACTGATTAGGGGGTGATAGGAAACAGGGTCTATTAGTTTATAATTTGTGTTGAAAATTGAAATTTTTGTGGGCTCTAGGCTGTCTGCACGCGTGATTTTGCGACACAAGTCCTGTGTCGTATCCACTGTTCATACGACACAACCATACGACATTAACTTGTCTGCGACATACAGTGCGACATAACGAGCGACATAAGCTTACGACATAATCTCTTCTGACCTTAACTGGTCTGCGACACAAGTTGCGACATAACCTACGACATTATAGTTGTGTCGCATTTTTGTCTTCTGTCGGATTAAGTTCTGCGACACAGCTTCTGTGTCGTATTGATCTTCTGCGACACAACCATTGTGTCGCATTTTTCAAGACTTAGACAAAAATTCAGCTTGTTTGTTGGATACCTACTAACTTTTCTTGCAGATTTTCAACATGTCTCTTCAAAGTGTTGATGCCGTTCTACAACATAATGCTACAATTGGTAGTGCAAATAAACCTCCTTATTTTGCACCAGGGATGGAATATCGAGCTTGGAAACAACGTTTTATATCTTTTGTCTTATTCACTGATCCTGTCATGGAATTGGCTCTTCTTGAAAGATATGTTGCACCTGTTGCTCTTGGAGAACACATGGGAGTTCCTCCACCCAAACCCATTCGTTCATACACTCCCGAAGAACGAAAAGCATGGGAAATTGAACACAAGACTCATTCTGCTATTACTATGTCACTCCCAACTGACGTTCTGGATATGTTTCCACAAACAATCGCTTATGATCTTTGGATTGCAATTGAGAAGAGATTTAGTGGCAATTCAGAGTTCATTGAGAGCAAACTGGAATTAGTCAAAACTTAGTTTGATTATTTCTATATCCAGAAGAATGAGACGGTCAGAGACATGCTTTGTAGATTTACATGTACTGTAAACGAACTACAAGCTGGAGGATATAATCTAAAAAATTCTGAGATTAATAAAAAGGCTTTAGCTGCTCTTCCTCCAAGTTGGGAAACACGAGTTCTGCTGTTGGAAAATGATCCTAAGACAATGCAATTGTCTTTGGATGATCTTGTTGGTAAGCTTGAAGCTGGTGCTTTGGATATTCAAAAGAAGGAAACAAGATACACTGCTCGTACATCAGAATCAAGTAATAGTGGAATTGCTTTCATCTCATCTGAGGCTAATTCTCAGAGATCTTCTTCTTACAGTAATCCTGGTGTAGGAACTTTTTCAGCCCTCCCCACTTATACTGCTTCTTCAAGTAAACCTTGTTCATCATCGTCTGTTCCTTCTTCAGCTGCAACAGATGAACATGCTGCAATGTTCACTGCTTTTCTGTCATCTTATGAAGACTTTCTCTCTAAGAGAGTAAGTACCTTAGAACTGACTGATGAAGATTTCAATCAGGTCGATCCAGATAAGTTAGAAAGAATAGACATTAGATGGAATATGGCTATGCTTACTCGCAGAGCCAAGAACTATCTAAGAAGAACTGGAAAGAGATCTCTTGAAGATGCTGCTGACCGAACATCTATGGGATTCGACAAAAGCAAAGTCAAGTGCTATAAGTGTCAGAATCTTGGACACTTTGCCCGAGAATGTGAGAAAGGTCGACAGCCTGCCACTGGTTTCACAAAGCCATCTGCTGCTCCAAAACAGATTGAGAATACTACTACTAAGGCTGCATTATTGATTGAAGATGGTGATGCTTATGATTTCTCTGCTCATGAGGCTCAAGAGCAATGCTTCATGGCCATCAACAATGAGGTACAATTTGCATCATTTTCTTGTGATTCTTGTATTAGTTTAACTGGTAAAGTAAATGGGCTTATGGAACATAATAACAACTTGAAGTCTGATATCTTGAACTTGATGGAGGCAAACAAAGTTTTGAAAAATAATGAGAAACATTTTGAAAGTAACACTAATCAATTTATAGAAGATAAAAAAGAGTTAAAAGCTCATATTTTCAGTAATCAAGATGAAATTGACAGTTACTTAAAGATGATTGCTCATTTAAAAAAAGAATTGGCTGCCTCCCAAGCCGAAGTAGTTGATTACAAACGAAAACTCAAGAATATCAACACTTCATCCATGGTCTTTACCGAGATTCTGCAGACGGGTAGGTCTAACGCCAAAGACAAGTCCGGTTTGGGTTATCATAATCAACCGCCTCCATCTTTAGATGTAAATTTGTGTAGACCGTCTAAGGATGAAATTAAAGATTTTGTGCCCACTACTTTAGTAGATACAAAGCCTGTTGAACTGCCAGTTAATGAACCTGTTGTTAAGCAACTAGAGATGCCTGTAGTTGAATCTGTTAGTTTGCCTGCTGTTAAGCTGCCTGAATTTTATCAAGCTGACATAGAGGTCAGACATGATAGAAAGAATACTAAAATAATCAAGGCTAAACCGATGAAGCCTTTTGAGCCTGTTAAGTTTGCATCCTCATGAACTGTCAAGTTCACCCCCTTTGGTAGTTTTCAGCCTGCTCCCTTACAAACTATTGAAGAAGAGGTTGAGATTGAGGATATTCCTTGTAAGTGTGTGTCTCAATGTGAAAAGAAAAATATTAAGCCCGAACATCACACTATTAATTCTGGGTTAACTGATGAAAGTTTTCAAAGAAATGCTAAGACTCAAGCTGAACTTAAAGGAAAAGGTTTAAAGAATACTAATGACAAATCAATCAAGAATTCTGTTAAATCTTCTGTTTCACATTCTGAGACATCCACTTTCACATGCTCACATAAGTTGTCTATCTCACCTCAATTTCTAGACTGTAACGACCAAACCTTTAGGGAAAGACGATCATGTTTCTACTGCAAGAAATAGGGTCACCTGATTAATCAATGCCCATTGCTTTTAAGAAAGAAGTTTGCAAAAGGTGTTCCCAAAATGTCTACTTATAGAAATTCAACTGTTAAATCATTTTCAAAGAAGAGTTCACTTGCTCAAACTGTTAAATCCCGAAATTCAACTGTTAAATCCCGAAAGTCAATGCCGCTAGGCTCAGTAAACCACTGGTCAAACAGCCTAACATTGTTAACAAGCAACCCATTACTGTTCCTGTGAAAGTTTGGAGACCTAAAGAGTCACCAAATGTCTCATCATCAAGTAATACTGCATCAGAAAATGCATCTGATCTCTTGAAAAACAAAGTTTTAGCTGATGTAGTTATTATTGATGAGGTCTCTGGAGTACCCAAGTCTGTAAAGGCCTGGGTCTCCATTTCTATCTAACCTATTCCCTATGTTGTGCTGTAGCAGTCAGGACATGTACAAAGCAGCAAATGGTACGTGGATAGTGGCTGCTCACGGCACATGACTGGTGACATGTCTCTTCTGTCAAATGTTAAACCATATCGTGGAGGACATGTTGCTTTTGCTGGAGATACAGGTGGTAACATAACTGGTCAGGGTACTCTTTCTAACGGGCAAGTGACTTTTGATAAAGTGAATTATGTCGAGGAACTGCAACACAATTTGATCAGTGTTTCTCAAGTCTGCGACAAGAAGTTCACTACTGCATTTATAGATGTTGAATGCTTAATCTTGAAGCCGGGATTTGTCATTCCCGAGGAATGGGTGTTACTGAGAGCACCCCGTGTACGTAACTCGTACATTTTGGATATGCATACTGTGGTTACCAAGGAGCATACGTGTTTGCTATCAAAAGCATCTTCAAAAGATTCACTGCTTTGGCACAGACGAATGGGACATATTCATTTTAGAAGAATGAATTATCTCATTAATAATGATCTTGTGTTAGGTGTGCCTAAAAAGTCATTCGTAATAGATGATGAATGCGTTTCCTGTCTCAAAGGGAAACAACACAAGAAGTTCCATAAGTCTAAGCTGGTGAACTCCATTGAAACTCCGTTGGAGTTGCTTCACATGGACCTGTTCGGTCCTGTGAATAAGAAAAGTATTGGTGGAAAATCATACTGTCTGGTGGTTACTGATGATTACTCAAGGTTTTCCTGGGTATATTTCTTGGGGGGAAAGGATGAAACGCCTGATACTTTAACCTATTTGTTCGACAGACTGGAAAATCTGTGTAATCTGAAAATCAAGAAACTTCGCAGCGATAATGGAACAGAATTCAAGAACAGAACCTTGGAAATGTATTGTCTTCGAAAGGGAATCTTTCATCAGTTTAGTGCTGCTCGTACTCCTTAGCAAAATGGAGTAGCCGAACGAAAAAATAGGACAATTATTGAGACAGCAAGAACCATGTTGTCTGACGCGCATCTGCCTACTACATTTTGGGCAGAAGCTGTTAACACTGGCTGCTATGTGTTAAATCGGGTCTCCATGGTTAAAAAGCGAAACAAAACATGTTATGAATTGCTGAATAATCGCAAACCAAACTTGAAGTTTCTTGAGCCTTTCGGGTGTCCTTGCACCATCTTAATTACCAAGGACTCTGTAGGCAAATTTGATGAAAAGGCGGTCGATGGTCTATTTTTGGGATATTCTGTGAACTCGCCAAATAAAAGAGTTTTCAACAAGTCTACTGGGAGAATAGAGGAACATTTTAAAGTAAGGTTTATGAAATATACTGATTCTCCAAAAGGCAAGGGACCTGAGTCCTTGTTTGAATATGATTCGTTGGTGGACTCATTCAATCTTCCCAAATTTAGTGAAGAAGATCAGGTGGTGTCTTTACTTCATGGATTGGATCTTTCTTCTGACTCAGTCTCCAAGTCTAGAGTAGTACCTCATGAGAATATTGTCAATGATAATAATTCCTCCGATGGTGATCATGCTGCCTCTGAATCTAATCCTCAAACTGAAACCGACATTCTCTTTCCACTTGAAACCGAGAACATTGTCACTGATAGCTCAGTTACAATTGAACACTCAGAAGGTGTTCTTTCAAACTTAGACCCGATTATTGTAACTGATCAGATTCCTCAACTTAGAATTCATTCGTCTCATCCCACTGAAAATATCATTGGTGAGATTCAACAGGGAGTTGTAACAAGGAGGAAACTAGCTGCTAATGAGGTCCGTGAAGAATCTTCATCTGCCTCTTTTGCCTTTGTTGAAGAAGATCTAGAGGAATGCTTCCTATCTCAACATGAACCGAAAAAGATCAGCGAAGCTTTGAAAGACCCATACTGGGTTGAGGCTATGCAGGAAGAATTAAATCAATTCAAAAAGCTTGACGTCTGGAGTTTAGTTCCTTTACCTAAAGATGTCGATCCAATTGGAACTCGCTGGGTATATCATGTGAAAAAGGATGACAGAGGCGTAGTCATTCGGAATAAGGCACGGTTGGTGGTTCAAGGTTTTACTCAGATCGAGGGTTTGGACTATGATGATGTGTTTGCCCCAGTTGCAAGATTGGAATCCATTCGCATCTTTCTGGCTTATGCGACATTTAAAGGTTTTTGGGTTTATCAACTCGATGTCAAGAGTGCATTTCTGTATGGAGAGGTTATGAAGGATGTGTATGTCATGCAACCTCCTGGTTTTGAAGATCCAAATCATCCTGATTATGTTTGCAAGTTAGGCAAAGCTTTATATGGTCTTCATCAAGCTCCTAGAGCTTGGTACGCAAGGTTGGCAAATCATCTAACGAAAAATGGCTTTTCACGAGGCCATATTGATAGCACTCTCTTCATAAAAAGGGCTGGAAAGGATTTGTTACTGGTACAGGTTTACGTGGATGACATTATTTTTGGTTCAACAAATGATTCTTTGTGCAGAGATTTTGAGAAGATCATGAAATCCGAGTTTGAGATGAGTGCCATGGGAGAACTTAAATTTTTTCTCGGTGTCCAGGTTGAACAGTCTGATAAAGGTCTCTACATTCATCAGTCCAAATATGTCAATGACATGTTGACTCGGTATGAGCTCCATGACTGTAAACCATATGGTACTCCTATTGAAACCGATCACAAGCTCGGGCCAGCTGAACACGAAGAAGACTGCAAGGAGCGAGATTATCGTTCTATGATAGGATCGCTGATGTATCTTACTGCATCCAGACCCGATATTGTGTTTGCTGTGTCTATCTGTTCCAGGTATCAAGCAAAGCCCAAGGTTTCTCACATGAAGGCTGTGAAGCGAATTTTTGGTTACCTCAAATATAGACCATCACTTGGTCTATGGTACTCAAATGAAAAAGATTTCTTTCTCACTGCCTATTCTGATTCTGATTATGGCAGCTGCAATTCGGATAAAAAGTCAACTACAGGAGGGTGCCAATATCTCGGTTCACGATTGGTATCTTGGCAGTGTAAAAAGCAAACCACAGTCTCCACCTCAACAGCGGAAGCTGAATACATTGCTGCTGCAAGTTGTTGTTCCAAGATTCTGTGGATTCAACATCAATTGCGTGATTATGGGTTACTTCTTACCTTGACTCCTATTCATATTGATAATACTGCCGCTATATCTATTATTCGCAATCCCGTTCAACACTCTAAGACTAAACATATAGAGATTAGGTTTCACTTCATACGAGATTGCTATGAGAAACACTTAATTGACCTCATTCATGTAGATACCCTTATGCAAAAGGCCGACTTGTTCACAAAAGCATTTTCGCGTGCTCGTTTCGACGAACTTGTAGATATGATAGGGATGATTTCCCTTGATCTCAAGAAATGATTTGTGACTTGATTTTTGTACAGTTTATTTGCTTTCATCTAAAAAAAAAAAATTCGCAACAGCCACTCTTTATACTTTTTAGTATTAAAGAAATGCAGCGTTGCTACAATTTTAAATAGACGTTGAAGTTGTGTCTGTAAATAACTAGGGATATGATAGTACATCGGGTAACTTGCATTAAGTGGAATTTTAAGATTTATCTTGGATGTGTCAGTAGATTTATCTGACGTGCTGAAAACAGTTTCTATAAACATTGTCTTCATCATACGATATATTAGTAGGCTTGTTATACTAAACTTCTTGAAACTGCTTAAGAAACTTAACAATTATTTGTCTATTTCAAATGGTACAACATCATTAGATGTATGACAAGTGTCTTAATTTCTTACTTATACTAGACATGTGTTCGTTGAAAGAAGTTTATTTGATATCATTTGGGGGTATATATTGACAGTCTCCTCTGTTATACGTAAGTATAGACCTGGTTTCTGTTTATATATATTTAAAATTAAGCAAACACAAGTCAAAGTACTTGCAAAGTCTTTAAAATTGAGATACCTTATGAGGTCGCCAAAATGGTTTGACCAAGTCTGGTTTTGCTTAAACCTGAATCAAGCTATGTTGCTCTGTTGTACGCAAGTACAGACCTGTCACCGCTGACTTGATTCTTAAATTTGATTCTCTAATATTCTCTCTGTAAAATGGAAACATGGTCTATGTCTTAAGTTAAGATGTATATCTATGGTGGTGACCACAGCGAAATATTCATGCGAATAATAAAAATTTTAGTTCCTAGATGTGTGTATAACACGTTTAAAGTGGACAATCATACTAATAATCGTTTTGAAATAATTTTTATAAAAACTGTTTCTAACATGACAAGTAAATTTAGAGAGGACAAATATACTGATGATCGAAATAACACTTATTGTTCCTAATCATTGCATGTTATTTCGATATGATCCCTAACCAGAATAAACACAACTCCGTCACCAAAAATATTACGTTTTTAGATGTCTCTGTTATATTTTCTTTTTATTTGTATTTATTTTTACTCTTATTTCTAATTTTTAAGTCACAAATCGTCTTCATTGCGAAAATCCTTAAATCACAATCAAAATCGGGTTTAAAATCAAATTTTTTTGTGTCATCAAAATCTGCTATGTGTTATATACGACACAAGCATTGTGTCGTATCCTTAATATACGACACAAGAATTGTGTCGTATACTGTGTCGTATAATGTGTCGCATATTGTGTCGTATAGTGTGTCGGGGTTAATTATTCACAACATGCGACATAATCATTTACGTGTCCAAAACTTTTCGCGACACACTGTACGACACAAAGGCGATTTTGCGACACAAGCGTATTCCTTTTCGATTCGTGCTTTCGAAGCGTTTTCACTGCGATTCTTTGCTTGATTCTTGCTCCTCATCCTTCCGTGTATCTCTCGGTATGAGTTTTTCACAATTTCATCGCTTGTTTACCCGTAGCATAGTTTGTATATTTTTAAACTTTTAGGGTTACGTTTTTTGTTATATTATTTAGGGTTTAGGGGTTTCTAGGGTTAGATAGACACATATTTTTGATCCCCTACTTTTTGCGAACCCTAGGGTATGGTTAGATGTCGAAAATCCCAAAATTTTTGTAAAAATTAAATCTGGGTTGGTTTGGTGTTCATCTCTGCGACACAACATACGACACAGTCGTTGTGTCGCATAGATCAAGAGTTTTATGTCGTATTGATTTCATTAGCTTATGTCGTATATTTATATGACACTACATACGACACATTCCCTATGTCGTATCATTCTATATGACACTACATACGACACAACCTTTGTGTCGCATCTGAGATTAATTTCTCAAATAATGCTAAATGCAGGGGAAACTCTGTCCGCATGACACGTGTCATGCGACACAAGCCTTGTGTCGTAGTACCTTTCTACGACACACTCATTGTGTCGTATTGTCTCTGTGCGACACAACTGTTGTGTCGCAGACCATTCTGTGAAACAAAATGTGGTTTTTATTTTTTTGTACTAACGCTAACGCAGTTCAAGCTTTGTTGTATTATTGCTACTTTTGCAGTAATGGCTGATCAACCTGCTGTTCAACCTGCTGAAATCGATGTCACCAAATATTTCTGGGAACCTCGACACAACATTGTGGCTTTTATGAACACTACGGTTGAGACTTCACGACCGTATCGTCCGATGATAGCTTTTCTTCGTCGCTCCAGAATCCACAAAGCTATCACTGCTGACACTCGGATTTTGAGGAATCAAATTACTGAGTTTTGGGACAATGCTGTCATCAACAAAGACGAACCTGACACTCATCTTATTTCTACTGTCTGTGGGCGTCAGGTTATATTTTCTGAGCAACTTATTCGGAATTTCTTCGAGTTCGGGGACACCTCAGATATGGTTACTCAGTTTGCTGCTGCTGCTATTGCTCAAGGGATGCGATCGATTGGATATCAGGATATCCCTGTTGACCAGTACAAGAAGACCTACTTGACAAAGGTCTGGAGATATCTGGCTCATATTGTCATCGTTTGTTTATCCAGTCACAGGGCAGGTCTGGAAGGGATGAGCTACTCGACTGCCTCTGCTATTCTCGCGCTGATCTACAACAAACCCTATAACTTTTCTAGTTATATCTGGAGGGGTTTCGTCGACAATGCTTTGGATACAAAGGATAAATGGGCTTTATATCCTCGGTTTACTCAATTGCTGCTAAATCACTTGCATCCTGATCTTCCAATGATTGCATCTTTTACCTTCAAGCAGACCCCGATGAACACCAGAATCTACACCATTTGTACCACTTTTGCCAGGCAGGGTCAGGCACCGGAAAGGGAGGTTGCCTTGTTCGGACATATTATCGACCCTGCCTATGTTGGTCCTCCTAGTGAGCAGTTCAATGATCCAGCTCCTCGGCCTACTGTTCCACCAACCCCAGTTCAACCTCCGGTCCAACAACCACCACCAGCTCAACAACCAGCAGTTCAGCAACCGCCGGTTTTGCCAGATCCTATGGATCAGGAGTTTGTGGATCTCGATCGTGAAATCGATGCCTATCAGCCACCTTCTCCACCTCCTGATTCCTTCGGCCGAGGTAAAAGGCCTCGTGACTCCTCTGATACTGGTATTTTGGATCCTCTAGTCAGGCGTTCTCGCACTTCCACTTCCACATCCTCTGAGCCCTCAAGGACTGAAACTCCAATCACCCCTCATCCAGCAGTTATTCAAGAGCTCCTGCGCAGACTTGATAAAATGCAGCATGATATGGATGCTCAATTGACAGTGTTTGAAGCTCAGGATGCCAGAATCTCTCACCTGGAGAAAGAGAACGCAGAGCTGAAGTCAAAGATTCTGCAGCTGGAAACCCAAGCTATTGCTTCGGGGGAGACAAGCCAACCGGCTTTAGAATCAACACCTAGGGTTTCCGCCGAGGGCGATGAAAATGTAAATCCTGATAATGTAACTGATTCTACTGTTAATGAAACTCCTTTTGTTTTGGATTATATTCTTGAGCTACTAGGGCAACCGAAACCGTTAGCTGTAGATTACACTTATTGTAATTTGACATACTTTCAAGCTGCGGTTAATGAAGATGGGGTTGTGCCTGAAGAGCCTTTTGACTTCGAGGCTGCAAATGATGATGATGATGTTGAGGTTGAGCAAGAAGGGCTTGACCCAAATGAAGAATATGTTGATCATCCAGCTCATCCACAGGAAGGTTTTGTTGCTTCTGATTCTTCAGACGATGAGTCAGGGCCTGCATTCAACTACGCCTCAGGATCTTCTTTTCAGGCTACTCCTGCTCCAAAATCGTCTGAGCCTGCCGGACCTTCTCAAGATTTGCCAGTCCCTGTTCGTAAATCAACAAGGACAAACTACAATGACATTTTCCCACAGGATACATTCGAACATGTTCCTTTTGACAGGGAAATGTCCATCAGGGATAACTGGTTCATCAAAGGTAAAAATCTCGAACCTGTTCCCGTTACCTGCAAGAAATACAAGGTTGGCGGTGATTATACCGGTCTTATTAAAAGTTGGAAGGTGAACAAGGGAAGGTTCATGATCAAAAGACGTGATGGTATTCAGTACTTTCGTCGATCGTTGAAGAAACTGAGTACGCTGCCTAAGCATGACATTGTTCGTCTTTCTCAACTTCAGTTGATCAATCCTCACAAAGATGGAATTGCAAATGCAATTCAAAAGATCATGCGTGCAGAAATACGATCGAAGAAATATCATTATGTCAAACCGGTACTGGGCACAAGGTTTACATTCAAGAAAAAGCTTGATCCAAAGACAAATCAGCCAATCGTCAGAAATCACTATCCTCCTGCTAATTGTCTTCATGAAATCTCGCTAGAATCTGTTCCCTTCAATCTACTGAAACGATTTCACTACTGGGAACTGGATGCTCACACCGGCGAAGCCGTTCTTGTCTATGTACCGGATTCAGTGCCTCAAACTGGATCTACTTCATTGTGGGGTTTACCAAAAGCAGAATTCAGAATATATGACCCAATGAGCCTGATAAATTTGTGAAAGGATGATATGAAGAAGCTGTTCGATAGTCGCATTCGCTACAACCCTGACAACGAGTTCAACACGATTTTGGCGAAGCGATTTCAGAAAATTATCGATATATGCTTCACTTTTGGCGTACACGCTGGAGGAAACTTTCCACCCGGATGGGTTTGAAGACTGAAGCTAATTGAAGAAATTTTTGAAGACCAAGCTGAAGACACGGGGGAGTTTGTTGGTACATCTAAATGTGTCTGTCAGTTGGTCTCAGTCTATTTTAATGTCGATATTGTAATTATGTATTAAACAGTCCTTAGATTTCGGTTAATTACAATTTTGTGGTCTTGCGACACAAGCATTGTGTCGCAGTGTCTTTACTTGCGACACAAGAATTGTGTCGCAGAGTCTCTGTATGCGACACAATGGTTGTGTCGCAGAAGCATTCTATGCGACACAAGACTTGTGTCGCAGGATGTCTGGATCAGACTATATATAGTGCTCATCAGCCTGTATTTTAGGCAACAACACCTCACACACATAACTCTACTGCTCAGAAAGAAAAACGTCTTTGTAGTGTTATTTTGTTCTTTGTGTGATTTGTCAAAGTGTATGTAGTTACTTGTTGATATTACATATACATACATCTTTGTGTTGTGATCATCTACTAGTTCGAATCTTGCATTTCGTGTTGTGTTTAATTTCCGTTTTTACATACAAGCAAACTACTCGATTTGGTCCGAATATATGGAACCTATAATAAATCGTATCGTATTTGATTGGGTTGTTAAAAAGTGATTTTTAAACACTTAGAATGTTTTTAGCTTCTGTTTTTGGGTTTTTGCGACACTAAATGCGACACAGTGCTTATGTCTTATGATTTATGCGACACAAGCCTTGTGTCTCATGGATGCAACTTAATGCGACACAATATGCGACACAATCCTTGTGTCTTATGTTTTATGCGACACAATCCTTGTGTCTTATGTTTTATACGACACAATCCTTGTGTTTTATGTTTTATGCGACACAATCCTTGTGTCTTATGTTTTATGCGACACAATGCTTGTGTCTTATGCTTCTATGCGACACAAACCTTGTGTCTCATAAATTTTTGGCCTGACGCAACACAAGGGCTGTTACGTTTTCGAGCTCGATTTTTGGGTCAAACGACCTCGGTTTGACCCGAAACTTTTACACAAGTCTTAGAATGTTATAATGAGTTCATAAAAATTACTAGTTGACGTTTTTAATGTTCGAGGTGTCATTTTCTTAAAAGTGACCAAAACCGACAATGTTCCGAAATCAAGTTTAAATTATATATTTGGACATTACGAAACTAGGGGAACAACATACATGTAAAAATAATTGAAATCGGAAGTTTCAAGAGTCGCCGGAAAACATACAAAGTCGTCGGATCGAGAAACCGAAAAGATGAACGCGTAGCCCTCGTTGCGATGATCGGCTTTGCTCCTTCTCTTTTTGTGATCCAAGCTTGTTTAGTGTGTGATTTCTAGAGAGAGAGAGTGAGCCGAGATAGAGAGAGAGATGAGAGAGTTTGAGAAAAAGAGAGATTGAGTGAGAGTTAGAGAAAGAGTGAGATAGTGGGAATGAGGGTGAGGGGGTGATGTCCCTCCTCCTTTGACCGGTTGGTGGGGTGGCCCACCGAAGTGTGGGTTGCCCCAAACTTGTTCCCCGAGTCGCGCTCCGTGCGGTGTTCGTTTCCCCGGTCGTTTAAACGTTAAAATCATTTTATACGCGTTTATGTATACGTTTTAAAATATGAAATGTTACTCGATATTTTGTTGGAGTATTTTATCAAAATACTTGTTTTTAAGTTATAAAACATAACTTTGTTTTATTTTTGTCGGTTGGTCGCGTTTTGCAATATTCGGTAACGTTTTAAATAAAACATGCGTGTTTCTTATATTATAACCATAATATAAAGTATAAGTAAATGTTATTAAATAATTCTACATTATTTAATAATTGTTTCACCAACGTCCGTATTTTGTACAATTATTATTTTATATGATTTGAACGAATCGTATACGTGTATATATATATCACCTATATATATATATATATATAGTAAGTAATCATCGTATTTAATCCTATTTCATATTAAATACAAGTAATAAGCACGTAATTAGGAAAATTTTAAATTGACCCAAATTTTGCGGTTGTTACAAATACTGCCTAACGGTCATAGTCTAGGCCCACTAAATACAACCTAGTTCGCTATAACCTTAGGCTCTGATACCAATCTAAAACCTGATATTTTAACTTGAAGTAATACTTATTATTACTTAGAAACATTAATAAAAATGTTATTGTGATGTGTCGGTAGTGATTCGCGGAGTCGTGTCACGATTAGTAAATCGTGTGACGGTTAAATTAAACGTTTTTGTTATAGGTTTGAAATATGATACTTCAAATAATTACTTACCATTCAAGATGATATATTTTAATTTATAAAATATATGTTGTCGTTTATTTGATTGTCGGGCGCGTTTTTGCGCGTTTTTGGTCGTTTCTGAGCATTTTATACGATACAAAATGCTTATGAAATAGTATCGAAATAATATTTGGAAATAAGTATGTTTATCAAATAATTTCATATTATTTAATAAATTGCGTTCACCAACGTCCAGTTAAGTCGGAATCCATCCGAGCAAATCGGGTAATATCAATTTATTACGTATGTGTGTATATTCAATATACGTTATATTACAAGCAACTTAGTCCTATTTCAAACTAATCGCAAGTAATTACAAGAAAGCTTAGAGTAAATTAATACGCCTAAGTACCGCTTTTATTTATTTATTTGCCTAAGTTAATACAAAAACCAAAACTCCCCCACTATTTGATAAACCCTTCACTAGTTTGAAAGTCCTCATCTGCCATGCCTTAGTTTCAATTCAGTCGGTTTGAAGAACGACTCTAGGTCATACCTACCACTTTCTCACCCTTAGGATTAGCATTGTTAGAGAAAACTTAGGCCCCGCAATTACAAATTTAAAACACCCACAGATGCCCGTCGCCAGTAGCCGGTGCAACGACAAGGGAAAAATCCTTACCGACCGTTGGTGATGCATCAACACACCACTTATCAAACCATACCGTGAGTATACATGAACCGTTAGAACTTTATGGCAACTTAGAGCGCCACGCAAACTATTATTATTGTTAACAACATGACTTTTCGGAAAACATACGCGATGGGCGTTCCGACTTGATTTTAAATCTCGGGACGAGATTTCTCTAACAAGGGGGAGAATGTGACACCCCACAAATTCAAACGCAATTACGAACGCTAAGCACTTGCATTATTAGGCTAATTCCCTACTTGAGTGAATTCACAACACATTTTAGAGGTAAGTCTAGCAAAGCCCAACTAGTTAATACGCGTGGTATTACATTTCATAATTAGTGTAATTATGTACAGAACGATTGAAACAACGCGACAAATATATACGATTGTTGGTGAATAAAACTAATTAATAATATGAGAATTATTAGTTAACATTAACGTATTAAATATTATTTGATAATATTTAACGAGTATTTCGTAAACTGAAACAAATTCGAGACATTTCTATAACAAAACAAAGTTATAATGTTACAACTTAGTTAAGTTACTTTTATAAAAATATCTGAACTAAAATATATCTTAAAATGTATTTAAAAATTACCAGTTTAAAGTAAATTAATATTTAACGATCGGGTAAACGAACACGAGATCCAAACGGGTCAGCCCAGACCCGCGTACCCGATCCACCGACCCATGACCCAACCCCCCTTTTTAATCCCTTCTTCCCCATTTCATTTCATTTCTATCCATACCTACACCCAAACTCTCTCTTTGCTCTCAAATCGCAGCAGCCGAAACCACCAAAAACACCACCAAAAATCGTTCATCATCATCCTTAGAAACAAGCACGAGGATCACCATCTCGAGCTCTTCATCTTCTTCGTTTTTAATTTCGTGGTATGAAACTTTAAAGCTCTTTTAAATTACTTATAAAGCTTTAATTTACATGCTAGAACATTTACCCAACAAAATTATGTCCAAAAATCAGCTTGAAATGGGTTTAAAAATCAAATTTACGCTTACAGCTGCGTCTGCGAACTAAGATGCGTCTCAGCTCGCAGATCGGGCTGCGAACCGAGATTTACCTACCAAAAATTGGACCTGCAAGTTGACCTAACCTGCGAACTGACCTGCTAGTTGACCTGCCCTGCGAACCGAAATTCATCCTGCGAACCTAACTCGGTTCGTAGCCTATCTTATCTTGCGAACCCAATCTCAGTTTGCATCGCGAACTCGGTTCACACTACATTTCATCCGCGGCCAAACCTTGGACCCCGCTACCAGGGCGCTGCCCCTTGGACCCCGCCAGGGATTGCCACCCCTTAGACCCCGCTACCAGGGGCGCTGCCCCCGGACCCCCGTACACAATTTCATACATAATGAAACACAATGAAACGAATATAAAAATGTTTTCAAAGATTATTATTACAAACTGATACCAACAAGTCGTATATTGTTGGTACATCTAAATGTGTCTGTCAGTTGGTCTCAGTCTGTATTAATGTCGATATTGTAATTATGTATTAAACAGTTTTTAGATTTTGGTTAATTACAATTTTGTGGTCTTGCGACACAAGCATTGTGTCGCAGTGTCTTTACATGCGACACAAGAATTGTGTCGCAGAGTCATTGTATGTGACACAAACATTGTGTCGCAGAAGCATTCTTTGCGACACAAGGCTTGTGTCGCAGAATGTCTGGATCAGACTATATATAGTGCTCATCAGCCTGTATTTTAGTAGAGAATAGACACACACATAACACTACTGTTCAGAAAGAAAAACTTCTTTGTAGTGTTATTTTGTTCTTTGTGTGCTTTGTCAAAGTGTATGTATTGTTACTAGTTGATATTATATATACATACATCTTTGTGTTGTGGTCATTTACTAGCTTGAATCTTGCATATCTTGTTGTGTTTAATTTCCGCATTTACATACAAGCAAACTACTCGATTTGGTCCGACTATACGAAACCTACAATTGGTATCAGAGCCACATACTCTTGAGTTGTGGTTTCGAGTTAGTTTATGCAAGATTTTAGTGTAACTAGTCATTTTTTTATTTTCGTGTTCTTGGTGTTCTTGGTCAAAAAGGCTCCCATTTTGCATAGTTTGGTTATTAATCTTCAAAGTTTTGTGTTAGTCAAACTTTGAATTTTAGTTAGTCAAAAGTTAGTCTTTGTTTCCTTAAAATATTGAGGTTTTGTGACTGATTAGGGGGTGATAGGAAACAGGGTTTATTAGTTTATAATTTGTGTTGAAAGTTGAAATTTTTGTGGGCTCTAGGCTGTCTGCACGCGTGATTTTGCGACACAAGTACTGTGTCGTATCCACTGTTCATACGACACAACCATACGACATTAACTTGTCTGCGACATAACGTGCGACATAAGCTTACGACATAATCTCTTCTGACCTTAACTAGTCTGCGACACAAGTTGCAACATAACCTACGAAATTACGGTTGTGTCGCATTTTTGTCTTCTGTCGGATTAAGTTCTGCGACACAACGTCTGTGTCGTATTGATCTTCTGCGACACAACCATTGTGTCGCATTTTTCAAGACTTAGACAAAAATTCAGCTTGTTTGTTGGATACCTACTAACTTTTCTTGCAGATTTTCAACATGTCTCTTCAAAGTGTTGATGCAGTTCTACAACATAATGCTACAATCGGTAGTGCAAATAAACCTCCTTATTTTGCACCAGGGATGGAATATCGAGCTTGGAAACAACGTTTTATATCTTTTGTTTTATTCACTGACCCTGTCATTGAATTGGCTCTTCTTGAAAGATATGTTGCACCTGTTGCTCTTGGAGAACACATGGGCGTTCCTCCACCCAAACCCATTCGTTCATACACTCCCGAAGAACGAAAAGCATGGGAAATTGAACGCAAGACTCATTCTGCTATTAC
Organism: Pseudognaphalium luteoalbum; assembly: GCA_963422505.1. Lineage (NCBI taxonomy): Eukaryota > Viridiplantae > Streptophyta > Magnoliopsida > Asterales > Asteraceae > Pseudognaphalium > Pseudognaphalium luteoalbum. The sequence continues at coordinate 51,223,344 of OY730195.1, read as the reverse complement.
TATGTCACTCCCAACTGACGTTCTGGATATGTTTCCACAAACAATCGCTTATGATCTTTGGATTGCAATTGAGAAGAGATTTAGTGGCAACTCAGAGTTCATCGAGAGCAAACTAGAATTAGTCAAAACTCAGTTTGATTATTTCTATATCCAGAAGAATGAGACTGTCAGAGACATGCTTTGCAGATTTACACGTACTGTAAATGAACTGCAAGCTGGAGGATATAATCTAAAAAATTCTGAGATTAACAAAAAGGCTTTAGCTGCTCTTCCTCCAAGTTGGGAAACGCGAGTTCTGCTGTTGGAAAATGATCCTAAGACAATGCAATTGTCTTTGGATGATCTTGTTGGAAAGCTTGAAGCTGGTGCTTTAGATATTCAAAAGAAGGAAACAAGATCCACTGCTCGTACATCAGAATCAAGTAATAGTGGAATCGCTTTCATCTCATCTGAGGCTAAGTCTCAGAGATCTTCTTCTTACAGTAATCCTGCTGTAGGAACATTTTCAGCCCTCCCAACTTATACTGCTTCTTCAAGTAAACCTTGTTCATCATCGTCTGTTCCTTCTTCAGCTACCACAGATGAGCATGCTGCAATGTTCACTGCTTTTCTGTCATCTTATGAAGACTTTCTCTCTAAGAGAGTCAGTACCTTAGAACTGACTGATGAAGATTTCAATCAGGTTGATCCAGATGAGTTAGAAAGAATAGACGTTAGATGGAATATGGCTATGCTCACTCGCAGAGCCAAGAACTATCTAAGAAGAACTGGAAAGAGATCTCTTGAAGATGCTGCTGACCGAACACCAATGGGATTCGACAAAAGCAAAATCAAATGCTATAAGTGTCAGAATCTTGGACACTTTGCCCGAGAATGTGAGAAAGGTCGACAGCCTGCCACTGGTTTCACAAAGTCATCTGTTACTCCAAAACAGATTGAGAATACTACTGCTAAGGCTGCATTATTGATTGAAGATGGTGATGCTTATGATTTCTCTGCACATGAAGCTCAAGAGCAATGCTTCATGGCCATCAACAATGGGGTACAATTTGCATCATTTTCTTGTGATTCTTGTATTAGTTTAACTGGTAAAGTAAATGGGCTTATGGAACATAATAACAACTTGAAGTCTGATATCTTGAACTTGATGGAGGCAAACAAAGTTTTGAAAAATAATGAGAAACATTTTGAAAGTAACATTAATCAATTTATAGAAGATAAAAAGGAGCTAAAAGCTCTAATTTTCAGTAATCAAGATGAAATTGACAGTTACTTAAAGATGATTGCTCATTTAAAAAGGGAATTGGCTGCCTCCCAAGCCGAAGTTGTTGATTACAAACGAAAACTCAAGAATATCAACACTTCATCCATGGTCTTTACTGAGATTCTGCAGACAGGTAGGTCTAATGCTAAAGATAAGTCCGGTTTGGGTTATCATAATCAACCGCCTCCGTCTTTAGATGTAAATTTGTGTAGACCGTCTAAGGATGAAATTAAAGATTTTGTGCCTACTACTTTAGTAGATACAAAGCCTGTTGAACTGGCAGTTAATGAACCTGTTATTAAGCAAGTAGAGATGCCTGTAGTTGAATCTGTTAGTTTACCTGTTGTTAAGCTGCCTGTATTTTATCAAGCTAACATAGAGGTCAGACATGATAGAAAGAAAACTAAGATAATCAAGGCTAAACCAGTGAAGCCTTTTGAACCTGTTAAGTTTACCTCCTCAGGAATTGTCCAGTTAACCCCCTTTGGTAGTTTTCAGCCTGCTCCTTTAAAAACTACTGAAAAGAAGGTCGAGGTCGAGGATGTTCCTTGTAAGAGTGTGTCTCAATGTGAAAAGAAAAACACTAAGTCTGATCATCACACTATTACTTCTAAGATAAAAGGAAAGATTTAAAGAATGTTAAGGCACAGGCTGAACTTAAAAGGAAAGATTTAAAGAATATTAATTATAACTCAATCAAGAATTCTGTCAAATCTTCTATTTTACATTCTGAGACATTCACTTCAAAGTTGCCTGTCTCACCTCAATTCTTAGGCAGTAACGACCAAACCTTTAAGGAAAGACGATCATGTTTCTACTGCAAGAAACAAGGTCACTTGATTAATCAATGTCCGTTGCTTTCGAGAAAGAAGTTATCAAAAGGTGTCTCCAAAAAATCAACTGTTAAATCATTTTCAAAGAAGGGTTCACTTGCTCAAACTTCTATCCTGAAAGTTAATGCTGCTAGGCCCAGTAAACCACCGGTTAAATAGCCTAACATTGTTAACAAGCAACCCAATACTGTTCCTGTGAAAGTTTGGAGACCTAAAGAGTCATCAAATGTCTCATCATCAAGTAATACTGCATCAGAAAATACATCGGATCTCTTGAAAAACAAAGTTTTAGCTGATGTAGTTATTATTGATGAGGTCTCTGGAGTACCCAAGTCTGTAAAGGCCTGGGTCTCCATTTCTACCTAACCTTTTCCCTATGTTATGCTGTAGCAGTCAGGACATGTACAAAGAAGCAAATGGTACATGGATAGTGGCTGCTCACGGCACATGACTGGTGACATGTCTCTTCTGTCAAATGTTAAACCATATCGCGGAGGACATGTTGCTTTTGCGGGAGATACAGGTGGTAACATAACTGGTCAGGGTACTCTTTCTAACGGGCAAGTGACTTTTGATAAAGTGAATTATGTCGAGGAACTGCAACACAATTTGATCAGTGTTTCTCAAGTCTGTGACAAGAAGTTCACTACCGCATTTACAGATGTTGAATGCTTAATTTTGAACCCAGGATTTGTCATTCCCGAGGAATGGGTGTTGCTGAGAGCACCCCGTGTACGCAACTCGTACATTTTGGATATGCAAACTGTGGTTACCAAGGAGCATACTTGTTTGCTATCAAAAGCATCTTCTAAAGATTCACTGCTTTGGCACAGACGAATGGGACATATTCATTTTCGCAGAATGAATTATCTTATTAATAATGATCTTGTGTTAGGTGTGCCTAAAAGGTCATTTGTAATAGATGATGAATGCGTTTCCTGTCTCAAAGGGAAACAACACAAGAAGTTCCATAAGTCTAAGCTGGTGAACTCCATTGAAACTCCTTTGGAGTTGCTTCACATGGACTTGTTCGGTCCTGTGAATAAGAAAAGTATTGGTGGAAAATCATACTGTCTGGTGGTTACTGATGATTACTCAAGGTTTTCCTGGGTATATTTCTTGGCGGGAAAGGATGAAACGCCTGATACTTTAACCTACTTGTTCGACAGACTGGAAAATTTATGTAATCTGAAAATCAAGAAACTTCGCAGCGATAATGGAACAGAATTCAAGAACAGAACCTTGGAAATGTATTGTCTTCGAAAGGGAATCTTTCATCAGTTTAGTGCTGCTCGTACTCCTCAGCAAAATGGAGTAGCCGAATGAAAGAATAGGACAATCATTGAAACAGCAAGAACCATGTTGTCTGACGCGCATCTGCCTACTACGTTTTGGGCAGAAGCTGTTAACACTGCTTGCTATGTGTTAAATCGGGTCTCCATCGTTAAAAGGCGAAACAAAACATGTTATGAATTGCTGAATAATCGCAAACCAAACTTGAAGTTTCTTGAGCCTTTCGGGTGTCCTTGCACCATCTTAATTACCAAGGACTCTGTAGGCAAATTTGATGAAAAGGCGGTCGATGGTCTATTTTTGGGATACTCTGTGAACTCGCCAAATAAAAGAGTTTTCAACAAGTCTACTGGGAGAATAGAGGAACACTTTGAAGTAAGGTTTATGAAATATACTGATTCTCCAAAAGGCAAGGGTCTGGAATCCTTGTTTGAGTATGATAAGTTGGTGGACTCATTCAATCTTCCCAAATTTAGTGAAGAAGATCAGGTGGTATCTCTACTTCATGGCTTGGATCTTACTTCCGACTTAGTATCCAAGTCTAGAGTAGTACCTCATGAGAATATTGTCAATGATGATAATTCCTCCGATGGTGATCATGTAGCTTCTGAATCTAATCCTCAAACTGAAACCGACATTATCTTTCCACTTGAAACCGAGAACATTGTCACTGATAGCTCAGTTGCAATTGAAAATTCAGAAGGTGTTCTTTCAAACTTGGACCCGATCATTGTGCCTGATCAGATCCCTCAGCTTAGAATTCATTCTTCTCACCCCACTGAAAATATCATCGGTGAGATTCAACAGGGAGTTGTAACCAGGAGGCAACTAGCTGCTAATGAGGTCCGTGAAGAATCTTCATCTGCCTCTTTTGCCTTTGTTGAAGAAGATCTGGAGGAATGCTTCCTATCTCAGCATGAACCAAAGAAGATAAACGAAGCTTTGAAAGACCCATACTGGGTTGAGGCTATGCAGGAAGAATTGAATCAATTCAAAAAGCTTGATGTCTGGAGTTTAGTTCCTTTACCCAAAGATGTCGATCCAATTGGAACTCGCTGGGTATATCGTGTGAAAAAGGATGACAGAGGCGTAGTTATTCGGAATAAGGCACGGTTGGTGGTTCAAGGTTTTACTCAGATCGAGGGTTTGGACTATGATGATGTGTTTGCTCCAGTTGCAAGATTGGAATCCATTCGCATCTTTCTGGCTTACGCGACATTTAAAGGTTTTCGGGTTTATCAACTCGATGTCAAGAGCGCATTTCTGTATGGCGAGGTTCTGAAGGATGTGTATGTCATGCAACCTCCTGGTTTTGAAGATCCAAATCATCATGATTATGTTTGCAAGTTAAGCAAAGCTTTATATGGTCTTCATCAAGCTCCTAGAGCTTGGTACGCGAGGTTGGAAAATCATCTAACGAAAAATGGCTTTTCACGAGGCCAAATTGATAGCACTCTCTTCATAAAAAGGGCTGGAAAGGATTTGTTACTGGTACAGGTTTACGTGGATGACATCATTTTTGGTTCAACAAATGATTCTTTGTGCAGAGATTTCGAGAAGATCATGAAGTCCGAGTTTGAAATGAGTGCCATGGGAGAACTTAAATTCTTTCTCGGTGTACAGGTTGAGCAGTCTGATAAAGGTCTCTACATTCATCAGTCCAAATATGTCAATGACATGTTGACTCGGTATGAGCTCCATGACTGTAAACCATATGGTACTCCTATCGAAACACATCACAAACTCGGGCCTGCTGAACACGAAGAAGACTGCAAAGAGCGAGATTATCGTTCTATGATAGGATCACTGATGTATCTTACTGCATCCAGACCAGACATTGTGTTTGCTGTGTCTATCTGTTCCAGATATCAAGCAAAGCCCAAGGTTTCTCACATGAGGGCCGTGAAGCGAATTTTTTGTTACCTCAAGTATAGACCATCACTTGGTCTATGGTACTCAAATGAGAAAAACTTCGCTCTCACTGCCTTTTCTGATTCTGATTATGGTGGCTGCAATTCGGATAAGAAGTCAACTACAGGAGGGTGCCAATATCTCGGTTCTCGATTGGTGTCTTGGCAGTGTAAAAAGCAAACCACAGTCTCCACCTCAACAGCGGAAGCTGAATACATTGCTGCTGCAAGCTGTTGTTCCCAGATTTCGTGGATTCAACATCAATTGCGTGATTATGGGTTACTTCTTACCTTGACTCCTATTCATATTGATAATACTGCTGCTATATCTATTATTCGCAATCCCATTCAACACTCTAAGACCAAACATATAGAGATTAGGTTTCACTTCATACGAGATTGCTATGAGAAACACTTAATTGACCTCATTCATGTAGACACCCTTAAGCAAAAGTCCAACTTATTCACGAAAGCATTTTCGCGTGCTCGTTTTGATGAATTAGTAGCAATGATAGGGATGATTTCCCTTGATATCAAGAAATGATTTGTGACTTGATTTTTGTACAGTTTATTTGCTTTCTGTTAAAAAAAAAAAAAAAAAGGTTCGCAACAGCCACTCTTTATACTTTTTAGTATTAAAGAAATGCAACGTTGCTACATTTTAAAATAGACGTTGAAGTTGTGTCTGTAAACAACTAGGGATATGATAGTACATCGGGTAACATGCATTAAGTGGAATTTTAAGATTTATCTTGGATGTGTCAGTAGATTTATCTGACGTGCTGAAAACAGTTTCTATAAACATTATCTTCATCATACGATATATTAGTAGGCTTGTTATACTAAACTTCTTGAAACTGCTTAAGAAGCTTAACAATTAATTGTCTATTTCAAATGGTACAACATCATTAGATGTATGACAAGTGTCTTAATTTCTTACTTATACTAGACATGTGTTCGTTGAAAGAAGTTTATTTGATATCATTTGGGGGTATATATTGACAGTCTCCTCTGTTATACGTAAGTATAGACCTGGTTTCTGTTTATATATACTTAAAATTAAGCAAACACAAGTCAAAGTACTTGCAAAGTCTTTAAAATTGAGATACCTTACAAGGTTGCCAAAATGGTTTGACCAAGTCTGGTTTTGCTTAAACCTGAATCAAGCTATGTCGCTCTGTTGTACGCAAGTACAGACCTGTCACCGCTGACTTGATTCTTAAATTTGATTCTCTAATATTCTCTCTGTGAAATGGAAACATGGTCTATGTCTTAAGTTAAGATGTATATCTATGGTGGTGACCACAGCGAAATATTCATGCGAATAATAAAAAATTTAGTTCCTAGATGTGCGTATAACACGCTTAAAGTGGACAATCATACTAATAATCGTTTTGAAATAATTTTTATAAAAACTGTTTCTAACATGACAAGTAAATTTAAAGAGGACAAATATACTGATGATCGAAATAACTCTTACTATTCCTATTAATTGCATGTTATGTCGATATGATCCCTAATCAGAATTCTCAACTCCGTCACCAAAATTTTTATTGGTTTTACGCTTTCCGTTGACCTTGTGTCTATTTCTTTTGTTTATGTTTAGTTTTATTTTTTTATTTTTATTTTCATTTTCATTTTTATTTAAGTCACAAATCATCTTCATTGCGAAAATCTATAATCGAAATCAAAATCGGGTTCGAAATCAAATTCTATGTCGTTAAAATCTGCTTTGTTCTCTGTGCGACACAAACATTGTGTCGTATTCCATTTATACGACACAAGAATTGTGTCGTACATTGTGTCGTATCCCTTTTATACGACACAACAGTTGTGTCGTATATTATGTCGTATGCATGTCGGGGTTAACTATTCACAACATGCGACATAATCATTTACGTTTCCAAAACTTTTCACGACACAACAATACGACACAAAGGCGATTTTGCGACACAATCGATTTTCGTTCGGATTCATTTTTTCGAGGAATTTTCACTGCGATTCATTGCTCGATTCGTGTTCCTCATCTCTTTGCGCATCTTTAGGTATGATTATCTCGTTTTTTCACCGTCTAATTTGTCGTAGATTTGATCGTATCCGTTCGGTTTTTAGGGTTCGTGTTTAAAATCAAAATTAATTAGGGTTTAGGGGTTTCTAGGGTTAGATAGGTGTATATTGTTGCTCCCCTACTGTTTACAAACCCTAGGGTATGATTAGTTTTCGAAAACCCCAAATTTTTTTATTTTTATCAAAATCTAATCTCGGTTGGTTTGGTGTTCGTCAATGCGACATAACATGCGACACAGTCGTTGTGTCGCATAGATCAAGAGTTTTATGTCATACTGATCTCATCTGCTTATGTCGTATTTGTATACGACACAACATACGATACATTACTTGTGTCGCATCTCTCTATATGACACAACATACGACACAAGCTCTATGTTGCATCTGAGATTAGTTTCTCAAATAATGCTAAATGCAAGGGAAACTCTGTTTGTGTGACACATGTCATGCGACACAAGCCTTGTGTCGTAGTGCCTTTCTACGACACAATCCTTGTGTCATAGTGCTCCTGTGCGACACAATCCTTGCATCCTGATCTTCCAGTGATTACATCTTTTACCTTCAAGCAGACCCCGATGAACACCAGGATCTACACCACTTGTACCACTTTTGCCAGGCAGGGTCAGGCACCGGAAAGGGAGGTTGCCTTGTTCGGACATATTATGGACCCTGCATATGTTGGTCCTCCTGGTGAGCAGTTCAATGCTCCAGCTCCTCAGCTTCCAGTTCAACCTCCTCCGGTTCAGCCTCCTGTTCAATCACCTCCAGTTCAACCACCACCGGTTCAGCAACCGCCGGTTCAACCAGATCCTGTGGATCAGGAGTTTGTGGATCTCGATCGTGAAATCGATGCCTATCAGCCACCTTCTCCACCACCTGAATCCTCCGGCCGAGGTAAAAGGCCTCGAGATTCTTCTGATACTGGTATTCTAGATTCTCTGGCCAGATGCTCTCGCACCTCTACATCTACATCTTCTGAGCTCCCCAGAACCGACACACCGATCACTCCTCATCCGGCTGTCATTCAAGAGCTCCTGCAGCGACTTGATAAAATGCAGCATGATATGGAAGCTCAATCGACGGTGTTTGAAGCTCAGGATGCCAGAATCTCTCGCCTGGAGAAAGAGAACGAAGAGCTGAAGTCAAAGATTCTGCTACTGGAAACCCAAGCTATTGCTTCGGGGGAGACGAGCCAACCAGCTTTAGAAACAACACCTAGGGTTTCCGCTGAGGGCGAAGAAAATGTAAATCCTGATAATGTAACTGATTCCATGATTAATGAAACTCCTTTGGTTTTGGATTATATTCTTGAGCTACCAGGGCAACCGAAACCGTTAGCTGTAGATTACACTTATTGTAATTTGACATACTTTCAAGCTGCGGTTAATGAAGACGGTGTTGTGCCTGAAGAGCCTTTTGACTTCGAGGATGCTACCAATGATGATGACATTGATGTTGAGCAAGAAGAGCTAGATCCAGATGAAGAATTTGTCGATCAGCCAGCTCATCCACAGGAAGGTATTGTTGTATCTGATTCTTCAGACGATGAGTCAGGGCCTGCGTTCAATTATGCACCAGGATCTTCTTCAGGATCCACTTCTCAGGCACCTCCTGCTCAAGAATCGTTTGAACCTGCTGGACCATCTCAAGATTTGCCTGTCCCTGTTCGTGAATCTACAAGGGTAAACTATAATGACATCTTCCCATAGGATACACACGAGTACGTTCCTTCTGACAAAGAAATGTCCATCAGGGATAACTGGTTTCCCAAAGGAACAAATCCTGAACCTGTTCCTGTTACCTGCAAGAAATACAAGGTTGGCGGTGATTATACCGGTCTCATAAAAAGTTGGAAGGTGAGCAAAGGAAGATTCATGATCAAAAGACGTGATGGTATTCAGTACTTTCGTCGATCGTTGAAGAAACTGAGCACGCTGCCTAAGCATGACATTGTTCGTCTTTCTCAACTTCAGTTGATCAATCCTCACAAAGATGGAATTGCAAATGCAATTCAAAAGATCATGCGTGCAGAAATTCGATCGAAGAAATATCATTATGTCAAACCGGTACTGGGCACAAGGTTTATATTCAAGAAAAAGCTTGATCCAAAGACAAATCAGCCAATCGTCAGAAATCACTATCCTCCTGCTAATTGTCTTCATGAAATCTCGCTGGAATCTGTTCCCTTCAATCTTCTGAAACATTTTCACTACTGGGAACTGGATGCTCACACCGGAGAAGCCGTTCTTGTCTATGTGCCGGATTCAGTGCCTCAAACTGGATCTACTTCATTGTGGGGTTTACCGAAAGCAGAATTCAGAATATTTGACCCAATGAGCCTGATAAATTTGTCAAAGGATGATATGAACAAGCTGTTCGATAGTCGCATTCGCTACAACCCTGACAACGAGTTCAACACAATTTTGGCGAAGCGATTTCAGAAAATTGTCGATATATGCTTCACTTTTGGTGTACATGCTGGAGGAAACTTTCCACCCGGATGGGTTTGAAGACTGAAGCAAATTGAAGAAATTTTTGAAGACCAAGCTGAAGACACGGGGGAGTTTGTTGGTACATCTAAATGTGTCTGTCAGTTGGTCTCAGTCTGTATTAATGTCGATATTGTAATTATGTATTAAACAGTTTTTAGATTTTGGTTAATTACAATTTTGTGGTCTTGCGACACAAGCATTGTGTCGCAGTGTCTTTACATGCGACACAAGAATTGTGTCGCAGAGTCATTGTATGTGACACAAACATTGTGTCGCAGAAGCATTCTTTGCGACACAAGGCTTGTGTCACAGAATGTCTGGATCAGACTATATATAGTGCTCATCAGCCTGTATTTTAGTAGAGAATAGACACACACATAACACTACTGTTCAGAAAGAAAAACTTCTTTGTAGTGTTATTTTGTTCTTTGTGTGCTTTGTCAAAGTGTATGTATTGTTACTAGTTGATACTATATATACATACATCTTTGTGTTGTGGTCATTTACTAGCTTGAATCTTGCATATCTTGTTGTGTTTAATTTCCGCATTTACATACAAGCAAACTACTCGATTTGGTCCGAATATACGGAACCTACATATATATTTCTAAAACTACAAACTCAAATGACAAACAAACACTTTGGACATAATCTAGTTGTGTGGACACTAGCATGGATGGTCGACATAGGCATCCACATACTTATTAAATCTCATACGTTTAGGACGTTAGGAGGTTTCGGACTAGACTCGGGCTTTAGGCTTTGCTAGCACTCGTACTTTACTTAGCTCAACAGGTGAGTTCATAGCCCCTACTTTTACTCTTTTAACTGCTTTTGAACAGGGGTGGAAAACATAGTCAACGCTTTTGCTACGTGAGCAAATTTTTATATAACTGTTGTGATATACATTATGCTATATATTTGTGACTGCAGTCAAACAATTATAACTATTATTTATGAATTGGGATTTCATACAAAAACTAAATGGGAATACACTGGAGAACGACCAGCCATGCACGCTTATACAAACTAACTTTTATGGAACAACATTTTCATAAATATCTGAAAAGTCCCTACTTCTTGAGCACAAACACACATAAAGTCCCTACTTCTTGGGCAAAGTGCCATCCTACGTCTTGGGTGAGGCTCTACTTCTTGAGCAAATGGGTCCTACGTCTTGGATGCCAGTCCTACTTCTTGGACACAACTTATACAAGTCCCTACGTCTTGGGCACATAGAAAGTCCCTACTTCTTGGGCAACGATTTAGGTCCTACTTCTTGGACGCACTTGAAAAGTCCCTACGTCTTGGGCAAACATTTTAAATCCCTATTTCTTGGGTAAACTAATAGGATACTGCTTTCCTACGACACGTGAACTGTATTTTGGGTAACATCCCCCAACAACTACCTTTGAGTAACATCCCACCACGAATATACTTGAACAAGCATTCTAAACGAAACTATTTGACATTTAGGCCAATAAGCCTACTCAAACTTGGTTCAACTATTGCAAACATAAAACCTGTGAATACACTCAACCTCGTTGTTGACTTTACTATGTTTTTCAGGGAATTAGTTGCGCACGTAAGAACCGCCTGCACATACGGAACTAGGGCGACCCACGAAGCTTTAGGATGCCAACTTTTGAAACTTTTGGATTTCTTTTGTATAACTAAAGTGATTTTAGTCATATTTACGAAATCAACTTTTGTAAACTTAATAACTTTCACATTTGTACGATTTGACGAATCGTAAACTTTGTAACTATTACTTTTGGCATCTTAATATATTATGTTCTATTGTAATCATAAGCTCTTATGCGTATGCATGTACTGTGTATTGTGGCACTCCCCATACTTAACTAAATGCTTCCGCTAAGCTTAATCAACGAATTTTCGGGGTGTTATAGTTAAATCCTAGGGAATGTCAAGGTTATCTAATTGCACCTATACCACGTACGATACTCACCAATGTGGTCTCGAAGCGTATTGCAGGAGCAAGTTCTAATTCAGAGATACTGGCATCGGCACACACAAGAAATGAATGGTGAAGCATTAAAGATGAATGTTTTTAGGCTCAAGATACCTCACTGCAAGTAGGGTTGTATATGTCTAGCCATGTCCCTTTTAGATTATTAATTTCTATTTAAGAAATTTCTACCTTAATTTCCCTAATAGTACTGAATAACTTACTCATAGAAATTGTTCCACCTTGAAAGATATTATAACTCAGAATAGTAGAGATAATAAGTGATTTGGCTCATACTTTAATATTTTTGTTTAAAAATTTAGATCAATTTTGAAAAAGTTTGAATTTTTTTGAGGAACATTTTATGAGTTGAGCTATTATGGATATAAAAATCTTAAACATTCAATCCAAGGTATTCTAAACCTGTTATCCCACACTTAAAGGAACATTGTTCCTATGTTCTCTTGAGTTGAGATTGTATTGCAAGTACAATCCCACACTTAGAGTTTGAACATATAGAAAATGTTTCTCAAGTGTTTAGTTTGGGATGGAATCCCACACTTAGTGATAAGTTAGGATAGAGTATAGATTACTTTGTATTTTAACAGCTAACAAAGTGAAATAAAATCATGAAAGTGAAGTGAAGGTTAAGAAACTCCCCAGATAACGATTGTTGTTATGAAGCTAAGAAAGGTAAATGAGAGGACACGATGTGGATTTTTCTCCTTTTTTTCATAAAGAATGGTTCAGCTTTGAAAATATTGATATGGTGCACAATGCTTCCTATCGATACTTAGCAGAGAATCGTTCCATCACGTAAATGGAGATTCTTATTAGTAAATCTCACACTTTAGTGTTTAAAGATTTGGAGGCGATTCTTGCTGAGTGGTTGCAGTGTGGATTGAGATCCCACACTTAGATCTTCAGCACGTGCGGGTTTCGGAAGAAGATAGTCCATGCTCCTTCCAGAGATGTGTTTAAGTTTTGCAGTCCGCAGGTGTGTAAACCTTGTTTGTCTGCCTTTGACTTCACGGTTCTTCGTTTGATGCACGTCATCTCTTGGATCTTGTCAGCCATTCATCATCCACTCAAATCACCAACTTCTTTGGAAAATAACTAAGACGGAAAGGATAGATTGTAGAAAACAAAGGGAAGTGATGTCATCCCCTGGACACAAGAAGAATCAACCAAGAAAAACTAAATGTTAGATAAATGGACGAGGGTCCTAATCATCAAGAGCCGCTGTTGTAATTCAACTACTCCTAGAGATTTGAAAGTGCTGAATCCGATGACCATAGATCTTTATCACCCAAGATCTTTTTTGACAAACTGATGAAATGAATTTGATGTTGTTCTTTATCGGTAGAGATCTCTAGTTTCCAAAATAATCCGGTATCTATTCCTTTGTTTAAATGGTTCCTGATGGTGATGGTATTAAGTGCGAAGGGATGGATGGATGGGTGAATGTGGGTGGATATGGTGATGTGGATGGTAGTGATGGTTTCGGGTTCCATAGTGGCAAGGTATAGCTACTGGATTTGGAGTATATAGGTACAAGTGGTGAATATTGAGGTGATTTATTTGATGAACTAGTCATAGACAACTAGGAATCATCTACGTGTTTGGAAGTGTCATCTCTTCTCTCCTGCAAAGCAATGCTCTGAAGATTCCCAAATTCAATGAACTGTAAGCTCCTCTTGCCGTCTTTCCATTAGTCTCAAAGATTCTTTATCCATAGGCGTCAGTCCCTGCTTGTTAGGCATTTGTACAAATAAAAAACAAATATGATCTAACAAACAAGTGATTATTCTCCGAATCATAGATTCACTAGTTTGCGAAGGACCTATCAAAGTGAATATTTTGAAGATGAAACAAACCAGTGTACATCTCGAAGTCTAATCTCACACTAAAAGTGTTAGTTGCCTATAATTTCACTGCAGCACATACAGCAGATATGGAAATACTAGTTGAAACATGTAGCCAAGTATAGAGATATCCAAAGCACACTTTTTAAATGAGTTTGAGCATAATACACATATTGACATACAAATCATGTTATCAGGTTTAGCATTAGTATCTCATGTATGTTCACATAAATATATGTAAGTACCTCAAATGCTTGAAACATGTCAATGGGTGTGTAAGATGACTAAGGCTTCTATTATCTAGTAAGTTTCCATGTTTGTGAGTGAAAGGGATACTAAGAACTTTAGAAAATGGTAAAGAATGGATATTGCAATAAAATTCAAACGGCAGGGAGTAGGAAGTATTAAGATTTGACAAAAAATTGACTTTTAATGAAGTTTTTGGAAACCTTCATTTTTGTTCATAAAAATAAAGAAGACATGGAACATTCATTTTAGGGTTCATTTTCTACTTATTCAGGTTAGCATACTACTAATACTATTACCAAATCTATGTTAGACACGGGTTGCCTCCCAAGAAGTGATTATTTTTGTTCGAGTCTCTAGCTTGATTCTAGCATTATTTTTCAGGCAATCCTGGGGGTTTCCTTGCATCCATCAGTAGACACAAGGGGTAATATTGGTACATACCTAAAAATTTAAAGTAGGTTAAGGCTAGGGTATGTCCAATATAAGAAGATGGTTCAAAGTGAGGGAATTATTCTACTGAAGGTATCACAAATCTCTCGACTTCTAATAAATCCTTGAGTTGGATTGACAAAATGGGTTGGTTAAAGGATTCCTTGTTACTCCATGATGTATAACACATTATATGTTGGAGAGATGGTTTGAAGGGAAACCATGACGCAGAACCCTCCTTGTTTCCTATGGTCTTTTGGTCAATGATAATGTTGTACTTTGGGCATGGAGGTGGGTCAGTATCCATTTTTATCTCCAATCTTGTAGCAACATTCTCATCGAATACTTGGGTAGCAGGTTTTATGGTATTTGAAGGCTCAACTGGATCAGGGAGTGATTTATTCGGAAAGATAGTTGGGAAATTATCAACCACAACTTGTTGCGGGATGATGTCAACCACGTTGGTTTGAATTGGAATGAGATCACTTCTCAGAGTTGGTGCATATTCCTCCGGTCCTTCTGAAGCTGAGTCTTCCATGTAGATATCCTCCTCCGAGTTCTCCATTTCTATTTCTTCATCCACCAAGTTGTACTCGTCACCCTGGCTAGTAGCTTTGAGTTATAGTGGTTCAGAATGTTCCTCTAGAATGAACTCCTCGTCGGTCTCGGACGTGGATAGGTTAAGGATAGGTGGAATTGAGGATTTAGAAGATTGGGTAGGTGAGGGTTTGAAGGAATTTTGCAACCAGGCTCATGAGAATGAAAGTCTATGTCAAATGATGTAGACGTGGTGTGTGGGTGCCTATCAGATATAACTTGAACCCTATTTTCATTACTTCTCACTTCGACTAGTGCTTCCATTTCAGACAGCTTATCAGTAAATATTCTAAGCATGTTGTTTTTGTTATTAAGTGATTGCTCAAGTTGGTCACAAGAAGATGAAAGAGTAGCATTGCTACTGAGATAAGCGTAGGGCATATCTCTCAAGTTAGAACTCTCGTATGGTTGTGGTTCGTATATTGAGTGTGGGTGGTGATGCGCCCCGAAGCGTCCGTATGAAGATGGCGCTCGGACCGCGATCGTGGGTGTTTTAAATTTGTATTTGCTGGGTTCTAAGTGTGACTTACTGATACTGAACCAAAAGGCTAGTAGATGGTAAGTATGACCTAGAGTCGTTCTTAAAGAGAAACTGAATTGATCCAGAGGGGATCCAATCAATCTTTCTTTTCTAGTAAAGGTTTTAAAAGAGTGCGTTGGGGGTTTTTGGTTCAGTTAATTAATTAAATTAATTAAAGCGAATAAAAGATAATTGTAAATCAGATAATAAAAGGAGATTTTGTTGTGAGTTCGTTAGCTTATAATGTGGGACGATGACTTATAGGGAAAACGTTTACTAAGTTAGGTATGTTCACTAGACTTGGTAGTTTATGGTATAACCGATAGATTCCCTATTAGTCGGTTATCGACTAATATGTCACGAGGAATCACGGTGTCATGATTCAGATCAGACAGACAATGCTCAACTCTCCACACTCTCCTGTGAGGGAGTCAGTGGCCCTTGTTATTGAGCACATTTACTCGTGGGCGAAGGAATAGAGTAGCAAGTCTACAACAAGTCTAACCGTTCTTAATACCATAGAGACTATAAGTTTAGCAAACAACTAACTTAGCAAATATGTTCGGACTTAGTTGATCAATTCCTATAAATGAAGTTTAAGCATGGTAAGCAAAGGAAAGTGTTGAGGTTTCTTGCGTACCTTACTTTATGTTTCAAAGTTTAAGGAAAAGTATCGATTTAAATTGGATTTTAAACTTGCCTTTCTCAGTACAATTAACAAATCCCTAGGTTTTCGTAAATGGTTATTTAGCCTATAGCCTACCTAATCTAATCTAAACTAATCTAATCTAATTAAAGCAATAATTAAAATGTTGACGGCTTTTTGCATAAAGTTAAACCCAGACCATGTCAGAAAATGCTATGGTAGTCCACAATGTATTTAATCGTTTACCGATGTTTCCATTGTGGATTCAATTGCTTCACGATGTTTACATGATAGGTACATTGTTATTTCAAGTGTACAATACTCATGGCACTTCCACGTAATCACATTGCATTTTATGATGCTCGCATAATTTTACAATCGAAACCATACTTTTACACAGATAACTATTGACCAAGTAGTAAGGTTCGCGATGCCTCTTTACAAGGTTATTTAGCCTATAGCCTACCTAATCTAATCTAAACTAATCTAATCTAATTAAAGCAATAATTAAAATGTTGACGGCTTTTTGCATAAAGTTAAACCCAGACCATGTCAGAAAATGCTATGGTAGTCCACAATGTATTTAATCGTTTACCGATGTTTCCATTGTGGATTCAATTGCTTCACGATGTTTACATGATAGGTACATTGTTATTTCAAGTGTACAATACTCATGGCACTTCCACGTAATCACATTGCATTTTATGATGCTCGCATAATTTTACAATCGAAACCATACTTTTACACAGATAACTATTGACCAAGTAGTAAGGTTCGCGATGCCTCTTTACAAGGTTACAATCACGGTTGTTAATCGAAAGGTGAATGTAAGTTTTAGGTTTAAAATCATAAGATAAGTCCGTTCATAAAGTTTCCGTTTTATAATGTCGATCCATAATATAACTATCTTCGGTCGTTACCGGCTTCCATACGTATGTACTTTGCTTAAAAGCATTTCCAGCACCATACCGAGTAAACAGTCGAATACGGGCCGTCATATTATTTCACGACATATTTAAAGTCATCCCACAATTATATATGCTAACTACATCATGACAAATACTATAGTAATCTACTCGCTAATCATGGCATAAACTATCTCTAGCATAATTAAAGTATACATATTTAATCAAGATAGATAAGGATAGAATAACCGAGATTAATATGCGAGAAGGAGTAGACTTGAATTAATAAGAGTTGCTCCAAGCGTACACCAATAATTACAAATGCGTTCCTCACCAAAGATTACAAACACGTTCCTTGCTTCTATTTCAACTAGCCTAATACTAATTTAAAATAAAGAAAGAAAGAAAAGCTAAAAGAAAGTGTGTTTTGAGGTATGTTGGTGTGTCTTTCAAATGAACCTCATGCCTCTTATTTATAGAGGAGTTTTGGTACATTTTAGCAAATGGAAGCACACATTAGCAAAAGGTGGAAAAGGTAGTGGCACCAGGTACAAAATGCGAAAAAGGTAGTGGCACCAGGTACGAAAAGTAGGAAAAGGTCTAGCACCGGGTACGAAAAAGGACAAAAAAGTGAAATCCGTGCGGGTGGCGGGCAGCAGCCGGTGGCTGGATGCCAGCCGGCGGCGGCTGGGTGGCTGCCGGCGGCGGGTGGCTGCCAGCTGCACTAGCCTGCTGCCGGTTGCTTTGTTTCTTGATTCGTGCGTGTTTTCTTCGTTACGCGTCCATTTGCGTTGATTCTTTTTGCGTTGGATTTGTAATTCAAAAACGAAGCTTTTGATGAAAAGAAATCCCAAAAATATGTCTCTGAACTTTAGATGTGTCGTACGAATCGTTTGGAACTTCCGGAGTGCGTAGAATCTTCGTTCTTCGTCCGTTTTAGTTGATTTTTCTTCTGTTGGATTCGTAATTTGAAAACGAACATCTTGGGTCAAATAGATGTTGGTGATGGGCTCTTTGTTCTTGAAACCTCGTTTTGATGTCTGGAATCTTCAAACGTGCGTGGAATCTTCGTTTTTCATCCGTTTCGCCTGATTTTTATCGTGCGACCTTGTTTTGACCATCTTGGGATAATACTATTGATTTGTAATGTTTTTGAGTTAAAGTGCCAAGAATCATTCCAGAATGTTTAAGTCCCTAGTACGTGGATCGATAACGAGGTTATCTTAGGTATTAAGGTGCGGAATTCCTCAATACTTGGTTCACAATAAGTGAACAATTTGTTTCGCAAGATAATAGCGAATTGATTTATCAACAAGGTTTTGTATCGATTAATTAAAGTTAATCGATCAATACCTAACCTTATGACTGCTTAGAATAGTGTTTTTGTCCTCTGGAAATCGAATGGCCAAAAGTTCTTTTCGATTTAACCTATTATTGTATATATAGGTATCCATCTAATCTCACCTCGCAGATCGATGGACTCTGCGAGTCGAGTCATCTCGCAGCCCAGTCAAAGCTCAGAAACTGAACTCGCTTTGCTGATCTGCGAGCCCAGATCTCATCTCGCAGGATTAAGTTCTGTGACTTGAGATCTCATCTCACAGACTTTAGTTTGTAACATCGTATTCGATATTCGTCTAACACTTTAACATACTAATATATTCAACGAATATTAATACCAAACTAATATCATTTACAAATCCAAATCAATAGTACAAACTTGATTACAATAATCACTAGTACTATTACAAGCTAGATCTGTTGTCACACATACATGTCCCAACAGACTCCCCCTTGATAATAGCTCTAGCATCTATACTATTATGTCTTCAAGTTGTCTTTGATTTTTACTCATAAATCTTACTTCCAGCATAAATCTTCAATTTTATACAAGTCTTAACCATCATTTGATAATCACGTGCTAAGTCACCCCATGCTACTGTCGTCAAGATTCTATTTTCATTCAATTTTATCAAATCTTTCTTCGACATGTTCATTAGGTGTCGATGGTCATAAACTCATCAGATTTCTTTTTCACCACCTTCAACCTCATCATCAGATTCAACCATTACAGCTTCTCCAGTCTCTGAATCTACATGCCAACTCTTCATATTTTCCAAAATATCTTGTGGCATTGTCTTCAATGGAATCTGCTGTAAACACTTAACAGATGGATAAATCTTCTTTCTTCTTCTTCGTCCTGTCCTTTGACTTCTCTCTGCCAGTTTAATAGTCTTTCCTTTTCTTAGCTTAATCTTTTCAAATTTATTAGCTCTAACCTCAGTCTTGATTATGTGTTCGACATATTTTCCAACAAAATCATCACTTGGGTTATTCAAAGGTAATCGAGCCAAATCTCGAATCTCAAATCTAGGCAAAGAACTAAATACTGCAAGCTTTCGCTCAAGATATTGAACTCCGTCAAACCTCTTAATAGCAAATAGCTTCAGCTCAGAGTCAAAGTACCAACCAATAATCCCTCTTTTAGGTTCCCGTTTCCCAGTTATATCAACTTCAGAAACTCCAACCTTCTTTTTCTGTTTAGGAAGTTTTCTAAGAAAAACTGTTGGATTCTTTGTAGGAATTAAGATTTCATCTTTTTCAGAATCGGTTGAGTCATCGATTTCTTCATCTACATCGACAACTGTTGGACCTTGATTATTTTCAATAATAACTTCTGTCCTAGATGGGATCACATGGTGTTCATCAATATTTGCATCTGGATCTACACCAATGTCTTGCTCATTCTCATAAACAGCAGTCCAATCCTCAGGTAGTAAAAATTCTCCTTCTTCAAGATCAAAATCAATTTCTTCATCGATTTCATCAAGAATATCACTTCCAGAGTCACTCAATTCTAGCATTTTCATATCTACACAAATCAAATTAATAATATAAATTCTTTTATTGATTTCTCTGAATCAATCTAAAAAAATTCATTATTCATTTCAATTGTGTTAATATAACCAATCTATATAACATATAATTCTTTTATTAATTACCTTGAATCAATCAAAGAATTCTTAAGTCTTATAAACACTTAACAAATATTAATTAACTTTAAATTCTAATGCATTGTAAATAATCACCAAGCATTTAAATTCACTGTTAATTACCTTATATAATTTCTAAGACTTAATTGAACTGTTATATGACAATAACTTAACTTTCAACTATATCTTTAAATTATATATCATTTGTCTAGTTAAAAATCATACATATTTAACTTGTCAGTTATAAAAACTCTCAAGTCTAAAAATGTCTAAGTTAAAATAAACTTTGACCGCTGAAATAAATCAGAACACGCCGCTCGACTTCTCAATGAGTCAGAAGACTTTCGATCACAAATTTATTTAACTTTTCAAAATCAAATTACTTAAACAATTTCTAATATATTTAATCCTGTAATAAAAATCTCAAGCCAAATATATTACAAAAACTATTAAGTTACAATTATTCAATTACAATTATAAATTACAATTATAATTCAACTAAAATTCTAAGTACAAATATCTACACAAGGCTAAGCTGTCTTACCAGCTTCACTTGTACCCGCAGCACTTGTACCAGCACCATCACCACTAACACCAACACATGCAGACTCCCCCTGAATAATAGCTTGCTCACCAATCTTTGAAGGGCCAGTCGGCTCACCATCTTTCTGAGCATCAGGATCATCATCTTTATCATCTCTTCTCTTCTTAGCTAACTCATCCTCTTTGCAAGCTTCATGATATAGCATTATCTCCCCCTGAGCAGACTGTCCTGAATTCACTCTCAACACCAAACGTTCTAAGTGTTCAAGCTTCGGTCGCTGGGCAGTAAAATCAGCAAGCAAAGTATCATGAGTCTTCAGCAGTGTCAAATGTGATTCACTGATATGAACCATCTGCTGAGCAAGAGAAACATTCTCAGCTAACAACCCTGGAATCCTAGAAGTACTCTGTTCCAATTCCTTAACTCTTGACTCTAAGGATGTAATCCTTTCAGCATCAGTCGTCGGAATAACAAATATTGTAGATGGTCCAGGCAGTGTCACTGAAGCAATGCATGATTCACGTGTGAGTGGTGGAATGGATTGAGATAATGCTTCTTTGAGAAGACTAGCTGCGAATCTACTAGCTTTATTAGTCGGAAACTGAGCATCATGCACCAGTTTTGCAAATCCCTCCTCAACAGTCTTGGAGACCATTTCTAGTTCCACTGACTCAAGCAGTTTCTCAGCCTATAAAGTTAGATATAATTAAATAAGTAATTGTTACAGATAACTCTGTCTCAATCTGTAATTAAATATTTATAATACTCGTAGTACTAAACGTTTATCTCATACCTCAGATGGTACAGATACTGGTTCAGTAACCACCGGTATCATCGTCTCTACCTGGGATGTATCTTGAGCAACTGTCACAGAATTAACTGTCTCAGTTGAACTCCTGATAAACAACAAGTTAAGATTATCTAACTCTAAATAAAACATACCATCCTGAATGATCAAAGTCCTGGAACGCTTACGGCGTTGAGGAATAAGAGGTAGATCCTCTTCCTCAGAACCTTCGTCAATAATACTGAAGTCTGGATCAACTTCCTTAGCCTTTCTCTTTTCCTTCAGTGCTGGATCTGGAATCATCCGAGATCGGTATCTAATATAACCAGCATCTGGAGGTGGAGAAGGAGTACTATCATCATCATCTGAAGCTGATTGACCATCACGGCCTCCAGATGGACCAACATCAGAATCCTAAATATTAAATATATTAAACATTTATGATTAGCTAAAAGCTCTATCATACAAGTTCTATATATTTATGATTAATCTGATAAATACCTGAGAAGGTAAAACCTCAGATCTATCAAGTTGTCCCTGCTCACCCTCAGGTCGAGTAACCTCTTGGTCTGCAGTCTCAGCTCCCTGATCATAATGATATTTATATTTTATAATCAGAAATAATATCTAATTTATGCATTATATAATAAAGTGATAATAATATAACAGTGAAATACCAACATTATTATATAATTATAAAATTACCTCAGGTTGTTCAACATAACTATCAATATCCCGTAACAAGGGATCTGTATCATCATCAATCTGTATCAAAACCTCATGTAGAACCTCAACAGCTAGCTCAGGCACAACTTGTTGACCTTGATGTTCAACCTGATGTAAAACATCCTCAATGAGCTCCTGTGACTCTGCTGCTGGTTGAGGTTGAGGTTGAGCTTGTGAAGGTTGAGGTTGAGCTTGACCGTGAGCTCCAGCATCCATCCAACCATTGTTCGGTGGAGCAACATAATCAGCATCAAGAAGATGCCCAAAAATATCAGCAGCCTCAGGCTTAATCTCATCTATACGCTTGGATAGCAAAAAGCAAGCGTTGTAACCTCGCAGTCCGATTGTCTCAACTTCAAAATCAGCTGCATAAGCTGGAAAATTTGGAACTTGAGCTCGAATCAGAAGCATACAGAATCTAGGATAAAGAATAAACAATGTCCTAGCAGCTCCGGTGATCTGTCCTCTGAAGGACTGAAAGATATAAGAAGAAAAACTGTATGGTTTATTGTAAACCAGTGACAGTACAGCTGACATCAACTCAGGACTAAGCTCATCTAATCCTGACTTCTTGTTTCCAAAAATAGATAATATAACAGTAAAAAGAAATCTCCACTGTCCTAGTACAAATGCCTTGACAAACTGGCGTCCTCTCCTAGGTTCTGAATAACCTGTACGACCTAGAGCTCCTTCTATAAAATCAGCTGAAAAAGCAGATGCACCCGCTTCTTGTTCAGAAGTTCCTAGCTGCAATAGCTGTCGTAAGTCATCAGCAGTAAAAGAAATCGGATGCTGATTCACCGTCGTACGTATAGTAGGCGGGTTAGCAGCACCATCATATACAATGTTCGTCCAAAACTGCGTAAGAAGGTCTTTGTTCAGTGGAGGTGACTCAGTGATAGCAAATCGAATTCTCGAACGTGCTAAATATGTCAAAATCTGCTCAAAGCGCTCAGCACCACGCTCGTTGACATCTAGATTCACCAAGATGTTGTGACCCTTCTCAAAAGATCTGTTAGCCATATCTGTAATTCAAAATTACACAAATAGCAAAAATGTTAAGTTAACGAGCATTAGATAATTTACACTTTAACGTATTATTATCAAAAAGATCATCAAACGTCTAAATATACTATTAACTAATAACATAATTCACTGAAACTTAATTGAATTAACAAGTTCAATTATATTCTATAAATTATATATAAAGCCCATTAGCTATGACAAACAATTCGAGTTAACATACCGCCGATAAATACCGGAACACGCTGCACGACTACGCTATGAGTCGGAAGACTTTCGATATGAAATAACTTAAATTGTTAAGATATTACACATATTTAAACTCATAAACAAAAGTTCTTAAGTCTATATGTATATAAACAAGTAACTTGTTAATTATTTGTAAACAAACAATTCTCAAATCGATAACAAGTTATAATTGAAAAATTATAAAATTGATTTAATTTTTCAACTCGGTTCACAGAAACCCTGCGAGTTGAATTCAAGTCGTTGTGGTCAACCCTAGTCAAACGAGGTGAACTCGTCTCACTTCGGTCAACTCAAGTCAAACGAGTTGAGCTCGTCTCGCTTCGGTCAACAGAAGTCAAACGAGTTGAACTCGTCTCGCTTCGGTCAACTTAAGTCAAACGAGGTGTAGTCGTTTTGCTTCGTTCAACTCACCATCTCAATTCGTTGGAGCGGGCTGCGAAGCGAGATAGATCTCACTTCGCAGAACCAACTGTTTAACGAGATCAAAACACCAATCACTAATCAAATGTGTTTCAAAGCAATTAATCGATTATAACGTGTTTATTAACCTTCGATTAAGCATTATAAACATGTGTTAAGTTTTCTAAATCACTAATTTGTACAAAATCCGTGATAAACTAAACCGACACATTCAAAAACATAAACAAATCGATATCTCACAAATTACACGGTGAAATCTCATGAAACTTACTTCAAAAGATGCGTAATCAAAAGATGTAAAAGTTCCACGGATCGAAAAGTCCTTCCTTGTACTAAAAATCAGAAAATCAATCGAAATGTATATTCGATTCGTTTCGCCAAATTTCGAGTCGCAGAGGAGTTGTGAGTTCGGTTCGCAGAGTAAATGACAAGTGTGGGTTGAACTCGTTGGACTTGCCCCATTTATACTATGTACTCGCTTCGCAGCACTAGTCTCGCTTCGCAGCGTTGACTAGTCAAATTCGCAAGTTTTCACAAAAACGCGATTGTAGCACTTAGTATAAATTAAAACCCATATATACCGTACAAGTCTAAAATAAAAATTATTTTTCACTTGTATTTGTTACATTTATTCAACACAGATATAAGATAGCTAGTTTAATTTAATTCCAAAGGGTAAACAAGAAGAATAATTAAAAGTTTTATTAATTCAAAGAAATAATTACAAAAGTTAAAATAATAAAACTACTAACATTCTAATAAATTAACTTAATAATAAACACTTAAAGGTTTAACTGCTTAGGGATCATATTAGAAAGAATAAGCTGTACTTAATAGATTGTAATAAGCCTAAGACGATTGTTAGTATACATACCTCATGAAATTCATATAAGCACAATAAAATCACAACTTTAATCAGTAATAAACTTATATTTATAAAATTATATCTTATATACCTTTATCCACATGATATAACACTTCATTGAAATATAACTTATGATTTCTTATTATTCACAAAAGTGAATGTTCGAATATCATAGACAGTTCAAGAAGATTACCGATATTATGATTCACATAAACAGATTACACACAGATTTCTGAGCCAAACTTTTATTTTAATGTGCACAATATCTAGTGTTTTCTACTATACAACATACTGAAGAATTCAAGTACAACACATAACACTGTATCTTGTATTAGCAAGGTAGAGATTACTAAATGATGTTCTTTAGAAGCATATAACATACACTTGACACGAGATACTTTGTATCTTTCATATGTAAGGTAGAGGTTACTAAATGATGCCCTTTCGAAACATATAACTCACCTTTTGACATTATGATACTTTGTATCATTTCAATTTTTTTTATTTTAGATCACAGTGCACGGTAGTACTATCATTCAACAATTAAGACATATGTCATACGTTATATAACAGAGCACATAAGATATTACACATGAAAGTTATACTTCTTAACTGCTCGGAAATCTTAGCATAACCTGCCTACCAATAAATCGTATGATGAACCTGACTAAACTTAAGTTATTCTTATCACTTGTTAAGTAAAAGGACAAGTTATAATATGTGGATATATGTGTATAATAAGATAAATATAAATGTAATCCTAGATAAAAATCGTTATTCTAATGCAACTTATAAGAATCTACTAACACATCATACTTAATACTTAAGGTTATTATTCTTAGACTTATTCTCCTAATGTACTATCATTTCCCAAGTTTTTACAGCCAAAACTTAAAGCTTTTTCTAAAAGAACTTCGGTTGTTCTTTTATTGGAGGCGATTCCCCTCGGGTAACAAGCAAATGAATGCCATACGCCCCCCCCCCCCTTTTTTTAATAATAAGTACTAAAAATAACTACTAACTATTACTAAAATACCCTTGGAAGACTAATCACTCTGGATTTCTCATTCCATTCAGTTGAACCAATGTCTCAAATCTTGCTCTGTCGAACGCCTTCGTATATAGGTCTGCTAAGTTATCCGCAGTCGGAACCTTAACTAACCTTATCATTTTCTTTTCAGCGCAGTCTCTAATAAAATGATGTCGAATATCAATGTGCTTAGTTTTACTGTGCTTCACAAGATTGTTAGTGATCGACATAGTAGCTTCGTTGTCAATCATCATAGGAGTATTGGTTATATTTAACCCGTAATCCTGCAGTTGCTGTTGTATCCAAAGAACTTGAGAACAACAGCTGCCAGCTGCAACATACTCAGCTTCACATGTAGAAATGGCTACTGAACTTTGCTTCTTGCACTGCCAAGATACTAATCTACCTCCTAAGAATTGACATCCTCCGGTCGTAGATTTCCTATTTTGATTGCATCCTCCATAATCCGAATCAGTATATGCTACTAGATCTAAGTCTCCATCAATTGGATACCAAAGTCCCAGCTTCGGTTGCCTTTTGAGGTAACGGAAGATTCGTTTAACAGCCTGCATATGTGACTCTTTCGGATTAGCCTGATATCTTGCACATAAACAAACAGCAAACATAATGTCAGGTCTAGAGGCAGTCAAATACATTAGTGATCCAATCATGGCCCTATATAAAGTAGGATCCACATCCTGATCACTCGATGTATCCGGACCTAGTTTGTGATTAACTGGAATCGGAGTATTGTAGACTTTACTGTCATCCATCTTAAATCTTTCTAATAACTCATAAACATATTTAGATTGATGAATAAAGAAGTCATCCTTCTTTTGGTCAACTTGTAACCCTAAGAAGAATTTCAACTCTCCCATTGCAGACATATCAAACCTTTTTCTCATGACTTTCTCAAATTCTTGACACATCTTTTCATCAGAAGATCCAAAGATAATATCATCAACATAAACTTGTACTAATAGAAAGTCTTTATTGTTCCATTTTACAAACAATGTACTATCAATTGCTCCTCTTGTAAATCCATTATCAAGTAGATACGTTGATAGTGTTGCATACCACATCCTTGGTGCTTGATGTAATCCATATAGAGCCTTATTCAAATGATATACTCTATCTGGATACTCATGATCAGCAAACCCTGGAGGTTGAGCAACATACACCAATTCTTCTACTTTGCCATACAAAAAGGCACTCTTAACATCCAACTGATAAACTTTTATATCATAGAATGACGCGAATGCTAAAAATACTCTAATTGCTTCTAGCCTAGCAACTGGTGCAAACACTTCATTGTAATCTATGCCTTCTTGTTGATTAAAACCTTGAACCACTAGACGTGCTTTATTGCGAGTAATGACTCCCTGGTCATCTCTCTTACACTTAAATACCCATCTAGTTCCAATTGGATATTCTCCCTTTGGTAGGTCAACCAACTCCCAAACTTGTAATTTTGAGAACTGTTGCAGTTCTTCCTGCATAGCTTCAACCCATGAGCTTTCTTTGAGAGCCATTTGCACATTTTTAGGCTCAACTTGTGAGATAAAGCATGAATATAGACATTGATTAGGAATCCCTGTCTCTTTCATAGCAGTATACAAGCTTTCTAAATCTTCAGAAGTACTAGCTTTAGATTGAGTCCTAGTCTGAACAGGAGTATTAATATCACCGATGATGTTTTCAACGGGATGATTCTTACTCATTCTTGTAACCGGTATAGGATCAACTATTAACTCATCTCCTAAGTTAGTACCAATCTCTTCTAATGAAGGCATTTCTTCTAAATTTCTGAAGAGATCTTTAAATGGTTCAAAGAAGTAAGCACATCATCAAACGTTGTTTGAAGATCCTTTTCAGAATCTTCTGTTTCTTGATACTTATCCTTTGAAAATTGTTGAGACCTACTTGAAGAAGTTTCATTTGAGTCATCTGATATCCTGATTCCAGATTTCGGAACACTCGATGTTGAAGACGGACCATTGTCCAGTTCTTCATTCAATAAGTGCTGAGAGATCTCTGAATCACTGACAAAGTCACTTATGGGAACCTTAAATGACTGAAAGAGATTTGAATAGTCAAATTGCCAATCTAATCCCTTATGCACAGCATGTACATAGCTCGTAACTTCAATGTTATAAACTATCTCCAGACGACTAGTGACCTTATTGAAAACCCTTTTATTTGGAGAATTAGGCATATAACCCAAGAAAAATCATTCGTCAGCCTTCTCACCAAATTTAGCTTGATTCCCAGTTTTCAATATTGTAAAAGCAACTCTAAAGGGTTCAAATCCTTTTAAGTTTGGTTTCTTATTGTTCAAAAGCTCATAACAAGTCTTATTATGCTTTTTAACCGTAAGAACTCTATTCAGAACATGACATGCTGTATTCACTGCTTCTGCCCAAAAGATGACCGGAAGCTTTGAATCTGCAAGCGTTGTTCTAGCAGCTTCAATCAACGTTCTGTTCTTCCTTTCAGCCACACCATTCTGTTGAGGTTCATATGGTGCACTGAATTGATGAATTATCCCTTTGCTTAAGCAATAGATATCTAACGTTGAATTCTTGAATTCAGTTCCATTATCACTACGAATACGCTTAACTCTCGTTTTGTATACATTTTCAATTTGATCTAAAAACTCAATTAGAATACCTGGAGTTTCATCCTTAGATCCTAAGAAAAATACCCACGAGAATCTAGAGTAGTCATCTGTGACAACTAGACAGTACCATTTGCCACCTATGCTTCTTTTGCTTATTGGGCCGAAGAGATCCATATGTAGCAAATCAAATGGAGAGGAGATTGAGTTTTCAGTCTTATATCGGTGTGGTTTCTTATGTTGCTTTCCTTTCATACAAGGAACACACTTATCCTCAGACTCGAAACGTTTTTGCGGTACACCCAAAACTAAACCATTTTTGGTTATGTAGTTCATTTTTCTCCAGTTTAGGTGTGCCATTCTCCTATGCCATAGTAGCGCGTCTGCTTCCGAAGCCTTGGATAATAAACATGTAGATATCATTGAAGAATTAGGAACACCCATGTTTATCGCATAGATGTCCTTCTTCCTTGGTGCCCTCATCAATATCCATTCTTCAGGAATTGTGAAGCCTGGCTTCAGGACTAAAGCCTCCTTTTCATTAAAATGAACTGGATGACCTTTATCGCAGACTTGGGAAACACTCACTAGGTTATGAGTTAGTTCTTCAACATAATTCACATCCTCTAGAGTTAAAGTTCCATTTGAAACTTTTCCTTTCCCAGTAATTACTCCTCCTTTGTCTCCTGCAAAATTTACTTTTTGCTTGAAACCTTCTCTGAAGTCCTTCAGTAGACTTCTTTCACCTGTCATGTGTCTTGAGCATCCACTGTCTACATACCACCAGCTGTCCTTGTTCACAGTCTGCTCCTACACATAACAAGTTGTACACAGTTAGTTATCAAGAGGGACCCAAGCCATTACGGTCTTGGTTTGTCCCTGATCATCTACAATCTGAACCTCCTTAAAGTAACCATAACTATTCCCATCGGGAGTCTTGGTAACCTTCACAGGAGTTTGAGATTGTTGATGATCTATAGTCTTGGGCCTGTGAGGAGAGTGAGTAGAAAACCTCCTAGGCACAAACTTAGTTCCCTGTGCACTCGAAGTAGAACCATTCTCAAATTGACTATGGTTTCTACTTGGGGTCCTAAACCTCGAATGTGTCTTATCTCTTGGCTTATTGAAAGTATTTTCGTTTATAGTATAAGCCCTTTTAGGTTTAGGTGGAGAGACACTATGATTACTATCTCTTTTTAGAATGTTTACAGGTTTGCTTCCTAATCCCGGTTTGGAGCCTAACCTATCTACAATCGAACTAGAAATAGTTGGTGTCTTTTCAGTATTCACTAACTTATGTGATGCTTCCAGCTTCTTATTTGGGCAACAAGAAGCTACGCATCCTTTTTGGTGACACTTGAAGCAAGACATCTGTTTACGTGACTTACTAGCTTTTGCATCCGCTACCGGATTTTTAGGCACTAAAGGTTCAATGACATGTTCTTTATTAACCACTTCATTAGTCTTAGTATCATTAATTACTCCACCCGGTACAAAATGTACTTTGGTGTGAGGAATTTTCTTACTATCATCAGATGAAGGGTTCTTAATAACACTCTTCTGTGCCTCTAACTTTTCCGGTTTATTAGTTTCCTTCGTCTCAGGGTTAACATCCGCCATTTCAATATCTACGGGAGTTTTAGTGTAATTTGAATTGAATGGGTGAGGCACATCATTATAACCTAAACCAGACATATCCTTCACACTACGATGAGCACCTAACATTTTATCCATTTCAGATGTTCTATAGCTCTCAAGCTTACGATTGTGAGCTACAAGTTTTGTTTTGCAATCAGCTAACTCCTTATCCTTATTAGCAATGGACAGATTCAAATCGTTTATGTTCATATAGAGACCGTCTATGATAATTAATTTCTCATTCACAGTATCTCTAAAAGCTATCTTGTCAGCCGCATCTACCTTAATCTTATCCTTTAAGGCTTGTTTATCATCACTTAACTTACATATATCTAACTTAGCTAGGTCAAGTTCAGTTCTTACAGCCTCACTGGATTTACTAAGTGTGCTAAGTTGAGATGACAGGGTATTATTAGTTTCAGTCAAAGTCTTATAGAAATCTGCATAAGCACTAACTTGGGACTGTAAACTAGAAACTAACTGACACAGATCAACAAGAGAGACAAGATCTAGGCATACCCATTTTTTATCAGTTTGCAGTTCAGCCATCTTAGCTACAAAATCTACGGGATCCAAATCTTCAGTTGAACCCAAGTCTAACACATCATCAACATTAGCTTTAACAGGAGTCTCGGGCACCTTTACTTCAAAAGATGGATCAGTGGGCATATAGGATAATGACTCAGCTTCAATCTCTTGATCGTCAATCTCAGCCATCAAAGCTTCCTCTGACTGAGTTTTCCAATCATAAGACCTATCTAGCTGTTTCACTACTAAGGCTTTGGAATGCAAAGTATTTCCCGAGCCTTGTTTCCCTTCACCAGTCTCTACCTTAGGTCTTTGGCATTCTCTAGCAAAGTGTCCGTAACTTTTACAGTTATAACACTTGACCTTGGTTTTATCAAACCCTGATCTGTTGCCAACAACCTTTCTTCCATTTTTCTTTAAGAAATTTTTAACTCTCCTTGACAGCAAAGCAAGTTGGTCCTGGAGATCTATTTCTTCAAGATAATCAGGATCTATCTGATCATAGTCTTCATCAAAAAGAATTGGATCATTAATCTTACAATCAATATAATTCTCATATGAAGCTACAAATGAAGCAAGAACAGACAGTTGCTGCTCAGCAGATTTCACACTCATAGGCATCTTTTGATGTTCTTGAGGTGACTTCTCAGAAGGTTTCCCTTTAGCTTCATTTCCGGATGATGTAATGAAACACAGTTCATCAGTTATCATTTCACCCTTTCCATCAGCATTACCAACAAACAAAGCAGTGGTCGAGCTGGATGAAGCAGTCGAGATAGAAGTTTTTCCATGATACAGTCCTGGATCCTGAACATGATCAGAATCAGTATCTTTCGACTTCTTAGTGAAATCATATCCTTTGAGCTTGTCAATGACCTGCTCAAGTGTCATGGTTGCATATCTGGTTTCATTGTCTGTAATCATCACACCATACATCTCCCATTTAGAAGGTAAAACCTCAAGAAACTTGTCGGTTTTCTCTACCTCCTCAATAGTGATTTCATGGTTTTCAATCTCAGATAACAAATGGTAGAAACGAGTAACATAAGCATCAAGAGTTTCTCCTTTAAAAGCTTTAAACAGAGTAAACTGCTTTTTCAGAAGCTTCTTCTTGCTTGCTTGTACTTGTGGACTTCCCTCACATCTTTTCTCAAGCGCTTCCCAGAGTGCTTTAGCAGTATGAAAAGATTTTAACTGATGATTAATTTCCTTAGATAAGCACATCTTGATACAAGAATGAGCTTTATTTTCATTCTCATAGTCTTTCTTTTGTTGTTCACTCATCAGATTATAGGATACCACAACAACAGCATTTTGAACAGTTTGGGTGTGTGTCGTGTATCCTCCTTTGATACACATCCAGATTGAGAGATTATGGAATCTACAGTAAGATTCAAACCTATCTCTCCAACTGTAATAGTCTTCAACACGTAACAACTTAGGTGAAGTATTAGATTTTCCAACCTCGTGCTCCATCTCAATCATTTTGCTAATGTCAGACATTTTAAGAGTTTCGGGAATTAACAATCAGAAAAATCAGAAAGTTCACTTTGCAGAAACTCGATTCGTAGGACAGGAACTCGGTTCGCAGGGGGAACTCAGTTCGCAGAAGAACTCGGTTCGCAGGGGGAACTCAGTTCGCAGAGGGGAACTCAGTTCGCAGAAGAACTCGGTTCGCAGGGGGAACTCAGTTCGCAGAGGGGAACTCAGTTCGCAGAAGAACTCAGTTCGCAGGGGGAACTCAGTTCACAGAGGGGAACTCAGTTCGCAGAATCGGCTGAAAAACCCTAAAATGAAAATTTTAGTTTTCTAATCGATTAAACCCTAAGATTTCGGTCGATTACGAAACTAAAAACTTCCAGAGACTGATTTTGATCGTTTTTACGAAGATTAATCGTAACAACAACCCTAAATCTATCGTTATTATCCAAATAACCTCGAACTAACTAAGTATTTAGCCCGAAAGCTCTGATACCAATTGTAAGTCCCTAGTACGTGGATCGATAACGAGGTTATCTTAGGTATTAAGGTGCGGAATTTCTCATACTTGGTTCACAATAAGTGAACAATTTGTTTCGCAAGATAATAGCGAATTGATTTATCAACAAGGTTTTGTATCGATTAATTAAAGTTAATCGATCAATACCTAACCTTATGACTGCTTAGAATAGTGTTTTTGTCCTCTGGAAATCGAATGGCCAAAAGTTCTTTTCGATTTAACCTATTATTGTATATATAGGTATCCATCTAATCTCACCTCGCAGATCGATGGACTCTGCGAGTCGAGTCATCTCGCAGCCCAGTCAAAGCCCAGAAACTGAACTCGCTTCGCTGATCTGCGAGCCCAGATCTCATCTCGCAGGATTAAGTTCTGCGACTTGAGATCTCATCTCACAGACTTTAGTTTGTAACATCGTATTCGATATTCATCTAACACTTTAACATACTAATATATTCAACGAATATTAATACCAAACTAATATCATTTACAAATCCAAATCAATTGTACAAACTTGATTACAATAATCACTAGTACTATTACAAGCTAGATCTGTTGTCACACATACATGTCCCAACAGAATGAGAGAGATATCGGTAGTGAAAACGTGACTTTTTACGCGATATCAGTGGACATTGAATAGTTCGGGATAGTAAGGATGGTATTGACGTTGTTGGAAAGCATAAGGGTCATAATGATATTGAAATTGAGGATCTAAACAACCTATGTTATTGATAAATGCCAAAATGTACTATATTGTAGTACTAGTTACTCCTTTGTTCAGTAGATTTCTTATGCATTTGATGTGAATAAGATACTTATTTCGTTCATATTTTCATTTAGAAGTTTAATTGCAGCCTGGATCAAAAAGAAATAGGAAACGAGCTTATTGCAAAGAAATGTTGCTAAGAGAATAAAATATTGGACAAGAGAAGATTGGATCGGAGTAAAAGATGATCAATTTATCGAAGCCAGAATATTAAATGTAGAAAAGTTTGGAAAAAGTTTTGAAATTCAATCCATACGCCGTATGGAAATCCATACGCCGTATGGATTAAAAAGGTGGAAGCCTGTCGCACCACCAAAACACGTGGCAGCGGAAGTGGGAGGTGTCACGGGGGTGCCGACCAAATTAAATATCACAACACAAAGATTGAAGCAAACGACCTCTACATGAGACGTTTGAAAAATAGTTACATTACCATAAGTTAAATGTTTACAAAAGCATCTGGAGTTCGCATGATATAAGCAGATTTACATAGTTATAACTATATATAGGAATGCAATTAAATCTCTTGTTTGAAAATATGCGACTCGAGCTATGCTTCCCAAAAGCATCCTACTGTCTTGTTTCCTGTAGGTAGTCCTACTGCGTCTGTAAACCTGAGAATACATACTAAAAGGGTCAACATAAAGTTGGTGAGTTCATAGGTTTAAACAGCTGAAAACATAAGTATGAAACACACGATTTCTTTTGCATTGCACGAATGCGAAAACAGTTGTAAAAAGTATCATGTTAACCTTTGTTATCTTTTGTTATCCTTGTTATCCTTTGTTTTCATTTGTTATCCTTTGCGTCATGAGCTCATAGTTCGAAGCTTAACCCTTGTTGTTGCCTCGACAAGTGTCTAATCCGGAACACTCGTTTAAACAAATAATACTGCGTCCGTTTGACCAGTTAGAGCAACCTAACCCGGACGGGGGTGTCAATCCCCGATAGATCTATCCAATAATATTCACGCTTCAAAATTAACGAATTACGATGTGCGAGGGCTTTGTTGGATTATGGTCTCACTCATGCGTTATCCTTGTTATCCTTTGTTTCCCATTGTTTATAAACAGTTGTATAAAAATAGTTGCACAACAACAGTTGTATAAAGCATGTATAAAGATATGTATAAAGACAGTTGTATAAAAATAGTTGCACAACAACAGTTGTATAAAGTATGTATAAAGACAGTTGTATAAAAATAGTTGCACAACAATAGTTGTATAAAACATGTATGTATGTATTCTCCCCCAAAACAATTTAAAACAAGTAAAAATGGGCTATGAAACTCACCAGAGTTAAGCAGGTAGCAAGCAATATCAAATATTAGCAAGTAGTGGGTGTTCTCGTTCCCGTGTGCAACCTCCTAACGCCCTAAACGTATGAGGTTGTATAAGTAGATGTCTCAAAAGACCATCTATAGCGATTGTATAAGTGGGGGTTAATGTCCACTTAATCCAATCGGGTAGGTGGGGGTTTTATGTCCACCTAAAGCTAGTTCATCAACTAGTATGTCCAAATAGTAGTTCAAGTTCGTTTATCAAAAACGTGTACGACCCGTTGGTGAAAGTTTGTAATAATAATTCGTTAAGACATTATCATTATGATGTTGTATCGTGTGCTTACAAAGCATGTTTATGTGTTATCGAGTTATATCGTATAAGTTTAGATGTTACATGAAGTTCAACACTTAGTGTGAAATCTAGTTTTAAAGTTTCTGTTTAGGCGTCACTTAGGGCGTCACTCAGGGCGTCACTTAGGGGCGTCACTTAGTTGGTTAGCGGCACTAGGTCAAGTGACGTTAAATGTGATTTTTAAGTTGGCAGCGTCACTTGGGGTAGTGACGCTATATGCAGCACTTGGTTCAGGCGTCACTAATGGTAAGTGACGCTATAGGCGTCACTTGAGTAAGTGTCGCTGGTAGGGCGGCACTTACGCCTGATCTAATTTTTAATTTTATATCCAATTGTTCTAAGTGTCGGTTTTCGTTCGGAAAACTTTCTAAAATTAGTTTTTGATCCAAGTTACTAATTAAGTCACCCAAACCCATTTTTGTTACCACTTTCCAAATATAGTAAGTTTTTCGAAAACGAGCCACTTTTGTTGACTTGGTCAAACTTACTCGGTTTGACCCGAAACTTTCACCCAACCCAAATATCAGTTTATAGGGTCTAAATATGTTGTCGGTTCATGTCGGAGTTCACCAAAAGTCTTAGACCCTATATGTTGTTGGTTTTCTAAAATTAGTTTTTGATCCAAGTTACTAATTAAGTCACCCAAACCCATTTTTGTTACCACTTTCCAAATATAGTAAGTTTTTCGAAAACGAGCCACTTTTGTTGACTTGGTCAAACTTACTCGGTTTGACCCGAAACTTTCACCCAACCCAAATATCAGTTTATAGGGTCTAAATATGTTGTCGGTTCATGTCGGAGTTCACCAAAAGTCTTGGTTTTTATAAAAGTCCGAAAACAGTCCATATTTATGTTTTTCGGTTTTGTCGGTTCACTTCCTCTATTTTTCTTAACTAGTTATATTCCGAGTTAGAGTCCACAATTTTTACCAGTTGTTCTACCATGTGTCTAGAGGTTAACTTAATTTTTCCAGTAATTATAGTGTCCATCTTTATAGGTATAAAATTTTATGGGTAGAACCATACTCAGTTTTCAAGCACATGCAGACCAGTCGCATAGATTCGTATTTATGTTAAAATCCGTAGATTTTTGGAAAGAGCCATAGAAGAACTTTTTGTAGATCTTTTCAATACTCAACTTTTAAAAAAAATGAATCTTCTAATTCTTTGTATAACTCAAGTTATGGTCGATTTACTAAACTGACTTTTCTGAGACAGATTATGTAAGTTTGAATATAATTTATAAAAACGATTTTTGTCAATGGTTTTGGACATAAACATGATAGATGAACTTTATAACATGTAAATAAACATTATGTAAGTAAAACTAATGAAGAGTTTAGGTGATTTATACCAACAAGATGAAGAACAAGTGATGATGAGGAAGATGATGCTCTTGAGCTTGAAAAACCCTAGCAAATGGTGGTGGTTGATGGTGATTTAGTGGTGGTGGTAATGGTGGTTCTTGGGTGGTTAAAGGGACTAAGTTTTCTGGAGTTTAGAGAGAGGAAGAGTGTGAGAGAGAATAGAGAGAAAGTGGAAATGGGTGGAGTGTAGAATGAGGAGTGAGGTGGAGTGTGGGATTGATATCCTTGCATGAAATTTGAATGGGGGAGGGGAATGGGCAGCAAAAAGGGGAGGAGAGGGGTGGCTGGTCGTTCTCATGGGCCCCACCAAGGGCATTATGGTCATTTTTCATTCCTAGCTTAATTTGTTGCGTTTTACGTTCGTTTACTCGCTCGGTTTGGTGTTAAACGTTTAATACGCGTTTTTAAGTAACGATTTAAGTTTCAATATTTTTATTTGAAGTATTTAATCTAAATACTTGAAAAACATTTATAAAAATGATTCGTTAAATTAGAAATCTCGATTTGCGCGTTCGTTGTACGGATTTTAAATCGCGTGACGTTTTATTTGGACGTTTTTAGTTATCGTTTAAAGATACGGTATATTAATTGATAACTTTTCACTAATTAATATATTTTAGATTCAAAAGTGTATTTTGAATTTCGTTCGATTTTCGGGCGCGTTCTGCGCGTTTTCGTTACGTTTGAGACGTTTTAATCGGAACGTCTAGGTTTTTCGGGTATTATTATTATATAATAATAATAATATATGATAAATAACTTCTAAAAATGGATTCAAGTTATTTATAAAAACGTTTTCACCAACGTCGTATTTTCTGTCGGACTCCGTCCGGTCGTTTTGCACAATTTCACCAAATTGCGTAAGCGTAATATAAATCAATTTCGGGGGTGTATATTCACATAAATATACAAATAGTTACAAGTAATTACTAGTATTTAGCCTAATACTAAACTAAACACACGTAATTAGGGTTTCTAGTAGGTTAATAAGTAACCCTAAATCGTCGGGTGTCACATTCTCCCCCTGTTAGGAGAATTTCGTCCCGAAATTTTCTCGAGGTGACGGTTTGTGTGGAGTCTGAGAGAAAGTAAGCGTGTGTTTCTAGCGTAAGTTTTTCTAACGGATTTAAAGTCGTTCGGTATCGATTAAGATTTGAAAGAGTCAGGTGATCGAAAAAAAACGTACCCGTAACAAAGTTATGGGTTCTGTCGGGCATTGTTGTTCAACTTCGGACATTCGTTCCTGAAATGCCCAGCGATTCCGCACTCGAAACAAGTTTTTGCCTTACAATCCTTGGTCTGGTGTCCATAACGTTTGCATTTGTTGCAGGGAGTACCACAGGGTCTATTGTGATGACGATTACAGCTGGAACAATAAGGCCGGTCTCCCTCATAACCTTTCTTTTCTCCGGGTCCTGTAGCATAGGCCTTGACAGTCTCTGGTCTCTTTGCTAATTGTTGTCCTGGGTTTTCGTTGTTGTTTCCATCGCGTTTCCTTTTGTTATCTCCGATGCTTTTCTCAGCGGGTGTACCATGACGGATAATCTGCGCCATGAGTTCATGTGCCATACGGACGGCACTTTGGATGGTTCCGGGTTTTGAAGAGGTTACATTTCCTTGGATTGATTCTGGTAGCCCCCAGATGTATCTTTCGATACGTTTGTATTCGGGGTCTACCATGGATGGACATAGGACAGCTAACTGGTGGAATCGAGTGGTGTAACTGGTGATGTCATTTCCTTGTACGGTGAGATTCTAGAATTCCTGCTCAAGTTGTTGTAATTGCTCACGGGGGCAATACTCTTCCCTGAGCATTTTCTTGAGTTCTTCCCAGGGAAGTTGATAGGCGACATCAATTCCCTGAGTCTGAGCATAAGAGTTCCACCAGGTGAGTGCACCTTCAGATAAGGTGCAGGTGGAGAATTTGACTTTGTCCTCCTCAGCACAGTTGCAGATTCGAAAAACAGATTCCATCTTTTCGATCCAACGTATAAGACCGATGGCTCCTTCGGCACCTTTGAAGTACAAGGGTTGGCAGTTCAAAAAGTCTTTATAGGAACATGGTTTTGGAGTAGATGTGTTATCAGGCATGCCTCCACCGCCCGGATTTTGTTGAGCAGCAAGGACTTGGGCTACGCTCTGTGCAATGACTTGAGCGATTTCGGCGTCGGTGTAAATATGTCGTCTTGGAGGCATGATGCTGAACAACAACGAACTGAGACATATAAGAGGGTTGCAAGAGGTTATGATATATCACATGTGTATATATAATGAGGTAATATACAACAGTGTTGAATGATAACAATAATTCATTAGATTGAAAAGTTGAATACAGGCTACGAGTTTCAAAAGACACAATTATAAGAATTACAAAAAGTGTCAGGAATGTTACATCCGGTCTAAATTTGAAAGTTTACGGAACATAATAAAGGATAATGAGTGGAGCACATCCCGCCTACGGGCGTATGCCGTACGACGGGTATTAGTTGTGATGTTAGAAATAGAGTTTGAGTAAGGGTTTGCTCGGGATGACCCGGCATTCCCTCGACGTCTTCGTACTACCCAGGCTTCATCGGTCATGTAGTAAAGAGGTTCAGGAGAGTTTGATGTCGTAGAGATGGGTAAGGGAGTGGTACCCTCAGTAGTGGATAGCGTTTGAGTTTCGTTGTTCAAGCTGGTTGATGATACATTAGAGGAGTTTGCCATTTCTGTGGCAAGGATTTTAGTGTACGAGAAGTTAAGGTTATATATAGAAATATAATAACCTAGCACATAAGCACGTATAGGGTTGGTCCCGTTTCTATCCTTGGTCAAAGTCTTCGAACGCATTCCCATTCACTATAACAATTTCAGGTATTGCATCAATTCTCCTTTAGTTGTACATAGTTGATCAGGCTATGTTAAATTAAATTCAAATGATACAATCGCTGAACCAGTCATAATAACAAGAATACTAACCTAATGGTTATAGTCTAGGTCACTAATGCAATCCTAGTTCGCTATAACCTTTGGCTCTGATACCAATCTGTCGCACCCCCAAAACACGTGGCAGCGGAAGTGGGAGGTGTCACGGGGGTGCCGACCAAATTAAATATCACAACACAAAGATTGAAGCAAACGACCTCTACATGAGACGTTTGAAAAATAGTTACATTACCATAAGTTAAATGTTTACAAAAGCATCTGGAGTTCGCATGATATAAGCAGATTTACATAGTTATAACTATATATAGGAATGCAATTAAATCTCTTGTTTGAAAATATGCGACTCGAGCTATGCTTCCCAAAAGCATCCTACTGTCTTGTTTCCTGTAGGTAGTCCTACTGCGTCTGTAAACCTGAGAATACATACTAAAAGGGTCAACATAAAGTTGGTGAGTTCATAGGTTTAAACAGCTAAAAACATAAGTATGAAACACACGATTTCTTTTGCATTGCACGAATGCGAAAACAGTTGTAAAAAGTATCATGTTAACCTTTGTTATCTTTTGTTATCCTTGTTATCCTTTGTTTTCATTTGTTATCCTTTGCGTCATGAGCTCATAGTTCGAAGCTTAACCCTTGTTGTTGCCTCGACAAGTGTCTAATCCGGAACACTCGTTTAAACAAATAATACTGCGTCCGTTTGACCAGTTAGAGCAACCTAACCCGGACGGGGGTGTCAATCCCCGATAGATCTATCCAATAATATTCACGCTTCAAAATTAACGAATTACGATGTGCGAGGGCTTTGTTGGATTATGGTCTCACTCATGCGTTATCCTTGTTATCCTTTGTTTCCCATTGTTTATAAACAGTTGTATAAAAATAGTTGCACAACAACAGTTGTATAAAGCATGTATAAAGATATGTATAAAGACAGTTGTATAAAAATAGTTGCACAACAACAGTTGTATAAAGTATGTATAAAGACAGTTGTATAAAAATAGTTGCACAACAATAGTTGTATAAAACATGTATGTATGTATTCTCCCCCAAAACAATTTAAAACAAGTAAAAATGGGCTATGAAACTCACCAGAGTTAAGCAGGTAGCAAGCAATATCAAATATTAGCAAGTAGTGGGTGTTCTCGTTCCCGTGTGCAACCTCCTAACGCCCTAAACGTATGAGGTTGTATAAGTAGATGTCTCAAAAGACCATCTATAGCGATTGTATAAGTGGGGGTTAATGTCCACTTAATCCAATCGGGTAGGTGGGGGTTTTATGTCCACCTAAAGCTAGTTCATCAACTAGTATGTCCAAATAGTAGTTCAAGTTCGTTTATCAAAAACGTGTACGACCCGTTGGTGAAAGTTTGTAATAATAATTCGTTAAGACATTATCATTATGATGTTGTATCGTGTGCTTACAAAGCATGTTTATGTGTTATCGAGTTATATCGTATAAGTTTAGATGTTACATGAAGTTCAACACTTAGTGTGAAATCTAGTTTTAAAGTTTCTGTTTAGGCGTCACTTAGGGCGTCACTCAGGGCGTCACTTAGGGGCGTCACTTAGTTGGTTAGCGGCACTAGGTCAAGTGACGTTAAATGTGATTTTTAAGTTGGCAGCGTCACTTGGGGTAGTGACGCTATATGCAGCACTTGGTTCAGGCGTCACTAATGGTAAGTGACGCTATAGGCGTCACTTGAGTAAGTGTCGCTGGTAGGGCGGCACTTACGCCTGATCTAATTTTTAATTTTATATCCAATTGTTCTAAGTGTCGGTTTTCGTTCGGAAAACTTTCTAAAATTAGTTTTTGATCCAAGTTACTAATTAAGTCACCCAAACCCATTTTTGTTACCACTTTCCAAATATAGTAAGTTTTTCGAAAACGAGCCACTTTTGTTGACTTGGTCAAACTTACTCGGTTTGACCCGAAACTTTCACCCAACCCAAATATCAGTTTATAGGGTCTAAATATGTTGTCGGTTCATGTCGGAGTTCACCAAAAGTCTTAGACCCTATATGTTGTTGGTTTTCTAAAATTAGTTTTTGATCCAAGTTACTAATTAAGTCACCCAAACCCATTTTTGTTACCACTTTCCAAATATAGTAAGTTTTTCGAAAACGAGCCACTTTTGTTGACTTGGTCAAACTTACTCGGTTTGACCCGAAACTTTCACCCAACCCAAATATCAGTTTATAGGGTCTAAATATGTTGTCGGTTCATGTCGGAGTTCACCAAAAGTCTTGGTTTTTATAAAAGTCCGAAAACAGTCCATATTTATGTTTTTCGGTTTTGTCGGTTCACTTCCTCTATTTTTCTTAACTAGTTATATTCCGAGTTAGAGTCCACAATTTTTACCAGTTGTTCTACCATGTGTCTAGAGGTTAACTTAATTTTTCCAGTAATTATAGTGTCCATCTTGATAGGTATAAAATTTTATGGGTAGAACCATACTCAGTTTTCAAGCACATGCAGACCAGTCGCATAGATTCGTATTTATGTTAAAATCCGTAGATTTTTGGAAAGAGCCATAGAAGAACTTTTTGTAGATCTTTTCAATACTCAACTTTTAAAAAAAAATGAATCTTCTAATTCTTTGTAGAACTCAAGTTATGGTCGATTTACTAAACTGACTTTTCTGAGACAGATTATGTAAGTTTGAATATAATTTATAAAAACGATTTTTGTCAATGGTTTTGGACATAAACATGATAGATGAACTTTATAACATGTAAATAAACATTATGTAAGTAAAACTAATGAAGAGTTTAGGTGATTTATACCAACAAGATGAAGAACAAGTGATGATGAGGAAGATGATGCTCTTGAGCTTGAAAAACCCTAGCAAATGGTGGTGGTTGATGGTGATTTAGTGGTGGTGGTAATGGTGGTTCTTGGGTGGTTAAAGGGACTAAGTTTTCTGGAGTTTAGAGAGAGGAAGAGTGTGAGAGAGAATAGAGAGAAAGTGGAAATGGGTGGAGTGTAGAATGAGGAGTGAGGTGGAGTGTGGGATTGATATCCTTGCATGAAATTTGAATGGGGGAGGGGAATGGGCAGCAAAAAGGGGAGGAGAGGGGTGGCTGGTCGTTCTCATGGGCCCCACCAAGGGCATTATGGTCATTTTTCATTCCTAGCTTAATTTGTTGCGTTTTACGTTCGTTTACTCGCTCGGTTTGGTGTTAAACGTTTAATACGCGTTTTTAAGTAACGATTTAAGTTTCAATATTTTTATTTGAAGTATTTAATCTAAATACTTGAAAAACATTTATAAAAATAATTCGTTAAATTAGAAATCTCGATTTGCGCGTTCGTTGTACGGATTTTAAATCGCGTGACGTTTTATTTGGACGTTTTTAGTTATCGTTTAAAGATACGGTATATTAATTGATAACTTTTCACTAATTAATATATTTTAGATTCAAAAGTGTATTTTGAATTTCGTTCGATTGTCGGGCGCGTTCTGCGCGTTTTCGTTACGTTTGAGACGTTTTAATCGGAACGTCTAGGTTTTTCGGGTATTATTATATAATAATAATAATAATATATGATAAATAACTTCTAAAAATGGATTCAAGTTATTTATAAAAACGTTTTCACCAACGTCGTATTTTCTGTCGGACTCCGTCCGGTCGTTTTGCACAATTTCACCAAATTGCGTAAGCGTAATATAAATCAATTTCGGGGGTGTATATTCACATAAATATACAAATAGTTACAAGTAATTACTAGTATTTAGCCTAATACTAAACTAAACACACGTAATTAGGGTTTCTAGTAGGTTAATAAGTAACCCTAAATCGTCGGGTGTCACAAAGCCCAATATAACGCGGAGTTGGGCCGGCCTTGTTTTCAATCCTTACGCCATATGGATTATTCATACCCCGTATGGATTGATTTTCCATATTTGGTCAAAACACCTAATTTGCCTCATTTTTTGATAACTTCTACCACAAACCCTAGGCCGACAAAAGCAAGTTCCAGAGGCATTTTAATGGAGATTTGGAGGCACAAGAAGGCTAGGATTTATGCCAATTGATCCTACTTCATGTGGTTCACGATTCGGTTTGCGTACCATCTTCCGATTTCAATTCAACATGTCTATGTGTTTTGTTTTGAGATTATGAATCTGATTTTGTATAATTGAATCATGAATTAGACTTATTGTTAATTGTTTAGTTTAATAACCATTGATTATGAATGTTTGAAAGTTATAATTGTGTTTTGAATCAATTGACTGATTAAAGATTGTTACGTTGTCTGTAGAACCTTGTTTATTGGTGATAATTAATTGCTACTTAACGTAATCAATAAGATTATTGAGATTGAGTTCCTTTGATACTATTGATTATTGATGATTATGAATTTAGGTTTATGATCATTGCTAAATATATTGAGTTTGATAGGTTAAGAGCATAGTTATTAATTAATCTAACATGAATGAGCTAATAAGAGATTATTAGTAGGTATTGTTGAGTCATACCGCGAAGATTAATTGTAACAAGTCGTGTACTTAATGCACAATCTAGGGAAAAACACGCAATAGAGCAACATTCTTGCGACATCGGATCGATGTTTAATGTGGGACCCTAGGTTGTAGATATTAGTTAGACCCGGAACGTTAGCTAATATATATTTAACTTAGATTCTTTGGTTAGTAACTAAGTTAATATAAAAGAAATCACAATCAGACAATCAAAGCACATGAACTGGATAATATGAATCTGAGTAGAAGACTCTAAG
Organism: Pseudognaphalium luteoalbum; assembly: GCA_963422505.1. Lineage (NCBI taxonomy): Eukaryota > Viridiplantae > Streptophyta > Magnoliopsida > Asterales > Asteraceae > Pseudognaphalium > Pseudognaphalium luteoalbum. Next base: position 51,179,448 of record OY730195.1, on the reverse strand, counting down.
CAATTAGATGTCTATCTGCGATTGTTTATCTGTTACTCTTATCTTGTTTTATGTTGTTTGGTTTAGTTAATTAGTTCATCTTGAACATTCGTACGGAACTAAAATGTAACCCCTATTTTACTGCTTTATCAATAATTCTAATTTAACTGAATAATATTGTTCATGTGTTTCTGTGTTCGACCTGGACTTACCATAGCTATACTATTCTGATCGGGTATTCTTGCCTGCTTGTGTGATAGTAGTGATTGGTATATCATGTACTTTATAAATAATAAAACTAGACGCTTTCACACACATCAAGTTTTTGGCGCCGCTGCTGGGGAACACTTATGATGTTCTATCGGGGAACGGGTGCTTATTCGATTAAGTTGGAAACTATATATAAAAAAAATATTATTAAAAATAAAATAAAAATTATATATAAAAAAAATGTTTTGTATAAAATTGTTTATATGTTAATTATATGTATATGCTTGTTATATAGTTTAATATTTAATGGAGCGAAGATTTTGAATTTGGTTTGCACAGACTCTCAACCGGTGGTCATGCGCACCAGCCGACGGTTGGAAGGGCTGTTTTTGCAACAAGATTCTGTTGTCTGCTCTGTTTGTTAATAAGTAGTTTTAACTTTTAGTTATTTTATATTTTGTTTTTTTTGTTCTACTTTTTATTTTCTTGTTTTTGTTTGCAATTTTGAACTTTGTGGGTGTGTTCCCTGGAAACCCTCACGAGACAATAGCTCGTCCACTCGGAATACCGAGGGGTTTAAAGGCTTGTTGCATATGCTAAATGCAATCGTGATGCCTACGAAAGTGTGCTGTTGTATATTTTCATAATCAGATCAAGAATTTTTCTTCAAGATCATGGGAGTTTTCTGTTTACTTCTTTTCTATTCCCTATTTTACGATTCCTTATTTTGCAATGAGGACATTGCTTTATTTTAAGTGGGGGATGGGGGAAAAGAAGTTTGATTGTCCTGAGTTATAAATCGATAAATATTGGTAGACTAAAGGTATAAGGCATTCTATGTTAGTCATTTTTCAACCCAAATTTTTTCAACCCAAATTTTTCTTTTAAGCATTTATTCTCTTTAAGTTTAGAAAATCTTGTAACAAATCTGGGAAATTCAAAGAACAAATTGAACTTAAATTAGATAGTTCATCATGTGATGTATCGATAGGAAATCTATGTATAAGTTGTTGAGCTATTAAATAAAATTAATGTAAGAAGTAGGCGATATTCCAAGAGGAACTTTAGCAATGTATGACTTTAGTCTTAATTCTTATATATGATAGCGTGCGATATGCCATAATTTTGGAATTTAATTAATATCATTTGGGGATATACTGGGTGTTGTTTGCTCTGTTGTACGTAAGTACAACCCTGGTCTCCGCTAGTATATTTAATGAAAAAGAGCAAAAAGAGTTTAAACAAACTCAAGATTTTAAAATGTAGTCAAATTATGTTGCTTTGTTGTACTGAGGTACAGACGTGCCACCAATGGTTTGACTAAAAAGTTATTATGCTAAACCAAAGTCAAGTTATGTCACTCTGTTGTGTTGAGGCACAAACCTATCACCAATATCTTGACTTGAAAAATGATTATTTTAATTGGATATCCATAATATGTGTAATATAGCACGTTATAAGTATGAGGGTATTTTGCTATTGTAAATCAAGGGTAAAGTTGCTAGAATAATGATAAGTCAGGCTCAATTAACTAAGTATAGATTGTTTAGGTGGACAACAATATCGGTAATCATTGTGAGCCATCTTGTATACATAATAATAATGCATGAGAAAATTGGATTTCCTAGAAGAGTTTCTTGATAGCTAAATCTTAATGTTGAATTATTTTTAAGTTAAAAATTTGGTTTGCGTAATACTAGCTTGTATGTAAGTCCCTATGCACCATTGTCTGCTCACTAAATTTTGTCGTTTATAAGTTTTAAATCGATAGTCTACTTGAGGACAAGTAGAATTCAAGTGAGGGATGTTTGATAAACGCCAAAATGTACTATATTGTAGTACTAATTACTCCTATGTTCAGTAGATTTCTTATGCATTTGATGTGAATAAGATACTTATTTCATTCATATTTGCATTTAGAAGTTTAATTGCAGCCTGGATCGAAAAGAAATAGGAAACGAGCTTATTGCGAAGAAATGTTTCTAAGAGAATAAAACATTGGACAAGAGAATATTGGATCGGAGTAAAAGATGATCAATTTGTCGAAGCCGGGAGATAAATGTAGAAAAGTTTGGAAAAAGTCCTGAAATTCAATCCATATGCCGTATGAAAATCCATACGCCGTATGGATTAAAAAGGTGGAGGCCCAATATAACGCGGAGTTGGGCCGGCCTTGTTTTTCAATCCATACGCCGTATGAATTATTCATACGCCGTATGGATTAATTTTCCAGATTAGGTTAAAAAACCTAATTTGCCTCATTTTATGATAACTTCTACCACAAACCCTAGGCCGACAAAAGCAAGTTCCAGAGGCATTTTAATGGAGATTTGGAGGCACAAGAAGGCTAGGATTTATGCCAATTGATCCTACTTCATGTGGTTCACGATTCGGTTTGCGTATCATCTTCCGATTTCAATTCAACATGTCTATGTGTTTTGTTTTGAGATTATGAATCTGATTTTGTATAATTGAATTATGAATTAGACTTATTGTTAATTGTTTAGTTTAATAACCATTGATTATGAATGTTTGAAAGTTATAATTGTGTTTTGAATCAATTGACTGATTGAAGATTGTTATGTTGTCTGTAGAACCTTGTTTATTGGTGATAATTAATTGCTACTTAACGTAATCAATAAGATTATTGAGATTGAGTTCCTTTGATACTATTGATTATTGATGATTATGAATTTAGGTTTATGATCATTGCTAAATATATTGAGTTTGATAGGTTAAGAGCATAGTTATTAATTAATCTAACATGAATGAGCTAATAAGAGATTATTAGTAGGTATTGTTGAGTCATACCGCGAAGATTAATTGTAACAAGTCGTGTACTTAATGCACAATCTAGGGAAAAACACGCAATAGAGCAACATTCTTGCGACATCGGATCGATGTTTAATGTGGGACCCTAGGTTGTAGATATTAGTTGGACCCGGAACGTTAGCTAATATATATTTAACTTGGATTCTTTGGTTAGTAACTAAGTTAATATAAAAGAAATCACAATCAGACAATCAAAGCATATGAACTGGATAATATGAATCTGAGTGGAAGACTCTAAGCAATTACATGTCTCACTAGTACAGATCTGCGATTTGGTCACACCAGAAAAGCATGACTAAAACCATATGGTCACACTCGTTTTTTCACCTTGTGTGTGACTAAAGGTCGCACCACCAAAGGGGTCCATACGGTCACACTAGCTGGTTAGTGGTCGTATCCATTTAAAAAGAGTAACCAAAACCATAAAATGTGTGACCATAAGCTCTTTAAAATCAAGTGAAAGTGTATTTTGTGTGACTATTTTCCATCCAATGGTCACTTGAGTTGTATGTTTGTGTGACCATTTGTAACATTTAGTCACACAACAAGTTCTTTATTTTGGGATTTGGTTACATAAATTTAAGTCAAATGTGACCAAAAGTGTTAATAAGTGTGACCATATGATCTTTAAAGTAAGGTAAACTTGTATTTTGTGTGACCATATGCTCATTAACGTCAAGTAAAACTTGTACTTTGTGTGACTATTGTTCATCCAATGGCCACCCTATTTTCATGTTTGTGTGACGTTATGTATCATTTAGTCACACAAGTAGTGATTTATTATGGGATTTGGTCACATAAAATTAAACCAAAAGTGGTCGTAGGTGATAATAAGTGTGACCATATGCTCTGTAATGTCAAGTAAACTTGTATTTTGTATGACTATTGTCCATCCAATGGCCACTTTATTTTCATGTTTGTGTGACGATTTGTATCATTTAGTCACACAAGTACTGATTTATTATGGGATTTGGTCACATAAAATTAAACCAAAAGTGGCCGTAGGTGATAATAAGTGTGACCATATGCTCTGTAATGTCAAGTAAACTTGTATTTTGTGTGACTATTGTCCATCCAATGGCCACTTTATTTTCATGTTTGTGTGACGATTTGTATCATTTAGTCACACAAGTAGTGATTTATTATGGGATTTGGTCACATAAAATTAAACCAAAAGTGGCCGTAGGTGATAATAAGTGTGACCATATGCTCTGTAATGTCAAGTAAACTTGTATTTTGTGTGACTATTGTCCATCCAATGGCCACTTTATTTTCATGTTTGTGTGACGATTTGTATCATTTAGTCACACAAGTACTGATTTATTATGGGATTTGGTCACATAAAATTAAACCAAAAGTGGCCGTAGGTGATAATAAGTGTGACCATATGCTCTGTAATGTCAAGTAAACTTGTATTTTGTGTGACTATTGTCCATCCAATGGCCACTTTATTTTCATGTTTGTGTGACGATTTGTATCATTTAGTCACACAAGTACTGATTTATTATGGGATTTGGTCACATAAAATTAAACAAAAAGTGGCCGTATGTGATAATAAGTGTGACCATATGCTCACCCAATGGCCACCTGATTTGTATTTTGTGTGGCGTTTTGCACTATTCAGTCACACACAACTTATGTAACAAACAGTGGTCAAAGTGTGTGACCATATTACGTGTGTGCATCTTTTAGTTACATATAAAAAATCAAATAGACGTGTAACAATTTGAATTAGTATATATAACACCACAAATAAAAATTGGAATGTACATAATTAATTAATATTGTAAAAGTTGGATCGGAATGTACATGATCAAAATCGACTAATTACTAACATCACAGTTGTAACGACTTTTTACTCTTGATCAGTTTGGTCTTCACTTGCTTTACCATGGAATCACTAGACACAAAACATTTGCGCCTTTTCGTTGATATATCTCGTACAGTTCTGTTCTCATCATGATCAGCTGACTTTTGTAGATAAGTAGGTGGTGGTGTTACCTGTACAAGAAACAAGGCGGCGCATATGTATCAAAATCTAAATAAAATTTGAAGAACTATATGTATCAATAGTAAGATATATAAAAACGTGTACTATATATGTACCTCCTCATCAATAATCACTTCATCCTTTGGCCACGCACAATAACCACCTTCTACATCCTTAACTGTTTTGACACCATTGTTTGCATTGTCTGGAATAAAAGCAGCATCCACTAACGATTTATCAACAGACACTTTGTAGCAATCGTTTGGAAGTGTTCTGTTATGAAGCTTTATTTTTTCATTTGACACCCAGACAGTACCCAACGCAATGACGTTTGCCTTCTTTAAGTGCCACAGTTTACACTTGTAAAACTAAAGAAAATGATATAACAACAATTATTACGTGTGTATATATATGTATGTGTGTGTGTATGCATTGTAATTTGATTAAACCGAATAATATATGAACATTTAGGATTACATTACCTCCACCTGCGGTGTTGTTGGAGGCGGATTCTTTTGCGATTCCGACTGTTTTGGTCGTTGGGACGTGTTGTCATCTTGTGAATCTTGCGGCCTGTTTGACTGCTCAACAGATTTATAACAAATTTCCTATATAATACTCGGTAAATATCAAGTATGTAATATGTAAAATTATTAAACCACAGTGAGAAATACTGAAATCAAATTAACTCTAATGTTTTAACACTTACACTTGATTCTGTTGGCTTTTCCAAACTTGCAAGTCCATAATTAGACTTGCGAGAGCTGTCATCCTTCCCACAAACAACATCACTTAAGGCAGTATTTACGCCCTCCTGATCAGGATGGGTAGCTATATCCACGGTAGGAGACGACACCTGCAATATAAATCAAGAAATACATTTGTCAGCAACCATGTTATTAAAGAATAAAATGTATGCATAAGTAAAACAATGAAAACCTTTCCTGTAATGCTGGTACTGTAGGTGTCAATGCATCCAACCGACTCTTAAGTTCGATAACCATTGCCTGTGTATCTGTCACTTGGTTGGACAACGTCGACACTAATTTATCTTTGTCTTCATTTTTACATTTCTCGGCTGCAAGTTCCGCTTCAAGTGCTTTGAATCTCGCATCATCGTATGCTTTTCTGTTTTGGGGTAGATTAAAATACGTCTTGACTGTCACTCCGCCTCCCACTCCTCTGGCATATCCAGATTTTTCGGGACCAAGCACCTCTGTCAATCCGTCGCCATTGTCAACCTTTAAGGTTCCAGCTTTTATCTGCTCCTCAGCGGCTTCCTGCAGTAAAGATTTCATCAGGCAATTAATGTGTTTAATGCAAAACAAACATGAATTTATAAATGGAAAACTTCATGTCAAAATGCTTACTACTGCATTTGCCTTTTCTTTGGTTGTGTTGTCTTGAAATACCCCTTCTTTGTTTACCCTTCCTTTCACCCACAACAGAGCACGTGGGGGTTCTTCATGTTATTCAATAACTTTATCTTCGATCTTATAATTATCAAATACACATGCATGTAAAGTTAAACCAATTAATATATTAACTTAGACAATAAAAAACAGAAACAAATTACATTTAACACTTATTATATATACATGTAGTAATTAGAAACAAACATTCGCTTTGTAAATGTAAGTACCATTTTCTTTTTCACATATGTGTATCCACCACGTCCCATTGTATGCAGATAAAGAGACTTGGAGTGCGCCTCTTTTGCTGCACGTGACTTGCGCTTAGTTACAGAAGAACAAAATGATAATTAATTAGTTTATTTAGGCATAAATTTGCAAACTCAAAGCATATGAAAGCTATATTATGTATGGAGTTAAATATAAATGACCATCACTAACCTGGTAATTTTCCGTGCTCGTATACTCTACGAATGCGTCCCATTCCACGGATTTGACAATTGAACTGTATTTAAATAGGACTTCTTTTAGATTTGTAGGTGTGTGTAGGTTAGGCAGAATGTACTTGTCCCTCAATTTACTTCTGAAAGTCCGTAGATGCCCACCTAGACGATACATTATTTTCCCTTTGTATGTCTCCTCAAGGACAAAATATCGCTGCAATATTAGAATACTCAAGTGGATCAGAAACTGAAACTATAATTGTAACAAAACATCTTTATCTAATTAGGTTACCACGATCAATATACTAGATAGTAAACAGATTACATATACTAGATGTATATATATATATATATATATATGTATATATATATAATGTATTCTCAACATTCACGAGTTTGTTTAACAGCAATCTAATGTGGTTTTTTAACATTAACAAATTAATTAAATATATGTACTTGCATATAAAATATGTATCTATAGTGTATTCTCAGTATTAATTTTTTGATAAATTATAAAGGAAACTAAAGGGATCTGATCAATGTTTAAAACTTGCCGTGATTTCATCCCAAAGTTTTGCTCTTGATTCTGGATCGACCTTCTTCCATGTAAGAATCTTTAAGCCTATATGCTCACGCACCATGTCTCCCAAGAAACTTGCAAACACTGCGCTGTTATCCCCTGTGAGCCTGCCCATTGAATCGAAGGCTACATTGAGTTTTGATGCACCGGGTTTGTTAAACTTGTTGCGAAACTTAGCTAGCCTTGTGATTCCCCTTGGAGGAACTATTTTGATTGTTGAATCGGTGTTTTCACGGGCATCATGTTCTTCATCAGAAGATGAATCATACTCCTCTGATTCATACCTCTCATCTTCGTCGTTGCCATGATAAACATTATCGGCTGCTTTATCCATGAATCTTTAGTTGTTTAGGAGAGAGTAGTAAAAGATAATGTTTTGGTTAGTGTTTAATTTAGATCGGAATAATTGTGTAAAAACAGATTAATGATTATTTGGGTTGTGGTTTGTAGGCATTAACTATAATTATCGAATTTTTAGGAAGGTAAATGGTCACGACTAATTTAAAAATTTTCGCTAATTTAAAATTTAAAATTTTTCAGCCACAAATTTGGCTCCAAAAAAAAAAACAAAGAAAAGCAATAAACTTGTTCTATTGTTTTATATTTATTTTACGAAATATAACAAAAGCGATTCATATAGATTAGTGGTAAAGGTGGTGGATAAAGTTGTCTGTTGGTCGCGTGTTCAAGTCTTGCATGTTTCCTTCTTCTTTTTTTGTGTAAAGTGATCATGTTTCCAATACACACTCTGATACAATCAGTTTTGATTTCAAACCAACGAATTCAAATCAACATATATATATATATATATATATAGCAGCAAAAAATATGTACATAATTAACAAATTAAATTGTACCAAGTAACTGCCTAATTTTAATTCTAATCCCAAATGGCTACAAACTTGAGGTAACACGCGTCCCACAAACAAACGTTACAACAAAACAACCATTCACGCCTATTCAACCACGCATCGATTAATCTAACCCTGGATGCATGGTGGTGTGTACAACTAAGGAAGACAGGAAATTCCCTGTGGGTTAATCGCGTGTGATCAGACAGCAGTCTACTAACCTTGGTCACGCTTTCTACCACACCCCTACGACTTGCTGCCTTTGTGTATTGGTCATTCAGGAGACGCCTTGCTTCTGTTATACTTTCTCCACCTTCTGCCATCAGCATCATACCAAGGACAAGTGTAGCATCACTTTGTCCCAACTTCGCTGCCTACTAAAGCATTCCCTTTCCAGCCGCCTCATCGCCAAGATAAAACACCTTCACCTGATTAGCACACAAAACAAACATAAATATGTATGTAACAGAGTACCATGCATCAAAAAATTAAATTGATTGGAAGATAAGACGTACCACTCCATCTCTAAATAACATGTTCTGGTTTCCCTTTTCCCTCAATTGTGCTAGCAGCTCAAACTTAAGAAAGTGAAACGTAAGTGAAAAGATGGAATCAACTTCCATCCTCAGATACACCTCATCATTTTCCCCTGCTCGTGCAAAGGCTTTGCAACTATAATGTAGGTAATCAGGAAACCAAAGTAAACCCTCATAAATGGTAATTTCTTAAAAACTAAATTTTAAGATTGGATACAATTTAAATCTGATGAGCCCTATTAGATGCGATACGGTTATTTAAAATTCTACTTAATGAATCGCTAAAATAGGCAAACGCAATGTTATTTAAGTTGAATCTATAATGTGAACTACGGTTTGTAAACTTACAGCGTCTTGCACTTGAAAAGGTCGATTGCACTCGAAGCCCCCAAATGCGCTAATATCTTTGCGATCACTTCGTCCGGGAGATCAAATAGCGACAACCCGTGTTCCTTGCTTAGTCGGCGTTTCTTTGCAAGTTGGAATTCCATGATTTTGATCTTGCTTGTAGTTTTGGTTATGCTCTGTTTCAAGTTTTTTGGAAGTTGGTGCGCCGGGAACTAAAACGCCTGGTGATGATGCGTAATGACCACAGGCCGCCATTTTTGGTCTTATAGTCAATTACGGAAATACCCTAAAAAATAATAGGCTTCTTATTCTTTTAGTAAGGGTATTTATGTCAATAACATGTTTATTGTATATATTTAGACGTCTACATATATGGTAACAAGATAATTTATTTTTATACTTGATACAAAACTTAGGATAAGTGTTATTGTTCAATAAATGGTGAAATTAAACTTAGGATAAGTTGTATGATTCAATAAATGATGAAATAATTATATCCTAAGTTTAATAGTGACGTCTGTGATATTGGTAATAGCATATATCATATATTTCATTATTAAACTTAGGATCAGTTGTATGATTCAATAAATGATGAAATAATTATATCCTAAGTTTAATAGTGGCGTCTGTGATATTGGTAATAGCATATATCATATATTTCATTATTAAACTTAGGACCAGTTGTATGATTCAATAAATGATGAAATAATTATATCCTAAGTTTAATAGTAGCGTCTGTGATATTGGTAATAGCATATATCATATATTTTATTATTTAACTTAGGATAAGTTGTATGATTCAATAAATGATGAAATAGTTATATCCTAAGTTTAATAGTGGCGTCTGTGATATTGGTAATATCATATATCATATATTTCATTATTAAACTTAGGATAAGTTGTATGATTCAATAAATGATGAAATAATTATATCCTAAGTTTAATAGTGGCGTTTGTGATATTGGTAATATCATATATCATATATTTCATTATTAAACTTAGGATAAGTTGTATGATTCAATAAATGATGAAATAATTATATCATAAGTTTAATAGTGGCGTCTGTGATATTGGTAATAGCATATATCATATATTTCATTATTAAACTTAGGATCAGTTGTATGATTCAATAAATGATGAAATAATTTTATCCTAAGTTTAATAGTGGTGTCTGTGATATTGGTAATAACATATATCATATATTTCATTATTAAACTTAGGATCAGTTGTATGAAGGTGATCAGTTTTAAAGTGTTTGAAGGTGATCAGTTTTCTATAATTCCCCTAATTTACTTAATTAAAACCCTAATTATTTACAAAACAACACGCCGTACACAACTAATCTAAGATTCAAACCCTCCAATGGACAAGTCTTGGATGGGAACAAGCAGGATGAACAAACGTTATATAGATGGAGTAAAATCATTTATTGATTACGCGGTAGGCAACTTGGAGAAGACGACTAACATCGACCCTCTAGTAAATAAACATGTTCAGATCCCATGTCCATGTACCAAATGTTTAAATCATGTAATGCGTACAGTGGAGGAAGTGCATTTCCATTTATTCAGTAATGGCATTGATATAAGCTACACAAAGTGGACTAAACATGGAGAAAAGGATGATTCATCATCTAGTGCCGTGGAACATCATCACAATGGTGCAACAGATTTTGTTGACACCCAACAAACGGATTCTGATACAGACATTGCAACAGATGCCCCAGAAACAGTTGAAATGGTTAATGCTGCAAACGATAACTTTGATGATGAGGATCCGGATGACCAACTCAAGTTTCATGAACTACTTTCAGATGCAGAGAAGCCGCTTTACAAAGGATGTCCGTTCACAAAGTTGTCAGCAATTGTTCAACTACTAAACTTGAAAAGTAAGTATGGTTGTTCTGATAAGTTCTTTACTGAACTACTGGGATTGTTAAAAAAGATGCTACCTGATGATAATGAACTGCCGGAAAAAACTTACCAGGCAAATTTTTTTTTGAAATTAATGGGGTCAGGATACCAAAAGATAGATGTATGTATAAACAATTACCTTCTTTACTGGAAAGACGATGAGGAATCGACTGTGTGTAGAACTTGTGGGACATCAAGGTGGAAGCTGGATCAGAAGACAAATAAAGTGAAAGATAAAATTCCAGCAAAGGTAATGTGGTATTTCCCAATAATACCAAGATTGAAACGACTCTTTAGGATAGAAAATATTGCCGAAGAATTAAGATGGCACGCGACTAGGAGGGAAATAGATGGTGTGTTACGTCACCCTGCAGATTCACAGGCATGGCGTACCATAGATACAAAATTTCCTGAAATTGCAAAAGATCCAAGAAATCTAAGGCTAGGAATATCGGCTGATGGGGTTGACGTCAATAGAGGAAATAGGCATCACAGTGTGTGGCCAGTTTTAACTGTCATTTACAACCTTCCTCCATGGTTGTGTATGAAAAGAAAGTTTATATCGCTTTCTGTGTTGATTCCTGGATACCCGGGAAATGATATCGATGTTTTTTTGTAACCGTTGGTTGTTGATCTGCAAACCTTATTCGAGAAAGGGGTTGACACATATGATGCTTCCACAAAACAAGTCTTTAATCTACGTGCGGTTGTGTTATGGACAATAAATGATTACCCTGCACTCGGTACTTTATGTGGCTGCCCAACCAGTGGATACAAAGGTTGTGTAGTATGTGGGAAACAAACAGATTGTGTTAGACTTCCTGCATCATCCAAGCAGAGTTATGTTGGTTACAGAAGATATCTACCATATACACACGCGTTCAGAAAGCAAAGGAAAGCGTTCAATGGACAACAAGAATTCCGCCCGTCTCCAATTCCAATGACTGGGGAAGAAATATACAACAAGGTCAAACATATTGAAAATAAGTGGGGAAGGGTAAACCGACCAAACAATAAGGCATCAGGAAACCAGAAAGATGCGAGAGGCATAGGTGGGAAGATACAAAAGCACAAAAGGAAAAGAGGAACTCAAGATGGTAGTTCAAGCCAGATAGATCAAGGTGATGCGTACTGGAAGAAATTCAACATTTGGTATCGAAAGCTTAAGTATTGGAGGCATAATGAAGTTAACCATTGTAATTGATTTCATGCATATAGAAAAGAATGTTGGTGAGAGTCTAGTCGGAACTTTGCTAAATGTTCCAGGAAAGACGAAAGATGGAGAGAATGCTCGATTGGATCTGAAAGAGTTGGGGATAGATAAACCAGAGTTGTTTGCTAGGAAAGAAGGAGACAAAACAATACTACCTCCAGCAGGTTACACATTAACGAATGCCAAGAAAGACATCTTTTGTGAAACGTTATACAACATCAGAGTACCTCAAGGCTATTGTTCAAATTTCTCATCTTTAGTCAGCCTAAAATACAGGAAGCTCATCGGCCTTAAATCACATGACTATCACATGCTAATGCAAGAGTTTTTGCCCATTGCAATACGGTCAATCATGGACCAACCCACACGATATGCTATCATCAGGTTTTGTTTTTTTTTTAAATCGATATGTAGCAAAGAAATAGTATTGGATGAACTAGATAAGATGCAAGAAGAACTTTGTGTCACACTCTGCCTGCTCGAAAAGTTCTTTCCTCCGTCATTTTTTGATATTATGGTCCATTTGACTGTGCACCTAACTAGGGAGGTAAGATTATGTGGTCCGGTATGCTTTCGTTGGATGTATCCCTTCGAACGCTGTATGAAGGTTATTAAAGGACATGTTCGAAACAGAAATAAACCAGAAGGATGCATTGCTGAGGAGACTATTGCAGAAGAAACAATAGAGTTTTTCGCAGAATATAAAAAATCCATGAAAACTATTGGTATCCCACATGATGAACATGAAACTGATGAAAACAATGAGGACGAAAAGCCACTGTCGGCAGGCAAATCAAGTGGTGTTTCTGCAGAACTCCTTCAGAAAGCGCATTTGTATGTAATACAAAACACAGATGAAATTCTACCCTATATCGAGTAAGTATTACTAACACATGTCTGTTTAGTTACTTAAATTGTTGCAACAAACATAATAAGCAGACACCTTGTTTCAGGCGACACAAGCAGGTTTTAGAAACACAAAACCCGAGTATGTGAAAAGCGTTGCTGCAGAATGAGCACATTATATCTTTTGGTACCTGGTTACGCGAAGAGGTAATTAATTATTTTTTGTAACTGCTTGTTTGTTGAACCTTCAATTTGAAGCTCATTTGTATATACTTGTAATGATATTCAGGTTGCCAGAGAATTAGCTATCTCCAAAGAAACTGTATTAGAAACCGTAAGGTGGATTTCACATGGACCACGCGCCACCATAGTGAAATACAGTGCATACAACATCAATGGGTATACATTTCATACTAAATGTACTGAAGGTAACGTTAACCAAAACAGTGGGGTTAGTGTTGTGATAGAAGATATGCACATATCCAAAGGAGTAGCAACCACAAGACGCAAATTGTATTATGGGGTTTTGCAAGAGATATGGGTACTAGATTACCGTTTCAGGCGGCAACTCCCTATTTTCAAATGTGATTGGGTTAACCATCGGAATGGTGCGGTCAAACGCGATACTAAGCTTGGTTATACATTGGTTGACCTGAATAATTTAGGCCACGAGGTTGATCCGTTCATATTAGCCTCACAAGCACGACAAGTGTTTTATGTGAAAGACCAGGCAAGTAGAAATTATATTGTCTTGAACACACCTCCCAAGAATTACAGAGATACATATGATGAAATCGATGAGGAATTTAGTACCGTCATTCACCCGCACAATGATAACATTTTGCCACGGGTGGATCCACGTGACTTGGGTAATGAATCACGAGATGATTACTATCGAACCGACAGTGGAGGTATTGTTATAAAATCCAAGTGACCGCACCATGTCATGCCGGAATACTAGCTATATAATTGTAATACATTAGCCTTGTAAATTACTTTTTAATTATTTTATGGAATGTTTATTTGTATCTTAATTTCTAGGATTTAAACAATGATTATTTGTATCTTAATTTCCATGACTTAAACGTGACCATAAACATCATTTGGTTACACATTTGTGAAATGGTGTGGCTATTGTAAAGCCATATGTGTGACCATATGTATCTGGTTTTGGCTACTCTGAAATCATGTGTGACAAACTCAACTACATGATTTAGTCACATAAACAGTTACTTCAAGTGACCATATAGTGGCATATGATTTAGACACACAAAATAACATTGTATGTGACCAATATAAAACTTAGTGATAATTGATGTCAATTTTGGCCTAAAAAATAGCCACATGAATATTTCACAAAGTGACTGTTGTGAATATATTCGTCACATAAAATCAACTTAAACGTGACCATAAACATCATTTGGTTACACATTTGTGAAATGGTGTGGCTATTGTAAAGCCATATGTGTGACCATATGTACCTGGTTTTGCCTACACTGAAATCATGTGTGACAAACTCAACTACATGATTTAGTCACATAAACAGTTACTTCAAGTGACCATATAGTGGCATATGATTTAGACACACAAAATAACATTGTATGTGACCAATATAAAACTTAGTGATAATTGATGTCAATTTTGGCCTAAAAAATAGCCACATGAATATTTCACAAAGTGACTGTTGTGAATATATTCGTCACATAAAATCAACTTAAACGTGACCATAAACATCATTTGGTTACACATTTGTGAAATGGTGTGGCTATTGTAAAGCCATATGTGTGACCATATGTACCTGGTTTTGCCTACACTGAAATCATGTGTGACAAACTCGACTACATGATTTAGTCACATAAACAGTTACTTCAAGTGACCATATAGCGGCATATGATTTAGACACACAAAATAACATTGTATGTGACCAATATAAAACTTAGTGATAATTGATGTCAATTTTGACTCTAAAAAATAGCCACATGAATATTTCACAAAGTGACTGTTGTGAATATATGCGTCACACAAAAATCAACTTAAACGTGACCATAAACATCATTTGGTTACACATTTGTGAAATGGTGTGGCTATTCTAAAGCCATATGTGTGACCACTGGCTTTTCCACATTCTAACACACACTGCACATATGGTCACATAAAAAGTTATGTGACCATATGTTCCTGATTTTGGTTACACTTGTATTATGTGTGACAAACTCGACTACATGATTTAGTCACATTAACAATTGCTTCATGTGACCATACGGTGGCATTTGGTCACAGTGTTTAAGAGTGTGACAAAGATTCGTCACGTTTAATCTGTATAATGTGACTAATTCATCGAACTTACTCTTCATTTGTCACGCATTCCAAATTCATATGTGACTAACTAATCAGCAAAAAAATAGCAGATCCCTTTCGCCACATAAATGTTCGAACGTGTGTGACTAAATAATAACGTGAATTTTATTTTCGTACATATAGTCACACAAATGTTCGAATGTGTGACAATCTAATTTCGAGCATGTGTGACCAAAGCCTCATTTTGTACTAGTGTCTATCTCCGATTGTTTATCTGTTCCTCTTATCTTGTTTTATGTTATTTGGTTTAGTTAATTAGTTCATCTTGAACGTTCGTACGGAACTAAAATGTAACCCCTATTTTACTGCTTTATCAATAATTCTAATTTAACTGAATAATATCGTTCATGTGTTCGTGTTCGACATGGACTTACCATAGCTATACTATTCCGATCGGGTATTCTTGCCTGGTTGTGTGATAGTAGTGATTGGTATATTCTGTACTTTATAAATCATAAAACTAGACGCTTTCACACGCATCAGTTATCTATGTGGGCATCACTCCTACGTCTATCTTCAATTAAATTAATAAGATTTTCTAATTGATCACTTAGTTGCTGTAGAGTTGCCATTACCCAAGTTATCTGTAAAGACAACACACAAAGAAGTTTTAAGAATTAAAGCGGGGTTGAGAAGGGAAATTTAATCTAAATTGGGCTAAGCTAAGGTAATCTAATCTAACTATACTAATCTATGGCAGAAATAACTTCTGACAAGGATGGTGAATACCAAGTCAGAAGGATTGCTTAAATACTACTTTATCTAATCTGGCTCCGAATTGTACTACCGTCCCCGACAGCGGGGTGCAGGAATAGGCGACAGTCCACAATTTATCCACTGACCTTTCTTTAACACATACAAGATATCTAAGCCGGGAAAAGCATTTAAGATTTAAGACATGTGGTGACTGTTAACATATACATTAAAAGTTATGATTGAGTTCGGCGTTATTCGGCTGTGATACAATCTTCAACCTACAGGTTTCCCACTGCTTCCACGTACATGTAACCCACATAAAGTGTATCCAATGTTATACAGTGTCATCACCTGTTTTATGGTCTTTCCTGGATCACAGACTATACCAGGATGTAATACAACATTCATCCTACGGCCTCTCCATGGCTTACACGTGTTTGTACTCCACCAGAGGTGTTTCCAACGCTATACCGGATACTCAGTCATTTTAGGGTTTTCCCTGGATTACATACTTTATGGCCATCTAAACTCAATATATCTAAGTTTGTATTACAGTAAAACCATCTATGATAGCTAAACAACCCGTTCACTTCATATTCAATCTTAATAAATCCCTGATTAATTCACGGTGTACTATACGATAGGTTAGACAGTATTTTCACAGCTTCAGAATCAGACCATGTTTATTTTTAGAAAACATAGATAGGTAATTATCGTTTGATCAATGGTTCATGAATCCTTTGTCATAAAGGTTTTAACCACGTTTATTGGAGGAAAGGTGATAGTTTAGTTATAAATCATAAATGTATAGTTAAACAGTAACCGAGTTTTCCATCGTATATTTAAAGTAACATCACCACTACTATCTAAATCATGGCAAACATACAAGCAACTACTCACAATGCATAGAAATAAACATTTCTAACATTAATAAATCACATACATCAAATAAGAACAATATGACAAATTAATAATAGAAAGGATAGAAAATACCGATATGAATTGCGAGCAGAATAACACTTGTATTTCTCTTCATATAATATCCAAGTATTACATAAGCTAGTCTCTACTAACTACATAATTAATCTAAAAGAAAATGGAAAGTTTCCCTCCCTAATCATCTCAATATTCCAAGTGTTTAAAACCCTAGCAAGAAACTAGAGAGAATAACTAGAGAGAACCTAGAGAGAGAGAGTATTTCCAAAGAGAGAGAGAGAAGAAATGGGAATGAGGGATGAAGGGAGGTGTGTTGCAGAATGAGGAGAAGCCTTCAATTTATAGGGAAAGACTTGAAGTTGAGGTACCACCCTTTAAGCACAAGAAATAAGCCATAAAGCGCAAACGGGGGATAGCAAGCACCGGGGAGTGAGGGGTGTCAAATGGCCCCTAGGTACCAATTACAAAGGTAAAACAAGAAACAAATGGCCCTCTAGGGGCCATATACGGACCTTAGGGTACCGTATACGGATCTTAGGGTACCGTATGCGGCCTTAGGGGTGGTGGTGGTTGTTTCAGCCTTTGTTTGCTCCGTGCGTTGCTTGTTTCGCCTGTATCTTTTTCATTCTAAGCCCGATTTGCTTGATTCTCACGCCGTTGGATTCGTTTTTCCGTTATGCTTCTAATGACACTAATCTTGCCAAATTTGGAGGTATATAACTTTTGCGTGTTCCGGATGACGATCAATGGTGTCCCAATTGCTTTATCTTCTTTGTTCTTCACCCGTTTTCCATGATTCTTAAATCACCGGTCTCGTATTTTCCTATGGAATCATAAGATATGTATTAAGATCTGTTTCCATATGGTGAATTACAATGAGAAAACCGGAGTGGCTTTATTTGGTTTGTTTTGCTCGATAATTCGACGTTTTTATTGATTTTTATCACAACGTTTATAAATGGACCACCTTAGTGATTTTTGGTAAATAATGATTATTTTAAAGTATTTTTACCAAAGTTTATTCAAAATAATGCGGAGATATGTATATAAAAACATGACTTTTTGCGTTACATCAGTGGAGATTTGATCCTTTTGCAAGCCTATTGTAACAGTGCATCATAACTTGGCTTGGTTGAGTGTTATATAGTTTATTCCCTTACCATGTAGTTTTATAGGTTGAGAGTGAGTAATTATACACTTATCCTTATGTGAGGTGCTAGGTCGTGCATTCGGGCTTGAGTAATTAATCATCTTAAGTTTTCTATTAATTATATAACTGTTGCTATCATAATTGCTTAAGTGATTATTATTGGTCATATTCTGTAAAACTTTATCTCCGTTTTTGAAAATGCAAGAGGGGTGTTTGAAATTGTAAATAATGGTTTTGCTTAAGGACAAGTAAAGTTCAAGTGTGGGGAAGTTTGATATCGCTCATTTTATATATATATATATATATATATATATATATATATATATATATATATATATATTTCACGCGATATTTATGTTTTTGTGTTTGTTTAGAGTCAATTTTATGAACTTTCAATACTTATTTGATTAGAAAATTGATTTAAGGTGAAAACGGTGAAGAAACGAGTTAAAGACAAAATCTCTGGAAAAGTACGCGATCCAAGAACAAAGCCAGGATCGCGTATGTAAGTGCAATTCTATCATAGTTGGTTTTCAACATGAATACGCGATCCCACCTAGCTTTTAGGATCATGTATCAAAGGACAATTTAGTTACAGAAGGTTTTTCAAAGAGATATGCGATCCCACCATCACAATCCGGGATCGTGTATGTAAGAGTAATTTTGGAGCTTAGCAGGATCGCATATGGACTTCAGGATCGCATCCCAGGGCGGTTCCGCACTTTTAGAAGTGATATAAATACGATTTTATTGACTTTTAACCTAACTTTGGTTACCAAAAACTAGGGTTACGAATTTCTTAAGCCTTTTGGAGGGTTTTTCATCATTTTGAATATCTTTCATTGAGTTAATCTAATCGGTTACGATTAATCATCAACAATCATTGTAATTACTCGGTTTACATCTTTTATTTATTAAATCATGTTTACTTCGATTTTAATTACTTCTCATGATTGTTTTTGTCTGATTATGAGTAGATAAATCCTTAAACACTTTACTTGGATGAAATAACTAGTGATTAGGGGTATAATCTTTAGAGTTTATGCAATTGAATTTACTTTTTATCGAAACCCTTATGTATTTGAGTTCAAATTACTTGTGAAAATTATTGATGATTTGATTAGTGACTATAGCGAATGTTTATCACGAAGTTAATTCATTTATTGATCATATGCCTATGTGTGATTGAACTAATGATTGCGGATGCAAATTTAGTATAAGTTAAACAATTGAACTTAAACGTGTAAAATAGTGATTTTGACGAATGTCTTTCACTAGATTAAATTGTAAGTTGGTAAATTGAACTTAGGGTGTAGGTGATAGCGAATGTTAAACCTAGTCTAATCAAAATGAGTATGAATTGCTAAATAACTGGGTATTATTTAAACACCCCGAAGTCACTAGTGAAGTAGTCTAAGTAAGTTTTGTTTTTAATATCTAAAAGTACAAACAATCAATTTGACTCTTCATGAGTCCCCTTATTTTAATCAAAGTAGTTTGTTAAGCAACGTGACAATTCGGTCACACAAAACCTAAGTCTTTTATGTATTTAAGTTAATTGCATTTTAATTATAATTCTTAAATTCATATTCTTCGTGGAATGAGCTTGAACTTACTGTAGCTATACTATACACGATAGGGTATAGTTGCCTAGTTGTGTAATAGTTAAGTGACGATATTTTTTTGTTTATTTTTATTACTAGATTTTACACATCATGACTATAAATTTTTGCTTTTAAGACCCGTGTCAACGTTTCCATCAGCTAGCCGTCGGTTGGCACTAACGGAACCGATGCCATAAGCCCCATTTTCTTTTTTTTTTGTTTTCTAGGTAACGGCTAATAAAAAAAATTGAAAATAAAAAACAAAACGGTCATATGGCCGTTGTTTTTTTTTTTCAAACCCAAACACACTATAAATACACATTCACATTAACTCAAATAAACACACAACTTTTATACAATATCTAAATATTTCATACGCTTTCATACACTCTCATCCAATACATTACGACCCTCCCACCAAATTTTCGATCACGTTAACTAGTTGTATTTTTTTTCAATAAAAGTATTTTTCAAGGAATTGTAATGTTTTATTTTTATTTAATGTAATGCTTTTAATTTTAATGAAAATATTTTATTTAAATTTGTTTTTTAAATAAATAAATAAAGTAGTGTGCGGGGTCCAGAAAATGGAGAATTGATGTTCATAGTTGATAGTGAAATGTTAGTTTTGTGTCAGATTTGAAAACTGCTGATGTGGTACTGATTTGACAAAAATTGACGTGTGAAAGGAGTCTAATAAACATAAAATGTTTAAATGAAATTATAATATGAAAGTCACTAAGTCAACTAGGTTCACAGTTTGACTCTTTCTGACATGTCAAACTTTCATACGTCACCGTTTCACAGTAGGAACAAACACGCGGACACGTGGGACCATTATTATGATTATTTAATTTACTAATAATAATAATATCCAGCTACTAAAGCCACTTTGTGGTGTAATATTTTACTTTACTACCTTGAACTCTTTTCACTACTCACATTGCTCCATTAACTTCTCTAAATTTAACATCTTGCCATATATACTCTGTCAAATTCATCTAGTAACATACATGTGTAGTGTTTGGTTGCTACTAATCCAAAAAATAATTAATTGGTCATGCATTATTGCAATTAAAGGAATACAACAAGTCATGTGTTACTTTTTTTCCAATTCAACATTTTGCCATACTTGATAATTAACGTGAAACGCTTTCACTTCTAATACCATACTTCTCGTGCATGTGTAGTGTTGGGTAAGTATTTGGACAACATATATAATTTGTCATACCTATGTTAAGGAAAACTAACACCAAATGTTACAAGATTTATTCGCTTACATGCCTATTTTTCATGAAGTGTGTGAAAGTTGGACTCAAGTTCTTGACATAATTATATGAATCAATCAATATTGGAGTACAAAAGCTTAATAAAAACAATAATGAACTTGACCGAATAGCTTATTGTTTATGGCTTAATAACAAGTATACAAGTATGAAATTTGCATTTACACTTTTTGATGTCGTTCAAAAACTATATTCTACATGCGCCAAACCATTATAGTAAATATATTAGATGAAAAAAGACAACCATCATAAATTACAAATTATACTCTACCCCAATAATTTATTTATTTCAATATTTGATATGGGGATGTATCTTATATAAACTATATATAATAAACATATAATGATATCATCCAAAAATTTAATTAACCAATTAAATTCTTTGATTTTGTCCAATTATTTAAATCTAGGACATGATGATGTCATCAATTTAATTAATTAATTCATTTTATTATATAAATAGCTTAAATATAATAGAGGAAGTGGGTTGTGTTGTCATCAAAATTCTAATAAATAATTAGAATTATTCATTTTTATCCGGTTGACTAAAATATAAAATTTGCTTACATAATAAATCATGAATTATTTTTAACTTGACCATATGATAAATCATAAAAAAAAAAGTCATACATTTATCTATAATAAAAATAGGAATCCTAATCTTAAGCTTATTACTATATATTTTGTTACTACGCACGTAGTAAACACAATCAATTTTATTATACTACTGTATATATATATTCCTATTTATTATAACTCCAACGATATGCAACATATACATATCACCAAAAATAATTTGGTTCGTGAATTTATTGAATATCTTTTTTAACTCCTACAAAATAATAGAGTTTTATCATATACATTATTCGCGTAATTATAAAGATCAAATACACATTTGATGGACGTGTATATACACGTGTTTAATGTATAGTATTATAATATTCAAAACAAATGGTATCAAATTCGGCACACAACTAAAAACTCAAGGGGTGAAAGGTAAAATAACTTAGAAACCAAAGGAACCAATTTGTTAAAGAGAGAGAAGGTTGATCTTATGTATAAGAAGACTAAAAACACGCTTATATTTATATATATCTACTATATCTATATCTATATATCTATCTGCTGTATCTAATAATTTGACCGGAGATGGCCATCGTTGACGATAGACCTTCGTCGGACAGCGGCACCGGCGGTAGCAAAGTTTGGGGATTATTCAAGCTACCGTTTCGTAGCACAAATAACAGTACCACACACACAACTTCATCATCTTCTTCATTTCAAATCGAAGGATCAAACCCTAACCACAACAACAATCACATGAACAACAATAATAACCATAGTTCCAGCTCCGGCAGCTCCGTTTCATCAGTCGCTAGATCTCTGCTTCCAACACGACGTCGTTTACGTCTTGATCCGCGAAATAAGCTCTACTTTCCCTGTACGGACACTCGCTTTTAGTAATTACTGAGGTTTTTTAGTTTCTGTTGTAAATTTGAGCTAATTTGTGTTTAAATTGACTAGATCTACTTGAATTTGTTGATTGATTTGAATATATATATATATATATATATATATATATATATATTTCTCATAAATGTTAGGTTAAAATGTTTTTTTACTTAAAAATGCGAATTGAGCTGCATTATTTGTTAGATGTTGTTTATCTGATTGTAAGTTGATTTGTTAGTTTTTGTGGTAATAATGAGATTGATCATAAACAGGTAGATAATAATCACTATCAGTATATGATTGTGCTAAAAGTTATGTACACTGTAGAAGTAGTCGAGGCGTATGTACTTCTAAAATTAGGTAGTGATTCTTGTTTTTTGATAAATATTTGAATTTTGTATGTTGTAGTTTTTGATGAAAACAATTTGTTAATGAGGAATGAGAATTAATTGATTGTAGAATCAGACGTTTCTTTTCAAACCTTTGTTTATGTTTCTTAAAAGTTGTTATTCATACAATGGTTAAATATATGAGAGAGGGGTTGCCTCTCTTGGTAATTAAATCAATCACAAGTTAGAACGGAAATTTGTTAAAGTCAGCATGGTAAGCTGAACTATAGGACTACACATAGGTCTATTATTCCACTCTTGGAAAATTTTACTTGGAACTCCGATAGCCGTGTTCGAATTTAGGCAGCGAGACACATTTCTCGACTATCAAGTTAGTTGAAGTTAGCAGGTACCATTAGTCATTGTTGTTGTTTAGTAGTGGTAGATGTGTGTAACTTAATCCAGCGAAATGTTAGAAACAATTAAATTGGAAGACTAAAGGGACTGTTTTATCAAGTCTTTTAGTCATTGGACATAGGTTTAGGTTGAAACGTTTGCTGATGGGTATGCAGTTTTTGGACCAGGCCTCCTGGTTATCAGAATGGCGTCTTTTACCATTTTGAATAATAATCAAGATTCCAATTCAGCTAAGCCTTTTGATACAACCAAACATAATAGAAATCTGTGACCTACAGGGATTTTGTTATAGTCTAGGAAATTGAACAAGTTGATTATTATTGATGGTAACCATTTAAGAAGATTGGTATACTGATATCGAAAATCAAAGTGGAGAAAATTGGAAAACAAAATGGGGTCACCTTTAAGGCAACAAAGAACCTTAGTATTCCATATGAAGAGGATTATATCTGTTTGATCATCCTCAATATAAAATAAAAAATGGAAACTCAGTCCCGCTTACCCTGAAAATTGTAATGATCTTTAATCTCTAGTCACCCATACAAATGTAATTTTTCTTTCTCTGGCCAATAATCAAGTCAAACTACCAATTTATCAATTTGTCTCTATTGTTATGATTACAAAATATTCATGCTATTGAGTTTTGTCAAGAAGCTTGATGTCAGTTTGAAAACAAGGGGTTGGTTAACATACTTTTGCTGTAACATTCAACCTATTGGCAAGTTCCAATTTAGATCTATTGGCTATTTAGGTCTCTAACTCTCCGTTGATAATTAGTTGAAAAAAATTGTGAAACCAATGCTTATTAATTTTGTTTGTTTTATTTTCTAACTTCTAAAACTCAACTTGTTCAATAGAAAAAAGAAGTTATAGAAGCTTAGTTCTAATATAGGATTGTAGGTTAACTATAGGTTGTTTGTATGAATAAAAAAATTAAGATGACGATCACCCAGCATAATATATTGAGGTACTGCCTAATCTGATATATAATGAGAGTTCCTTATAATATAAATGAATGTGGTTCCTCATATAGTGCTTATAAGTTCAGAAATCCGAATTAGCTTTTTATCATTTTGGTATCTGAGCTTTGATAGCTAATTTATATAGTATTATATTTATTTATTATTTTGAAACTTTTTATCATATTTTAGAGTGGTTATAGACTTGTAGTTCGTTTACCTTCTATGTGAACTATGGTATGACTTGACCATAATACCCTTTTTATTTGTGCTATGATTTATGACAAATTGTCATCTTAACTTTTCAGATGAACCTGGTAAGCAAGTCCAAAGTGCTATCAAGATAAAGAACACCAGCAAGTCTCATGTAGCTTTCAAGGTATGATCATAACTTGTTTAGGGATGTTAATCATTTTCAATGTTTATTGTTTTCTACTATTGTATTAGTTGTGCAACTATAAAGTCCAACTTGTGCTCTGTAAATGAACTTCATAAATAACTCAATCTTAACTGTAGTTTAATTGCCTCTATCTGATACATTTTGTTTTCTTGTATTAAAGTTTCAAACAACTGCGCCAAAAAGTTGCTTCATGCGCCCTCCTGGTGCTATTCTTGCTCCTGGCGAGACCATTATCGCAACTGGTAATGAAATTTGTTTTTGTTTTCAAGTAATAAATATTATGATTTTATCTAGTTTTATTATATACAACTTTCGGAGAAGAAGGTATCTTTTTGTTTCGCCATTTACCTACACACTTGTCCCAATTGGGTATCTAGTCCTTGTATACCACTAGTACAAAGGCCTGTTGGTCTCACATATTAACTGTTAGGTGGGATTATCTTTGAATTTGGCATGTTTTCAATGTTTTATGCTTAAGAGATTCATTTTCTGTTTTGATGGTTGTCTGTAGTTTTTAAGTTCGTGGAGCCTCCAGAGAACAATGAAAGACCAATGGATCAAAAGAGAAAGGTGAAATTTAAGATCATGAGTCTGAAAGTGAAAGGGATGATGGACTACGTACCTGAGCTAGTGAGTTATCGGCCTCTCTCTACAACTTTCACGCTTCTGAATTATGAATATCTAGTTACAAACAATTTTTGTTATGTTATCATTATTTATAATCATATTGTCTCTAATACATGGTTTACAATGTAACACGCATATCAGAATGTCTCTCAACAGAGTTTGTTGACACAACTTACAGTGTCTTATCAAATAACTGCTTGTTAAAGTTTATCTTGTCTTGACTCAGTTTGACGAGCAGAAAGATCAAGTGGCGGTGGAACAGATATTGCAAGTTGTTTTTCTAGACGTGGAACATCCTAGCCCAGTAAGTCCAAATTATGATGCTTTTTTCTTACAGGTACAAGTAAGGGTAGCAAAATGGGTGGCTTAGGCATGCTGGATAACAGGACTAATTGGTTTTGGGTCAACACTGCTAACAAAGATAGAACACACCTTTTTTTGCCTCCTTCCGTCATATAAAAATTTCACCATTATTCTTTGGAATGACTTCTTTCTTTGTGAACATATAAGCGAGAGTTACCTAGTTCCCTAGTTGTCCTGTAGTCATTGTCTGATAGAAGTAATATTAATATTTAAGATTTACTCTATCGCATAACTATATTGGATATGAGAGTCGGTAAATGTTGTTGATCATTTTAACTATAGACAACAAGTCATGTAGAGCAATTATGCTCATGTATGCTTTATGAATAATTATTTTTGGTGTAAAGTTTACTTGTACGATGATTTTATTGCAAAGAACTTAATGAACCCATAATCAGTAGGGAGAGTTGAACAAATTATGTGCCTTCCTCCAATGAAACACATTTGATAATGTGTTCTTTTTCTCTACTTGATCACGAGGGGAGATAATTTGGTGAAAGATTGTTGGCATAATCATATATGTAGGGGATAACCACCCATTCTATATAGTACTTGAGGCCAGTAAAGATTTCCCTTGATATCATACAAGGGTGATTTGGTAAATACCTTAAGTAGGGATTTATAAATGCTATATGCCGGTAGTATTGTAGTCGCATTTTACATTAACACATGAACATGATACATTTCAAGGCTACATTAAATTTATATTATAAACAAATCGATGATGGCACTCTTTTTTATTTACGTCTGAAAGCTGAGATTTAATTGTAACAGTCGTGTCAAAAGGTTATCTGGCCATTTGGCTAATGCTTAACTAACTGCATTAATGCTCATGATACGGTGATTATTGCAATTTTCAACTAATGGCCTTTGGCCCAACTGGTACCTATCATATACTCTAGAGGTTGTGGTTGATTTCAAGATTCATTGCCTTAACGAATTGCCCAATTTTTTTACCCTAAGATGGCTGTACTTAATATTGAGATGGAGGTTGCGTAATTTGTTGTTGTTGTTGAAACCTATTACTTTCTTTTTGAAGGCCCTAGAAAAACTGAAGCTGCGATTAGCTGAGGCAGAGGCTGCTCTTGAATCCCGTAAGAAACCTCCAGAGGAAGTCGGGACAAAAATTGTTGGTGAAGGTCTAGTCATAGATGAATGGGTGAGTTCTCAATTTAAGCTACAATGTCTTGTTATATATCTGAAGTAGAGGTGGTAAATTGGGCGGGTCAATTGGTTAGTCAATGATTTTGGGGTGAGACACGTAATATTTTATTAAGGTTTGAAATGGATCAAGCTGGGTTGATGCACGAACACTTTTTTGCCCATTTTCTATTCTCTTATAATATTTCAAGTTATTACGATTACAAAGTTTTATTAGTACTATAACAAATTTTAAAATTTTGAAAAAAAACGAGGATGTGTGTTTGCTAATGCTCCCTTCTGCAATTTGTTTTTGTTTCTTATAGAAAGAGAGAAGAGAGCGATACCTGGCTCGGCAACAAGTTGAAGGTGTGGACTCTGTTTAGTAAGAAAAGGTTGGTACTTTCTTGAATCGTACACCTGATCTTTTAAGTTCATTTTGTATCATTCCATGCCTAAGAAAATTAATCGGTGCACAAAAGAGTTGGGCAGAAGACAATTGTGATCATGTTTACAATGTAAAAAGCTTTCGTGAGTTGAATCCTGTAACTTGAGAGGTATATTCTCGTATATTACTAGACATTCCACTTGTTGGTAGGTGCATGTGCGTGGTACAAGTCAAGACAGAACAAAGGTACTGTTCTGACTTGCACCCGCCGGTTCCTTCATCATCAAAATTATGGTCATATGTTAATGTTTTCTTCCTTGTCTTGCTTGTATACTTTTTATCAATGATGAGAGCGATATGAATTTAACACTAGGGTCATAAAAAATAGTAGAAAGTATAGGTTGTAATTTTAACCCATATATTCACTATTTATGAAAACTCACATGGGTGATGGGTTTGCGATTGTCTAACCAGACTGTACCTGTACCGTCCATCTCTTAGCGTCATGAAAATTTTTGAGAATACAAGTACCGAATACAGCCTGTATACAAGTTTCGGTGTAGCACGCATTCAACCTCAAGTTGGATCTGTGAACCATAATTCAACAGTCTTTTAATATTTCACTAAACGATGCTATTTAAGTAAAGTGACAAGAAAAGGTTTCGACCAGTCAGTTGCGGACGTATTGTATTGGAGACCCTATTTGTTTTGCAATAATACCTTACTGGTGGTTTCCGTGCGACAACAGTTTGCTAGCATCACGGTTTTTACCGAGTGTTGCACACGTGCACATAAAAACACCTTACCATGACATAATCTGAAAGCAGCATAATCAACCCAGTCCAAACCAATCCAATTAAGAATTACGACCTCTCAATACATGGATTTGACTTACGTAACAACACAGAAATGAAATTACAATACAGATAGGAGCTGCTCGAAGTATATTTAGCTTGTTTATTTGTTCTCGGATACCTATTGATCATATGTGAAATGACTTGCTGTTTGAGCCTAGTCACTTGGACACACTTCCATCAACACACACCCATTGCCCAACAAAGATCGAAACACAATTGATGTTGGGGTTAATTGCCAAAAATGACTCCAAGCTCAACTTAAATGACTCGCTAATAGAGGTGCAATCATCTCCCGTCTTCACACCAATAACTTGATTACACACAACGGTCAAATTTGTCGTTTGAAATTCTGTTCATCAAAACAAGGAGATTGTGTTAACAGATGACTGATATGAAAATATTATCCGAATTTAGTGTAGGAAAAATATGAAAAGGCTTTAAGAAATTGTGAACTCTAATGACTTACCTGCTGGGGTAACTCTGCTTTCTGCCAATACGACGAGCATTAGGATAAGCGAAAATGTTGCAACCATTTTCAGAAACACTGAAGCCATGACGACTTCTTGCTTGTAGTTTCTTCGTTGACCACAATGATGATTTTGCTTGTGATGCGTAATCTAAATTCTTGAGGTTGGTATTTATAGCAAACGATTTGAGGTAATACAAAAAGTACAAAAATGCTTCGTTAGTTTTAAGATGATTGAGCCAAATATATCATATTGTTAATTGTAATAACATGGGAATTTTGCAGACGGCATTTGTTGTAATGAGCCTTGTCCCATGGGATTCTTGCGGCTACAATAATTTGGGGTTAATTGCCGAAAAAGGATAAGCTACTTTTTTTGGTATCGACTAATTTTCATATTATGAATGGCAATGTAAGACTAAATATCACTTGAATGTATAAAAGGTGATAATGTTAGGTTAAATGTCATTTTTCAATGCTTAATTTTAGTTATATCAGGTTGGAGACACTGATGTGCAAAATCTAGTCTTAAAATTATCGTTATAAAAATGAACTTGAAGATACCTAACTAAGACTAATACATAATAGGGCAGTGGACCCTATCGTGTAGTAGTATAGTCGGATAAGTTCGGGTTCGAACACAGAGAACTTTAGTTTAGATAGTCAAATTAAATGTGAGCAATTTATAAAAATAGAAATAAAAAAATGGGGGTTTGTGTGACCGAGTTGTCACGATGCTTAAAACTACAAACTTGGAATTAGAGCAAGAAAAGTGGACTCAGAAAGAGTCAAATTAGTTGATTGAAAACTTCCGTATATTAAAAACAATACTTGCTTGGATTAGATCGTTAGTGATTTCGGGGTGTGAAGTTAAAACCGGTTTATTTTATACAAAAGCAAACCTCCATCAAACTTAGGCTTAACGTTCGCTATCACCTAGAGTCAAACTTCAATTCACAAACTTATGATTTAATCAAGTAACGGACATTCGCCATAGCTACCCACTTGCACGTTTGAGCTTAAATTATTAACTCATTCCAAAACTACATCCGCAATCAAGTTCAACCATTTATAGACAAATAATCGATGATAATTACTAGATAGAAAACGCTCGCTATATCTATTAGCAAATCATCAAACAAGTTAATTCATTTACATCAAGCTCAAACACGCGAGCTAGAGATTAAACATAAGTTCAGACTAAATGAGTTTATTTTTTATCCATACGAAAATCGTTCGCCCTTTTCGCTAACTTATAACACTCTAGTAAACTAGTTTTTACTTGTAACAATATCCACTTTCGCAAAATTGGTTCGTTTATACATTTCATACAAACGACAAGTATTTTTAATAAGCAACAAACGTTCGCTATAATTGCTTAGCTAAAATACCCACAAGTTCAACAAATCAAGCTAGTTACACACAAATTAATGGATGAATCTTAAACTCGAAGCATAAAACTCACAACAAAAGATAACACCCCTAGTCACTAACTAGTTCATCCAAGCAAGTATAACAAAATCTAGCTAACAATCATAATAACATCATCATAAACACATCTCATCAATGAAAACAAAGAAAACATAATTATATTTGAATAAAATGCAAACCGAGTGATTACAATGTTTGGATGATGATTGTTTGTAACCGAGTGAAGTTAGATGACAAGAAATATTCAAGAATGTGAAAATAATCTTCGACACCCTAAAATTCGCCCTTTTTCAGCTTGTATTCGTCTGTGTTTTTTGTGTGTGTGAAAGTTGGTGAGATCCAAAAGCAAAAAGTGCTTTTCTAGCACAAAAGCAGATGCCCGCCCAACAACCCGACGGGTTATGGTTTCTACCCGGCGGGTTCCAATAGGTGACATCACCCGGCTGATTCTTCAAACAACCCAGCGGGTTCCAGTAAACAAAGGGACCCGACGGCTAATATTACAACCCGTCGGCTTCTACAAGCTTCATTCGGGCGAATATCTCTGTTACCATAAATGTTGGGAATCCTTAATTCACCTGGCGACTAACCCAAACAACCCGACGACTCATGCTCTTGACCCGGCGGCTAGTGTGCTTGACCCGGCTTCTTACCATTTTCCAGCAGACCACCTTTTTTGCCTTATTCTCATCAATCTTAAACCTAACGCACAAAATAAATTTCAAACTAAATAAGTACCAAAAGTTCATGAAATTTACTAGAACACAAATGCAAAATAGATGATATCGCGAGAGATTCATATATACAAAATGAGCGATATCAAATATCCCCATACTTGAACTTTGCTTGTCCTCAAGCAAATCTTTATTTTACCATTTCAAACACCCGCTCTTGCAACTTTAGACGTGAAGATCAAGTTTATCAAAATAATAATAACACTAACCACCGAAGCTATTATGTTAGTAACACGTATATAATCAATAAAAATTTGAGATGATAAATTTGTCAAGCCCGAATGCACGACCTAGCACCTCACATAAAGATAAGTATATAATCACTCACTCTCAACCTATAAAACTACAAGGTAAGGATGTAAATGATAAAACACTCAATCAAGACAAGTCGTGATGCAATGTTACCATAGGCTTGCAAAAGGATCAAATCTTCACCGTCTTGACGTGAGCACCAAGTGAGATCTCAGCGAAGGTATTTTAAACATGTGTTGCACAAGTGTAGGCTGATATGGTAGGGGTATGATAGACGCAAAAATTGGTGAAAAATAGTAGCCAAGACCCGAGAAAAGTGGTGGAAATGCTACCTAGAGGTTTCAACATGTGACAGTAATAAGAATTAGCATTCTCATGCCAAATCAGTTCAAATTATACTTCATACTCAATTACAATTCATATTCAATGATTGCACTCAAATAACTTAAATTGATTTACACATTTGATTGGAATAATTGCATTCTATGACTTTCTATGAACCCCTGTGTAACAAACTTTTGGACCAACCATCCTAGACCGGATTAAGGCCTTAAGTGGCTAGGTGTAAAACACCCCTCGGGAACTACTTGTTCAGGAATTCAAAGGCCATTTAATTGACTACAATCACCCAATCTTAAACATTAAGCTCCACTTGATAACTTCCAATAACTCTATTGTTTTCAATTTCAATCATTTAACTTTGACAACTTACAATTTCCATTTATTACAACTCAATTATAGAATTTAACACTAAAATCCCACTTTAAAACGATTTAAGTCACATTTAGATAAAACTCATTAAATATTCCAACTAGGCAACATCTTAAAAAAAAAAGTAAATGATTCGGGAATTGACTACACAAAAATAAGACTAACATTTTTAGTGGAGTGTATGTGGAAGTTTTCTAAGGGTTTCTTAGCAATAAAGATGAGTGCTAACGACCTGGGTGGACTGGATATAAATGGTTTTGAAAGAAAATAAGATCCAAAATAGTTAAGGTTCCTTGACCGATTAGTAAATTTGTACAATCCATAAAATATCAAGCACAAACTCAATAATTGGTTAGAAAGTAAAAACTATAAGGATTAAGCTCCAATTCCTAAGAATACCTCTTCGTCAACGACCCCACCTATATCACATTTCTGTGATCCCACAGCGGTCTCAAAATGCATCACTAAGGCAAGTTCTAGAACAAACTACAATCACCAACACACTCATAGAAACAAACAATATAAACACTAAAGGTAAGTGTTTTTTTCTCAGTAAGGCTCAAATTTCTCACAATTTATGATGGGGGCTACAAGTGTGCTAGTCATGCAATTCACCCTATGAGGTTGCTTTTTATGACACGTCTCAAAAAGCTTAGTTGCAAGAGGAAAGATTAAATTACTTTCAATTTTTTTTTGAAATCAAAGAAATTTACAAGGACAAGCGTATTTCTAGCAAGCTATCATTTCCCAACCCTTTATTGGAATTCACAAAGTTCTATTGGGCCAAAGATCAGCAACAGACCCATTAAGTGGCTAGTAGCCCGTTAATAGAATTCGTAAAGTTCAATTTGGAAACCAATAGACTTTACAAACTCAATAAAAGACAAGAAACAACAACATACTAGAAATGAAATGCAAGTGAATTTACCTCCCCACACTTAAAGTTTGCATTGCCCTCAATGAAAAAAAAGAATATAAGGATGAGTGTGAAAGGTCCAAAAGAACAAGAACTTCCTCGGGGGTTTGTTTGCCGAGCGAGTGCATTTGCTGAACTTATTGCCAGCCGGCACACGAGTTCCAATTCCATACAAGCAAGAATGTTAAGCCAATACCTAAATAGAAATGAAAATAAACATAGGGTAGTGCATTTGAGTGACATTGTACAAAACAGTACCCGAATGTCACTCAAAGCAAGAAGTTCAAAATACTACCGAAGATAAGTACTAAAACATGAAATAAAGATGTCTAACAAGTGAGGCACGTAGGCACTCAAAATAAAAGTCATAATAGCAATAATAATGTCTGAAAACGCGAGGAAGTGAGCAAACTAGAAGGGCCATCCCCAACCCCCTGAACTTGGTCCGTGTGAGCCCTCCTGATGGTCGCGATCCTGTGGCCATGGGTCCCAGTTCTGAGAACCGGAAGGAGCATCGCGATACATTTGTTCATGCCGCAATTGCCTCTCATATTCCTCGTGGTGTCTTTGTTGGGCTTCCTCCAATGCGGTCTGATGATCATAAATGGGTGGTGGGTGTTGGCTAGCTTCAGACGTGCCCCATTGGTACAAGGGTTGGGCGTAAGTAGTCTGGTATCCCTGTTGCTCGGCCATCCAGTTGAGGTTATCGGCTGTCCATGCAGATCGGTACTCAATGTTTCCAATACGGTAGTCCATCTGGTGTTGCCAATCAGTTACTTCAATCCTGAACTCGCTAAAATCATCCCGGAACTCATTATTGATCACTTGAATTCCTTGAATACCCTGCATAAGAATAAAAAGAGAGGGTTGAGCCTGTCCTTGTTGTTGCTGTTGTGCTCTTTGTCGTCTTGGTGGTTGTTGTTGTTGTTGCTGTTCTGGTTGTTCTGGATACCGAATGTAATTCTTTCCATCCTTAGCAACCGCTCTCGTAGCATAGTACATGAGGTAACCAACCAACTTTTGAGTGCCAACCACCTGAATCAATCCGGATCGTGAACCGAAATCAACTCCAAAAGATCGAGTGATTAGAGTAATGAAATGACCTCCACTAATCGGGCTCTTATCCTTCAACCCTCCGGCGAAATTCTTCAAGTAACTAGCCACACCATATGGAATGTTGATGTTGATCCTCTCTTTGATTTGCCTCAAGTACCAAATGTCATTCAAAGTAATCTTCTCAGAATTCTCACGCCTATTTGCTATAGTGTGAGCCAAAAATCGGTGAATGACACGAAGTCGAACATCACTTATATCCGTATGAGATACCCCACTTGCCACAAACTCTTTTGCACTGATTTCCTCCCAGAATTCACCCTCAATGAAATCGTGTGTATCTTGGACCCTACCATCAGACCACAAATAGTCATCAAAGAAATCATACTCAAGCTCTTGTGGTGTGTAAATGCCTAAACATGTCGCTAATTCCTTCATAGATAGGAACCTAGGCATTCCTCCAAATCGAAACCTCATGAAATCTTGGTCATTGACAAATGTAGGCACCGCGTTCATGATTAGAGTGGAGTGGAATTCAAAGCAAAGCTCACGATACACTGGTCCTTTAATCTGAAATAATCGTTCCCATTCAGTGAAGTGGTAAACCTGTCCCCTATACTCATAATGTTGAACTAGAAGTTCCCGAATATTTCCCGCTAAACCTGCAGCCTCTAGAGGGCCCCACTCCACAAACCTCGACAACTGGAATTCTTTCTTCATCAAATAATAAAGTTTGTGAGCGTAGGTGTTGTAGCGTACCCAACTTCGGTCAAACTGCAAAAATGGGTGAACATCTGGGGGGTATCAAAAGGGCTTCTGCACATTCAGGCTCAGTTTGGAGGAGTTCCTCCTCATCTTGAAGTTGAGCAGTAGACGTTTTAGCATCTCTCTTGGAAGTGCTGGTTTTGCGTGACTTGCGCGAGGTGGATGCATTTTGCGAAAATAACATAAGAAAAACACCATATTGTTCCAAGCAATTGTTAGCGTTAGTCATAATTATAGACATGTATCATATACAAAATAAGTGATATTATGTCAAGAATAATAGCCTCCCCCAAACAATTAATTTCCCAAAACAATATATAGCATATAGGCGAGTTCAACCAAACTCCATGACTAAGCATGCACAACAAACTCATTCAAACCACAATCACCAACTCAACCAATGTTCAAATGATGTGTAATCCAATATCAAATCCTAGTTGAATCATGCATATTTCTAATGCCATTCAGTCCAAATAGGTCTTACAATCAAAATTACATATTACTTGAAACAATTCCTTACAATCATATGCCATACCAACACTTACATCAAACACTTAACAAGCAATTATACCCACATTATCATCTTCTCCATTTACCATGAATTCTATCATTCTACAACAATCAAATCATGAACCTAATCTTAAAATGAGCAAATTAGAAGCAATGTGACAGAAACATCATGTAAATCAAATTTTTTCAATGTTTTATGAACTCTTCGTGAAAAACCAAGTCAAATTACGAACTCAATCACACAATAATCATGTATTAATCACGAAAATCTAACAATTATAACATCCATCATCATCAAAATTCGGATTCACTTTTTCACATAAACCCTAATTCACAAAATTCATCAAATCAAGCAAATAAACTCAATTTCATGGATGAAACAAAGTTATCTAGCAGGTATACATCGTCAATAACATGAAAGGTACAAGATTAAACATCCTCACACTTATCAATTGCAAAACCCACATGTAAAGTAATATGAGAGTTAAAAGTCGCAAATCAAGAGTGTAAAGATGTAAATCCATACCTTAGGTGCCATTAAAACAAGAACCAAGTGATAAAGAAAGTGAAAAATTTCGAAATTTTGATGGGGATTTCGTTTTGCAGCCACCGGATGAGAGGAAAGTGGGTTAATAATTGAGTGTGTGAGAAAAAAAAGTAAAATCGTGTGGTTAAAACAGTAGATCAGAACGAGAACCCGCCGGCTTGAGTAGGTGACCCGTTGGATGAAGTCGAGTTAGGCACGGGTTGGTCCCGTGTCGATAGTTGTTACCGGGTCACACGTGATGAACAACCAGGCAGCTTGATGGTATCCCCCGCCGGATTCGTTCGCTAACACGGCGGCTCAAAAGGTAACCCGGCGGCTCCTGGGGCCTTCGTATGGCCGAATTTCTTTGTTAACAACTAAGTAGTGAAAATTTAATTCACCCAACATTGTTCCATGATGACCCGGTTGCTCCCCCTCACGACCCGACGGCTTATTTGATTCACCCGGCTGCTCAAAACTCGTTTCCAGGATTTTTTTTTTACAATATTATAATAATAATAACTTATTAATAACGATAAATAAACTAAGAACTAAAATAATAACTAAAAAGGATATGAGAACGGGTTTTGACCCGTTTGGTGCTTCGTTTATTAACGAGTCGAAAGCTCGAATCGACCCTGAATTCATTTGTTCTTGGGGTAAGTCGCAAGCTCCTCCCACTCGCCAGCAACATCTTCCTCATGGTAAAGTTTCAGCCGATGCCCATTCACAATGAAATTGCTACTATCTTCCTTGAATAATTCCACATAGCCCGAAGGATACCCATGTTTGACCACATAAGGACCAGTCCAACGTAGTTTGAACTTTGGTTGCTTCAATTTGAACCGAGATTGGAACAAAAGAACTTTGTCACCGGCCTTGAATTCCTTTCTCGTTTTCAACTTCCGGTCATGTACCACTTTGGTCCTCTATTTGTATAAACGGGAGTTCTCGTAAGCTTGCAACCGAAGCTCATCCAACTCATGGAGTTGCATCATTCTCTTTTCACCCACCTCAACCAAATCCATGTTGCAATTCTTCAAAGCCCAATAGGCCTTGTGCTCGATTTCAAGAGGCAAATGGCAAGTTTTGCCATAGAGTAACCGGTATGGTGTTGTGCCAATGGGTGTTTTTTTAAGCGGTTCGAAACGCCCACAATGCATCTGTTGATACAAAAACTAGCAGCTCCCCTAACGTAGCTTGAGAACCTCCTCTGAAGGTGAATGAAACTGCTAAGATGTAACAAACACACACTGTTAGCCTCGCCCAAGGGGAAAGGGGGGGTTTCCCTTTGGACCAAGCTCCGGTGTGAGAATAAGCTACGGATCTGTGTGAAATAAGTATTCTAGAGAGAGAAAGTAAGTAATATGAGTGAGTGAAATATTGTGAATGTGTTTACCTTAGACTTATCTGGTATATTTATGCCAATGTGAAGCAAAGATTCCCTTTCCTTAAATGGTTAGTCTGCTTTCCGCAGCTCGGCGCGGCGGAGCAGACCTTCCTTATTTAGTGACAGCTTACCTTTATTCCTTTTTGATATGACTTTACCTTTTACGTGTTTTACTGGTAATCCAGAGCATCTCTGTTGTGAGTCCCATCTGTGGGTACTGTGCTTTAGTCAAAGATTCCTTTCTCGTAGCTTTCTTATGTTTCCGTAACTTAAGTGTATGTATTTAGCTGCGGCATATGTTGTAAGCTACGGTTACTAGCATATACCCGATCATGTCCCCCCAGTCTAGTGTAAGTGTGTTTGGACGCACTTGCTCTAGACTATATACGTAACACCCGAACCTGCGAAAAAAAGCAATGGGTGCGTTTCCAGGTGACGGTTATTGGTGCACGGTTATCTATGGGTTAAGTGTCAATTTATTGTCTGACTTGGTGGCTTGGATGTGACGGTTTCCAGCCCCCATCATATCATCACATTTCCCCCCAAAAACATTATAACTTACACTATAATTAAAAACCTTTTTAAAATTCCTTTTATTTCCATTTTCTTTTCTCAATTCCAAAAAGAAAAAGAAAAAATCCTAACTTTTTCCCCCAAAAATTTCCGATCGAAAATAGTGACGGCGAGTAGTTTTGCCGGCGGCGATCCACCCAATCAACCCCACGATTCCGATAAGGAAGCCAATTTCGAACCTGCGCCTGGGAAGGATAATATGGCGCAGATGTATTTCATTCTTACGCAAGAAGAGGTTAACGACTTCTGTGAAGAATATGGGATCGATAAAGAATTTCACCCCACTTCTCCGGCGGCCGACGCCACCATTTCCGATATGCCTCCTGGAACGATTTGTGTTTATACAAGATGGTTCGATTTCGCTAACATTCATTTCCCACTGTCACATTTTTTGTTATCGGTACTTCAGTATTATCAGGTACACATCTCACAAATTTCTCCGGTTGGCTTGGTTAAAGTTTCACCTTTTGAGATTCATTGCCGTGCGTTAAATGGTACACCTACTTTGCCCCCTTTTCGGAAATTTTATACCCTTAGCAAGAATG
This sequence comes from Pseudognaphalium luteoalbum, assembly GCA_963422505.1. Taxonomy (NCBI): domain Eukaryota; kingdom Viridiplantae; phylum Streptophyta; class Magnoliopsida; order Asterales; family Asteraceae; genus Pseudognaphalium; species Pseudognaphalium luteoalbum. The sequence goes on along the minus strand of OY730195.1, from coordinate 51,141,461 downwards.
GTGATTGGCTTACCATTGAAAAGAGGAAAAAACCTCAACCGTATCACTATGTAAAAGCACCAGATGGTTCAAGGATTGGAAATATAGGTTTTTCTGAGTGGACGCACGTGTAGCTCCGATTCTCATGACTTGGAAAAATAAAACTGAGGTGAGTTTGGATCCTGTACCTGCCGATGGTACTTTTGACCATGCTGTGTTCGAGAAGCTTCAAGATCCCCGCGTGAACATTCAAACGTATCCGGAGCATGTGTTGGTGATGGCTGGGATTAGCCAGAAATGGGATAAGCCGGATGAAGTTCCGATCATTCGTCCGTTTGATTCAGACGAAGGTACTGAACTTCCGTTTCCTTAACTCCTTTTCTTCTTTTGTTGAATATATGCTCATAGGTAAAAGAAGCAATATTAAACTATTTTAACGTAACTTCACAGAGTTGCCGCTTATTGACTTCATGCAATTATGGAAATGTTCTGATGCTCGTTATGAATCTCGCCGGCTTCATGAGGGTGAGGAACCTTATCCTGATCGATTTCGTGATGCGGTCGTTGCTGCCAGCGATGACATGTTGCAGCTAGTGGGGGAGTCAATCCCAAATGCTCCTAAGGTTCGTCGATTTAAGACTACGGCGAAGGTTCAAGGTTCTTCTGCTAAACGCGTATCTACTCACGGAACCAAAGCTATCGCTGGGTCATCTGCTACCAAGAGTTTACCCGTAGGTAAACGTACCCGAAGTCAGGTGAACCAAGTCAGTGGGTCGGATGTGGGTGGTTCTGTTGCGAAAAGGGTCAAGCAAATAGCTCGCAAACCTGTTGGAAAATCTATGTCTAGCCGTGGTAGAGGAAAGAAGGTTGAGAGTGTGGATATTCTATCTGATAGCAACGAAGGTACTGAACCCGAAGGTGTAGGATCAGGTGACGGGGTTGGTAACTTGTCTAGTGGAGAGTTTGTCGCTGAGTCACCTAATGATGATGAACCTCTTGATTCCAATCCTCCTGAACCTCGATATGAGGTTGATCTGGACCAGGCTGATCAGGTATTCATTCCTCCTTGGTCTATCAAAAATGGGGATACGGTTGATGATCATGGTGTTTATCGTGATATGGTCGATCATGTGATTCCTCCGTCTGAGGTTGTGTCTTTGGAGTCTAAGTCTGACGTGATGATTAGTGACGAGATGAACTAGATTTCACTTATGGTGCCTAAGATTGTTGGCGAAGGTAGACGTAGGTGGGAAAGTTGTTATCGATAGTATCGTGCTGAGAGGGAGAAAATGAAGAAACTTGTTTCGGAGGTTGCTAATCGCGATAAACAGATTGAAGAATTGGGTCAGCGCTTGACAGATCTGAATGCTGAAGAGATGGTGAATTTAAAGAAAGAGTTGGAATTGATGAAGAAAGAACGTGATGATGCTACTGCTGCACTTGGTGATGCTCGTACTTCTCATAAAACTGAGCTTGAGTTGCTTAAATCCTCCCATGCTACTGATCTGGAACTTGAGGTGCGAAGAGCTGAGGATGCGACTCGCCAGCTGACGGAGCTTGAAGCCAAATTGTCGCAGCAGGTTAAACAGCATCAGGAGTTGGAGAAAAAAATGGGAAATGGAGAAGCAAAGTCTGACAACCGTGGCTGCAGCATCCGTGAGTGAACTTGGTGAAGCATCTAGCCGCAGCAGCGTAGCTGAAGAAAACTACAAGTGGTTGATGGACCGAGGCTTAAAGGATGCTTTCGTGAAGCTTGCCGAGAGTCCTGAGTATGTATCATATAATGGTGCAATCCAAGCTGCCCATTATGGCGTAGGTACGAATTTTCGGATACAACTGAAGTAATATATACGCACTAGATAAATTTACCCTTCTGTGCTAAAATGTCTTATCTTTTGTTATTGTATGTTTCAGGTATGAATCTTGGAATTCAGCTAGGTTACTCATATGTCAAGATGAACATGCCTATAGAGAAGGTACCTGGATATGATGCTCATGTTGCGGATAAGTTGCAAAAGGCAGAGGAGGAGTTGAAGGGTGCGACATAACCTTACTTGGAACTTATTGCCGCTAGTCGTGACCTTCCCCTTGCTGAGTTCAAGAAGATCGTTCTAGGTGTTAACTCTGATCATGAAGCTGCTTGATCCTTTCCCCTGATATTTCCTCTTTTCCAGTTGTATGTGTTTTAATGGATCTAGTCTTTTGAACAATCTTTTGCTTATTTGTCGTTTAGACAAATGTTATTTGGCCGTAGTACCTTGTTATGTAACCTTTGAAACCTCTTTAACTTATTCGTATGACCTCTTTGTTGCCATATTGTTGTGTATGGTCTTTTCCTTATTGTTGTTTGCAACTATGTAGTTGTTTTTAAGTATACTTAATGCGCTTTATTGTATATACACGTATGTATAGAACGTAGTTTTTTGAATGGGTGTTCAACCATTGATACTTAGGCTTATGCCATAGGTATATTACTGCACGAAGGAACTTTCGACTTCGCCAGCTTATTATCTCGTGATCAGCGAGATAAGTTGTAAGTAATTACTTGCAATGATGCTAAATGTTTTCTCATGGAATTGTGTTTGATATATTAGATTGCCAAAAGAATACCAAACCACTACATCGTTGTATCACTTACATGAGAGTTCATTAGTCTACAAATAACACTTACGAAGATTAGCAACGTTCCACGAACGTGGTAAGCTAGTTCCGTCGGATTTAGCAAGTTTATATGATCCATTTCCGTGACTGGCAACAACTTGATATGGACCTTCCCATTTAGGACCCAACTTCCCTTCAGGTTAAGCTTTGCTAGCCTCATTTTTGCGTAGCACATAGTCACCAGGAACAAAAGATGCGGGCTTTACCGTAGAGTTATAGTATTTTGCCATTTGGTGCTTGTTTCGACATTCTCTGATTGCAGCTATCTCCCTTCGTTCTTCAAGTAGCTCTAAGTTGATACGAAGGTCTTGACTTCTGTCCTCTTCTGGGTTAGCTATTCGCCAGGTAGGAACTCCAATCTCCGCAGGTAAAACAGCTTCCGTACCATATGTCAAGCTGAACAGAGTTTCACCATTGCTCTTTTTTACCATTGTCCTATGAGCCCATAGCACATGAGACAAGTTGTCTAGCCAATCATTTCCCTGTCCTTCTAGTCGCAACTTGATGCCCTCAACTATGCTCCTGTTGGCTCGTTCTACTTGCCTGTTCGCCTGTGGGTGAGCTACGGACGTAGGGATCTAATTTATTTTGAGCTCAGCACACCAAGACTTAAACGCACCTCCTGCAAACTGGGCTCCATTATCAGTTACTATTTCGTGCGGCAGGCCATACCTGCATACAATATTTTCCCAAACGAACTTCTTGACCGCAACTCCTGTGATCGCTTTGAAAGGCTTTGCTTCTACCCATTTAGTAAAATAATCAATTGCCACGATTAGAAATTTCTATTGCCCTTGTGCTATTGGGAATGGTCCAACGATATCCATGGCCCACTTTTGGAATGGCCATGGAGCCGTGACAGAGATCATATCAGTTTGAGGTTGCCGACTTATTGGTGCGTTAACCTAACAAGAGTTGCATTTTTGTATAATAGTTAGTGCATCTCGATGCATGCTTGGCCAAAAGTAACCCATGTTCATTACTTTTGCCACCACGGATCTTGGTCCAGAGTGCATTCCACATGCACCCTCATGTATTCCCGAATAACATATTCGGCCTGTTGTAGACCAATACGTCGTAACCAAGATGCTAAGTAAGATCTTTTGTAGAGTATGCCATTAGTATAATTGTAATTTGGTGCTTTGACACGTACCTTTCGAGCCTGAGATGGATCCTGTGGCAAGGTACCGTCAACTAAGTACTGGATGATTGGAGTCATCCACGTGTTCTCATGTTCCTCAACAATGGCTAGTACCTCTTGTTCGTCTATGGACGGATGTTCAAGTACTTCAACCAGGACTTTCTTCGTAAGATGAGCAAAAGCTACGGAAGCTAGCTTGCTTAGTGCATCTGCTTTTTTGTTTTCGCTCCTTGGAACTTGTTGTATATCAAAGCTGTTGAAACTGGAGATCAATTTTTTCGCTTTTTCCATGTATTTTTTCATGTTGGCGTCCCTAGCTTCGTATTCGCCGTTGATTTGACTCGACACAAGCTTCGAAAATACATAAACTTGGAGGTTTCAGACCCCCATTGCCGTAGCAATGCGTAGGCCCGCCAATAGAGCTTCGTATTCAGATTCATTGTTGGAACTGTCAAAGTTGAATCGAAGGGCGTATGTGTCTTCAACCCCGTCTGGATCCGTTAAAATGAGACCCGCACCTGCACCAGATGAGATAGATGCACCATCAGTATACATTACCCACTTACCTTCGTCTGCAATCTTCGTTATGTTTTCGACCGAAGTTTCGTTTGCAACCTGCGTCAATGTTAACTGGTCTTGGGGCAACTCCGCAAAGAAATCAGCCAGTATCTGCCCTTTCACCGAGGTACGTCGAATGTAACTAATTCCGTGTTCTCCAAGCTCGATTGCCCATTTGGCCAATCTTCCCGATATCTCCGGCTTGTGTAAGACTTAACGGATTGGCTGGTCCGTCAGGACATTGACTTTATGTGCTTGGAAGTATCATCGCAGGCGACGTGCTGCGTAGACGAGTGCCAAAGCTAGCTTTTCCATGGGAGAATAGTTTTCCTCCGGACCATGTAACACACGACTAACAAAATAAATAGGGGCCTGACTTTTGTCTCTTTCTGTCATGAGGACGGAGCTTACTATTTTATCCGTAGCTGCACGATACATATATAACTCTTCGCCTATAATTGTCGTTGTTAGCATTGGTCAACTGGCGAGATGTACCTTTAGTTCCGTAAATGCGTTCTCATCTTCTGTCGTCCATTTGAAGTCCTTTTTGCTCAAACAATTCTTCAGGGTTTTGAAAAAAGGTAAGGACTTAGAGGCTGAACTTGATGAATACCTGCTCATAGCTGCGAGTTTACCATTCAAGCTTTGAACTTCTTTTACGGTTTTTGGGTGCGGCATGTTGATGATTGCAGTCACTTTCTCCGGATTTGCCTTGATTCCTTTCTCCAGGATGATATGCCCCAAAAATTTACCTTCGGTAACCCCGAAGGAACACTTCTTCGGATTTAGCTTCATATTTATCTTCCGGAGGTTACTAAATGTTTCCTCGATGTCAGCTAAAAGTGTATCTTCCAGCTTGCTTTTGATGACTATGTCATCAACATATGCCTCCAAGTTCCTCCCTATCTGAGTGGAGAAAGCTGCGTCTACCAACTTCTGATATGTTGCACCTGCGTTTTTCAGACCAAAGGGCATCTTTCGGTAACAGAAAATACCTTTGTCAGTGTGAAACGCTGTCTTGTCCTCATCTTCTAGTGCCATTTGGATTTGGTGATATCCCTTGTATGCGTCCAAGAAACATTTGTATTTGAACCCCATGAGTGATTCCACCTTGAGGTCCTCCTCCGGAAGTGGATATGCGTCTTTCGGACATGCATTGTTCACATCCTTGAAATCAATGCACATTCTCCAACTTTCGTCACTTTTTCTAACAAGAACGGGGTTCGCCACCCAAGTGCGATAACGTACTTCTCGCATAATTCCGGCTCTTACCAATTCCTCAACTTCGTCTGTTACAGCTTTACTTCGATCTGGAGCCAAGCTGCATTTTTTTCTGGATAATGGGCTCTACACTTTTGTGTATGTTCAGCCTATGCTCCGCAATATGTCGAGGGACTCCTGTCATATCATAATATATCCATGCAAAGACATTAGTGTTAGCTCTAAAAGCCTTTCCAAATGTACCTTTGTGGCAGGAGACAATGATGTTCCCACACCCACCGGCTGTTCCGGGAATTCATCATTAATGACAAGTGGAACTTTGAGCAGTGCTTGTGCCGCATCTTGTGAACCTTGCCGGGAGGCATTGGTGATTCTGCTACTTTCGTCCGGCAACAAGCACTCCTGAACCTTCCTTCTTTCTGCTCTGAGAGTAGCTACACTGGAGCTCGTAGGGAACTTCATCATGGCTTGCATGGTAGACACTACTGCCCTTAAGCGACATATGGTAGGTCTACCTAGCAACACGTTATAAGGTGACGGCGATTGTACAATAAGGAACTTCATGTCCACAGTCCTTGACAAAGGGTACTCGCCGAAGGTAACAGGAAGCCATATGCTTCCTACCGATGATATCATTGCCCCAAAGAAACCTACTAAGGGTGTTTTGGTAAGTGGCGTGAAGTACGTATTCCTCTTTGGGGTAGGTGAGTAAGGTTGCGGAATGCGTCCCTTGCTGCTGGAATATGCTTCATGATTCCGCCTGGGGGATGTAAGGACCTGCGTCGGAGCTGGCGGGGGTGACTTCCAGGGCAAACCTCTGCCCTGTCGTAACGGAGCTCTGGACGGAGCTTCAGCGACATGCCCAATTGCTTCTTTTCCCTGAATGAATGCCTTAGTCCGTTCAAAAACTTCATTGATTGTCTTGGGGATGTTGGTGTATAACTGTTCTATCAACTGCTTTGGTCTTATCCCATGGATAAAACCTGAGATGCGCATGATCTCGTCTGCTCCTTTAATTTCCATACTTTCCTCCTTAAACCGCTCCATGAAGTCCGTTAGTGACTCATGGTGTCCTTGCACTATGTTATGGATTTCCATAGGGTGTTTGGTGTACCTTCGTTGTTGCATGAAGTTGCTGAGAAAGCTCTCCCGCAACTCCTCGAAGCTGTCAATACTGGCGTGAGGAAGGTCATCAAACCAAAGACGAGCTGTTCCTGCAAGCATTTGCGCGAACATGTGGCACCACACAGGCATGGACCACTGCTCCATTTCTGCCACTCCGGCAAACAATCCTAAGTGATCATCCGGATCTCCGATACCATCGTACACCTGGATGTGTGAGGGAAGCCTCACCTTCTTTGGTCTCTTGCATCTTGCGATTCTCCTTGTGAATTTTTTGATGAGTGATGGTCTATAAGGCTCGTCTATGCCCTCTTCTATTTCTTCCTCCGAGCTGGGACTCGCTGAGTCACTACTGTCAGTAGTTACTGCTTTTCTAGTTTGAGAACGTGAGGAGCTACGTCCTTTTCTCCTTTCCTTTCTTTTGCCCGGACTAGCTTTTTTCTTCATTTTTTGAGTGTACTTCCTCTTCCTGCGGACCTTTGCTGCTTCGGAACCTAAACTAGAACTATCAGTTTCTTCTTCTAACTCGGTGGAGTCATCTGCTTGGTCTTCGTAAGTAAGTTGCGTTCTCACACCATCCATTCACTTGTTTTTCTCAGTTTCTTGCATTAAAGTACGAAGTGCTTCGTAGTGACTTTCCACAAAAGCATGAGTAAGTTGAGGCTCGTCCTGCTGAACCCCTGAGACGCCCGTATTTACTACCCCACTTTCGTGTCTTTCAGCGGATCGATCTACGCGCACCTACGGTATGGGATTTCCAGATGAAGGGGTTTCCTCCATTCTTTCAGTTTGGTCCCACGGATGGCGCCAAATGTTGATACAAAAACTAGCAGCTCCCCCAACGTAGCTTGAGAGCCTCCTCTGAAGGTGAATGAAACTGCTAAGATGTAACAAACACACACTGTTAGCCTCGCCCAAGGGGAAAGGGGGTTTCCCTTTGGACCAAGCTCCAGCGTGAGAATAAGCTACGGATCTGTGTGAAATAAGTATTCTAGAGAGAGAAAGTAAGTAATATGAGTGAGTGAAATATTGTGAATGTGTTGACCTTAGACTTATCTGGTATATTTATGCCAATGTGAAGCAAATATTCCCTTTCCTTAAATGGTTAGTCTGCTTTCCGCAGCTCGGCGCGGCGGAGCTGATCTTCCTTATTTAGCGACAGCTTACCTTTATTCCTTTTTGATATGACTTTACCTTTTACGTGTTTTACTGGTAATCCAGAGCATCTCTGCTGTGAGTCCCATCCTTGGGTACTGTGCTTTAGTCAAAGATTCCTTTCTCGTAGCTTTCTTATGTTTCCGTAACTTAAGTGTATGTATTTAGCTGCGGCATATGCTGTAAGCTGCGGTTACTAGCATATACCCGATCAGCATCTTCCAATTTCTTTGCCCATATTGCTCGGTTATCTTTCACCGTCTTCTCAAGAATTCTCTTCAAAGCCCGATTGGTATTTTCAACTTGACCACTTGTTTGAGGGTGGTAAGAAGTTGAAAATCGGTGATTTACTCCATATCGTTTGAGAACCTTCTCTAATTGTTGGTTGGCAAAATGGCTTTCCCTATCACTTATCAAGGCCTTCATCCCAAATCGGCAAAACAAGCTTTTTAAGAAGTCGATAACCACTCGAGCATCGTTCTTCGGCAAATCTTTGGCTTCCGCCCATTTGGACACATAATTAACTGCCACCAAAATATACTCACACTTGAATGATGGTGGGAATGGTCCCATGAAATCGATGCCCCAAATATCAAATACCTCACAAACTTGGATGCTTGTTTGAGGCATTTCATCCCTTTTTGAGATGTTTCCGGTTCGTTGACAAGCATCACACGTTTGGCATAAAGTATTTGCCTCCTTGAAGATTGTCGGCCAATAGAATCCCGCATCAAACACTTTCTTGGTGGTGACTGAGGGACCATAATGACCACCAGTGGGTCCATGGTGGCATGCATCCAAGATTTCCCTAGTTTCTCCACCCGAAACACATCTTCTTATCATCCCGTCCGCACAAACACGGAACAAATGAGTCTCTTCCCAAAAATAGTGCTTCCAATTCGAGAAAAATTTACTTTTCTCTTGGTGGCTCATACCCTTCCTCACAACACCTCCAACCAAATAGTTGGCTAAGTTGGCAAACCATGGTGCCTCACCCTTCTTCTCCGCATCATCACCTACCTGCAAAAAAAATTCCTTGGGAAAGGAATCATCAATGTTAGGATCGTATTGCTTGTCAAGATTTGGATTTTCCAATCTCGACAAGTGATCGGCGACAAGGTTCTCAACTCCTATTTTATCCTTTATCTCAATGTCGAATTCTTGTAAGAGAAGAATCCAACGAATGAGACGGGGCTTAGCATCTTGTTTTGCAAAAAGATACTTTAGAGCCGAGTGGTCGGTGAAAACAATGGTCTTTGAAAGAACAAGGTATTGCCTAAATTTCTCAAAGGCAAACACCACGACAAGTAACTCTTTTTCAGTCGTGGTATAGTTTTGTTGGGCTCCTTTCAAGGTCTTACTAGTGAAGTAGATTGGTTTGAAATGGTTGTCCACTCTTTGTCCTAGGACGGCTCCTAAGGCAAAGTCGCTAGCATCACACATAAGTTCGAATGGTTTGGACCAAATGGGAGAGACTATGATGGGTGCCTTGGTCAATTGGTCTTTCAAGGTCGAGAATGCACTCAAACACGAGCCATCAAACACAAATGGTGCGTCTTTTTCAAGTAACTTGGTCATGGGTTGGGTGATCTTGAAAAAATCCTTAATGAACCTACGATAGAACCCGGCATGACCTAAGAAACTTCTAATGCCTTTCACATTGGTCGGTGGGGGTAATTTAGCAATGACATCTATTTTGGCCCGGTCAACCTCAATTCCTAGACCCGAAACCTTGAGCCCCAACACAATACCCTCTTTTACCATAAAATGGCATTTTCCCCTTTTAAGACTAAATGGGTGTTGGTACATCTATATGTGTCTGTCAGTTGGTCTCAGTCTGTAATCGTGTCGATATTGTAATTACGTGTTGAATAGTTTTAGACTTAGTTTAATTACAATATTTGTAAATCATGCGACACAAGGATTGTGTCGTAGAATCATTACATGCGACACAAGTATTGTGTCGCAGAAACTCTCTATGCGACACAAGTATTGTGTCGCAGATTGTCTGCATAAGGCTATAAATAGAAGCTCGCCAGCTTCTGTTTGAGTAGACTTTCACACACATAACACTTCTGTTTTTCATAGAAAATTCACTAGGTTGTGTTATTTTGATCTTTGTGTGTTTGTCCAAGTGTATGTATTGTTGCTAGTTTATTATATATAAACATACACCTTTGTGTTTTGGTTATTTATTGTGTTAATCTTGCATATCTTGGTGTGTTTGATTTCCGCTCTAACACACAAGTTAAACTACTCGATTTGGTCCGTACACAAGGAACCTACAATTGGTATCAGAGCCACATACTCTTGAGTTGTGGTTTCGAGTTAGTTTTTGCAAGATTTTGGTTTAAAAGTGATATTTTTAATTTTTGTGTTCTTGGTCGAAAAGCTCAATTTTTATCCTATTTTGGTGTTTAATCTTCAAAGAAATGTGTTTGTCAAACCTTTAGATTTAGTAGATCAAAAGTTGGTGATTTTGTTTCTTAAAATATTGGGTTTTAGAACTGAAAGGAAGCATGGCGTAATTGTTTATTATTTGTATGGAAAGTTGAAATTTTTTTGTGGGCTCTAGGTTGTCTGCTTGTGCCCTTTTGCGACACAAGTCTTGTGTCGTATATACTGTTCATACGACATAAATATACGACATTAAATTGTCTACGACACAAAGTGCGACATAATCCTACGACACAACTTATTTTGACTTTGACTGGTCTGTGACACAAGTTGCGACATAATCCACGACATAACAGTTGTGTCGCATTTTTGTCTTCTGTCTGATTAAGTTCTGCGACACAACACTTGTGTCGTATTGATACTTTACGACACAACACTATGTCGCATAATTCCAGACTTAGACAAAAATCAGTTTGTTTGTTGTGTATTTCCTGATTTTGTTTGCAGATTGTCAACATGTCCCTTCAAAGCGTTGATGCAGTTTTACAACATAATGCTACGATCGGTAGTGCATATAAACCTCCTTATTTTGCACCGGGTTTGGAATTTCGAGCATGGAAACAACGTTTTATGTCGTTTGTATTATTTACTGATCCTGATAAGGAATTGGCTCTTCTTGAATGATATGAAGCGCCTGTTGCTCTTGGAGAACACATGGGTGTTCCTCCACCCAAACCCGTTCGTTCATACACTCCCGAAGAACGAAAAGCATGGGAAATTGAAAGCAAAACTCATTCTGCTATTACTATGTCACTTCCAACTGACGTTTTGGATATGTTTCCACAAACAATCGCTTATGATCTTTGGATTGCAATTGAGAAGAGATTTTGTGGTAACACTGAATACATCGAGAGCAAATTGGAATTAATCAAAACTCAGTTTGATTATTTCTATATCCAGAAAAATGAGACTGTCAGAGACATGCTTTGCAGATTTACACGCACAGTAAACGAACTGCAAGCTGGAGGATATAATCTAAAAAATTCTGAGATTAACAAAAAGGCTTTAGCTGCTCTACCACCAAGTTGGGAAACACGAGTTTTGTTATTAGAAAGTGATCCAAAAACAATGCAATTTTCTCTGGATGATCTTGTTGGAAAACTTGAAGCTGGTGCATTGGATATTCAAAAGAAGGAAACAAGATCTATTGCTCGTGCATCAGAATCAAGTAATGGTGGAACAACTTTCATTACAGCTGAGCCAAATTCTCAGAGATCCTCTTCTTACTGTAATCCTACTGTAGGAACCTTTTCAGCCCTACCAACTTATAATGCTTCTTCAAGCAAAACATGTTCATCATCATCTGTTCCTTCTTCAGCAACCACAGATGAACATGCAACAATGTTTACTGCTTTCTTGTCATCATATGAAGACTTTCTTTCTAAAAGAGTCAGTACATTGGAGCTGACTGATGAGGACTTCAATCAGGTTGATCCCGATGAGTTAGAAAGGATTGACATTAGATGGAATATGGCTATGCTCACTCGCAGAGCCAAAAACTATCTAAGAAGAACTGGAAAGAGATCTCTTGAAGATGCAGCTGATCGAACACCAATGGGATTCGATAAAAGTAAAATCAAGTGCTATAAGTGTCAGAATCTTGGACACTTTGCCCACGAATGTGAGAAAGGCCGACAACCTGCTACGGGTTTCACAAAACCATCTGTTGCTCCAATACAGATTGAACATACTACTGCTAAGGCTGCATTGTTGATTGAGGATGGAGATGCTTATGATTTTTCTGCATTTGAAGATCACGAGCAATGCTTCATGGCCATCAACAATGAGTCAGGTCATATACAAAGAAGTAAATGGTATGTGGATAGTGGCTGCTCACGGCACATGACCGATGACATGTCTCTTCTGTCAAACGTTAAACCATATCACGGAGGACATGTTGCTTTTGCAGGAGATGCAGGTGGTAACATAACGGGACAGGGTACTCTTTCTAATGGGAAAGTGAGTTTTGATAAAGTAAACTATGTCGAGGAACTGCAACACAATCTGATCAGTGTTTCTCAAGTCTGCGACAAGAAGTTCACTACAGCATTTACAGATGTTGAATGCTTAATTTTGAAACTGGGATTTGTTATTCCCGAGGAATGGGTGTTACTGAGAGCACCCCGTGTACGCAACTCGTACATTTTGGATATGCAAACTATGATTACCAAGGAGCAAACTTGTTTGCTATCAAAAGCATCTTCTAAAGATTCACTGCTTTGGCACAGACGTATGGGACACATTCATTTTTGCAGAATGAATTATCTTGTCAATAATGATCTTGTGTTAGGTGTACCCAAAAAGTCATTCGAAATAGATAATGAATGCGTTTCCTGTCTCAAAGGGAAACAACACAAGAAGTTCCATAAGTCTAAGCAGGTGAACTCTATTGAATCTCCATTGGAGTTACTTCACATGGATTTGTTCGGTCCTGTGAATAAGAAAAGTATTGGAGGAAAATCATACTGTCTGGTTGTTACTGATGATTACTCAAGGTTTTCTTGGGTATATTTCTTGACTGGAAAGGATGAAACGGCTGATACTTTAACCTACTTGTTCGACAGATTGGAAAACCTGTGTAACCTGAAAATCAAGAAACTGCGTAGCAATAATGGAACAGAATTCAAGAACAGAACCTTGGAAATGTATTGTCTTCGAAAAGGAACCTTTCATCAGTTTAGTGCTGCTCGTACCCCTCAACAAAACGGTGTCGCTGAAAGAAAGAATAGGACAATCATTGAAACAGCAAGAACCATGCTGTCTGATGCGCATCTGCCTACCACGTTTTGGGCAGAAGCTGTTAATACTGCGTGCTATGTGTTGAATCGAGTTTCGATGGTTAAGAAATGAAACAAAACATGTTATGAATTGCTGAATAATCGCAAACCAAATTTGAAGTTTCTTGAGCCTTTCGGGTGTCCTTGCACAATCTTAATTACTAAGGACTCGGTAGGCAAAGTTGATGAAAAAGCAGTCGATGGCCTATTTTTGGGATATTCTATGAACTCGCCGAATAAAAGAGTTTTCAACAAGTCCACTGGGAGAATAGAGAAACATTATGAAGTAAGGTTTATGAAATATACTGATTCTCCAAAAGGTAAGGGATCTGAGTCCTTGTTTGAGTATGATACGTTGGTGGACTCATTCAATCTTCCCAAATTTAGTGAAGAAGATCAGGTGGTGTCTCTACTTCATGGCTTGGATCTTACTTCCGACTTAGTTTCCAAGTCTAGAGTAGTACCACCTGAGAATATTGTCAATGATGATAATTCCTCCGATGTTGATCATGTGGCTTCTGAATCTAATCCTCAAACTGAAACCGATATTGTCTTACCACTTAAAACTGAGAACATTGTCACTGATAGCTCAGTTGCAATTGAAAATTCAGAAGGTGTTCTTTCAAATTTGGATCCGATCATTGTGCCTGATCAGATCCCTCAGCTTAGAATTCATTCTACTCACCCCACTGAAAATATCATCGGTGAGTTTCAACAAGGTGTTTTAACCAGGGGTCAGGTAGCTGCTAATGAAATCCGTGAAGAATCATCAACTGCCACTTTTGCCTACATTGAAGAAGAAATGGAAGAATGCTTCTTATCTCAGCTTGAACCAAAGAAAATAGACGAAGCTTTGAAAGACCCATACTGGGTTGAGGCTATGCAGGAAGAATTGAATCAATTCAAAAAATTTGATGTCTAGGATTTGGTTCCTTTACCCAAAGATGTTGATCCAATTGGAACTCGCTGGGTATATCGCGTGAAGAAGGATGACAGAGGTGTAGTTATTCGGAATAAGGCTCGGTTGGTTGTTCAAGGTTTTACTCAGATTGAGGGTTTAGACTATGATGATGTGTTTGCTCCAGTTTCAAGATTGGAATCCATTCGCATCTTTCTAGCTTATGCGTCATTCAAAGGCTTTCAGGACTACCAACTAGATGTCAAGAACGCATTTCTGTATGGAGAAGTTCTAAAGGATGTGTATGTAATGCAACCTCCCGGTTTTGAAGATCAAAATCATCCTGACTATGTTTGAAAGTTAGGCAATGCTCTATATGGTCTTCATCAAGCTCCACGAGCTTGGTACGCGAGGTTGGCAAATCATCTCTCGAGAAATGGCTTCTCTCGGGCCCAAATTGATAGCACTCTCTTCATAAAAAGGGTTGGAGAAGATTTGTTACTTGTGCAGGTCTACGTGGATGACATTATATTTGGTTCAACAAACCATTCTTTGTGCAGAGACTTCGAGAAGATTATGAAGTCCGAGTTTGAGATGAGTGCCATGGGGGAACTTAAGTTCTTTCTAGGTGTACAAGTTGAGCAGTCTGATAAAGGTCTTTACATTCATCAGTCCAAATATGTGATTGACATGTTGACTTGGTATGAACTCCATGACTGTAAGCCATATGGTACTCCTATAGAAACAGATCACAAACTCGGACCTGCTGAACACGAAGAGGACTGCAAGGAGCGGGATTATCGTTCTATGATAGGATCGCTGATGTATCTCACTGCATCCAGACCAAATATTGTGTTTGTTGTGTCTATCTGTTCCAGGTATCAAGCAAAGCCCAAGGTTTCTCACATGAAGGCTGTGAAGCGAATTTTTGGTTACCGCAAATATAGACCATCACTTGGTCTATGGTACTCAAATGAGAAAAATTTCTCTCTCACTGCCTATTCTGATTCTAATTATGGCGGCTGCAATTCGGATAAAAAGTCAACTACAGGAGGTTGCCAATATCTCGGCTCTCGATTGGTGTCTTCGCAGTGTAAAAAACAAACCACAGTTTCCACCTCAACAGCGGAAGCTGAATACATTGCTGCTGCAAGCTGTTGTTCCCAGATTTTGTGGATTCAACACCAATTGCGTGATTATGGGTTACTTCTTACCTTGACTCCAATTCATATTGATAATACTGCTGCTATATCTATTATTCGCAATCCCATTCAACACTCTAAGACCAAGCACATAGAGATTAGGTTTCACTTCATACGAGATTGCTATGAGAAACACTTGATTGACCTTATTCACATAGATACCCTTATGCAACAGGTCGACTTATTCACAAAAGCATTTTCGCGTGCTCGTTTCGACGAACTTGTAGATATGATAGGGATGATTTCCCTTGATCTCAAGAAATGATTTGTGACTTGATTTCTGTACAGTTTATTTAATTAAAAAAAAAAAAGGCAGCAGCCACTCTTTATACTTCTTAGTATTAAAGAAATGCAAAGTTGCTACATTCTTAAAAATAGATGTTGAAGTTGTGTCTGTAAACAACTTGTGATATGATAGTACATCGAGTAACATGCACAAAATGGAATTTTAAGGTTTATCTTGGATGTGTCAGTAGGTTTATTTGACATATTTAGGACAACTCTTGTGAAAATTAGCTTCATCATATGATGTATTGGTAGGCATGATACACACCGGTCTGTAGGTTATTAAGAAATCACTTAAAATACATGTCTATGATCTTGTGGTAAACACCTTGTGATGTACGACTCTATGTCTTAATTCCTTAACATAGCTTGACATATTTCTATCTTTAGAATGTTTTATTTGAAATCATTTAGGAGTTTATGCTGATTGTTTCCTTTGTTGTACGTAAGTACTGAACTGGTCTCAGTTGGTATACACTTGGGTTTAAGCAAACACAAGTCAATGCACTTTAAAAAAAAATCTTAAAGATATTGAACAAGGTCGCCGTTGGGGAAACTCCAAGTTCGGTTTGACCGCGTTCGGCTTTTGCTTAAACTTAACATCAAGAATACACTGAACAAGGTCATCGTTTGGGAAACTCCAAGTTCAGTTTGACTGCGTTTGGTCTTGATAAACCTGAATCATGCTTTGTTACTCTGTTGTACTCTGGTACAGACCTGTTAACACTGCATTGATTCTTAAAAATGATCGTCACATAGTCTTTCTAATTGTGGAAACTATGCTCAACGTCTGGGTTACAGGGGTATATCTATGGTGGGGACTACAGTGAAATATTCATACTAACAATAATAGGTTATCCCACAGATACGGATGTAACATGTTTAAATTGGACAAACTATACCAATAATCATCTTGAAAGAATTTTTTTAAAAGGTGTTTTAGGTGTGCCAAGTAAATTTAAAGTGGACAAATATACTGATGATCGAAATAACACTTACTATTCCTAATAATTGCATGTTATTTCGATATGATCCCTAATCAGAATTCTCAACTCCGTCACCAAAACTTTTATCGTTTTTACATTTTTAGTTTCCTTGTCTATTTTTTCTTTTATGTTTATATTTATGTTTAGTTTTATCCTTTTAATATTATGTAAAATGTATTTATTTATTTATTTTTTTTAGTCACAAATCATCTTCTATGCGAAAATTCTATAATCGAAATCAAAATCGGGTTTGACCTCAAATATTTTATGTCATCAAAATATGCGATGTGTTCTGTACGACACAAGCATTGTGTCGTATTCCAACTATACGACACAAGAATTGTGTCGTATATTATGTCGTATATTATGTCGTATGTGGGTCCGGGTATAACAATTCAAACCATAGGACATAATCATTTACGTTTTATTCACGACACACGTTATACGACACAAAGGCGATTTTGCGACATACTCGTTTTTTCGTTCGGATTTGTATTTTTGAAGCTTTTTCACCGCGATTCGTTGTTCAATTCTCGTTCCTCACCCCTCTGCGCACCTTTAGGTATGATCCTTTCATGTTTTTATCGGATATTTAACCTTAGATTGGATCGTGCACATTTACATTTTTAGGGTTACGGTTTTTACCCAAATTATTTAGGGTTTAGGGGTTTCTAGGGTTAGGCTCCTGAATATTATTGATCCCCTATTGATTGCGAACCCTAGGGTATGCGTAGATTTTGAAAACTCCAATTTTTCTCATCGATCGAATCTGGGTTGGGATGGTGTTCATCTTTGCGACACAACATACGACACAGTCATTGTGTCGTATAGGATAGAGGCTTTTATGTCGTAGTGATTATAACTGCTTATGTCGTATTTTAATATGACACAACATACGACACATGCCTTATGTCGTACCAATGTTATACGACACAATCTACGACACAATAGCTATGTCGCATCTGAGATTAATTTCTCAAAAAATGCTAAATGCAAGGGAAATGCTGTCCGTATGACATGTGTCATACGACACAATACTTGTGTCGTATTTTCATTCTACGACACAATCCTTGTGTCGTGTTGCTGTAGTGCGACATAACTTTTGTGTCGCAGTTATTTTTTTTTGGTACTAACGCTAACGCATTTCGAGCTTTGTTGTATTATTGTTATGTTTTGCAGTAATGGCTGAACAACAAGTTGCTCAACCCGCCGAGATCGATGTCACAAAATATTTCTGGGAATCACGTCACAATATCGTGGCATTCTTGAACACCACTGTTGAGTCTTCGCACCCGTATCGTCCCATGATAGCCTTTCTTCGTCGTTCCCGAATTTACAAGGCAATCACTGCTGACACTAGGATCTTAACAAATCATATTACCGAGTTTTGGGACAACGCGGTCGTCAACAAAGATGAACAGGATACTCATATCATCTCTAGGGTTTGTGGCCGCGAAGTTATCTTCTCCGAGCAGCTTATTCAGGATTTCTTTGAGTTTGGTGACAATTCTGACATGATCATTCAGTTCAGTGCTGCTGCAATCGCCGAAGGCATGAGATCAATCAGATATCAAGATATTCCTGTTGATCAATACAGGAAGACCTACATGACGAAGGTCTGGAGATATCTGGCACACATTATGATCGTGTGTTTGTCTAGTCGCAGGGCAGGCCTTGAAGGGATGAGATATTCATCTGCCTCTGCTATTCTTGCTTTGATCTACAACAAACCCTTTAACTTTTCAGGTTATATCTTCAGGGGTTTTGTCAACAACGCTTTGGATACAAAAGAAAAATGGGCTGTGTATCCTCGGTTTACTCAGTTATTGCTCAATCATTTGCAACCAGATCTTCCTGTGACTGCTTCTTTCACTTTTAAGCAGACGCCGATGAACACCAGAATCTACATTACTTGTGCTTCTTTTGCCAAGCAGGGACAGGCACCGGATCGTGAGGTTGCTCTGTTCGGTCACATAGTGGATCCTGCGTATGTTACTCCTCCAGGTGAACAATTCGTTGCACCGAGACCTGAACATCCAATCCAGCATCCCCCAGTCCAACAACCTCCAGTTCAGCTACCGCCGGTTCAACCAGATCTCGTGGATCCGGAGTTAGTGGATCTTGATCGTGAGATTGATGCTTATCAGCCACCTTCTCCACGTCCTGAATCCTCCAGCCACAGAAAAAGGGCTCGAGACACTTCTGATTCTACTAATCTGAATCCTCTGGTCACACGTTCTCGCCCTTCCACCTCTACATCTTCTGAGCTCCCAAGAACTGAAACTCCGATCACCCCTCATCCAACAGTCATTCAAGAGCTCCTGAGCAGGATTGATCGAATGCAGCATGATATGGCCGCTCAGGCAGAAAAATTTGAAGCTCAGAATGCCAGGATCTCCCGTATTGAAAAAGAAAATGCAGAGCTGAGATCAATGGTTTTGAAGCTGGAAACCCAAGTTATTTCTTCGGGGGAGAAAGGCCCACCGGCCTTAGAATCAACACCTAGGGTTTCCGCCGAGGGCGATGAAAATGTAAATTCTGATAATGTAACTGATTCTACTATTAATGAAACAACTCTTGTTTTGGATTACATTATTGAGCAACCAGGGCAACCAAAACCGCTAGCTGTAGATTACACCTACTGTAATTTGACATACTTTCAAGCTGTGGTCAACGCAGGCGGTCATGCACCTGAAGAACCTTTTGACTTTGAAACTGTTAATAATGATGATGAAGTTAATGTTGAACAAGAAGAGCTTGAACCAGATGAAGAATATACCGATTGTCCAGCTTACCCACAAGAGGGTAATGTCGTATCTGATTCTTCAGATGATGAGTTAGGGCCTGCATTTAAGTACGTACCAGAATCTACTTCTCAAGCTGCTCCTGCTCAAGAATCGTCTGAGCCTCCCGGCTTTTCACAAGAAAAATCAGTCCCTGTTCGTGAATCGACAAATTATAATGACATTTTCCCACAGGATACATATGAATATGTTCCTTCTGACAAAGAAATGTCCATCAGGGATAACTGGTTTCCCAAAGGAAAAAATCCCGAACTTGTTCCTGTTACATGCAAGAAATACAAGGTTGGCGGTGATTATTCAGGTCTTATAAAAAGTTGGAAGGTTAGCAAAGGGAGGTTTATGATCAAGAGACTTGATGGTATTCAGTATTTTCGTCGTTCTCTGAAGAAACTGAGTACGTTGCCGAAGCATGACATTGTTCGTCTCACTCAGCTTCAGTTGATAAATCCTTACAAAGACGGAATTGCAAATGCTATTCAAAAGGTCATGCGTGAAGAAATTCGACTGAAGAAATATCATTATGTCAAACCAATACTGGGTAAAAGGTATACACTCAAGAAAAAGTTCGATTCAAAGTCTAAGCAGCCAATCGTAAAGGTTTACTATCCTCCTACTGAATGTCTGCGTGAAATTGCTCTGGAAACAGTTCCATTCAATCTGCTGAAGTGTTTTCACTACTGGGAACTGGATGATCACACTGGCGAAGCCGTTCTTGTTTATGTGCCAGAATCAGTGCCACAGACTGGATCTAGTTCATTGTGGGGTCTACAAAAGGCTGAATTCAGAATATTTGACCCAATGAGCCTGATAAATCTGTCAAGAGATGATATGAAGAAGCTATTTAACAATCGGATTCGCTACAACCCAGGAAACGAGTTCAATACAGTATTAGCGAAGCGATTTCAGAAAATCATTGATATATGCTTCACTTTTGGCATACATGCTGGCGGAAAGTTTCCACCCGGATGGGTTTGAAATTCAGGCGTTTGAAGATCTGCAGTTTTGAAGTCTAAAGCCAATCGAAGAATTCTTGAAGACCAAGCTGAAGACACGGGGGAGTTTGTTGGTACATCTATATGTGTCTGTCATTTGGTCTCAGTCTGTAATCGTGTCGATATTGTAATTACGTGTTGAATAGTTTTAGACTTAGTTTAATTACAATATTTGTAAATCATGCGACACAAGGATTGTGTCGTAGAATCATTACATGCGACACAAGTATTGTGTCGCAGAAACTCTCTATGCGACACAAGTATTGTGTCGCAGATTGTCTGCATAAGGCTATAAATAGAAGCTCGCTAGCTTCTGTTTGAGTAGACTTTCACACACATAACACTTCTGTTTTTCATAGAAAATTCACTAGGTTGTGTTATTTTGATCTTTGTGTGTTTGTCCAAGTGTATGTATTGTAGCTAGTTTATTATATATAAACATACACCTTTGTGTTTTGGTTATTTATTGTGTTAATCTTGCATATCTTGGTGTGTCTGATTTCCGCTCTAACACACAAGTTAAACTACTCGATTTGGTCCGTACACAAGGAACCTACAATGGGCCTTCTCACACCTCTCAAGCATCTTATCCAAGTTGGATAAACATGTGTCAAATGAGTTCCCAAACACGGAAAAGTCATCCATGAAAACTTCCATGGAGGTCTCAACCATGTTGTGAAAAATGGCAATCATGGAACGTTGGAAAGTGGTGGGGGCATTCCAAAGACCAAAGGGCATCCTCCTATAGGCATAGGTCCCAAATGGGCAAGTGAAGGTGGTCTTTCTTGATCCTCGGGATCTATGGGTATTTGGAAATATCCCGAGAATCCGTCAAGGAAACAATAGTATTCATTCCTCGCCAACCTCTCTAGCATTTGGTCAATGAATGGTAAGGGGAAGTGGTCTTTTCTTGTCGCATCATTCAATTTCCTATAGTCAATACAAACTCACCACCCGATCACGGTTCTAGTGGGTATCATCTCATTTTTTTCATTGGCCACAACCGTCATACCCCCTTCTTTGGTACGCAATGCACCGGACTAACCCATGAGCTATCGGATATGGGGTAAATGATACCCGCATCGAGTAACTTGACAACCTCCTTCTTGACTACATCTTTCAGATTCGGGTTAAGCCTCCGTTGTCTTTGCACAACGGGCTTTGCCTCATCTAAAAAATTTATTTTGTGTTTGCAAAATGAGGGGCTTATTCCGGGTATGTCGGATGTACGCCAAGCAAAGGCGCCTTTTTGAGCCTTCAACACTTCTAATAACATGCATTTTTCAGAGTTTTCAAGGGTTGAAGAAATTACAACGGGCAATAGGTTCTCCTCATGAAGATATGTGTATTCCAAGTGGCTTGGTAGAGGTTTCATCTCCAAATCTTTAGGTGGTTCCTCTAACGAAGTTTTGATCCGCATCCTATCATCATTAGTGAGCTCTTCAAAAGTGACATCCTCTTCTTGCTCCTCTTCATCCAATTCATCTCTCATGCTCATTACCAACCCTTCCTCGGTCATTCTTACGTCATTTGATTCAATCAAGTCAAGAAGCTCCGATTCCATTCCGAGTAGACCTTGCAGTTCTTCATCCATTGCCTCATCTATAACATCAATTCTAAAACAAGAATCATCTGGTAGAATAAGGATGCTTCATGGCCTTATCGACCGTGAAAGCAATCCTTTCATCCCCTACTCCTAAGGTCAATTTCTTGTCCTTAACCCCTATTATGGCATCCGCGGTGTGCAAAAATGGTCTTTCTAAGATCAAGGGCACTTTACTATCCTCTTCTATTTCGAGGATAACAAAATCAACCGGGAAGGTAAATTGGCCAACTTCCTAAGGTGCCCGGTAAATCGGCTAATCTTATACTCATGCGGGTGGGGGTCAAGGATCCTAGGGCCAATTTAGCATATAATGAATATGACATCAAATTAATACTAGCACCTATGTCCGCAAGCGCATCACAAGTGATGATTTTACCTAATTTACATGAGATAATGAAGCTTCCGGGATCTCCCAGCTTTGGTGAAATTTGGTTTTGAACAAGTGCCGAGCATTCCTCATTCAAGAACATAGCCGATGCCTCCGACAATTTTTCCTTGTTGCTCACCAAATCCTTGATGAATTTGGCATAATTCTGCATCCCAGCTAACACATCAACCAAAGGCACGTTGATCCGAATGCCCTTGATCATATCAAAAAATTTCCCATATTGGGCCGCAATCTTTTCTTTCCTTATCTTTTGAGGATAAGGGATTTTTGGCTTGTATGCCTTGACAACCGGTGTAGGTGACACCGGTGTAACCGTTGGTGGAGATGCATCAACATTCTCTTCAATAAATTCTTCCTCCTCATCCTGCAAAATAAGGTTAGAAACATGTTTGTCTTTGGTTTGAGGTGGTAGAAGTTCCTTCCCGCTCCTTGTAATGATAGTATTTACATGCTCGTTTCTTGCGGGTGGTGGTTGGTACGGCTTTGATCCACTACTTGAAGGGTTTTGTCTAGGGTTTTGTTGGGTGTTTCTTGGTAGGCTACCGGTTGGTCTACTACTTTTTCCCTCCAACAACCTATCCATCTTTCGCTCCAAGTCTTGAATGGAAGCTTGTTGGTTCCTTTGGCCTTGTTCCATGCTTAACTTTATTTTGGTCATTTGAGCTTTCAATCTCTGAGTACAAGCATCTTGTTTAGCCATAAACTCTTTCATCATTTGCTTCATTGGTGATAGAGTTGGTTCTTGTTTTTGAATCGGAGATGGGTTGTTGTTTTGGTTTTGATTTGGATTTTGGGGTTGGTTGTTGTAACACCCCCAAATTTACTGTTTGGCGGAAGCATAATTTGGGTGTTACTAATCAATAATCAAAGCACACAGATATATAGCAAACGAATCTATATGCGTCGTTTTAACAAAATATATTAATATTGAAATGTTTACAATTGTTGAATCCGTACATAGCTCTTGTTCGATTAAATGAGAGATTCCAGTACATAAATACAAGTACAAAAATATATTAATGCAAGGAAATCTCTATTGTCTGCATGTTGACTCGAGCTATAGTAATCCTGAGGGCAGTCCAAAATCTACTACTGAGTACCTGTGATATATGCTAAAATGGGTCAGCTAACGCTGATGAGCTCACAGGTTTGAGTATCAAATAATATCGTGTGAACCACAAGATTTAAATATTGATTTTACAGCAAATAAGGATAATGATAATGTATACAACCATGAGCACATAGTCTGAGTTTAACTCGAGGGATCAGGATCCACCTTCAAGTACCTGATCGAGGTGCCTCCACGAGTGCCTAATCAACACTCGTCTGAACAAATATTAGTACGTCCGTTTACCCAGTTAGTGCATGCTAACCCGGACGAGGAGGGTTATTCCTATATGATATCATATACTAATATTCACACTACAACGTATTACCAAACTATGCTAACGGAGGACTTTGAAGTGATTAGTTGTGTAAAACTCATGTAGTATATGGAAATATTTGTTCTTGCGTTCACATGTTAAAAACAAGCAATGAATCACACCCCTGAGTAAAATCAAAAAAAGCCGATTAGTGTTTGTCCGAAGACTCGTAACCTGAGGGTTTCCATGACACGCGATGGTTATAAACATGATTGGGTATCTCAAAGATCACCCTTGTAGTTGTTTTGCCCAACTAGAATGTCCAAATTACTACGATTTAGTTGATTGTTTAAGTATTCGAAAATGTGTACGGCCCGTTGGTGATTGTTTGTAATAATAATCTTATCATTATTATTAAGATTTCGAAGTGCTATGCTTGAAAGCATGTTCCAATATGTTTTAGAAGTCGTATCGTATAAGTGTTTGAGGTTATCGAAGGTCGACACTTAGAGTGAAAGAGATTTGCAAACAATCTATTTTTAGCGTCACTTAATGCGACAATTAGGGGTTTAGGCGACACTTATGAAGTGTCGCATGAAATAGTAAAATCTGAGTTTAAGGCGTCACTTAGGGAAGTGACGCATGACAAGGCGTCACTGAGGCAGTATCGGTCGTTAGTGTCGGGTAAGAGTTCTATACGTCACTAGGGCCGAGTGTCGGGTGAAATTAGGGTTCAATTGTATGCGACACTTAGGCAAGTGTCGGTAAATAGTTTAGGGCGTCACTGGACAAGTGACGGATGTAAGTGTCGGGAAAAAGGGGTTTTATGCGGCACTTAGGCAAGTGTCGCAAATTTAGGGTTTTATGCGTCACTCGATGTGCCACTTAAGTGACGCACGAAGTGACGCTATACTGGACTGGCCTATGCGACACTTAAGACTGTTCAACGGATTTTGAGCCAAAAATGAGTTTTCCGATTTCCGTTTGGTCCGATCCTCTTACCCAACCCATATTTGGACATTTCAAAGCTAAATAAATAAATTTCAAGTAAAAATATACAAAATCGAAGAGTTTCAAGATTTGTCGGGAATCTTACAAGTTTACCCGGAGAGATTTCGAAAAGATGGAAATGTAGATCGTGGCTCCGTGAGTCTTTTCTTCCAAATGAGCGAGACGATTCGAGTGCCTGTGGTTGTGTTATTTTGATGATTAAAAGATGGTGGTGGTGGTTTTCTTGAAAGAAAGAGAGAAAAAGAAAGGAAGAGAGAGAGAGGGAAGATGGAATGAGGAAAAAGGAGGGAAGTGAGGGGGTTTTGATGAAGCCTCCTCCTTTTTCGCTCCTGCATTTGCGCTCCGTGCGGTGTTCGTTTTTCGATCGTTTAAACGTTTAATTATTTGGTTTACACTTTTAAATATACTTTTCAAAATACAAATATTTTATAAACATTTTGTTTGAATTATTTTATCAAATATTTAGTAAGTGAATTTACAAGGTATAATTACCCTCGTTTTGATTGTTTGCGCGCTTACTATTTTAATCGCGTAATCCGTGTTTGTACGATACGAATTTAGGTTGGAATATTATTTAAATAATATTTTGGATAACATCGGGTTATTAAATGATGTCATATTATTTAATGAAAATCGTTCACCAACGTCCGTAATTATTTGATTCGAATTACATCCGATTTGAATTGCGTACGATTCAATCAAGTTGCATAATCGTATATGTTCATCACTATATATATTTCGATACATTAATTAGCCTAAAACCGAACTAATTACATGTATTAACAAAGGATTAGGCACTAATCACTAGTTCTAATTTGGCGGGTGTTACATTCTCCCCCTGTTAGGAGACTTTCGTCTTGAAATTTAGCTCGAGGTCGCGTTTGGTGTAGAGTCAGTGAATAACTGGGGATACTTGAGTCGCATGGTCTTCCTGTTCCCAAGTGAATTCCGGACCGCGCCGCAAATTCCACCTTACCTTAATGATGGGAATACGACTTTGTTTGAGTTGTTTGACCTCGCGGTCTACGATTTCAGTAGGTTCTTCGACAAAATGAAGTTTGTTATCGACGCGAATCTCGTCGAGTAGGATGATGAGTGTCTCATCAGACAAGCATTTCTTTAGGTTAGAAATGTGGAAAGTAGGGTGCACGCTGCCAAGTTCGGCTGACAGCTGAAGTCGATATGCTACGGGGCCAATCCTTTCGAGGATCTCAAAAGGCCCAATGTACCTGGGATTCAATTTCCCGTGCTTTCCGAATCGGATGACGCCTTTCAAGGTGATACTTTCAAGAGTACTTGGTCCCCAACCTGGAACTCGAGCGGTTTGCGTCTCACTTCAGCATAACTTTTCTGACGATCGCGTGCAGCTTTGAGTTGGTTTTGGATTTCAACAATTTTCTTGGTGGTTTCGTGTATGAGTTTAGGACCAGTGAGTTTTCTGTCTCCCACTTCGGTCCAACAGATCAGTGATCGGCACTAACGACCGTACATTGCCTCAAACGGTGCAGCCTTAATGCTGGCGTGATAGCTGTTATTGTAGGAAAATTCGCACAATGGTAGGTGTCTTTCCCAGTTTGCACCGAAGTCAACTACGCAAGCTCGTAGCATGTCCTCCAGTGTCTGAATGGTTCGCTCACTTTGGCCATCGGTTTGAGGGTGGTATGCGGTACTCATATCCAGACGAGTACCCAACGATTTCTGAAGTGACTGCCAAAAGTGAGATGTGAAGCGGCTATCTCTATCGGAGATAATCGAGATTGGAACACCATGTCGAGAAAAATTTTCTTTGATGTAGATTTGTGAGAGGCGTTCCATTTTATCGGTTTCCTTGATCGCCAGGAAATGAGCAGATTTGGTCAGACGGTCGACGATCACCCAAACAGTATCGCAACCGCTCGTTGATTTTGGTATTTTTGTTATGAAATCCATGGCAATTGGTTCCCATTTCCATTCAAGAATGCTGGGCTGTTGGAGTAAACCAGAAGGTTTTTGATGTTCGGTTTTGACTTTTGAGCAAGTAAGACACTTGCTGACGTATGTGGCGATTTCAGATTTCATGTTCGGCCACCAATAAAACTCCTTAATGTCGTGATGCATTTTGTCGGATCCCGGATGGATTGAATATTTAGACTTGTGAGCTTCATCCATCACCAAGTCTCGTAGGTTCCCAAAACTAGGCAACCATATTCGGTTTGAGAAATACCTAATCCCGTTAGGTTTGATTTCGAATTGTTTGTCTATGCCTCGCAAGGATTCGTTTTTAATATTATCGGGTTTCAGACCTTCGAGTTGAGTAGTGAGAATCTGAACGTTTAGATCATTGTGAATGGTCATGCTGAGGGCTCGGACTCGAAGTGGTTTCGTTCGTTCCTTTCGACTGAGGGCATCGGCAACAACATTTGCCTTACCCGGATGGTATTTGATCTCACAATCGTAGTCGGTGAGCAACTCGACCCATCGACATTGCCTCATGTTGAGATCCTTCTGATCGAATATGTATTGGAGACTTTTGTGGTCGGTAAAGATTGTGCACTTAGTTCCATAGAGGTAATGTCTCCAGATTTTGAGGGCGAACACCACAGCCCCTAGCTCGAGGTTGTGAGTCGTGTAGTTCTTCTCATGAACTTTGAGTTATCTGGAAGCGTAAGCAATAACCTTGTCTCATTGCATCAGTACACAACCGAGACCTTGGTGGGAAGCATCGCAGTATACCACGAAGTTGTCGGTGCCTTCGGGTAAAGATAGAATAGGAGCACTGCAAAGCTTAAGTTTTAATAGCTGAAATGCTGACTTTTGCTTATCAGTCCAATTGAACTTCTTTTCCTTTTGAGTCAGTGTCGTGAGTGGCTGGGCTATTTTGGAGAAATTTTCGATGAACCGACGATAATACCCGGCCAATCCCAAGAATTGGCGTACCTCGGTTGGAATGGTTGGCGCTTGCCAGTCTTTGATAACCTCGATTTTTGATGGATCGACGTGAATTCCTTGACTGTCAATCACGTGTCCAAGGAATTGAACGGTTTGCATCCAGAACTCACACTTAGAGAATTTAGCGTAGAGCTCCTTGTGCTTAAGTAGTTCTAGGATGATTTTGAGGTGTTGCGCATGCTCTTGTTCGTTTTGCGAGTATATGAGGATGTCGTCAAAGAAGACAATGACAAACTTGTCAAGGTAAGGCTTGCACACCCGATTCATAAGATCCATGAATACAGCCGGTGCGTTGGTTACACCGAATGGCATCACTTGGAATTCGTAATGCTCATAACGGGTTCTGAAAGCGGTTTTTGGGATGTCGGTGTCGCGAACACGTAGCTGATGATAACCTGATCGAAGGTCGATCTTTGAATAACAACTCGATCCTTGAAGTTGGTCAAACAGGTCATCGATGGGAGGAAGTGGATACCAGTTCTTGACGGTTAATTTGTTCAACTCTCGATAGTCGATACACATTCAGAAAGAACCGTCTTTCTTCTTCACAAATAAGATCGGAGCTCCCCAAGGTGAAGAACTCGGTCTAATGAACCCTCTGTCCAGGAGTTCCTGTAACTGGGTGGACAGCTCCTGGAGTTCAGATGGGGCTAGGCGGTATGGTACTCGGGCTACCGGTATGGCACCCGGCATGAGGTCGATCGAGAACTCAACCTGCCTAGGTGGAGGTAGACCAGGTAGTTCTTCCGGAAAGACTTCGGGAAAGTCTCTAACGATTGGCACCTCCTCAAGTCGTTTCTCCCCCGACTTTTTCTCCATGATGTGCGCGAGGATTGCAGGATAACCCTTTCTTAGAAACTTTCGGGTTTTTAGACAAGAGATGATATTTAATCTCGTCCCACCGGTCTCCCCCTGTATGATCAAGGTTCTACCGATGGCGAGAGGGATGTGGACGATTTTGTCATAACAAACGATTTCGGCTCGGTGTTTAGACAACCAGTCCATACCAACGATAACGTCGAAACTTCCGATTTCAACATGCATAAGATCGATCGAGAAGGTCTCGTCGGCTAGGTTTAAGGTGCAATTAGGTATTACACTATCGGTTTCTATGAGTTTACCATTCGCTAGTTCTATAGTGTACTTAACATCTAAGGCAATAGGTGTGCTGTCAAGCAGGTGGCAAAACTCATCAAAAATAAAGCCTCTATCGGCACCAGTATCAAATAGAATTGAAGCAATTAGGTTGTTGAAGAGGAACATACCCGTGACCACGTTCAGGTCCTGACGGGCGTCCCCAGAGTTGAGCATGAAGGCTCTACCTTTAGCATTGTTGTTGTTGCCCTTGTTCTTCAGTTTCGGGCACTTATTCCTAAGGTGCCCGGGATTTCCGCATTCAAAGCAGGCTGGGTGTGGTTTGGTGTTGTTGCTGGAGTTGTTGTTGGTATTGTTGTTGTTGTTGGCGGGAGATCTACAGTCCTTGGTGAGGTGGTCGTACCTTTTGCAGTTGTTGCAATAGGGACCGCAAGGACCTTCATGGTGGCGGTTGCACTTGGAACAGTAGGGCTTGTTCCCGGTGTAACCACGCCTGGTTTCGGTGGTAGAATTGTAGGCTTTGATGGTGTAAGGTTTCTTGTTTTGTTAGTTATTGTGGTTGTCAGACCACTTTCTTTTGAGATGGTTGGAGGAAGAAGTGGGTGGTTCAGTGTCTTCGTTCATGGCTAGAAGTTCGTGGGCCAGCCGGATGGCGCCATGAAGAGTGGTTTGATTTGATGATGCGGCGTTTCCCCGGACAGGATCCGGGAGGCCGCGGATGTATTTCTTGATTTTCTCGGGCTTGGTACTCACCATAGCTGGGCGAAGGATGGCTAGTTGTTGGAATCGGGTGGTGTATCCAACAATATCAGTCCCCTGCACTTTCAAGTGCCAGAACTCCTCATCCTGCTTATGGAGTTGTTCACTAGGGCAGTACTCATCAGTGAGCATTTTCTTCAAGTCCTCCAAAGGGAGTAGGTAGGCGGTGTCTGATGTGACTCAAAAAGTCATGTTTTTAAGTACTTATTTCCGCACTTTTTGGATTATTCTCCAGTGAAAACATTTCAAAACAATCATTTATCATCAAAAATCAACAAGGTAGTCTAAATACGAGCGTTGCTACAAAAATCAGCTAAAACATCCAATTTACACGCAAACCGAGGCAAAAACAATCACCTTAAATATTCCATTCTTGATTATCCTAGCAAGATAGATCTTAATGCATATTTTATGATTCAATAGAAAAATCCAAGATTGGGGGTGAAAAAATCAAGAGAAATGGGTAAAGAACGAAGAAAATGTGTAGTCTGGAAGCCCGTCGATCGTCATACGGAACACGCAAAATTCAAACACTTCCAAATTTGGCAAACTTAGTGTCATTAGAAGCATAACGGATAAACGAAGCCAACAGCGCAAGAATCAAGCAAAACGGACTGCAAACGAAGAAGATACGAACGAACCAAGCAACCGAGAAGTCAGCGGAGGCCAAACCAAGCACCAACCCCGCCTGGGCACCTAGGTACCATATACGGTACACTAGATGCCGTATACATCCCTTAGGGTGCCGTATACGGGGGTGTTTGCCTTGATGGGTGCCGTTTGACCCCCTTTGGCCCACTTGCCCCGTATGCTGCATTGATGCTTGTATTTGGTTCTTAAAGACTTGTACCAAGGCTTTCACCCTTCTCCTATAAATAGTGGCTTCATTTCCACCATTACACACACCTTACACACTTCTCTCTCTCTCTCTCTACTTTCTCTCTCTAGCACTACTCTTAGGAGTTAGAGGAGAATTATTCTTGTAGTTAATATAGTTAGTTCTTCTCTCTAGTTTCTCTCTCTAGCGAACTAGAGAGATATAAGTTAGCGGTTAGAGCTAGAGGAAAGTTGTAATTGGGTAATCAAGCTGTAGCAAGGTTATTCAAGTCAAACTGTTGTAATCCTCAGTATTACTCTTCTAATCCGGTGATATTATCTTACTCTCAAACTGTTATAATGTTTACTTTGCATATTATTTCAGTACGATTTATGACTATTGTCATGTTGATTAGCTAGATTAATATGTGATTGTTGGAATGTAGATGTTAGGATTAGGGATGATGTTTAATTAATATGTCTTATATATGATTGGTAGTTGTTATGCTGCATACATGTTTAGACTTATCCTGGATGTAGACTTAATTAATCACCCTTTCTGGTCTCTTACGTGATTGTTGCCTTAGGATAGGATCTGATCAACCCTAACTACGAATACACAGTTATCTCCTGTTTGTATGAAACTGTGGGATCGCCGTAACACGACTGAATACTTGGTATAGCGTTGGAAATACCACTGGTAGAGTACAAATACGTGGAGGCCAAGGAAATGCCGATGGTTTATCTCACCGTGGATTACCTGGAAGCAACCCTTCCAGACACGGGTCTAGGTCCTGTTAAGCCGTGAAATGCTATAGTACACTGTTAAACTACCTCTGGTTATAAAGCTGTGTAAAGATACATTAGGTCTTTAAAACACCGTAGATATACCTAGGGTTAGAAAACTGTGGAAAATAAGGACACTATACACTGTACGCATGCCTGGGGATGAATGACCGATGGTGTTGATAAATTTAGTGTGTCAGTCAGTTGGTCAATCGAGTTGTATAGTGTCGTTAGTTAAAAATGTAATAGAAAAGTAATTTTTATTACTAGCGTCACTATTAGGTGACACTTTCCTAGTGTCGGTAGGCGACACTTAGGTAAGTGACGCATGAAGGCAGCGACATGCGACACTTAGGTAAGTGACGCATGAAGGCCGACTTGTGTTTAGTATAAATAGAACCTACGGGTTTTTGGTTAGGGTTGACGAAACCCTAGCACCATTTGTCGAAATTACATCCCTGTAAACAATCTAATTTATTTACTCGTTTTCGGTTTGTGATTAATAGTTATTTGTGTGATTATTTGATTCCGCCTTATAATCACAGTCAACAATCATCTAGATCAATGTCAGGGGGCACTTTCAACTGGTATCAGAGCCTCGCGGTGGTTTGATTGACCTATTGATCACGAATTTGTGATTTTTCGATTCGTTTAGTGAAGAAAATCAAGAATTATTGATTATTTGGATTGATTGGGTTCTAGAAACACGTTAGGAATCAATTTTTACAGGTTTCGTTCATTTGAGATTAAAGAATTTTCATTAGGTTTACGAAAATTCATTTTTTAGGGTTTTTGGAGTGTTACAGCCATTTCTGCGTCACTCGGAGCGTCACTTCGCAAGTTTAGGCGACACTTCGAGCGTCAGTTCATCCGACACTAAGTAAGATCAATTAAGGTTTCACCGACACTCAAGTGCGTCACTTGGCAAGTTTCAGCGACACTTCGTAGTGTCACTTGCACACGTCACTTGTTTGTCAGACGACACTCAAGTGCGTCACTTATATACGTCACTTGTGTGTTATCCGACAATACTGTGCGTCACTTAGCTTAGTGACGCCATTTGCATAATACGTCACTCAAGTCCGAGACTTGGGTACGTCACTTCTATTGGCTTACCGACACTTCCTTAGTGTCAGTACTCTTGGTTATACGTCACTTACAAGCGTCACTTACCCTAGTGACGCTATACTAAGCGACACTTCTGTGCGTCACTTCCTAAGTGACGCCTTTATTACTAATTTTCTTCCAAGTTTTGTTTTTTTGAGCTATTTTTCAGATTCGTTTAAATGGCAGCTGACAAGGAAGATATTAGAGGAATTAGGGAGATGATCAAACAGGGAAATGATATCGGTTCGAGCAATAAACCTCCGTTGTTCACTGCAGATATGAATTATGCGTACTGGAGAGATAGATTTGAACAGTTTGTAGACTTTCATTGTCCAGAACTTTGGGGTCCACTAAAACAACGATATGAGGCTCCAGTTGCAGAAGGAAACTATCGTGGAATTCCTCCAACAAAAACGTACAATGCCATGACACCTCAAGAGAAAAAGGAACTAGAGATAGAAAGGAAGGCACATTCAGCTATATGTATGTGTTTAACAAAGGATGTTATGAGACTCTTTAAAACTCATGACATAACTTATGATTTGTGGAAGGCAATAGAAACGAGGTGCGGGGGTAATGAAAAATACAAGGAGGCCAAGTTAGAATTAATCAAGAAGCAATATGATCTGTTTGACATATTTCCTAATGAGACTACTTCTAGATTATTCACCCGATACTCACAATTGGTTAGTGAGTTAATTGAAGGAGGATACAATCTCACTACACTGGAGATAAACAAGAAATTATTGGATGTGTTTCCAAGTGCTTGGGATGTGAAGGTCCAATTCTTGAAGGAAAATCAAGAATTAGCTAGAATGACCTTGGACCAATTGATAGGTGTTCTTCAAGCTCATGCTATGGAGTTGAAGAAGAAAGAATGCAAGTCAAGTGGATTTGTACAAAATCCCACATTATATGGAGGACAAGTCAATTCTGGCAAGAGCTATGGTGGAATGGCATTTATGACAGATACCAGTTCACCATCTTATTCAACTGGGGCTCAACATGCAGCCTACGTTTCTGGTACATCTCAAGGATCACAACAGCAGGTTCCAGTATCACCAGCCATACAAGAGCAAGCTGCAATTTATACAGCTTTTCTAAGCTCTTACAAAGATTTGGTTACTCAACCAAATACCACTTTGGAAATGACTAAGGAGGATTATAGTCAGCTGGATGACGATGATTTAGAGCAAATGCATTTAAACTGGAACATTGCTATGATCTCAAGGAGGGTTCAAAAGTTCTTGCAGAGGACGGGACGCAAGAGCTTGGAAGGAAATGGGAAGACCGGATTTGGTTTTGATAAAAGCAAGGTCCGATGTTATAACTGTCAGAACTTGGGTCACTTCGCTAGGGAATGCGAGAAACCCAAGATGCCACCATCGGGTCTTACTAAGCCTGATCCTCCTAAGGCAAATGAGAAAGAAGAAATCAAGTCGTTGGCTGTGGACAATGCTTTGGTCGTTTTTGAGCCAACTGCTTCAGACTGGAGTGTTCAGGCTGCACAATTTCAGTGTTTGATGGCTCACATCACACCCGAGGTACAAAATGAACCAATTGAGCCTTTTAATTGTGCTACTTGTATTCAATTGACTGAATCTCTTGAGGTCTATCAAAAAGACAATTTAAACTTGTGGGAAAAGGTTGTTAAACTTACAGAATCTAACAAGTTTTTGCAAGAAAATGAAAAACTGTATGAAAAACATATTGAGGCTCACAAGTTAGACACTCAAACTTATAAAGCAAAGGTCTTTAGTCAACAAGATGCAATTAAAAGTTACCTTACTGAAATTGAACTGTTGAATAAAGAACTATCTGATTTAAAAAAGTGAGTTCGATAATCATAAAAGCAAAATCTTAGGTTCTTCTTCCGCAACGTTTGTCTTTAATGAAATCGTTAACAAGCAAGGGACTTGCGGTAAAAAGAAGGAAGGACTTGGTTATAACTAAGTACCACCACCTTCTCATGCCGAATATTGTCATGCGCCTGTTAAGGAAGGCCTTGAAGAAATTCCAGTTGATTATACAAAGCTTTATGGCATTAAAGCTAAAGAAGCTAAGCAAAACAATCTGACAAAGGAGAAAACCAAAAGGCCAGAGTATCCTTTGCCTCAGTTTGTTAAGCCTGAATGTAAATCTTTAGTTTATACTGATGAGATTGTTGAGATTGAGGACATTACTGATCAGGAGTATCCTGAATTTAAGAAGGTTGAAGTTAAACCTGAAAAAGTGGTCTTAAAAGTTGAACCTGCAATTAAGGTTCAAACTCAAAAAGGAAAAGACAAGGTTTTAAATGCGAAACGACAAACTTTACAGTCACCTGTAAAGATTTTGCAACATAAAGTTTTAAATGAAAAAGTTTCTTGTGATAAACCTTCCACTTCAACCTCTCAACCAAAACAAGCAGCTTCTAAGATGTGCACGCAATGTTCATGTTCTAGAAATGCTTTACCACCACCTATGGTAAGTCCTCAGCCTCAACCATTTGTTGAGACTCGTTCTTGTTTCTACTGCAAGAGACAAGGACACTTAATTCGTGAATGTCCCAAACTTTCTCATCAGCGCTATGGGAGAGAAATGCCTAGGATATCAATTTATCGAAATTCATTTTCAAAATCACCTCCTAGGCGTTATTCAAACTCTACCAAGCCTGCTGAGAAACCGAGTAATGCTGGGCAAAATTCTTTGCCAAAACCAAAGCCCGACATTACTCCCAAGCCAAATTCCGAACCATCTAAAGTTTGGAAGAGAAAAGAGTCTGCTGTGGACTCTAATATTGTCAACAATAACACATTGGATACAAATTCTGATTTGTTTAAAAATAAAATTATATCTGATGTGCTTATTGTTGATGATTCCGGTAGACCTAAGTCTGTAAAGGCTTAGGTCACCATTTCTCACTAATCTCCTTATTTTTGTGTGTTGCAGCAGTCTGAACGTGTGAAAGATAGCGAATGGTTTATGGATAGTGGCTGCTCGCGACACATGACTGGCGATGTGTCTCTACTTGTGGATATTAAACCATACGCAGGAGGACATGTAGCATTTGCAGGAGATACGGGAGGAACAATTTCTGGTAGAGGAACGCTAACAAATGGGAAGGTTAGCTTTGAAAACGTAAGTTATGTGGCGGAACTACATCACAACTTGCTGAGCGTTTAACAAGTTTGTGATAAAGACTATACCACGTCATTTACAAAGACTGAATGTGTTATACTGAAGCCAGGGTATGTCATTCCAGAGGAATGGGTGTTAATGCGTGCACCTAGAAGAAATGACACCTATGTGATGAATATGAGAACTGTGGAGACTACAAGCGAGTTTACTTGTCTACTCTCAAAGGCTTCCGAAAAGGAATCACTCCTTTGGCACAGACGAATGGGACATATTCATTTCCGTAAAATGAATTTTCTGATTAATAATGACTTAGTGAGGGGAGTTCCAAAACAGTCCTTTGCTTTGAAGGATGACTGTTTTTCCTGTCACAAGGGCAAACTCCATAAGAAGTCCCATAAGTCTAAGGTTGTGAATTCCATTGTTGCTCCGTTGGAACTAATACATATGGATCTTTTTGGTCCAGTTTCTACAAAGAGCATTGGTGGTCGGTCTTACTGTTTAGTAGTTACTGATGACTACTCAAGGTTTTCGTGGGTTTATTTTCTTGCTACAAAGGATGAGACAGCGGGAATTCTGGTTTACTTGTTGGATAAGTTGGCAAATTTGTGCAACTTAAAAGTTAAGAGACTGCGAAGTGATAATGGAACCGAGTTCAAGAATTCAACTCTCGAGTTATTCTGTGCTTCAAGAGGCATTGATCATCAATTCAGTGCTCCAAGAACTCCTCAACAAAATGGAGTTGCGGAACGAAAGAATAGAACTATTATCGAGATAGCTCGGACTATGCTAGCAGATTCAAAGCTGCCTATCATCT
Source organism: Pseudognaphalium luteoalbum (assembly GCA_963422505.1). Classification (NCBI taxonomy): domain Eukaryota; kingdom Viridiplantae; phylum Streptophyta; class Magnoliopsida; order Asterales; family Asteraceae; genus Pseudognaphalium; species Pseudognaphalium luteoalbum. The sequence goes on along the minus strand of OY730195.1, from coordinate 51,105,429 downwards.
TCTGGGCTGAGGCAGTTAATACTGCCTGTTATGTTCTGAATCGGGTGCTCTCGGTTAAGAAGAAGAACAAGACATGCTATGAGCTTTTCAATAACCGCAAGCTGAACCTGCAGTTTCTAGAGCCGTTTGGGTATCCATGCATGATTATGGTTACTAAAGAACGTGTCTCTAAGTTTGGTGATAAAGTTGTTGAAGGGATCTTTCTTGGATATTCAGGTAAAATGTTTAAAGTATACGGAACCTCCTCAAGGTACGGGTCCGGATTGGTTTTTCAACTATGGTAAACTTTTTAACTCTTTCAATATTCCGGAAGAAGATGATACGGAAGAGTTGGTTACCTTGCTTCATGGAATCAATATTTCTCAAGAAACGCTTGGTTCTCCTTCTAAACCATCCGATCCAAAACCCGATATGACACCCAACCAATCTTCTCCAACACCTACTCTAATACCTGCATCTACACCTTCACCAACACCCACACCTACATCTAAACCACCATCTTCTGATATTCCTTCTACTTCAAGAACTATCAATGCAATGGATCTTCCTGATGATCCAGAAATGCCTTCTTTAGAGGAAGATGGAGAAGAAGAAGAAATGGTTCATTCTCATCTCTTCTCTAATGAAGCAGATGAAGAAGAAACTCCTGTCACTGAAGGAGATTTGAACAACTTAGGTTTGACTCTTGTGCCAGATGTCATTCCAGTTACTCGTATACATAAGGATCATCCCATTGAGAATATAATTGGTGATCCTTACTCTAAATTTTAAACGAGAACTCAAGCAAAGCAAACAGCTGAAGACAAGCAAATTTCAGCTGAACATGTTTTGGGCCTCATGGAAACTGTCGAATCATGCCATCTTTCTCAAATTGAACCTAAAAAGGTTGAGGAAGCAATGAAAGATCCATCGTGGGTCGAGGCCATGCAAGAGGAATTGAAGCAATTTAAGAAGCTACAAGTTTGGGAAATTGTGCCACTACCCAAAGGTGCTCATCTTACGAGCACTCGTTGGGTATTTAGAAACAAGATGGATGATAGAGGTGTGGTAATTCGGAATAAAGCGCATTTGGTGGTTCAAGGCTTCAGTCAAATTGAGGGTTTGGACTACGATGAAGTATTAGCCCCTGTTGCTCGATTGGAATCAATTAGGATTTTCTTGGCATTTGCTTCTTTCAAAGGCTTTCGAGTTTACCAACTTGATGTAAAATGTGGGTTTCTTTATGGTGAGGTAGATGCTAAGATATATGTCAAACAACCTCCGGGCTTTGAAGACCCTGCGCATCCTAATCATGTGTGCAAACTGAGCAAAGCTTTGTATGGTCTCCATCAATCACCAAGACTTTGGTATGAGAGGCTTACTACGTATTTGTTGAAGAATGGTTTCACGAGAGGCCAAATCGACAACACACTTTTCACCAAGGGAGAGGGAGAGGATTTGCTACTCGTGCAAGTTTATGTGGACGACATCATCTTCGGTTCTCCAAATGAGGCTTTGTGCAAGGAATTCGAGGTTTTAATGAAGTCTGAATTTGAGATGAGTGCGATGGGAGAACTTACTTTCTTTTTAGGTGTGCAAGTTGAGCAATCAGCCAACGGAATTTATATTCATCAGTCAAAATATGTCAATGACATGTTGACTAGGTATGACTTGCTTGATTGTAAAACCTATGGTACTCCCATCGACATAAATCACAATCTTCGACCCGATGAGCATGAAGAAGACTGCAAGGAGAAAGACCATCGTTCAATGATAGGGTCTCTAATGTATCTTACTGCCTCAAGACCGGATATTGTGTTTGTGGTTCGCTATGTTCGAGATATCAAGCGAAGCCAAAGGTGACTCATATGAAGGCTGTAAAGCGAATTTTTGGGTATCTCAAATATAGGCCAACTCTTGGTCTATGGTATTCAAATGAGAAATCATTCGCTTTAACTGTCTATTCGGATTCGGATCATGGTGGCTGCAAAATGGATAAGAAGTCAACAACTGGAGGATGTCAGTTTCTCGGATCACAGTTGGTTTCTTGGCAGTGCAAAAAGCAGACCACGGTTGCAACTTCTACAGCTGAGGCCGAGTATGTTGCTGCTGCAAGCTGCTGTTCTCAAGTCCTTAAGATCCAACATCAACTACGTGATTACGGGTTACTTCTTTCTATGACTCCTATTCATATAGATAATACTGCAGCTATTTCCATAACTCGCAATCCGGTACAACATTCTAAGACCAAACACATTGAACTTAGGTTCCACTTTATACAGGATTGCTATGAGAAACACCTGATAGACCTTGTCCATATAGACACCCTTAAGCAAAATGCCGATCTTTTCACAAAAGCTTTTTCACGCGCTCGTTTTAACGAACTGGTCAACATGATCGGTTTGAGATTCTTTCAAGCTAAAAAATGACTTGTGACTTGGCTTTGTCTTGTAAATTTTTGATTATAAAAAAAATAAAATGCAACAGCTAGTCTTTATACTTTTCAGTATTAAAGAAATGCACGGTTGCTACATCTTTAAAATAGACGTTGAAGTTGTGTCTGTAAACAACTTGGGATATGATAGTACATCGGGTGACATGCATACAATGGAATTTTAAGGTTTATCTTGGATATGTCAGTAGATTTATCTGACATGTTGAAAACAGTTTTTATAAACATTGTCTTCATTATACGATATATTAGTAGGCATGTTATGCAAAACTCTTTGAGATCTCTTAAGAAGCTTAATAAATAATTGTTTATTTCAAGTGGTATAACATCATTAGATGTATGACAGAAGTCTTAATATCTTACTTATGCTAGATATGTTTTCGTGAAAGAAGTTTATTTGATATCATTTGGGGGTATATATTGACAGTTTTCTCTGTTATACGTAAGTATAGACCTGGTCTCTGTTAATATATACTTAAAAATTAAGCAAACACAAGTCAAAGTACTTGCAAAGTCTTTAAAATTAAGATACCTTACAAGGTCGCCAAAATGGTTTGACCAAGTTTGGTTTTGCTTAAACCTGAATCAAGCTATGTCGCTCTGTTGTACGTAAGTACAGACCTGTCACCGCTGACTTGATTCTTAAAATTGATTTTCTTATAATCTTTCCATAAATGGAAGCATGGTCTATGTCTTAAGCTAAGATGTATATCTATGGTGGGGACCACAGTAAAATGTATATACGAATAATAATAAAATTAGCTCCTAGATGTGAGTGTAACATGTTTAAAAGGAAAAATATACTGATAATCGTTTTGAAATAATTTTTATAAAAAGTGTTTTTAGCATGCCAAGTAAATTTAAAGTGGACAAATATACTGATGATCGAAATAACACTTACTATTCCTAATACATGTATGTTATTCCGATATGATCCCTAACTAGATTAAATCAACTCCGTCACCAAAAAGAATGTGTTAATTTTGTACTTGTAAATTTGCATTAATTTTGTGTTAATATTTTTATTTTATTTTATTTTATTTTATTTTATCTTAATTAGTTTTCATTTGTGTTAAAGCCAAGTTACAGTTATTTTCAAATTAGAGTACCAAATTCAAAACGCACAAAATCGTTAAAATTTCAAAAAATTTCACTAAGTGACTTTATGTGTCACTTCGTAAGTGACGCCCCTAGTGACGCTATAAGTGACGGGTTGAGTGACGCTTATTAGGGTTTTCATATAAATACCCCTTTACACGACACTCAACCTCGCCACTTTCACTATTACTATAGTGTCACTTCCACTGATTCTGCGTCACTTCGTGTGTCCCTGCGTCACTTCGACTGTTGCGTCTTTTTGGATTTTTCTATGGAATTCGAGCTTGATCTGTGCAATCGGCCTTGCTATTCTTATTCATCTCATTCATACGCATCATTTGGTACTAATCTTAACCCCTGTATTTACGTATTCATGATTTATTATTAATTAGGGGTTACGGGTTTTAGGGTTTTCATAAATCGAATGAATTGGGGATCCTAATGTTAATGTTTTGTGATAATATTTGGTGCATTTTACTTGTCATTGCAATACGCATCTTTTGGTTATCGAGTTTTCAAAAAGCCCCAATTTCGGTTCGTTTGGTTTCTGGGCATGAGCAGTGACACGATGATCTTCATCGTTGCGTCACTTCGTGCGTCACTTCCTGTAAGTGACGCATCTTGGTAATTTAGAACCTTTACCGTCACTACTACCGTCACTCATGTAAGTGTCGGTTTAAGTGTCAGTTTATGCGTCACTTCTTTAAGTGTCGGTTTAAATGACGCCTTTCTATGCGTCACTTTCTTAAGTGACTGTGTTAGTGACGCCCTTAATGACGCATGCGTTCGCAACGTCACTTACACCAGCGACGCCTTGATAGCGTCACTTACCCTAAGTGACGCTATAGTTGATTTCTGATTTTAAAACACTGTTGCATGTGACACTCTTTGAGTGCCGGTACTAGCTTATGCGACACTCCTTAAGTGTCGGTACTAGTTCATGCGTCACTTCACGAGTGACGCATAAAATCAGAATCTTTTAATTTTGTTCATTTGAGCTTATTCTGTAACGAGTTTTCTGGTTTTATGTAATTTAGTTACAGATGGCAGACGCTGCACATACGGATCTTCAAGATTATCATCGTCGGACCAATTCTCGCCACCATATTGTTGCGTTTCTGGACTTAACGCACAAGAACTCATTACCGTTTCGTTCGATGATCAGTTTTCTACGTCGTTCAAGGATTTATCACTCTATTACGGCAACGACAACGGTTTATATGAATCAGATTGAGGAGTTCTATGATCATGCGCTGATCCGAACAGAGAATGATGTCCCAAGAATCATCTCTACCGTGTTTGGTCAGCAGGTTGAGATTACAAAGGATACGATCCGTCAGATCTTACAGTTCAATGACACGCCCGACATGCCACCCAATTCAAGACGACGTTTATCTATGGGGGTCTCCAGAGAATGGGTTATCCAGCTGAGCATTTATCGGATTTCAGGAAACCATTTCTGAGCCGGGTTTGGAGATATCTTTGTCACATTGTCATCGTCTGCTTATCTCCGAGAAAAGGTGGATTCGATGCTGCCAGTTATTCCACGTTATCACTATTATTGGCCTTGGTATACAACAAACCGTACAATTTCAGTGGTTATATTTTTGGGAATTTTGTTGAGAACGTCCGTGCTGGTAAGGACAAATGGTTGTTATATCCAAGGTTTCTGCAGCTGATTTTGAATACTATGAATCTGGATATGCCAATCGACAAACGATCACTGCTGATCCCGACGCCGATGCTGCTAAGGGTTTTCAACGACTGTCGATTGCCGCCAAAAGGCGAACCGATGTTAGAGGACCGAGAACTATTCGGGCACATAGTCAATGAAAACTATGTTGCGCCGATAAATGACGGATTTGAGGAGGATGTGATTCCTCCAGTAAATGAGGATGATCTGGTTGACACAGAGGTTGCACAGGATTTGGACGATATTGATCGTGTTGAGCGTGTTGATGAGGATACAGATGATGGTGGGCCCACACCGCCCGATTCTGAGAGTGATGTGCCCCCACCGTCTGCTTTGGACGGAATCCAGATTGCCAATCCTAGACGCTTCAAGCGTATCTTGTGTAGGATTTCTGAGGGCAGGGTTCACGTGCCGAGAAATACAGGTAAACGTCCAGCTGGGTCTTCTCCTTCGTACGCTGATTTACCTCATAGGAGACGCCAGTGGACTAGTGTTGTGATTGAGGAACCAGCTCAGCGTACCTCTCAGCGGCCACAATCTCCGCCACAGCCTGAGATGCCGTCGATTCAACAGCTACTTGCTCAAATGGAGCATTTGGCCAAAAGATTTGACGATCAGACGGCTGTTATTGAAGCTCAGGCCTCCCAGATAATAGATTTGGAGCTCAAAGCTGCTGAGGTCGACAACCTAAAGCTTCAAGTGACAAATATGTCATCTAGGTTGTTAGAGTTGGAGTCTGTTACAGTTGTTTCGGGGGAGGAAGGTCCCAGGGAGTTAGAAACAAATGTAACTCCTCCTCCGGAACCAGAAAATGTACAAACTTCAGATATTAATGAAAACATTGCTTTAGACTATTTCGTTGATGTTCCAGGACAACCGACTCCAATTGCAGCTGACTATTCAAATGTCAATCTGACATATCTGCAGAGTTTAGTTAATCAGTTTGATGAAGAAGATAGATCAGTTGATACTGATGATGTTGAAATGGATGCAGAGGTTCCAGGGCTGGATGAGGAATATATGGATAATCCAAATCAAGAACCGGTGCCTGAACGTGAATCGGAGCCAGTGTTACGACAACCTGCTCAAGCATAAAATTTTGATGCTCCGGTTATTGAAACAGATTCTTCTGAAGATGAGGCAGAACCTGCAATGGAACAACCTTCTGATGAATCAGTTCCTGCGTCTACATCTTCAGGAAGTTCAAAACCACAAGTAAAGTATACACCAATTGCACCTGATTTGAAGATTTGCAAAACTTATCAAGTTAAATGTGAATTGACCGGTTTGATCAGAAGTTGGAAATTCGATGTTGACAACTTTCTCATTTTGATCAAGAGAAGCGATGGCGTGCAATACTTCAAGCCAAGATTCAATCATATCAGCACATTTCCAAAGGTCGAACTTAATCGTCTTGCTTAGTTGAACATTGTAAATCATTCTGAAGATACTCGAGGAGTTCTCTTTCAGAAAATTCTGAGAAAAGAAATCTACAGCAAGAAATATATGTGGATTAGACCAGAGCTGGGAGTTCGGTATTCTTACAAGAAAAAGATTGATCCAAGAACTCAACAACCGATTGTGAAATATCATTATCCACCAGCTGCTAATCTCAAGACTGTTCCCTTACAAAGAGTTACCACTGGATTTTTTACGAGATTTAAAGTATTGGTGGTTTGATCCTGTCACCCAAGAAGCCGTAATTGAATATTCTACCAAGACTGTTGTGGTACAAACACAGGGTAAATGGGGAGAATGGCCAAGTAAGGAATTTGTGGGAAAGTTTGTTCGAGTTTTTGATCCGATCAGCCTGATAAATCTGATAAAGAAAGATTTGAAAGCTCTTTACAAGAATAAACTTCAGTATAATCAAGTTGATTTAGAGGAAGCTTCAAAGTTTCTGAGGGTGGTCGAGATTTGTTTGAAAGTGGGAATCCATGCAGGAGGAACATTCCCAGAAGGTTGGTGCTGATTAAAGTTTTTTTGAAGTTCAAAGATTTTGAAGACCAAGCTGCTGACAAGGGGGAGTTTGTTGATACATTTAGTGTGTCAGTCAGTTGGTCAATCGAGTTGTATAGTGTCGTTAGTTAAAATGTAATAGAAAAGTAATTTTTATTACTAGCGTCACTATTAGGCGACACTTGCCTAGTATCGGTATGCGACACTTAGGTAAGTGACGCATGAAGGCAGCGACATGCGACACTTCCCAAGTGACGCATGTCTGCCGACTTGTGTTTAGTATAAATAGAACCTACGGGTTTTTGGCTAGGGTTGACGAAAACCTAGCACTATTTGTCGAAATTACATCCCTGCAAACAATCTAATAAGTTATAATCATCAATACAATATCATATTTGATTTGTTTACTCATTTTCGGTTTGTGATTAATAGCTATTTGTGTGATTATTTGATTCCGCCTTATAATCACAGTCAACAATCATCTAGATCAACGTCAAGGGGCACTTTCAGATGGCAAAGGAGGGTCTAATCCATGACGGAAGTATTAGAACTAAAACAGATAAAATATGAGTTAGGAAATGAAAGCAAGGATGCCGGTTGTGTTCCCAGATGCTTAAAACCCCTAATCTCTACTTAATCGATAGTTTAACTTATTCAGCATACAACCAGTATAACTCTGTTAAAATTGGATAGACATAGGTGTTAAGAAAAGTCAGTGTTGTGGACTGTCGCCTTATTCCTTAACTCCATTTAGAGAGTCACTTAGTCTCCGAAAGAGACGGTGAGGTGGGTCTGAAGACAGTCTCATCTGATCAGAATCAGGATAGCCTAGGATTCAGTGACATATGCTTTAGGGTTACACCTAGACTTAGGGTCCTAGTGTTTACACCGACCGTTTAGAATATTCTTAGCTAGAGTAATCACCTATCATCAATATAATATCATCCTTAAACCCTAATCGTCGAAGTTTCAGCAATCACTCTCTACCTGCTGCTTATATTTTCGTTTACTTTCCTACATTTTAATTCTTGTCTTTAGATTAGATTAGATAAAACCAAACACATACCTACCTTGTTTCTAAACCCATCCTATTGTCAAGTTATCTTTGGTAGGTTCCAATTCAATTCAATTTGTCCCGATTTTGGACGACACTCGAGTTATACTTTCCACCTTACCCACAAGGTAGGTAGCTAGCATAGTTTGAGCCCTACAAAATATAAATTTTAAAACTTCCACCGACGTGCTGCCATACGGTCGCGTTGACGACGCGTGACGGTTGATAGCGCCTCAAGTTTTTGGCACCGCTGCCGGGGATCGGTTTCGTCACGAATTGAATTCTGCCTTAGATAATTAGCTTTAGGAGATCCTTCCTTAAGATTATCATTACTTAGGAAGTTAATTTCTTATTAGATTAGATAACTTAGTTCTTTAAACCCTAGAAAATACATAAAAATTAGAAAATGGAAAACCCTAATTCTCCTTCAAACCCCATCTCTCCTCTCAATCAAATGATGACAGATGAGATGACGGCTTTGGTAGATACGGAATTCTTTGACTGTCCAGAGTATGAGTCAAAATCCTCTGACGTTAGAGAAGTCTGTGTTAACCATGAAGTTGAGAACCCAAAAATATCGAGCTTAGACTTAGGTTTTGATGAATCTCAGTAGAAGATTCCAGCTTCTGTTACTATTGCTTTAAGTGGTCAACCCACACTTGACCATGAGATTTTATTAATCTTGTCTAGGTATCCGCACTATATTAGACCTGCTACTTTACCTGATGATGAACTATTTGGAATCGAATTGTTCTTTTATCCACCCATGCCTTGGATGGATTTGAATGAACGTCTTCACTGTTTAGACGAATACTTTGAGTATGATCTCCCAGATATTTTGCGAGCCCACCCCACTACTCTTTATTCAAGTGTAGTTGAGGAAGAGTGTCTCCAATATCAGGTTGAGAGTGAACTTAGGATAGAAACACCAACCCGATTAAACATTGAATCGAGGAATCATCTACTCGAGTCAAAAACCGACCTTCACTTAGGAAATTCTCTAAAGCCCAACTGGAGAATAGATATTTATGCCAACTTTCTGAAATACCTTAAGACATCTGATTTTCCATTTACATGTGAGCAGAGAAAGACCTTTGTTGAAATTGATAGGATAATTAGCCTTCTCCGTGCTAACCACAGTAGAAAAGACGAGCTATTGTTAAAATCAGAGTTAGATCTTTTACTGGATTTACTTGCCAGCACCGATTATTCCTCTATTTCACAACCTAGGATAAATCGTTATGTTGCGGCCCTGATTTACGAGCTTGAATTTTGGATAGAAAGAAGCCCTATCAAGTCTGTCTTGGTTCTTAGTGATATTTTATTCTTTGTTGATCTCGCTACTTATTTAACTAACGAGCTTAGAGCTATTTTTCCCGAATCAACTGAGGAAGCCATGGACACCGCTTTCTTTGAAAAATAGGAAACATATCCATATCCAGCTGATCCAGTTATTCCAAAAAACCAAGTTTCTGTTTACTAACCAACAGAAGATTTATATCAAAGAGCTTTCGCAAGCAGTTCACACTACTTACGGAAATCCTGATTCTTCCGAGGAAACGGAATTTGTGGATTTACTTTCAAAACTGCTCTATAATCTTTCTTATCTAGATACAAGATTTAGGGATGGCATTTCAAACCAGAAAAAGGTGAAATGGGAATTTAATCATTTTGTCGATGCATTGTTACAACTTAGTCAGGAAGAGCGAGAATTCTTAACAGAATTTGAACGGTATTACATAAACCCTGCTGATTTAGTTTACTATGTCATCCGAGCTCTCCGAGGTACGTTTATTTCCCGCTATACCTTGTCTCTATCCGAAGCATCAACCATACCTAAAAGTGTCATCTCGGACACTATCCGGTAAAACAGTAAGTCTGGTATGGACGAGCTTTCGTCTTTAACAAAGCGCTCTTGGGAGGCACCCCAAGCTTATCTAGGTTACCTAATATTAGTTAGTGTTAGTTTTAGTTTAAATTAATTTATCATTTTTAAAGCAAGAAAACGTTCTTTAAACTTTAAACTCGCGCGATTCGCGTAAGTTCAAACTTTTCAGAAAAATTTAACGAAGTTTTAAATTTTAAAATTTTGGTAAATCAATTATGATTTGTTTTAAAGGTTTAAAGTACACAAAAATATTTTTTCGTTTTAAAATAAACTCGTTTTGTTTAAACGCAAAGAACTTTCCGCGCGCAATTTAAATCACAGTTTTAATTCGCGAAAATTTCTAATAAAGTTTCGTATTTACTTTTGGTTACTTTATTAAAAATCTTAAAACCTTTAGAAAACCAATCGTACGTATCGTATCTTTCGCGTTTTAAATCGAAACGTATTTAAACCAAGAAGAGGGGACTCACTACCAAACAAAAAGTCAAATTTTGGTCAAAATTCTCTCCCCTTCTTCCCCAAACCGTCGGCCAACCCCCCCCCCCCCCCCACATCACCAAACCCTCATTTTTCCACCATTTTTGATGATTCAAAGCTTCAAGTTCTTCATTTTATCATCTCTCTTGCATACATAACATCATTTCATCACTTGCAAGGTAATTCCTAACTCAAATCTTTAAATTTCATTAACTTTTAAAAAGTTAGGGTTTCAACTCTTGAACTATGAATTACAAGATGAGAGCTTGTGTTTTATGGTTCAAAAGTGTTCTTGCATAGTTGCTTAACATGATTCCATGCTTGATTGAGTAGATTACTTGATAATTTGTGACTTTGATTTTCAAGTGTTAACTTTATTTTGACTTTTGGGGTCAAAGTTGCTTGATTTGTTGACTTTTGATAACTAGTAGCTTGTTTTGACTTGTTTTGATTAATTCATGCTTAGTATGACTTGATAAACATGATTACATGATTGCTAGTTCATTGTGAATGATCCTTAGGATTATTGAAAGTTAAAGTAGGCATGTTGTGATTAAAATTTACCAAGTATCATACTTTATTTTAAAATCTTCAATTTTTAAATGATGCTTGTGTTAACTAAATCATGACAAGTTTCTTAGATTTTAAATAAATCCTTAGTTAGCTTTTGGTCCTTGATTATTTTAATTATTCACCACTTTAATTAATAAAGTGTTGAATATTTTTAATATGACCATCACACGTAAGCTACCGTCATTCATTTATCAAAATCTTTAAATCTTGCAAAATCATTAAAAGTAACCGAATAAGTTAACACGTTTCTTTAACCACATGGTATTTGCATGAATAAATTGGTTTATGCTCTTTTATTGGTTTACTTGATATATTTGAGGTAATTACATGGTTCTTACAAACCTCATGCTCACTTAGATTGAGTTACTATAAATGAAAGTAGGAATAATTACTAGTTACTTAAAATGACAAGTTTACTTGGATTAAGTGATAGTATTATTGTTGCTTTAATGCCCTTGGAATATGTTAGACAGTAATGATTGTGAAAAATGTGGATTGTGGATTGGTTAGGTCTAGGTTTAGTTTAAAATAAATTGAGGATTTATTCATATTTTAAAGCCTACATTTCCAATTTTTGTTTAAAATTTGGAAATGTACTTAGCAATTTGTTATGACTTATGCATCTCATTTTCTTGTCAACAGATGGATCTATCAAACCCTTCGTTGAGGAAGCTTGCTTCATCCCCCGAGAATATGGACGAAATTGAGAAATGGATGGGACGATACTTAGGGTCAAATAGAGTTATCATTTGGCCGGATATGAGACGCTTAGGTATTAGGGATGAGTTGGAAGATTTGATTAAGTATGATACAGATGGCAAGGAACATGCTGCATTTTCCCATCTTTTCTCTATTGATGAGGCTATATACCGTGAGGTCGTCACTGAGTTTATGATTACATACGAGTTCCGAGAGAGGTTGGAGATCACTGATAAGAAAATCGCTTTTCGGTATCGTGGGAAGAAGTATCGTATGACACTGGGAGATTTCGGGGTATACCTTGGCCTCTACACATGATTACTGGCTAGTTCTGATTGGTTCACTAGCAATTTCCAGTCTATCTCCATTCTACCATCACGGGATCATAAGGAGATATAGAGGGATTTGACGGGGACAAATTTCAGGAGTGGAGTGAAAGCGTCACTCATGACCCGACCAGCTCATCATACTCTTCACAAGCTCCTATGCTGTACTATCTTTGGGAAGAGAGATGTGGGACCTGCTACATCAGAAGAGCTCAAGTTCATGGATGCGATCATAAGGAAGCAGAACCTGAATGTCGCATACATCATCGCGGATAGATTGTGGAAGGAGAAGAGAGAGGATAGACTCCACGTATTCATGGGAGCCATTATCACGAGATTGTTAGTTGGCATGGGGATTCTCACTGACCGCCACTGTAACACCCCCAAATTTTACTGATGCGCGGAAGCAAGCTTTGGGTGTTACTAATCAAATATCACAGCACAAAGGTAAAGTAACGACATCTATATGAAACATTATACATTAATACTCAAAAGTATTACGTTAGTTGTAATTAAAGTACAAGCTCGGAGTTCAAATATGTTATCCTAGAGATTCTATTACATAACTCTTATAGCAAAATAATGTGCCAGAATCTCCAAATTTGTATGCATGTGACTCGAGCTATGGTTTCCCCCTCGGGGTAAGCAGTCCTACTGCTGTGGTGTACCTGAGATATAAAGCTAAAACAGGTCAACCAATATGGTTGGTGAATCTCACAGGTTTGTAAGTAATAACAGTTTTGAACACAAGGTTTTATCATCAGTAGTGCCCGAAGGCGTAAAATCGTGCCTTTGCCATCCTGCAAAGCAAGTAAGTTTACCATTGCCATGAGGCTCATAATCGAAGCTTAACCCGTAAGTAATGTGTTTGCCCCCGAGACATGCCCGAACGGAGCAAGCTGAGTAACGAATTAGTAGTCACCCGGACCGCGGGCGGGGAGGGTCATTTCCCTAATGGATCCATTAACTATTGTTCGCGCTTAAGTACCATAACTAATGATATATGATGGAGGGACTTCCCCAAATAAATGGTGAGAAAACTCATGCAATTCCGTTTGGTGAATATGTAATTCAGTACTTGTGTTCATAAAAGCAAGCAATATATCTCACCCCAATAGTAAAACAGTAAAAAGTGGAGCTGTAAGACTCACCTGAGTCGAGTAAGCAAGTGTTTAATTCAATAAACGTGGTGTAGTAGTCCGTAGGTTCCCTGAACCCGCAACCTTCTAATGCCCTAAGCATATAAGGTTGTGTAAGTAAGTGAATGTCTTAAAAGACCATTCATGCTAGTGTTCATTCCACTAGTTATGTCCAAACACTTTGATTTGTTTGCATGTTCTGTTTATAGTTTGGAAACGTGTACGGCCTGTTGGTGATGGTTTGAAGTAATAATCTCAAAGTATTGTTTCATACATATTGTACACATATTGATATTTTATTACTACTGTTAACTTGCTAACCCGTACCACTGTTAGTATATTAACTTTGTCGTCTGCTTATTACTCGTTACCACTGTTCTCGTATTACTCATTACCACTGTTTCTATCTTACTCGTTATCACTGTTTTCGTATCTTCTCATTACCACTGTTACTACCTTACTCGTTATCCGAAAATAAGGTTATCCGAGAATTAAGTTTCATGAAGTGTTATCTATCCGACAATAGGTATTCACGGAATATCAATTCCGACAATAATGGATTCACGGACAAGGGTTTTCACGGACAGAAAGTTTTGGGTTCAGATACGTTTTTCATCTGACTTTAACTAATTATTTGACCAAGTTATACTTAAGTAAAATTTATGAAATTTTTATATGATGTTAACCTATGTCTTAGCTTTCTAAGTCATATTTTTACGTTCAAAATGGTCAAACGACACTCGAGATATAATTTTTGAAAGGGTCGAGGGTCAAATTGTTACTTTCAGTGACATGTATTCAATTAAAAATTCATAACTTAAATTCTACCAAACTTCACAGAATGTGTGAGTAGGTGTTTTAAAGGTAACAATATTATCTAACTTTTCCATGTGGTTTCATCGATTTTTGATGGGTATAACTCGAGATATACCAATTTCAAGTTGACCAGAGTTTCTGGTCAGATAGTACAGACCTGCTATTGTACTTTATTTGACTTACTAAAAATAGAAAACGACTGAGTTGGATCGTAAGGATTACATATTTGTAAAGTAGACTCAAAATAATTCAATTTAGAGCTAAGAAACGTTAGATTTCATCAAGTTTTGGTTTGGTTATGCCCGATCTAACCCGATCTAAATTATTATCCAGTGGACAATGTCATTACCCAACGGTTTTCTGTATGTTCTTAACGATTTTAAGCTTTGTTTTGGACATAAATCAGTAGGTATGAAGCATCAACATGTTCATAAGCTTAATCCAAGTAAATCTAAAGAAAAGGAAGGGTTTATACCAAGCCAAAACTGAGTTAGAGTCGAAATGGTCAGAGATGTTGCTGCTGTGCGCTGTCCGGGCTTTTCCTTGCAAAACCGATGAAGGGGAGTGATGGGGGTGATGGTGGTTGCTAGATTTCCTTGGAGGAGATGAGTGATGGTGGGGGAGGTGATGGCTGGTCGAATTTCAGAGAGAGAGGGAGCAGAATTGCAGTTGTGATTGTGTGTGTGTGAGAAAGAGATTAGGGGTGTAAAGGGTTTGTATATGGAAATGGGTTTGGGCTTGGCTCTTGGGCCGTAGGTCTATTGGGCCTGATTTGGCGGGGATCTGGGCCTAACCCATCATGGGTTGGGCTCGGGTCTTGGCCCTCGAGTTCGGGTTGCGTTTATCTGTCGGTTGATCGTTAATCGTGTGTTTTAAAAGTTAATAATTAACGTTTGATTACTCGTGCACATTCTCGATATGTAAATGACATTTGGGGTACTTAAGTATTTTTAAAGTACTTGTCTTAAGTATCTAAGACATATTTTGGTTCTAAATTTGCGTATTTCTCGCGTACGTTTCATTTTATATTAACGTAGAATGTTTTCACGTATATTATTATATAATAATAATACCAAGTGAGTAATGGCTGTTTTATCTTCGAAGTCGGTTTACATGTCATACGAAAAAGGCTCACCAACAGCCGGAGTTTCAGAAATTCCATCCGAGAAATTTGTGTACATCAAATCATTACGTACGGTTGTATATTCAATATACGTTATATTACAAGTAACTTAGTCCTATTTCATACTAATTACAGGTAATTACAAGCAAAGATTAGGGTATATTAGTACGCCTAAGTACGAGTTGTTACATTTTCCCCTTGTTAAAGAAATTTCGTCCCGAAATTAAGTGGTAGTAGGGGTCTGAGTGGGGGTCGAGAAGAGGTGTGGGTATTTCTCGCGTATCTGATCTTCTCGTTCCCAGGTGAATTCAGGGCCTCGCCTGGAATTCCATCGGACCTTAACAATGGGAATGCGACTTTGTTTTAAACGCTTGACCTCACGGTCCATGATTTCAACAGGTTCCTCGACGAAATGAAGTTTATCATCGATGCGGATTTCGTCGAGCGGTATAATCAATGTCTCATCAGACAGGCATTTCTTAAGATTAGAAATGTGGAATGTGCTATGCACGCTGCTAAGCTCAGCAGGTAATTGTAGGCGGTATGCCACGGGACCAATTCTCTCAAGAATTTCGAATGGTCCGATATATCTGGGATTCAATTTCCCGCGTTTCCCAAAACGAATGACACCTTTCCAAGGTGACACCTTCAAAAGTACTTTGTCACCTACCTCAAATTCGAGGTGTTTGCGTCTCACGTCAGCGTAACTTTTCTGACGATCGCGTGCTGCTTTCAGCCGGTTTTGGATGCTTACGATTTTCTCAGTTGTTTCATGAATGATTTCAGGACCGGTGAGTTGGCTATCCCCCACCTCAGTCCAACAGATAGGTGAACGGCATTTTCGTCCGTGGAGTGCCTCAAAAGGCGCAGCCTTAATGCTGGTGTGATAACTGTTGTTGTATGAAAACTCACACAACGGTAGGTGATTTTCCCAGTTGTTACCGAAGTCAACTACGCAAGCTCGTAGCATATCTTCCAGTGTTTGTATGGTTCGTTCGCTCTGGCCGTCAGTTTGAGGGTGGTAAGCAGTACTCATGTCCAGACGAGTACCAAGAGATTTCTGTAATGTTTGCCAGAAGCGAGAAGTAAATCGAGCATCTCGATCCGAGATGATTGAGATAGGAACGCCATGTCTTGACACGATTTCTTTGAGGTAGATCCGTGTCAAACGCTCCATTTTATCAGTTTCCTTAATAGCTAGGAAATGAGCAGATTTAGTGAGTCGGTCCACGATTACCCAGATGGTATCGCAACCGCTGGAGGTTTTCGGGAGTTTGGTAATGAAATCCAAGGTGATTTGCTCCCATTTCCATTCGGGGATTTCAGGTTGGTGTAATAGGCCGGAAGGTTTCTGGTGTTCGGATTTAACTTTAGCACAGGTCAGACACTTGCCAACGTAGGTGGCAATGTCGTCTTTCATGTTGGGCCACCAGTACAACTCCTTGATGCCGTGGTATATTTTGTTGGCACCGGGGTGTATAGAGTATTTGGACTTATGTGTCTCGTCCATTACTAAGTCTCGCAGGTTTCCATAGCTTGGTAACCAGATTCGGTTTGAGAAGTACTTGGCCCCGTTTGGTTTGGTTTCGAACTGCTTATCCATGCCTCGCAAGGCCTCCTGTTTCACGTTTTCAGCTTTAAGTGCCTCGAGTTGGGCGATAAGGATTTGGGTTATCAAGTCATTGTGTACAGTCATGACGAGTGCTCGGACTCGCAGGGGTTTCACTCGTTCCTTACGGCTTAGAGCATCGGCCACAACATTGGCCTTGCCCGGGTAGTAGCGTATCTCGCAATCGTAATCGGTAAGCAACTCGACCCATCGACGTTGCCGCATGTTTAGATCCTTTTGATCAAAGATGTGTTGGAGGCTTTTGTGATCAGTGAAAATTGTACACTTGGTACCGTATAAGTAATGTCTCCAGATTTTGAGAGCGAACACAACTGCTCCCAATTCTAAGTCATGGGTTGTGTAATTCTTTTCGTGGATTTTGAGTTGTCGGGAAGCATAAGCAATGACTTTGTCTCGCTGCATTAGTACGCAACCTAGACCTTGGTGTGATGCATCACAGTATACCACGAAGTCATCGTTGCCTTTGGGTAAGGATAATATGGGTGCACTGCAGAGTTTTTGCTTGAGTAGCTGGAAAGCTGACTCTTGCTTGTCAGTCCAATCGAACTTCTTTTCCTTTTGAGTTAGTGCAGTGAGGGGTTGAGCTATCTTCGAAAAGTTCTCAATGAATCGACGGTAATACCCAGCGAGACCTAAGAATTGTCTCACTTCGGTTGAGGTGGTTGGTGGCTCCCAGCCCTTGATTGCCTCAATCTTGGCGGGGTCAACATGGATTCCCTGGTTGTCGATGACGTGTCCAAGGAATTGAACGGATTGGATCCAGAATTCACATTTAGAGAATTTGGCATATAGCTTTTCGTGTTTGAGAAGTTCCAGAATGGTTTTCAGGTGTTGCACGTGTTCACTTTCATTGCGCGAGTAAATCAGAATGTCATCAATGAAGACAATGACAAATCTGTCAAGATAAGGTTTACACACCCGATTCATAAGATCCATGAATACTGCCGGTGCGTTGGTTAAAACGAAAGGCATCACTTGGAATTCGTAATGCCCGTAGCGAGTTCTGAAGGCTGTTTTTGGAATATCATCGTCACGAACTCGGAGTTGGTGATAACCTGATCGCAGGTCAATTTTTGAGTAAACACTCGATCCCTGGAGTTGATCAAACAGGTCGTCAATTCTAGGGAGTGGATACCGATTCTTGATGGTTAGCTTATTCAGCTCTCGGTAATCGATACACATACGAAACGATCCATCCTTTTTTTTCACGAAAAGGACCGAAGCTCCCCAAGGTGAAGAACTCGGTCGAATGAATCCTCTATCCAGGAGTTCATGTAATTGGTTAGACAACTCCTGCATTTCGGAAGGTGCTAGTCGATACGGAGCTCGTGCCACGGGTGCAGCCCCCGGCACAAGTTCAATTTGGAATTCGATTTGTCTGAGTGGCGGAAGTCCAGGCAAGTCCTCAGGAAAGACTTCCGGGAAATCCCGCACAATAGGCACATCCTCAAGTCGCTTCTCCTCCGGCTTCTTTTCAGTGATGTGTGCGAGGATGGCTTGATACCCCTTTCGTAGGTATTTTCTAGTTTTCATGCACGATATGATATTCAGGCTTCGTCTACCGGTCTCCCCTTGTAGGACTAGGGTTCCACCGGAGACAAGAGGTATATGAACGAGTTTGTCATAACAGACTATTTCAGCTCGGTGCTTGGATAGCCAATCCATACCGACGATAATATCAAAGCTGCCAATTTCTACTGGTATCAAGTCGATGGAAAAGAGTTCGTTCAAGAGATTTAGGGTACAATCACGTATAATGCTATCAGTCTCAATCAGATTGCCGTTAGCTAGCTCTACAATGTATTTAGCATCTAAGGCAGAAGGTGTGGTATCAAGTAATGGGCTAAATTTCTCAGAAATGAAGCTTCTATCAGCCCCGGTATCAAATAATACTGAAACGGTAAGGTTGTTGAGAAGGAAAGTACCTGTCACAACATTCGGGTCCTGTCTGGCTTCCCCAGCCTTGATGACAAATGCTCTGCCGCGAGCAGGGTTGTTGTTTTTCAGCGCAGGGCAATCTCTCTTAAAGTGCCCGGGATTTCCGCACTCAAAGCAGGTCTTTGATGCGTTGGTGTTGGGAGTAGGGATGTTGGCTCGGCAGTCCTTGGTTAGATGCCCAAACCGTTTGCACTTGGCACATGGGCAAGAACCGTCGTGATGGCGGTTGCATTTGGTGCAATAGGGTTTGTTACCAACGTACCCTTTTGGTTCAGCAGATCCAGAGGAATAAGCCTTAACAGGCTCAGGCTTTTTGGTGTTGGTTTGGTTGGGATTTCCTTCCCATTTGCGTTTGTGATTCCCGACAGCTGAAGAGGTGGTTCCACGGCGGACAGAGTTTGCCGTGAGTTCATGGGCCATACGGATGGCGCTTTGAATGGTTCCTGGTTTGGATGAAGTTACCAGGTCTTGGATCCTATTGGGAAGTCCATCAACGTATTTCTCAATCCTCTTGTACTCAGGATCGACCATGGTTGGGCATAGAAGTGCCAGTTGGTGGAAGCGGTTGGTGTATCCGGTGATGTCATCACCCTGCATCTTGTGATTCCAGAATTCTATCTCCAGTTGTTTCAATTCCTCTCTGGGACAATACTCATCCCTTAGCATGATCTTCATTTCTTCCCATGGAAGTTTGTAGGCAGTAGCGATGCCCACAGTTTGGGCATAGGTATTCCACCATGTTAGGGCGATGTCAGAAAAAGTGCAAGCCGAGAACTTGACCTTGTCTTCTTCAGCGCAGTTACAGATGAGGAATACAGATTCTATCTTCTCGATCCAGCGTACTAGACCGATTGCCCCTTCTGTACCCTTGAATTCGTGAGGTCCACAGCCTCTGAACTCCTTGTAGGTGCAAGGTTTGGTAGTAGGAGTGGGAGTGGTGCCCGTGTTTGTGGTGTCTTCGCTTCTTCGTGACTGTTCGGCAGCTAGTGCTTCAGCTACCCTTTGCGATGAGATTCGGTTGAGGTCAGCCTCGGAGTATATTTGCATACATGGCGGCATGGTTTTCTGAATAAAAGGTGGAGAAAATTGTAAGATTTCTGTCATGACAATGTTGATCATTATCAATACAGACATGAAGTGGTGATGATATACTACATCACACTAGTGTTTTCGTCAAAGGAGAAGAGTTAGGTAATTGAATTTGATACTGATTCGAAATGTTTTGGAGGGGTGCATGACGTATTGCGTGGCGTGTTTGCCATTCAGAGGCAAGGAGTTAGAAATAGTAAGGCTTACGTAACACAGCCTAAGATATCGAACAGAAGTAAGGCCTATCTATGTATATAAGTATATATCACATAATAGCCTAGGGTGTCTAATCACAGACATGTTTGAGTTCCGGTTTCTCTAGTGGTCAGAGTCAACTAGTGTACCCGTTTCAGTCATGATTCTTTTTAGATCTCACATCATATTCCTTTAATTGTACATAGTTGATCAGGCTATGTTAAATTAAACCAATATCATGTAGTCACTGAACCTGATCATACTTAATAAGGAATACTGCCTAACGGTCATAGTCTAGGCCCACTAAATGCAACCTAGTTCACTATAACCTTAGGCTCTGATACCAATCTGTAACACCCCCAAATTTTACTGATGCACGGAAGCAAGCTTTGGGTGTTACTAATCAAATATCACAGCACAAAGGTAAAGTAACGACATCTATATGAAACATTATACATTAATACTCAAAAGTATTACGTTAGTTGTAATTAAAGTACAAGCTCGGAGTTCAAATATGTTCTCCTAGAGATTCTATTACATAACTCTTATAGCAAAATAATGTGACAGAATCTCCAAATTTGTATGCATGTGACTCGAGCTATGGTTTCCCCCTCGGGGTAAGCAGTCCTACTGCTGTGGTGTACCTGAGATATAAAGCTAAAACAGGTCAACCAAAATGGTTGGTGAATCTCACAGGTTTGTAAGTAATAACAGTTTTGAACACAAGGTTTTATCATCAGTAGTGCCCGAAGGCGTAAAATCGTGCCTTTGCCATCCTGCAAAGCAAGTAAGTTTACCATTGCCATGAGGCTCATAATCGAAGCTTAACCCGTAAGTAATGTGTTTGCCCCCGAGACATGCCCGAACGGAGCAAGCTGAGTAACGAATTAGTAGTCACCCGGACCGCAGGCGGGGAGGGTCATTTCCCTAATGGATCCATTAACTATTATTCGCGCTTAAGTACCATAACTAACGATATATGATGGAGGGACTTCCCCAAATAAATGGTGAGAAAACTCATGCAATTCCGTTTGGTGAATATATAATTCAGTACTTGTGTTCATAAAAGCAAGCAATATATCTCACCCCAATAGTAAAACAGTAAAAAGTGGGGCTGTAAGACTCACCTGAGTCGAGTAAGCAAGTGTTTAATTCAATAAACGTGGTGTAGTAGTCCGTAGGTTCCCTGAACCCGCAACCTTATAATGCCCTAAGCATATAAGGTTGTGTAAGTAAGTGAATGTCTTAAAAGACCATTCATGCTAGTGTTCATTCCACTAGTTATGTCCAAACACTTTGATTTGTTTGCATGTTCTGTTTATAGTTTGGAAACATGTACGGCCTGTTGGTGATGGTTTGAAGTAATAATCTCAAAGTATTGTTTCGTACATGTGTACACATATTGATATTTTGTTACTACTGTTAACTTGCTAACCCGTACCACTGTTAGTATATTAACTTTGTTACCACTATCTGCTTATTACTCGTTACCACTGTTCTCGTATTACTCATTACCACTGTTTCTATCTTACTCGTTATCACTGTTTTCGTATCTTCTCATTACCACTGTTTCTACCTTAATCGTTATCCGACAATAAGGTTATCTGAGAATTAAGTTTCGTGAAGTCTTATCTATCCGACAATAAGTATTCACGGAATATCAATTCCGACAATAATGGATTCACGGACAAGGGTTTTCACGGACAGAAAGTTTTGGGTTCAGATACGTTTTTCCTCTGACTTTAACTAATTATTTGACCAAGTTATAATTAAGTAAAATTTATAAAATTTTTATATGATGTTCCCCTATGTCTTAGCTTTCTAAGTCATATTTTTACGTTCAAAATGGTCAAACGACACTCGAGATATAATTTTTGAAAGGGTCGAGGGTCAAATTGTTACTTTCAGTGACATATATTCAATTAAAAATTCATACCTTAAATTCTACCAAACTTCACAGAATGTGTGAGTAGGTGTTTTAAAGGTAACAAGATTATCTAACTTTTCCATGTGGTTTCATCGATTTTTGATGGGTATAACTCGAGATATACCATTTTCAAGTTGACCAGAGTTTCTGGTCAGATAGTACAGACCTGCTATTGTACTTTATTTGACTTACTAAAAATAGAAAACGACTGAGTTGGATCGTAAGGATTACATATTTGTAAAGTAGACTCAAAATAATTCAATTTAGAGCTAAGAAACGTTAGATTTCATCAAGTTTTGGTTTGGTTATGCCCGATCTAACCCGATCTAAATTATTATCCAGTGGACAATGTCATTACCCAACGGTTTTCCGTATGTTCTTAACGATTTTAAGCTTTGTTTTGGACATAAATCAGTAGGTATGAAGCATCAACATGTTCATAAGCTTAATCCAAGTAAATCTAAAGAAAAGGAAGGGTTTATACCAAGCCAAAACTGAGTTAGAGTCGAAATGGTCAGAGATGTTGCTGCTGTGCGCTGTCCGGGCTTTTCCTTGCAAAACCGATGAAGGGGAGTGATGGGGGTGATGGTGGTTGCTAGATTTCCTTGGAGGAGATGAGTGATGGTGGGGGAGGTGATGGCTGGTCGAATTTCAGAGAGAGAGGGAGCAGAATTGCAGTTGTGATTGTGTGTGTGTGAGAAAGAGATTAGGGGTGTAAAGGGTTTGTATATGGAAATGGGTTTGGGCTTGGCTCTTGGGCCGTAGGTCTATTGGGCCTGATTTGGCGGGGGTCTGGGCCTAACCCATCATGGGTTGGGCTCGGGTCTTGGCCCTCGAGTTCGGGTTGCGTTTATCTGTCGGTTGATCGTTAATCGTGTGTTTTAAAAGTTAATAATTAACGTTTGATTACTCGTGCACATTCTCGATATGTAAATGACATTTGGGGTACTTAAGTATTTTTAAAGTACTTGTCTTAAGTATCTAAGACATATTTTGGTTCTAAATTTGCGTATTTCTCGCGTACGTTTCGTTTTATATTAACGAAGAATGTTTTCACGTATATTATTATATAATAATAATACCAAGTGAGTAATGGCTGTTTTATCTTCGAAGTCGGTTTACATGTCATACGAAAAAGGCTCACCAACAGCCGGAGTTTCAGAAATTCCATCCGAGAAATTTGTGTACATCAAATCATTACGTACGGTTGTATATTCAATATACGTTATATTACAAGTAACTTAGTCCTATTTCATACTAATTACAGGTAATTACAAGCAAAGATTAGGGTGTAGTACGCCTAAGTACGAGTTGTTACAGCCACCACGAGGATTACACCCATCACGCTAGTTCGCAGCCGTTCGATCTCAAGTATTGCAAACTGATCAGGATGATTGACGAGTGGCCTGACAGACAGTTCTTATGGTATCAGACTCGGCAGCCCATTCCTGGATGCTTCATGACCAGGAGGGGCAAGACTACAGAGAATAGAGATGTTGGTCCCCAGCCACATATGCCAGTAGCAGCAGAGATACCTGAGCCAGCACGAGGAGCAGAGACATCATCACAGCCCACTCAGGCTGTTGTTCATCATTCAGATCTGGTCACTCCTCTTACTCAGTACTATCTATTACATGCTTTACAGGTTCTCCGTGATCAGCAGGTTCTGACAGCTAGGAGACATGGTACACCTGAGCCTGATCACTTCCTATATAGATGTGGACCACCACCACCACCCACTACCCATACTGCCACAAACCCACATGCCACCACTTGCCCATACACTACCTTTCCTCCATCACACCCACTTACCTCCACTTAGCCACCACATCCATATAGACGCCCTCGTACACCTACCACATACTCCGCACCATTACCCACTCATAGATCCACATCTGGTACAGCTAGAGTTTACTCAGTTCACACACAGTCACAAGCACGCCAGCAGGCATCATTTCCTCATCCTACTGTACCCCCTCCGACTCATGACCAGCAGCCAGGAGCTAGCACATCATATAGACCAGATTTACTCTACATTGGCACCGATGCACTGTTCACTGGTAACATCGGCCCTTACTTGGATTTGGGTCCCCTCTTTTCAGGACAGGTTCCTACTTAGAGCACTTTCAGGCAGCTTTACCTGGATATGTTACAGACGGCAGGTGTTACCACAAAGGACATGCTCGCACATGGTTATGATGATGTGATGTCACTTCCAAGGATGACTCTCAGACAGATATTGATTCAGAAGGGATTACTCCCTTCAGATGAGCAGAGAGTATCCAGCGGACAGCAGTCAGTAGCAGGACCTCCAGCCCCACCTAATGACATACCTGCAGAGGATCCTCCATTCTAGACTATCTATCTTGTGACTTATATTTCATATTACTGACTTTTGTATTGCAGTGACCTCTATCTTGCACTTGGTTAAACTTTTTGGGATATTTGTCAACCTTGATGGTTGAAACTTTATTATTATATTTCTTACTTATTATGTTTGTTTCTTTATTTTTAGAATAAGTAATTGAATCTGTGATGAATGAGAAATGAACCCACATGAGATGACGAGCTTTCAAGAAAAGGAACCGTGGAGTCAAAAGGCAGACAACCAAGGAATTCACAACTGCGGACCACGGAACTTACACACATCTCGGGAGAGGAGCTTTGGTCTATCTTCTTCTGAAACTCGTGCATGCACCGCAAACTCTTCAAAGATCTAAGTGTGGGATTTCAATTCACATCTTAGCAAGAATCATCTCCAAATCTTAAAATCACAAAAGTGTGAAATTCATTTCCACTTACATTATGGATCGACTCTTAGCTAAGCGTGAATGGGAAGTGCTGAGCACCAGAGAAGGACATGCGGAGCTAAATCACTCTTAATGAAGATCTTTGAACTCTCAGCTTTTGCCTCTAAACGTTAAAATCGTCATCTAGGGAGTTTTTTACCTTTCACTTCATTTTCATAAATTGATTTATTCTGTTAGCTTAGGAATGCAAAGTAATCTATACTCTATCCTAAATTTATTACTGAGTGTGGGATTCCAGCCTACACAAAACACTTGAGAAACATTTTCTATATGTTCAAACTCTAAGTGTGGGATTGTACTTGCAATACAATCTCAACTAAAGAGAACATTAGGGACAATGTTCCTCTAAGTGTGGGATAGTAGGTATAGAATACCTTGAATTAAATATTTACTGATTTTAATGTCCGAATAGCTTCACTCAAAAATGTTCCTCAAAATTTTCAAAACTTTTTAAACAAAAATAATAAAGTATGAGCAAAATCATCCGATTAGCTCTACTATTTTTGAGTTAGGATACCTTTCAAAGAGGAACCATTTCTAATATGAGTTAGTTATTCAGGAATATTAGGGAAATTAAGGTAGAAATTTCTTAAATAAGTATTAACAATCTAAGGAACATGGCTAGGTACATACAAACCCTAATTTGCAGTGAGGTTTTGAGCCTTAAAAGCATTCATTTTAAATGCTACATTTTTCATTTCTTGTGTGTGTCGATGCTAGTATCTCTAAATTAGAACTTGTTCTTGACATACGCTTAGAGACCACATTGGAGAGTACCGTACGCGGTATAGGTGCAACTAGATGATCTCGACATTCTTTAGGATTTAACCCATTCTTACATACCTTTTCGAGCCTAGAACCCTTCTGATACTCATTTTTAGTATCGATGATCCGCCTAGAAAACCCTGTTGAGCCTAAACCTTTCGTTTCTTCAAAACCCTACATCTTTATCCACTCTTCCCAAATTCCCAACAACTTATCTTGAAATTTCTAAGGTTATGAAAAACATCTTGAAGAATCTCCTTCTGAATTGATCTACTCCTCCGTGTTCACCAAAATTAGAAAATCATGACTGTGAAAAATTGGCACCAGAAGAAAAGACTCGAAGAAGTCCGTGATAAGAAAGAAGAGATTTCCGAAAGAAAAGAAAAAATATCCTTGGAAGTTCTCTGGCAAATAAGTTCTGAAAAAAAAAAAAGGAAAAGGAAAGAAAATAAAGCTAAGTGCTTCAAAGTATCAATCTTTCAAAGAAAGATCCGGTGAAATACGAGTAGCTATCTTCTCCATTCTACAATAAGTTTTTCATGATTCTTAGAATGCCTAAGATAAGCAACCTCCTTTCAACCGAAAAATCACCACTATCCATACCCCTAACCCTCACAAACATTACAACCCACTTGAATGTCTTGGGATAATTAGCACCGTCCTCTTCCTAAGTGGTGGAGATCCGATTCTCAACGAAGCTTATGATGATGAGTGCTGCATGACTGGCTATTTGAGCGATTTCGATTGTGCTAGATTGATAGGAAACCCGATACACTCTGAGTATACTCCAAGATCACGAGATTTGGAAAGTATGCCTGGGAAAGTCAATACTTATTTCTGAAAGGATCATCTTAGCTTTCCCTATGTTCTCTAAATAATTTTCCATATGACAAAGCGGTAACTTTTTGGGAGTGCTCTAACTCACCTAAAAACTATAAAATGTTTTCACATGACACAACTGAGTGTTGCTTGAGGACAAGCAACGCTTAAGTGTGGGATACTTGATGTGACTCAAAAAGTCATATCGCATTGAACCCACAAATGTCTGTATTTTTGAGTTACATATAGATCAGTAGAACTTTCTCGCTTTTTGGACTATTCTCTGGTGAAAACATTTCAAAATAATTATTTATCATCAAAAATCACCAAGGTAGTCTAAATACGAGCGTTGCTACAAAAATAAGCTAAAACATCCAATTTACACGCAAACCGAGGCAAAAACAATCACCTTAAATATTCCATTCTTGATTATCCTATCAAGATAGTATGCATATTTTATGATTCAATAGGAAAATCCAAGATTGGAGATGAAAGAATCAAGAGAAATGGGTAAAGAACGAAGAAGATGTGCAGTCTGGAAGCCCGTCGATCGTCATCCGGAACACGCAAAAGTCAAACACTTCCAAATTTGGCAAACTTAGTGTCGTTAGAAGCGTAATGGAGAAATGAAGCAAACGGCGCAAGAATCAAGCAAAACGGACTCCAAACGAAGAAGATATGGACGAACCAAGCAACCGAGAAGTCAGCCGAGGCCAAACCAAGCACCAACCCCCCTGGGCACCTAGGTACCGTATACGGTACCCTAGGTGCCGTATATGGCCCTTAGGGTGCCGTATATGGGGGTGTTTGCCTTGATGGGTGCCGTTTGACCCCCCCTGGTCCGCTTGCCCCGTATGCTGCTTTGATGCTTGTATTTGGTGCTTAAAGACTTGTACCAAGGCTTTCACTGTGACACCCTGCAATTTCGACATAATTATAAACGTAATTAGCATGCATTTCTAGGCTAATTCCCTAACTTAGAGTGAATTCACAACGCTTTTAGAGGTAAGTCTAGCAAAACCCAACTATTTAATACGCGTAGTATTACTTATCCGTAGTTATTATTAATTACGCACGAAACTATCGGATCGAGTCCGACACAGTTTACCTTGGACGTTGGTGACACTTTTATAAATAATGAGGATTTATTCAAACGAATATTTAATTTTATATTATTGAAATAATATACGTTATGTAAACGTTTGATTTAAAACGTAACCAAACACGAGAAAAGCAAAACAACTAAGAAACAAGAATACGCAAAGCCGAGACCCAATTTGGGTCGACCCAGACCCACGGACCCAAACTGACCCATGACCCACCCTTTTAACCTCATTTTTCCCCATTGTTCATTTCATTTTACACACACACCTCCACACAATTTCTCTCATCTCTCTTTACTTCACCCTCATCCTTCTCTCACTCTAAAAACTGAAATCAGTGACACCACCACCGCCAATCGTCATCATCATCATCAAGAACAAGCCCAAGGATCATCATCATCTTTCTCATCTTCTCCATCTCCATTTTCATCAAAAAGTAAAGTTTTACTCACTCTCTCTCTCTAGAAATCGTTTCACTTTCTAGAAATTACTTAGATATTGTGAATATACATGTTAGAAGCTTTTTATAACATCAAAACGCCCAAAAATCGAATAAAAACTCATTTTTGAAGCTTAAAATCGTTGAACAGCCAATTTCGCGAGCTGAGATCCAATCTCGATTCGCACTGCGAACTCGGTTCGCAGTGCAATCTCGGTTCGCGGACTCGGTTCGCAGTGCAATCTCAGTTCGGTTTGCGGACTCGGTTCGCAGTGCAATCTCGGTTCGCGGTCAACCTTGGTCAATATTTTTCAGCACTTTGAAATTTACTTAAAATGGGCACCAAATGATGATTATTAATTAATATGATATTAAACCAATGCAAGAACGGTTAACACACATTTTTATGAGTATACAAATGAATCGAAACATAATAATAATGTTTTTGAGAATTATTATTACACACCGTCACCAACGGGCCGTACATGTTTTCAAAACTACAAAACTAAACGATAAACGAATACTTGGATATAATTAGTTGAGTAGACAACTAGCCTAGATGGTCTTGCGAGGCATCCACATACTTATTAAATCTCATACGTTCAGGGCGTTAGGAGATTTCGGATTAGACTTGGGCTTTAGGCTTTGCTAGCACTCGCGCTTTACTTAACTCAACAGGTGAGTTCACAGCCCCTACTTTTACTGTTTTAACTGCTTTTGAACAGGGGTGGAAAACATAGTCAACGCTTTTGCTACGTGAGCAAACTTTTACATAACTGTTGTGATATACATTGTGCTAAATATTTGTGACTGCGGTCAAACAATTATAACTATTATTTATGAAATGGGATTTCATACGAAAACTAAATTGGGAATACGCTGGAGAACGACCAGCAACGCTTCTACGAAACTAATTGGGTAACTGATGGGTCCTTCTGACATGGACCAGATCCTACTGACATGGATCAAGGGACACTGACACTCCCTACCATTTGAACCCTACTGACATGGGTACTAGATCCTTCTGACATGGATCCGTTATACTTGTAGAACAGAGGACACTGACACTCCCCACTAGGTGAACCCTAATGACATGGGTGCTCGATCCTACTGACATGGATCCGTTAACAACTATTAGGATACTGACATTCCTACGAACAACTATTAGGATATTAACATTCCTACAAATACTGATAGGATACCGCTTTCTTACGAATCTTAAACTATATTTTGGGTAACATCCCACGTAACTACATCTTTGGGCTACATCCTACTAAACGTACACTTTGGATAACATTCCACGAAACTTTATTTGATCGTGATGACGATAACTATTTGTGATCGCTTTGAAACAACCAACTATTATTGTGAACATAAAACCTGTGAATTCACTCAATCTCGTTGTTGACTTTTACTATGTTTTTCAGGGAATTAGCTGCATGTAAGACGACCTGCACACATGGAACATAGGCGACCCACGAAGGAATAGGATGCCAACTTTTGACAACTTGATTTCTTTTGTATAAGTAAAGTGATTTTAGTGATATTTACGAAATCCACTTTTGTAACTTAATTACTTTTCAACTTATACGATTCGATGAATCGTAAACTTTGTAACTATTACTTTTGGCATCTTAATATATTATGTTCTATTGTAATCATAATCTCTGATACGTATGCATGTAGTGTGTATTGTGGCACTCTCAATACTTAACTAAATGCTTCCGCTAAACTCAATCAACGAATTTTGGGGGTGTTACATTCACCCTTCTCCTATAAATAGTGGCTTTATTTCCACCATTCCACACACCTTACACACTTCTCTCTCTCTACTTTCTCTCTCTAGCACTACTCTTAGGAGTTAGAGGAGAATTGTTCTTGTAGTTAATATAGTTAGTTCTTCTCTCTAGTTTCTCTCTCTAGAGAACTAGAGAGATATAAGTTAGAGGTTAGAGCTAGAGGAAAGTTGTAATTGGGTAATCAAGCTGTAGCAAGGTTAATCAAGTCAGACTGTTGTAATCCTCAGTATTACTCTTCTAATCCGGTGATATTATCTTACTCTCTTATTGTTATAATGTTTACTTTGCATATTATTTCAGTACGATTTATGATTACTGTCATGCTGATTAGCTAGATTAATATGTGATTGTTAGAATGTAGATGTTAGGATTAGGGATGATGTTTAATTAATATGTCTTATATATGATTGGTACTTATTATGCTGCATACATGTTTAGACTTATCCTGGATGTAGACTTAATTAATCACCCTTTCTGGTCTCTCACGTGATTGTTGCCTTAGGATAGGATCTGATCAACCCTAACTATGAATACACAGTTATCTCCTGTTTGTATGAAACTGTGGGATCGCCGTAACATGGCTGAATACTTGGTATAGCGTTGGAAATACCACTGGTATAGTACAAATACGTGGAAGCCAAGGAAATGCCGATGGTTTATCTCACCGTGGATTACCTGGAAGCAACCCTTCCAGACACGGGTCTAGGTCCTGTTAAGCCGTGAAAATGCTATAGTACACTGTTAAACTACCTCTGGTTATAAAGCTGTGTAAAGATACATTAGGTCTTTAAAACACCGTAGATATACCTAGGGTTAGAGTACTGTGGAAAATAAGGACACTATACACTGTACGCATGCCTGGGGATGAACGACCGATGGCAAAGGAGGGTCTAATCCATGACAGAAGTATTAGAACTAAAACTAGAAAAATATGAGTTAGGAAATGAAAGCAAGGATGCCGGCTGTGTTCCCAGATGCTTAAAATGCCTAATCTCTACTTAACCGATAGTTTAACTTATTCAGCATACAACCAATATTACTCTGTTAAAATTGGATAGACATAGGTGTTAAGAAAAGTCAGTGTTGTGGACTGTCGCCTTATTCCTTAACTCCATTTAGAGAGTCGCTTAGTCTCCGAAAGAGTCGGTGAGGTGGGTCTGAAGACAGTCCCATCTGATCAGAATCAGGATAGCCTAGGATTCAGTGACATATGCTTTAGGGTTACACCTAGACGTAGGGTCCTAGTGTTTACACCGACCGTTTAGAAGATTCTTAGCTAGAGTAATCACCTATCATCAATATAATATCATCCGGAAACCCTAATCGTCGAAGTTTCAGCAATCACTCTATACCTTCTGCTTATATTCTCGTTTACTTTCCTGCATTTTAATTCTTGTCTTTAGATTAGATTAGATAAAATCAAACCCATACCTACCTTGTTTCTAAACCCATCCTATTGTCAAGTTATCTTTGGTAGGTTCCAATTCAATTCAATTCGTTCCGATTTTGGACGACACTCGAGTTATACTTGCCACCTTACCCACAAGGTAGGTAGCTAGCATAGTTTGAGCCCAGCAAAATATAAATTTTAAAACTTCCACCGACGTGCTGCCATACGGTCGCGTTGACAATGCGTGACGGTTGGTAGCGCGTCAGTGTCAATACCCATAGACTGGGCATATGAATTCCACCATGAGAGGGCACCATCTTCGAGGGTACAAGTGGAGTATTTGACTTTGTCCTCTTCCGCACATTTGCTGATGTGGAAGACGGATTCCATTTTCTCGAACCAACTGATCAGTCCGATGGCTCCTTCGGTTCCCTTGAAGCTCAAGGGTTTGCAGCTCTGGAAGTCCTTGTACCAGCAGGGTTTGGATTGAGGCCCGTTGGCAGTTGTATCTTCGCTGTCTGAACTGGGATGTCGGGTAGCCATAGCGTGGGCCACGCTTTGGGCGATGAGTTGGGCGATTTCAGTCTTGTTGAAGAAGAATCGCTTCGGTGGCATCTTGCTGAACAAGATCAAGAAAAGACAATGAGATACTTGAGTGAAATTCTGATATATCACAGTGGTATATGATGAAATATACAATGATAGTACAAATTGATAATCATATTTCATTAAAATAACCAAGTTGGATACATGATATGGGTTTTCAAAAGATTACATAATATGGGAAGTACAAAAGGTACCGGGAATTGTTACATCCGGTTCGAATTGTAAGAGTCCTACATAGATAGATATAGATTACAAGATGATAGTCACACTAGTTCTAACGCAAGTTTATCCTTTCCATTAGTGTGACAAGTCGATCCATGGTGATTGCGAGTCTGCTGGTTTGTCGGACGTTGTCTTCTGCCAAGGCTAATCGTTGTACCAGCATCCCTGAGTATTCTTCGGCCTCTTGCAGGCGCTGTTCACATTGTTCCAACCTGAGTCGTAAGAGTTCGACTTCCACCCCTGATTCCACTACTTGGTCGTAGAGAATGTTCATGTTGCTAACAGTGTTTTCGTAATCTTCGAAGACTTGGTTGATACGCTCTAGTGCAGTTAGCCTCCAATTTTCATTTGTTTCTTGCAATGCGACATCCATGGTGCGAAGTCGTTGCTCGTGACGGTTTAGCCTACCGGCCAAGGCCGGCAGAGTGAAGTGAGTGGGGTACGGGCCAGCTCGAGGCAACCTGATGTTCCTCCTAGCTACCCTTGGGTTCTGCGATCCGGATTGAGAGTGTGGTGAATTGGGTGGTGTGTTTGCCATTCTGAGATAAAGCGTTAGAAAGAAATGAGGCCTATATTCATATAATACATACATAATATAGCCTAAGTTATTGAGCGGGAGTGAGGCCTATCTATGCATATATATAGATATCACATAATAGCCTAGGGTGTCTAACATAGACATGTTTGAGTCCTGGTTTCTCTCATGGTCAGAGTCAACTAGTGTATCCTGTTCGGTCATGACTCCTTTCAGATCTCACATCATATTCTTTTAATTATGCATAGTTGATCAGGCTATGTTAAATTAAACCAATACCATGTAGTCACTGAACCTAATCATACTTAACAAGGAATACTGCCTAACGGTCATAGTCTAGGCCCACTAAATGCAACCTAGTTCACAATAACCTTAGGCTTTGATACCAATCTGTAACACCCCCAAATTTACTGTTTGGCAGAAGCATAATTTGGGTGTTACTAATCAATAATCAAAGCACACAGATATATAGCAAACGACTCTATATGCGTCGTTAGTACAAAATATATTAATATTGAAATGTTTACAATTGTTGAATCCGTACATAGCTCGTGTTCGATTAAATGAGAGATTCCAATACATAAATACTAGTACATCAGTTTACCCAGTTAGTGCATACTAACCCGGAGAGGAGGGTCAATCCTATATGATATCATATACTAATATTCACGCTACAACGTATTACCAAACTGTGCTAACGGAGGACTTTGAAGTGATTAGTTGTGTAAAACTCATGTAGTATATGGAAATGTTTGTACTTGCGTTCACATATTAAAAACAAGCAATGAATCACACCCCTGAGTAAAAAAAGTAAAAGAGAGGCCATGAGACTCACCTGAGTCCTGGAGCGTTTAATCAGCAAACGTGAGTTGATTAGCCGATTAGTGTTTGTACGAAGACTCATAACCTGAGGGTGTCCACGACACGCGATGGTTATAAACATGATTGGGTATCCCAAAGATCACCCTTGTAGTTGTTTTGCCAAACTAGAATGTCCAAATTACTACGATTTGGTTGATTGTTTAAGTATTCGAAAATGTGTACGACCCTTTGGTGATTGTTTGTAATAATAATCTTATCATTATTATTAAGATTTCGAAGTGCTATGCTTGAAAGCATGTTCCTATATGTTTTAGAAGTCGTATCGTATAAGTGTTTGAGGTTATGGAAGGTCGACACTTAGAGTGAAAGAGATTTGCAAACAGTCTGTTTATAGCGTCACTTGATGCGACACTTAGGGGTTTAGGCAACACTTATGAAGTGTCAGATGAAATAGTAAAATCTGAGTTTAAGGCGTCACTTAGGGAAGTAACGCATGACAAGGCGTCACTGAGGCAGTATCGGTCGTTAGTGATGGGTAAGAGTTCTATACATCACTAGGGCCGAGTGTCGGGTGAAATTAGGGTTCAATTGTATGCGACACTTAGGCAAGTGTCAATGGAAGTGTCGGTAAATAGTTTAGGGCGTCACTGGACAAGTGACGGATGTAAGTGTCAGGAAAAAGGGGTTTTATGCGGCACTTAGGTAAGTGTCGCAAATTTAGGGTTTTATGCGTCACTCGATGCGGCACTTAAGTGACGCACGAAGTGACGCTATACTGGACTGGCCTATGCGACACTTAAGACTGTTTGACGGATTTTGAGCCAAAAACGAGTTTTTCGATTTTCGTTTGGTCCGATCCTTTTACCCAACCCATAATTGGACATTTCAAAGCTAAATAAACAACTTTCAAGTAAAAATATACAAAATCGAAGAGTTTCGAGATTTGTCGGGAATCTTACAAGTTTACGCAGAGAGATTTTGAAAAGATGGAAATGTAGATCGTGGCTTCGTGAGTCTTTTCTTCCAAATGAGCAAGATGATCCGAGTTCGTGTGGTGGTGTTATTTCGATGATTAAAAGATAGTGGTGGTGGTTTTCTTGAAAGAAAGAGAGAAAAAGAAAGGAAGAGAGAGAGAGAGGGAAGATGGAATGAGGAAAAAGGAGGGAAGGGAGGGGGTTTTGATGAAGCCTCCTCCTTTTTCGCCCCTGCGTTTGCGCTCCGTGTGGTGTTCGTTTTCCGATCGTTTAAACGTTTAATTATTTATTTTACACTTTTAAATATACGTTTCAAAATACAAATATTTTATAAACATTTTGTATGAAGTATTTTATCAAATATTTAGTAAGTGAATTTACAAGGTATAATTACCCTCGTTTTGATTGTTTGCGCGCTTAATATTTTAATCGCGTAATCCTTGTTTGTACGATACGAATTTAGGTTGAAATATTATTTAAATAATATTTTGGATAACATCAGGTTATTAAATGATGTCATATTATTTAATGAAAATCGTTCACCAACGTACGTAATTATTTGATTCGAATTACATTCGATTTGAATTGCGTACGATTCAATCAAATCGCATAATCGTATATATTCATCACTTATATATTTCGATACATTAATTAGCCTAAAACCGAACTAATTAAAATGTATTAATAAAGGATTAGGCACTAATCACCAGTCCTAATTTGGCCGGTGTTACAGCTGTAGCTTTGATTTTAACCTTGGTTGGATCGAGAAAATCGGTTTCCTTGATTGTAGTTTCCTCCTTGGTATCCTCCCGAATTTCTATTTTGGTAACCACCTTGTTGGTAGTTTCCACCGCCTTGATAATTGCCTTGTTGGAGGAAATTCACATCTTCCTCATCCCCCATGATTGGTTGGTCATCTTGCATACAATTAACCGTGGCATGATTACCTCCACACTTACCACAACCCTCTCTAAGCTCTTTAATCTCACCTTTTAAAGTCTTAAATTGTGAGTCAAACTTTGAAGATAGCGCTTTCAATTCTTTCATCATTGCCGAAGTATCCGAGCTTCCACTACCACGACTACCTTCCGCAAAAGCCACATGTTTCCTAACCGGATTTCCTCCTCTATCTTTCGCCCAATTCAAACTTTGGATTACTCTGTCTTCAAGCACTTTCCAAGCTTCATTCGGCATCTTGAAAAGAAATAAACCTCCTCCCGAGGCATCAAGAACACTTGCCGATTGGATATTAAGACCATTATAGATTAACCAATTATCTCACCTTTCGATAACCTGTGGCCATGACAATTCCTTAGCAATTCCTTTATCCTACACTAAGCTTCTTCCAAAGTTTCTCCTTCTTGTTGTTTGAAGGCCCGAATTTCATTCAACAACTTTACAGTTAGTCCGAGTTCTCGATCTTGAATCAAGTTACACTAATCAATTGATGGCGGAATCACCAATTGAATAATCACACAAACAAATCAATAAAACAAACGTGATATAAATGAATTCAAACAGTTGTTTATTGATAATAATCGACTAGGTTACAGGTATTTTCGTCTGATTGCGTTTAGGGTTTTTCGTCAACCCTAAAACTGATTACAAAACGTGTTTATATACTAAACACTCGATCCTGCGACGTTACACACAACGTCGCAGGCCTAGGCCCATGCGACATAGACAATGTCGCAGGCCCAACTAACTGACGTCGCATGTGCGACATTACAGACAATGTCGCACAAATCAGTAAACACAAAACTAATTACAATTCAATCTACAAGCTAGACAAACTGACAGACAAACATGTATCAACAAACTCCCCCTTGTCTTCAGCTTGGTCTTCAAAAGTCTTCAAAATCTTTAATCAAACCCAACTCGTAGGAAACTTCCCATCTGCATGTATTCCATAAGTAACACAGACTTCAACAACCTTCTGATATTGTCTTGCAAGCTTCTTGTTGAATTCGTTGTTCTCATTTACCCGAATCCTATTATCGAAGAGTTTTCTCAAATCTTTTTCATGAAAGTTTATCAAACTCATAGGATCAAAAACTCGAAATGAAATCTTTTTCAAATTCCAAATACCCCCAAATTCTAGCTGCGGCTCTGAATCAGGAACGAATACTATCACCACTTCACCAGTATGTGGATCAAGTTCCCAATAAACAAATCTTCATAGAAAATTATAAGGAACCTGCTCCAAAGGTATTTCGGTAAGACAGTCAGCCGAAGGATAATGAACTTTAACCATAGGGCGACCAATCGTGGGATCCAGCTTCTTCTTGTATGTATACTTTTTTCCCAGCGTCGGTTTCAACTTATTGTATCTTTTAGTTCTAACCTCCTGACGCAATCTCCTCTGAATATAATTTGCATAATCATCATTGACAGGATTAATCAAGTTTAACTGTGCTAACCTGTTGATCTCCCCCTTTAGTAGTGTACTCAATTGATTAAATCTTAGTTTGAAATACTGAATACCATCTAATCTCTTAATCATAATCATTCTTTGACGAACCTTCCAACTCTTAATCAAACCGGTATAATCTCCGCGAACCTTGTAAGTTTTGAAAGTCACAGGCACTGGTTTTGCAGATCTACCTTGAGGCCACCACTGCTTATTTCTTTTTGTTCTTTCTTCAGCAGTTTCACTTTCAGATGCCTCTTGAGTTGGCTGTACTGATGCGGAATCCTGAGTAGGCGCTGCATGAGTTGAACTAGATTCTCCATGAGAGGTTTTAGCAGGCCCCTCATCATCACTCGAATCTGTCTCAATAACAGGTACATCATCGTAATACTCATCTGAACCCAAATGTTCATCATCAACCAACACATCATCATCCATGTCAAATACATACCCTTGTTCAGTCTCCGAACCAGTGTCATTGACCATTCTCTGAATATATGTCAAATCAGCAAAAGAGTAATCTACCGCTAATAGTCTTGGCTAACCTGGAATGTCATCAACACTGAAATAATCCAAAACATGAACATTTTCATTAATAACATTTTCAATTACAGGGGTTGGAGTTACAGACTCTGGTCCTATTGACTCAACATTGGGTACCCCGGACCCAGACTCCCCCGAGGCAATAGACCTAGCCTCCAAAACAGAAACCCTAGTCTGCAATTCTGCTATCAGCTTCGACTGGACTTCAATGATTGCCGACTGGGAAGCATTCCTTTCAGCTTGTTCTTTCATCTGCTGCTGCATCTTCTGCATATTTTCCATCATCTGTTGCAGGAATGCAGGAGTGGGCTCAACAGCTATTTCTTGTGATGGTTGAGAAGTCGGAGCAGTAGAAATACGACGTGCACGACGAGAAGATGGTTGAAAATCAGTATCATCGTTGACACAGGGACGTTTACCCATATAACGTTTGCCTTCACGAATACGGCGTTGAATTCTCAAATATCGAGCCGATTCGTGTACCCTAATCCGTTCCATTTGTGATGGGTGGGGTACTTCACCATCGGAATCCGTGGGCATCTCACCACCATCCTTCGGTGGCACAAAAGCTGATTCAGAAGAAGATGATTCATCGGTAATATCCTGAGGTGAACCCGGTTGCTGAACATGTCCAAATTGTTCAATCTAGACCAAATCATCCTCAATATCCTCCCCCGCAGCATGAACAGGAATATCAACGAACGGTTGTTGAGGCTGCTGAGCAGGTGCATCCATATATTGAGGGTCTGGATGTGGCACCTAGTTTTCATCGACAATAGCACCAAATAAAGGAGTATCTGGTGGTGCCTGAACTCCTTTTTCCTGAGCAGTGCAGACAGCAAATATTCTGCCCATCATCGGTACAATCCTGTGAATGTTATCGACATCACCGAGTGCTGTAAGATTCGGATGATGACGATTGAGAAATAACTGAATAAATCGAGGATACAACGCCCATTTTTGGTCTCCGGCGTTGACGTTGTCGACCATGTTCTTGAAGATTAACCCAGAATAGTTGTACGGCTTATTGTATACCAAAGCCAACATTGCCGATGCCATACGATGACTAATCCCATCAGTACCAGCTTTTCTGCTTCCCAAACAGACGATAAAAATGTGCATCAGATATCGCCAAACTCGAGTAAGATGAGCCTTGCGATATTGATCAGTCGGAATTCCCGGATAACCCATCCGTTGCATGCCGCCAGTGATAAATTGATTCTCAAAACGAACTGGCATATCTGGCTGATCATTGAATTGTAATAACTCTCGAATGCCCTGTTCAGTAACAACAATATGCGTATCCAAAATAGTAGAAATGATACGTGGGACGTCGTTCTCAGTAACAATCAACGCATTTCGCCAGAATGGTCCGATCAAATTCTTGTAAACAACCGTATCGTCAGATATCGCGTGAGAGATATGCGAACGTCGAAGAAAGTCAATCATCTCACGAAATGGACCCGCGTTCTTGTGATCTGGATTTAAGTATGCCACAGTTTTGTGACGCCCCTCATAAGCTAAAGCCATACTTGAAAACAGTACATAATATATACTCGAAAGAAGTTAGAATAAACACGATTACTGTTTTTGCTAAAGTGTTACTTTTCCTGGAATGTGCGACACAGCATATGACGTCGCAGAACCCACTGCGACGTAGGTACAACGTCGCTAGAAATTAGTGATAAATCAAAAGCAACGTTCACCACAATGTCGCATAAAATGCAAGCGATGTTAAGGGGGAAGTCGCATTTTTCAATTAATTGTGAAATTAATCACATAAATAAAATGGTGCGACGTAGTACACGTTGTCGCTAAGGAGGTCGCAAGAAAAGCGACATAGTAGTGGGAGTTCGCAAAACAAGCGACGTAACATGGGACGTCGCAAAAGGTTTCAAATTAGCATAAAATGCGACGTTGTCTGCTACGTCGCAGACGACGTCGCAAAGACGAACAACATCCCATCCCAGAAAACCCTAAATTTCAAAATTGGGGTTTTCAAATCTATCTATGCCAATCGGTGCGGCTTAGCAAGTAGATCAGTGAAACATATATGAAACCGATTAAACCTATCAATTCCGCATCCAATTTTACCCAAAACCGAAAACCCCATAAACCGCATATAATAATCGAGAATTAAACGCAAATTATACGGTGAAACAAGGTAAAAATGGTACCTAACAGTCGAACAGGAAACCGTGAGTGAATAGGAGTGAAAAGAGGCCAGAAAGCACAATCGAATCGAAGGTGACGACGTCGCAATCGCCAAAGCCAATGTCGCAGTGTACGTTGCAAAAATAATTTGAATAGTGTACCAAAGGACGCCGCGGGTTGGAACTATATATAGTCTAACCCTAAATGCGACGTTGCGTGCGACGTCGCATGCGACGTCGATAATGATGTCACATGATGGACATGGCAGAAATTTCGAATTCGATTTTGATTTCAAATTTTCAACGCGCGATTTGAAAAACTAACTTGTAACTTGGTGCAAATTTACAAATATATAATGAACACATTGTTTTTGGTGACGGAGTTGATTTAAACTGGTTAGGGATCATATCGGAGTAACATGCATTTATTAGTAACAGTAAGTGTTATTTCGATCATCAGTATATTTGTCCACTTTAAATTTACTTGACATGCGAAAAACCCTTTTTATAAAAATAATTTAAAACGATTATTAGTATATTTGTCCACTTTAAACATGTTACGCTCACATCTAGGAGCTAAATTTATTATTATTGGTATGTACATTTCGCTGTGGTCCCCACCATAGATATACATCTTAACTTAAGATATAGACCATGTTTCCATTTTCAGAGAGAATATAAGAAAATCAAATTTAAGAATCAAGTCAGCGGTGACAGGTCTGTACGTACGTACAATAGAGCGACATAGCTTGATTCAGGTTTAAGCAAAACCAGACTTGGTCAAACCATTTTGGCGACCTTGTAAGGTATCTTAATTGTAAAGACTTAGCAAGTACTTTGACTTGTGTTTGCTTAAGTTTTAAGTATATATTAACAGAGACCAGGTCTATACTTACGTATATCAGAGGAAACTGTCAATATTGTGACGCCCGACAATTTGGGTTAACTTTTAAAATTAACCGAAACTCTAATTACGTTATTTAGATATGATTTAGGCTAAATACTTGTAACTAATTGTATATTTATGTGAATATACGCCTACGTAATTATTTTATATTACGCTTACGTGATTTGCTGATATTACGCGAAACAACCGGACGGAGTCCGACAAACTATACGACGTTGGTGAAAACCTTTCTATAAATAACTTAAATCTATTTTTAGAAGTTATTTATCATATATTATTATTTTTATATAATAATACACGAAAAACCTAGACGTTTTAATTAAAATGTGACAAACGCAGTAAAAACGCGCGAATCGAATCCAGTAACCAAACTAAAGTCAATAAATATTTTGACAACTAAAAATAAGTATTTTAATAATACTTTAATGAAAAATAATCCAAATTTATATCGTTAATTTAAACGACGAAAGAAAACGTTACGCGATTTAACGATTTAATGAAATAACGAGTAAACGACCAAAATACGCAAACACAGTCTGGAATTTAATTAAATCACACAAGAAATCATATGGGGGCCCATGGGGGACCAGCCACCTCTCTCTCCACCTCTAAAAATTCATGCAAAAATGAATCATTGTGATTCTCTTACAAGACCACAAACATTTCATGCATTTACTCATTTCACTCTTTCACACACTCACACCTTTTCTCCACCTTCTCTCTACAACTCTCTCTCTCTCTCACTAAAAATCTGAGATAAACTCAGCCCTCAAATCACCATCTTCACCACCATAAACTACCACAAGGCCACCACTAACCACCACCACAATACATCACCATTTTTCAAGATTCTTGCAAGGAATTAAAGCTCAAGACTTCCTCAATCCATCTCTGCATTTCTTCTTCAAAACCCAATTGTAAGAACACTTAAACACTCTTATTTTACTTGATTAACATGTATCTAA
Source organism: Pseudognaphalium luteoalbum (assembly GCA_963422505.1). NCBI lineage: Eukaryota > Viridiplantae > Streptophyta > Magnoliopsida > Asterales > Asteraceae > Pseudognaphalium > Pseudognaphalium luteoalbum. The sequence continues at coordinate 51,064,112 of OY730195.1, read as the reverse complement.
AGTTCACTCAACAAGTTGTGTAAGGAACCATGCTCAAAAACCATTTTTATTAACTTGAAATTTATCAAAAGTGAGATATACTTTCTGTCCAGAAAGTTTGGTCCACTTCCACGATTTTTATAAAAATCATTTCTTCATGAAATCGGACATTTTTATAGTCTAAAATCAAGTTCAAGATGTTAGCTTTCAAAATCCGCAAACCTCATATCTTTTTGAGCTCGAATAATATTTTAAATAATTTATATAAAAATACATATACAATCTGCTCTGAAAAGTCAGAAACTTTGTTCATATGGTTTTGACCATATCTTGAGCTACACAACTCCAAATGACTTGAAACTACCGCCAAAATCTTAAGAATTTTGTTAGCTACAAAAGTTGTACTGATAGCTCTTTCTTGAAAAGTTGTAGATTTTTCCCAAAAACTCAATCTTCATGCATGTGTCCAGATTGGTCAACTGTTGGAACTCAGAGGACACATGCAATTTTGATAAATACTTAGGCTACCCTAAAATTCATAGAAAATTTACTGGAAGTGGGTAACATGTAGAGGAATAACTGGTAATTTTCTTGGGAGTTAAATCGGAATTTACAATTTATTAAAAATTCGACAAACAAGTGTATTTTCTGGAAAATGAGATAGTGGACTGATTTTGGTAACACTTTAAAAACCGACACTTGCAGGCTTGCTATAAATGGACAAACTAACTTTTTATGGTCCATAAACACATATAAGGTTCGGATAAAAGTCTTCGGGTCAAGTTTGACCAAGTCAACAAAAACGGGGCTCGATTTTTAAAAATCGACAAACTTACTATTTTGGAAAATGGTAACAAAAATGGGTTTGGGTGACTTAGTTGGTAACTTTGACTAGGTTTGACCACCTTTGACCAATTTGACCACCTTTGACCAGTTTGACCAACTTTGACTAGGTTTGACCACCTTTGACCAGTTTGACCAACTTTGACCAAGTTAGACCACCTTTGACCAGTTTGACCAACTTTGACTAGGTTTGACCACCTTTGACCAGTTTGACCAACTTTGACCAAGTTTGACCACCTTTGATGAGTTTGACCAACTTTGACTAGGTTTGACCACCTTTGACCAGTTTGACCAAGTTTGACCACCTTTGACCAGTTTGACCAACTTTGACTAGCTTGACCAGCTTTGACCAACGAGTTAACCAACTTTGACCTTTGAGGTTTTTAAGAACTAAATAATTTGTTAGCAACATACGATATATAATGTACAACGTAAAAAACTTAATAATAATGTCTAAACGGATTATTAATACAAACTTTCACCAACGGGTCGTACTTATTTTTGATAAACATAATTGAACAAACATACTTGGACATGCTAGTTGAGTGAACTAGCAAATAGGTGGACATTAACCCTCCACTTACATAGATGGTCTTTTGAGACATCTACTTACCTACAACCTTATACGTTTAGGGCGTTAGAAGGCTGCACTTGGACACGCTTACTTGCTTGCTATTAGATATATTGCTTGGTACTTGCTAACTCAGGTGAGTTTCATAGCCCCACTTTTTACTGCTTTTTACTTTGGGGTGAGAATACATGCTCTGTTTTTAAACTGTTTTACATATGAACATAAGTAACGAAAACTCTTATACTGATTGCATGAGTAACTAAACCAAACTACGATGGCCCCTAACAAATATCATAGTACGTTAATACTAAGCGCGAACATTATGGATAGATCTATCGGGACCTGACAATCCGCCATCCGGGTTAGTCGCTCTAACCACTATACGGATGCATAATATTTCGTACAACCGAGTGTACTGGTTACACACTCACTGGGGGGTAAACAACTATGGTTAAGCTTCGGACTATGAGCTCATGGCAATAGATACTATGATTTACTTTGGCATTCGTGCTACTTTGATAACTATGAAATCTTGTGGTTCATGCTATGATTTTAACTGCGTAAACCTATGAACTCACCAACTTTATGGTGACCTTTTAGCATGTATTTCTCAGGTTCACAGACGCAGTAGGACTACCCACAGGAAACAAGGCAGTAGGATGCTTTTGGAAAGCATTAGCTCGAGTCGCATGTTTTCACAAACAACAAGAGTTTAGATTGCATTACGATATTTTGTATCAACATTTACGTATTAGAAATCTCTACACTTTTAATGCGAACTCCAATGTTTTGATATAACGTTTGTAATCGCTTTATTTAAGAAATGTAACTTTTTATTAAAACGTCTCATATAGAGGTCGTTTGCTTTAAATCTTGGTGTTGTGATGTTTGATTTGGTCGGCGCCCCCGTGACACCTCCTACTTCCACTGTCACGTGTCAGGGGGGTGCGACAAATATATACCCCCAAATGATATCGAATAAACTTCTTTCACGAAAACATGTCTATCATAAGTAAGAAATTAAGACTTGTGTCATACATCTAATGATGTTGTACCACTTGAAAAAGACAATTAAGTATTAGGCTTCTTAAGAGATCTCAAAGAGTTTTGAATAACATGCCTACTAATATATCGTATGATGAAGACAATGTTTATAAAAACTGTTTTCAACACGTCAAATAAATCTACTGACACATCCAAGATAAACCTTAAAATTCCATTTTGTGCATGTCACCTGATGGACTATCATATCCCTAGTTGTTTACAGACACAACTTCAACGTCTATTTTAAAATGTAGCAACGGTGCATTTCTTTAATACTAAAAAGTATAAAGAGTGGTTGCCGCGTTTTTTTTTTTTTTGATCCTATCAAAAATTCACAAGGCACAGCCAAGTCACAAATCATTTTTTAGCTTGAAAGAATCTCAAACCAATCATGTTGACCAGTTCGTTAAAACGGGTGCGTGAAAAAGCTTTTGTGAAAAGATCGGCATTTTGCTTAAGGGTGTCTATATGGACAAGGTCTATCAGGTGTTTCTCATAGCAATCCCGTATAAAGTGGAACCTAAGTTCAATGTGTTTGGTCTTAGAATGTTGTATGGGATTGCGAGTTATGGAAATAGCTGCAGTATTATCTATATGAATAGGAGTCATAGAAAGAAGTAACCTGTAATCACGTAGTTGATGCTGGATCCAAAGGACTTGAGAACAGCAGCTTGCAGCAGCAACATACTCGGCCTCAGCTGTAGAAGTTGCAACCGTGGTCTGCTTCTTGCACTGCCAAGAAACCAGCCGCGATCCGAGAAACTGACATCCTCCAGTTGTTGACTTCTTATCCATTTTGCAGCCACCATGATCCGAATCCGAGTAGGCAGTTAAAGCGAATGATTTCTCATTTGAATACCATAGACCAAGAGTTGGCCTATATTTGAGATACCCAAAAATTTGCTTTACAGCCTTCAAATGAGTCACCTTTGGCTTCGCTTGATATCTCGAACATAGCGAAACCGCAAACACAATATCCGGTCTTGAGGCAGTAAGATACATTAGAGACCCTATCATTGAACGATAGTCTTTCTCCTTGCAGTCTTCTTCATGCTCATCGGGTCCAAGATTGTGATTTATGTCGATGGGAGTACCATAGGTTTTGCAATCAAGCAAGTCATACCTAGTCAACATGTCATTGACATATTTTGACTGATGAATATAAATTCCTTTGACTGATTGCTCAACTTGCACACCTAAAAAGAAAGTAAGTTCTCCCATCGCACTCATCTCAAACTCAGACTTCATTAAAACCTCGAATTCCTTGCACAAAGCCTCATTTGGAGAACCAAAGATGATGTCGTCCACATAAACTTGCACCAGTAGCAAATCTTCTCCCTCTCCTTTGGTAAAAAGTGTGCTATCGATTTGGCCTCTCGTGAAACCATTCTTCAACAAATACGTAGTAAGCCTCTCATACCAAAGTCTTGGTGATTGATGAAGACCATACAAAGCTTTGCTCAGTTTGCACACATGATTAGGATGCGTAGGGTCTTCAAAGCCTGGAGGCTGTTTGACGTATATCTCAGCATCTACCTCACCATAAAGAAACGCACATTTTACATCAAGTTGGTAAACTTGAAAGCCTTTGAAAGAAGCAAATGCTAAGAAAATCCTATTGGACTCCAATCGAGCCACAAGAGCAAATACTTCATCGTAGTCCAAACCCTCAATTTGACTGAAGCCTTGAACCACCAGACGTGCTTTATTCCAAATTACCACACCTCTGTCATCCATCTTGTTTCGAAATACCCAACGAGTGCCTGTAAGATGAGCACCTTTAGGTAATGGCACAATTTCCCAAACTTGCAGCTTCTTAAATTGCTGCAATTCCTCTTGCATGGCCTTGACCCACGATGGATCTTTCAATGCTTCCTCAACCTTTTTAGGTTCAATTTGAGAAAGATGGCATGATTCGACGGTTGCCATGAGGCCCAAAACCTGTTCAGCCGAAGTTTGCTTGTCTTCAGCTGTTTGCTTTGCTTGAGTTCTCGTTTGAACTTTAGAGTAAGGATCACCAATTATATTCTCAATGGGGTGATCCTTATGTATACGAGTAACTGGAATGATATCCGGCACAAGAGTCAATCCCAAGTTGTTCAAATCTCCTTCAGTGACAGGAGTTGCTTCTTCATCTGCTTCATCAGTAAAGAGATGAGAAGGAACCATTTCTTCTTCTGCTCCATCTTCTTCTAAAGGAGGCATTTCTGGATCATCAGGAAGATCCATTGCATTGATATTTCCTGAAGTAGAAGGAATATCAGAAGATGGTGGTGTAGATATAGGTGTAGGTGTTGGTGAAGGTGTAGATGCAGGTATTGGAGTAGGTGTTGGAGAAGATTGATTGGGTGTCGCATCAGGTTTTGGATCGGATGGTTTAGAAGGAGAACCAAATGTTTCTTGAGAAATATTGATCCCATGAAGCAAGGTAACCAACTCTTCCGTATCATCTTCTTCCGGAATGTTGAAAGAGTTAAAGAGTTTACCATAGTTGAAAAACCAATCTGGACCCATACCTTGAGGAGGTTCCGTATACCTTAAACATTTTACCTCAAAATGTTCATCTATCTGATTAGTCGATTTATTGTAGACTCTTTTGTTTGGAGAATTAACTGAATATCCAAGAAAGATCCCTTCAACAGCTTTATCACCAAACTTAGAGACACGTTCTTTAGTAACCATAATCATGCATGGACACCCAAACGGCTCTAGAAACTGCAGGTTCGGCTTGCGGTTATTGAAAAGCTCATAGCATGTCTTGTTCTTCTTCTTAACCAAGAGCACCTGATTCAGAACATAACAAGCAGTATTAACTGCCTCAGCCCAGAAAATGATAGGCAGCTTTGAATCTGCTAGCATAGTCCGAGCTGTCTCGATAATAGTTCTATTCTTTCATTCTGCAACTCCATTCTGTTGAGGAGTTCTTGGAGCACTGAATTGATGATCAATGCCTCTTGAAGCACAGAATAACTCGAGAGTTGAATTCTTGAACTCGGTTCCATTATCACTTCGCAGTCTCTTAACCTTTAAGTTACACAAATTTGCCAACTTATCCAACAAGTAAACCAGAATTCCTGCTGTCTCATCCTTTGTAGCAAGAAAATAGACCCATGAAAACCTTGAGTAGTCATCAGTAACTACCAAACAATAAGACCGACCACCAATACTCTTTGTAGAAACCGGACCAAAAAGATCCATATGAATTAGTTCCAACGGAGCAACAATGGAATTCACTACCTTAGACTTATGAGACTTCTTGTGGAGTTTGCCCTTGTGGCAAGAAATACAGTCATCCTTCAAAGCATAGGACTGTTTTGGAACTCCCCTCACTAAGTCATTATTAATCAGAAAATTCATTTTACGGAAATGAATGTGTCCCATCCGTCTGTGCCAAAGGAGTGATTCCTTTTCAGAAGCCTTTGAGAGTAGACAAGTAAATTCGCTTGTAGTCTTCACAGTTCTCATATTCATCACATAGGTGTCATTTCTTCTAGGTGCTCGCATTAACACCCATTCCTCGGGAATGACATACCCTGGCTTCAGTATAACACACTCAGTCTTTGTAAATGACGTGGTATAGTCTTTATCACAAACTTGTGAAATGCTCAGCAAGTTATGTTGAAGTTCTGCCACATAATTTACGTTCTCAAAGCTAACCTTCCCATTTGTTAGCGTTCCTCTACCAGAAATTGTTCCTCCCGTATCTCCTGCAAAGGCCACATGTCCTCCTGCGTATGGTTTAATATCCACAAGTAGAGACACATCACCAGTCATGTGTCGCGAGCAGCCACTATCCATAAACCATTCGCTATCTTTCACACGTTCAGACTACTGCAACACATAAAAATAAGGAGATTAGTGAGAAACGGTGACCCAAGCCTTTACAGACTTAGGTCTACCGAAATCATCAACAATAAGCACATCAGATAGAACTTTATTTTTAAACAAATCAGAATTTGTATCCAATGTGTTATTGTTGACACCATTAGAGTCCACAACAGACTCTTTTCTCTTCCAAACTTTAGATAGTTCGGAATTTGGCTTGGGAGTAGTGTCGGGCTTTGGTTTTGGCAAAGGATTTCGCCTAGAATTACTCTGTTTCTCAGCAGGTTTGGGAGAGTTTGAATAATGCCTAGGAGGTGATTTTGAAAATGAATTTCGATAAACTGATGTCCTAGGCATCTCTCTCGCATAACGTTGATGAGAAAGTTTTGGACATTCACGAATTAAGTGTCCTTGTCTCTTGCAGTAGAAACAAGAACGAGTCTCAACAAATGGTTGAGGCTGAGGATTTACCATAGGAGGTGGTAAAGCATTTCTAGAGCATGAACATTGCGTGCACGTCTTAGAAGCTGCTTGTTTTGGTTGAGAGGTTGAAGTGGAAGATTTATCACAAGAAACTTTTTCATTTAAAACTTTATGTTGCAAAATCTTTACAGGTGACTGTAAAGTTTGTTGTTTCACATTTAAAACCTTGTCTTTTCCTTTTTGAGTTTGAACCTTAATTGCAGGTTCAACTTTTAAGACCACTTTTTCAGGTTTAACTTCAACCTTCTTAAATTCAGGATACTCCTGATCAGTCGTGTCCTCAATCTCAACAACCTCATCAGTATAAACTGAAGATTTACATTCAGGCTTAACAAACTGAGGCAAATGATACTCTGGCCTTTTGGTTTTCTCCTTTGTCAGTTTGTTTTGTTTAGCTTCTTTAGCTTTAATGCCATAAAGCTTTGTATAATCAACTGGAATTTCTTCAAGGCCTTCCTTAACAGGCGTAGGACAATATTCAGCATGAGAAGTGATAACACGCAAAAAGTCATGTTTTTGCGTGCATTAATCTCACCTTTTTAGCCCAATATGTGACGAAACTAATCAAAATAGATACTTTATCATTAAAACTCATCACATGGGCCAAAATATAGACAATGTTTCAAAAGTCATCTAAAATGGTCGAAAAACACGATAAATCTAACGAATACGATCATGAGCATTCTCGTTCACTCGTTCTAGCACTTTTTGAGCTACACAAAGAATTATGACCTCTAACTTATGTCATTTTCTTCGTTAGAAAAATACGAACGCGTGGATATAAAGAACGTTCAAAACGGATAAACGACGAAGAAGTTACGTCCGAACGAAGAAACGAAGAACCGAGGAACCAGCATACGGCTGAACCAGGCCGTATACGGCTGGTCCAGGCTGTATACGGCTGGACCTGGACCGTATACAGTCTGTGCAGGCCGTATACGGACTGTGCTCAGCCGTATATGGCCCAGTTCAGCCGTATTCACCCTATGCACAGCCGTATACGGTCCAGTTCAGCCGTATACGGTCCAGCTCAGCCGTATCGTGCGTTTGGGTGATAAAAATCTGATTTTTATTCGCCTTTTCGATACGGTTGTGCGTTTGGAGGTTTGGATATGGTCTACGGATACGGTTGTGCGATCTCTATAAATACAAGCCTCATTTCATCATTTCAACATACCTTCTCATTTTTCACACTTCTACACACACTTTCTCTCACTACTCTCTCTCTAAATTAGTTAGTTAGCTAATTAGATTAGTTAAGCTAGTAGATTAGTAGCTTAATTGTAACGGAGGTGCTCCGAGACTGCGGTGTCGCATGATTTGTAATAATGCTTTGTCAGGTTCTATTATAATCTCTATCTTGTTAATTTAAATAATGTTGTGTTGTTGCTATACTTGTTTAGAACTACTTTCTAGGATTATTGCCATGCTTAGCTAGACAAATCTGTGTTTGCTATGATAGTTGCCATGCTAGGGTAGTTATACTTAACTCATGCTGTTACTCTGTCTGTATGCTGTTGAATTATATTTGAATCTATGAATTGAATCTCAAATGTTTATCTATCCAAATTATGCTGTGGTTAGTAACATCCTTCTAGGCTTGGCCAATTGCTAGTTGTATGCCGCTAATTATTTTGTGTCTGATGATCGTTGAACTCGACATGGCCGGTGTTCTCCTGGTTGAAATATTACCGGAGGGAGACACGGAGCGTAGGATTAGAGATAGATTAGATTCAGGCCATTTAACAAGTGTCTTAGAGAGAAATTTCTGGACACTTGTGACTTAACCATGTACCCCGTCACTCTGCATAATTTGATCCTTGCTATGCTGCCTTTCTGCATGTTCTTGTTTGATTGTTGCTTAGGGTTTGCATGCTAGTATCTATTATGTTGATTAATTACATGATTAGGTTTTCGAATATATATCAATTGCATATACCAGTTTAACATGCATAGAATAGTTAAAATGATTTATATGAAATAATGATGAACAATTTAATCAGCCGTTAGACCAGACCATCCCAACTTGTCCCGGTGGAAAACCCTTGTTCATGTTTTTGTTTATTCAACAGTTCATGCCATGATTTGGATATCTCAAATGTCCAACAAGGAAACGACATTGCTGGATACACCACAAAATTCCAGCAACTTGCTCTCCTATGTCCGGGTTTGGTCGACACGGGCGAAAAACGCATCAAGAAGTACATCCGCGGCCTTCCCAAGAGCATTCAGGGAAATGTCGCCTCATCAAGGCCAACCACCATCCACAGTGCCATTCGGCTGGCACATGAACTCATGGCGATGATTGTCAGCCGTGAAACATCAACTACTTCCTCTAACAACAAGAGGAAATTTTCTGGAAACCCTAACAACCCACCAACCTTCAAGAAGTCCGAAACTGTCAGGGCTTACTCCTCTGGAACTGGGGAAAAGAAGGGTTACACTGGGAGCAAACCCCATTGCTCAAAGTGTGACCGTCACCACGAGGGTCCTTGCAGTACTCCTTGCAACAACTGCAAGAGGTACGGGCATTCTAGCAAGGACTGCCGAGCCCCTAGAACCAACAACAATAACAATCACAACAACAACTCCAACCAACCCAGAGCCTGCTTTGAATGCGGTCTCACCGGGCATTTCAGAAATGACTGCCCGAAGCTGAAAAATGGAAACAATAACAACAACAATGCAAGGGGAAGAGCCTTTGTTCAGAATTCGGGAGATGCCCGTCAAGATCCGAACGTGGTCACGGGTATGTTCCTCCTCAACAATCTTACTGCTTCTGTTCTTTTTGATACCGGTGCTGATAGAAGTTTTATTTCCCATGAATTTTGCCCACTACTTGACATCATTCCGGTTGCATTAAACAAAAAGTATATTGTTGAATTAGCTAATGACAAACTCATTGAGACCAACAGTGTGATACCCAATTGCACTCTAAACCTCGCCGGAGAACTTTTCTCTATTGACCTTATACCCGTCGAGATCGGAAGCTTTGACATCATTGTCGGAATGGACTGGTTGTCCAAACACCGAGCTGAGATCATTTGTTTTGAAAAGGTCGTCCGTATTCCCCTCGCTGCTAGTAGAACCTTAGTCATACAAGGGGAGACCGGCAGAACGGGACTGAAAATCATCTCTTGTCTGAAAACCCGAAAGTTTCTCATAAAAGGGTATCCCTCCATCCTCGCGCACATCACCGAGAACAAGTCAGAGGAGAAACGGCTTGAGGATGTGCCAATTGTTAGAGACTTTCCAGAAGTCTTTCCAGAAGAACTACCTAGCCTACCTCCGACTAGACAGGTTGAGTTCTCAATCGATCTTATGCCGGGTGCCGCGCCAGTAGCCCGAGCACCTTACCGCTTAGCCCCATCTGAACTTCAGGAGCTTTCTACCCAGCTACAGGAACTCCTGGATCGAGGCTTCATTAGGCCGAGTTCTTCACCTTGGGGAGCTCCAGTCTTGTTTGTGAAAAAGAAAGACGGTTCCATTCGAATGTGTATCGACTACCGATTGTTAAACAAATTAACCATCAAAAACAGATATCCACTCCCTCGTATCGATGACCTGTTTGACCAACTTCAAGGGTCGAGTATTTATTCAAAGATCGACCTTCGGTCAGGTTATCATCAACTCCGAGTTCGCGACACCGACATTCCAAAAACAGCTTTTCGAACTCGCTACGGGCATTACGAATTCCAAGTGATGCCATTCGGCTTAACCAACGCACCGGCGGTATTCATGGATCTGATGAATCGGGTGTGCAAACCTTATCTTGACAAATTCGTCATTGTCTTTATCGATGACATCCTCATATACTCGCGAAACGAGCAAGAACATACGCAACATCTCAAAACCATTCTAGAATTACTCAGGCACGAGGAGTTATATGTTAAATTCTCCAAGTGTGAATTCTGGATAGAATCCGTTCAATTCCTTGGACATGTTGTCAATAGTCAAGGAATCCATGTTGATCCATCAAAAATAGAAGCCATCAAAAACTGGCAAGCGCCAACCACTCCCACCGAGGTACGCCAATTCTTGGGATTGGTCGGGTACTATCGGCAATTCATTGAGAATTTCTCCAAAATAGCTCAACCTCTCACGACACTGACTCAGAAGGACAAGAAGTTCAATTGGACTGATAAACAGGAGTCAACATTCCAGCTATTGAAACTCAAGCTTTGTAGTGCTCCGATTCTATCCTTACCCGAAGGCACTGATGACTTCGTGGTATACTGCGATGCTTCTCATCAAGGTCTCGGTTGCGTACTGATGCAACGAGACAAAGTTATTGCTTATGCTTCACGACAACTCAAAATTCATGAAAAGAACTACACCACCCATGATCTCGAACTGGGAGCTGTTGTCTTTGCTCTCAAAATCTGGAGGCATTACCTCTACGGCACTAAGTGCACCATCTTTACCGACCACAAAAGTCTCCAGCACATCTTTGACCAAAAGGATCTCAACATGAGACAACGTCGGTGGGTCGAGTTACTCACTGATTATGACTGCGAGATCCGTTACCATCCTGGCAAGGCAAATGTTGTTGCCGATGCCCTCAGCCGTAAGGAGCATGTAAAACACTTCGAGTCCGAGCTCTCAGTATGACTATTCATAATAACCTCACCATTCAGATTCATGCTGCCCAACTCGAAGCTTTGAAACCCAAAAACGTTAAGAATGAAGCCTTGCGAGGCATGGATAAGCAATTTGAAATCAAGCCTAACGGAGTTAGGTACTTCGTGAACCGAATCTGGTTACCCGCTTTTGGAAACCTGCGAGACTTAGTGATTGATGAAGCTCACAAGTCCAAATATTCTATCCATCCTGGATCCGATAAAATGTACCACGGCATCAAGGAATTCTATTGGTGGCCGAACATGAAAGCCGAAATTGCCGACTATGTCAGCAAGTGCCTGACCTGTTCCAAGGTCAAGGTTGAACATCAAAAACCTTCCGGGTTGCTCCAACAACCCAGCATTCCCGAGTGGAAATGGGAGCAAATCACTATGGACTTCATAACTAAGTTACCAAAGTCACCGAGCGGTTGCGATACCATTTGGGTGATCGTCGATCGTCTCACTAAATCCGCTCACTTCCTTGCAATCAAGGAAACCGATAAAATGGAGCGCCTTTCACAGATCTATGTCAAGGAGATCGTTACCCGACACGGTGTCCCAATCTCAATTATCTCTGACAGAGACGCTCGTTTCACATCTCACTTTTGGCAATCACTTCAGAAATCATTGGGTACTCGTCTCGATATAAGTACCGCATACCATCCTCAAACTGATGGCCAAAGTGAACGAACCATACAGACACTGGAAGATATGCTACGAGCTTGCGTAGTTGATTTCGGTGCCAACTGGGAAAGACATCTGCCATTGTGCGAGTTTTCCTACAATAACAGCTATCATGCCAGCATAAAGGCTGCACCATTCGAGGCACTGTACGGTCGTAAGTGCCGATCACCGATTTGCTGGACCGAAATGGGAGACAGCCAACTCACTGGGCCCGAGCTCATACACGAAACCACAGAGAAAATCTCTGAAATTCAGAACCGACTCAAAGCCGCCCGTGATCGTCAGAAAAGTTACGCTGACGTGAGATGCAAACCACTCGAGTTCCAGATTGGGGATCGAGTACTCTTGAAAGTATCGCCTTGGAAAGGCGTGATTCGTTTTGGCAAACGCGGGAAGTTAAACCCCAGGTACATTGGACCCTTTGAGATCCTCGAAAGGATTGGTCCCGTGGCTTATCGATTGCAACTGCCGTCCGAACTCAGCAGTGTGCACCCTACTTTTCACATTTCAAATTTAAAGAAATGTCTGTCTGATGAGACACTCATTATCCCCCTTGACGAGATTCGCGTCAACGAAAAGCTTCACTTCGTTGAAGAACCTATTGAAATCATGGACCGGGAGGTCAAACAACTTAAGCAAAGTCGTATTCCCATCATTAGAGTCCGGTGGAATTCGCGGCGTGGTCCGGAATTCACTTGGGAACGGGAAGATCAAATGCGACTCAAGTACCCACAGTTATTCACAGACTCCCCCCATACCACGACTCAGAACTAAATTTCGGGACGAAATTCTTTTAACAAGGGGAGAATGTAACACCCGTCAAATTAGGACTATATTTAGTGCCTAATCATATGTGCAAATACATGTAATTAGGATTAACTATATGTATCATTTTGTGTATTGATATATTCTAATATATGTACACACGTACGCGATTTGATTAAATCGTGCGTTTTCATATCGGGCGGATCCCGACACAATACTTCAGACGTTGGTGACAAACAATCAAAAATAATGTGGATTTATCCAAACAAACATTATCTACTTTAATATATTACTTTAATATATTACACGATTACACGTTTTATTAAAACGTAACTGTAAGCAACGAAAACGTGCGAAACGCGCCCGACGGATGAGATAAAGTCAAAGTATATCTTATAACTCACTAATGAGTATTTTAAAGAAACACTTCAAGTAAAAATATCATACTTTAAATCGTTAACAAAACGTATTATATAAAACGTTATACGATTAACTAAAACGTAAAATGATCGGGTAGACGAACACCGAGCCTAACGTAACTTTTGGGAAATGAATTAAACAACTACTTGGGGGTGGGACCCACGAAATTTGTGCAGAAAATCTGCCCCAAGAGCCCACCCCATGCCTTTGACTCTTCCTTCCTTTGTTACTTACACACTCAAGCTTCCCCATACTCCCTCACTTCACACTCCACTCCATCCAACTCTCTCCCAACTCCTTCCTCTCTCTCCATTTCGGCTAGAGCAGCCCCAAGATCACCACCATCACCCACAACCACCCTACCACCACCAAGAACCACCACAACCTAACACCATCTCGATCGGTTTTACAAGCACGAAGCCAAAGAAGACAGCAGCAGCCCTCCTTCAACCTTTTCGACTCTTAAACTGCATTTCTTTGGTATAACTCTCTAAACCTTCTTTATGTTTACTTGGATAACATATATAAACATGCTAGACTTGGCCTCACCACTGATTATGTCCAAGAACACCTCAAAAATCGTTTGAATAAACGTTTACCCATCGAATAATGACATTAACCGCTGGACAATACTCTAGATCGACTTAGATCGACGATATCTGACCCATAACTTAACGAAATCTCATGTTTCTTGGCTCTAAAATGAAGCTTATCGAGTCTAGTTTCCAAAACCGTAAACCTCATATTTTTTCTGAGGTGTATAGCTATTTTAACAAATGGATACAAAAGTACATGTACAGTCTGAAAATCCTGACAGGAAAATGGGTCGAAAAGAACTGGTCAAATCTCGAAGAATAAACAACAAAAATCTATGAAACCAGTTGGAAAAGTTAGATAATTTCGTTAGCTTTAATTCCCCTATTTACTCATCTGGTGAAGTTTAGTAAAACTTTAGTTATGAATTTTCAAATGAACGCATGTCACCGAACTCACATGTTTGACACCCGACACTTTCCAAATTTTTATCTCGAGTTCTGTTTATCCATTCCGCATGTAAAAATATGATTTATAAAGCTAGGACATAGGGGAACATCATATAAAAATTCCATGAATTTTAACTAACTTTTACTTAATCAAATAATTAAATGAAATCGAGTGAAAAACCTTACTGAACTACGAACCTTCTGTCCGTGAATGCCAAAATCCGACAATGCCTATTGTCGGATTAGGCATTCCGTGAATACCAAAAGTCCGTGAATAACCTCATTGTCGAACCATTCCGTGAATAAAGTCGATTTTTGGATCGCACAAACCCGTGAATCCTCATTATTGTCGCATGAACAGTATCGCAAAGCCCAAGTATTGTCCGTGAATACCATTGTCGGACCAATACTCACGGAGCAAAATACCATTATCATTGTCGGAATAAAACTTAAATAAAATCCTCATCATTATCGTATATCATTGTCGGAACTAATCACGGAAATAAAACTCTTATTCTCGGAAGCTTTAATTGTTGGATAGAATGACACGAAAACCTTAATATCGGATAAAATGTATCCGTGATTACTTATTGACGGATCCATATTCACGGATCCAAATCATGATTGTCGAATAACCCATGACCCGAGTACTTACACATTGGCGCAAACACTATTGTCGGATGAGTAAAACACTTAAATAAAACTCTTATTTTCGGATAGATAATCACGAATAAATATACATACCTTACGAAAGACTATTGTCGGATGGGACATTCACGGGTATATATATGTACGTATATATAAGTATCTTACTATCACATATAATATTCTCCAAACGATACTTATGAATAACCATAAGAAAACCTTACGGAAGATTTATAATTAAAGCCAAACGTATCACCAACGGGCCGTATACACTTTCAAACACCAACCAAACGTATTTGGACATAGCTAGTGGGATGAACACTAGCATGGATGGTCTTACGGGACATCTACTTATATAGCCTTATATGTCTAGGACATTAGAAGGTTACGGGTTCGGAGAACTTACCAGCTGTTTAGCACTCGACTCACGTTTATTGACATAAACGCAAAGGCTCAGGTGAGTCTCATAGCCCCTCATTTTTACTGTTTTCAACCCAGGGGTGGGAATACATGCTCAGATTTGTTTTACATATGAACACAAGTACGAAACATCGATATATTGATTGCATGAGTTTGTTTTATCTAATCATGAAGTCCCTCACAACATAGTTTGTTTATATTGCGATAGCGTGAATGTTAGTGTATGGTACCATATGGGATTGACAATCCCCGTCCAGGGTAGTCGCGCTTCCACGACTGCGGTCGAAGGACGCATTTTCATTTGTTCATACATGTGTAGATTAGGCACATGCCGGGGGCAAACTCGATCAGGTCCTTGAATGTGGATACTGGCACACTCAGTTAAGCTCAAACTATGTGCTCATGGCAATAATATACACTCATATTTTATTTGCATGTTTGCAAATCACTAAACTAAATCTTGTGGTTCATAACATGGCTTTCATCAACTTACACCTGTGAGCTCACCAGCTTTTTAGCTGACCTTTTAGCATGTATTCTCAGGTACCCAGCAGTAGTAGATCTGCTCATGACATATTAGCTCGAGTCGCATTCAGATTTCAGAAGATTCATATGCATTTCTCTATTTTGTACAAATAGATATGCCTTAGAATCTTTTACTTTTAGCTATGAGCTATTGTAACAAGAACAGCAATGTAAAACTTTTATATTATCTATGTAATGGTTTTAAACGACGCATTTAGAGTCGTTCGCTTTATCTTATGTGCTTTGTTATTGATTAGTAACACCCAAATCTTGCTTCCGCTAAACAAATAAATTTGGGGGTGTTACAACTTAGGCCCAGCAAAAAAAACAAATTTTGAAAAACTCCACTGACGCCGCCGCTGACGGACGGTCCGACGACAGGGTGAAAACCCGATCGACCGTTGGTGGCACGTCAAGTTTTTGGCGCCGTTGTCGTGGACTACAACGACCGATTTAGGAATTTAGTTGTCTTTGTTATTTAGCGATCCTTTAGGATGGTCAAAATCGTCCGAAAGTTCCTTTCTTTCCTTTCCAAAACTCTCTTTTCTACCAAACCCGAACTTCATCAGCTATGACGAATCGTATTACTCTCGCCTCAACCTGTGCACCACTACTGGAGGGAAGAGGAGGACCTATCGTGCTGCCCGATGAAAACTTCGAAATTAAGCCTAGCGTTTTCAAGTTACTCAAAACCTTCTGCCAATTTCACGGTTTTCCGCTCGATGATCCAAATTCACATTTGGATAGATTCATCAATCTTTCTGATTCCTGTGAGCAATCAGGGATTTCAAGAGAAGTCTCCCGACTATATCTTTTTCCCTATTCTTTATCTTCGTGTGCTCGAACCTGGTTTGATGAACTCGAACCCAATTCGATTCATACTTGGGAAGAGTTGGCTACTAAGTTTATGGCTAAGTTTTTCCGTCTTTCCAAGCAAACCAAGCTCAAGGATGATATCGTCAGTTTCCGACAGGAAACCAATGAATCATTATATCTAGCATGGGAACGATTTAAGAAGATACTTAACAGATGTCCAAATCATCAAATGGGTAAGACGAACCTAATTTGCATATTCTACAATGGTCTGACTCCTCAGCACAAGTCAACCCTCGATACTGCTTCTCAAGGAAATTTCATGTCACACACTTCTGAAGAAGCCTGAGAGCTAGTTGAGACGATAGCAATGCATCAACATGACTAGGAGTTTGGTGAACCGGCTAAGGAAGTAACTAGTACTTCAAGCCTATCCTTTGAAGCTCTGCAAGCTCAAGTGGACAATCTCTCCAGAGTCTTCAAGGATCTTCAATCTTCTACACCTCAACCTTGTAAAGGTACGGAAGAAATTCTTGTCACTACTATTAAAAACCCTGAATTGAACTTTCATTCTAAACCTTTCATTCAGCGGCCAACCAATAACCCACCTACTCAGTTTCTGCAACCTTTATCCTCTAATATGTCAGATTCTCCCGTGAATTCTCAACAACACTATAATGAAACTTTGACTAATTTCATGGTTGATCAAATGAACATAAACAAACAAGTAATAGATTTTCAAGATAAAATTGATGCTTTACTTAAAATATCAGAAGATTTGATCAAAAACCTGGAAGTCAGTCATAAACAACTGTTTTTAAAAGTTGAGAACCAAGGAGGAATCATGGTCATCACTAGAGGAGGTAAAGAAACCAGAAATGAGAAATCCTCAGATAATTCTTCAATTCAACTTCCTATCTCTGAACCGACCACTGATCCAGTGCCTAGTGACACCCCTGTCACTGCACCAGATCCAGTATCACCTAAAGCCCCAGAAATCATTCCACGAACTAGGATACCCTTCCCTGGTAGGCTTAAGAAAGAGAAACATGAAGCACAATTTGGGAAATATCTCGAAATATTTAAAAGCCTACACTTAAACGTTAGACTATTAGACGCTTTAGTAGAGATGCCTAGCTGTGCTAAGTTTTTCAAAGAACTCATTTCAAATAAGGAAAAATTGAGACAAATAGTTAGTTTACCCTTAGATGCTGAATGCTCAGCAATCATGTTACATGGCCTTCCACCCAAACTAGGAGATACTGGCCGTTTCACTATTCCCTGTTTTCTTCAAAACATCCAAGTTAGTAACGTCTTAGCTGACCTAGGAGCTAGTGTTAATCTTATGCCTTACTCTCTCTATAAGAAACTAGGATTAGGTGAACTGCTACCCACTCAAATGACCATCCAATTAGCTGATAGATCAGTTAAACTCCCCCGAGGAGTTGCTGAAGATATAATGGTCCGAGTCGGTAAATTTATCTTCCCAGTTGACTTTGTCATTATGGATATTGAGGAAGATGCCCACGTTCCCCTCATCCTTGGTAGACCTTTCCTAAACACTGCCAAGGCTGTGATAGATGTAAACGAAAAATCTTTAAAACTGAGGGTCGGAGCGGAGGAAGTCACCATTAATGTCGATAAGTTGATGAAGCACCCTATGGGAGAAGATCTTGGTCTTGTGGATGCCATGCAGGAAATATATGACGAGCATTTGGAGGAGATTCTAGCATTCAGCAGTAACGAACCTTTCTCCAGCACTGTCATCACCAAAAGAAGACTTTGCCCGAACAATATCGGACTCTGCTCGGCTATCTCCGATCAATCAGCACCTTCCGGAGAGCTGCTATTTCCATTACCTGAAATGAAGAATCCTTTAGCACCGCCTAACTACTCTCCCACGAACAACTTTGTTGTTGCTGTTCCTTTAGGCGAAGCCATCCCTATCCCACTTTTAAGAAGAAGTCAGTTTTTCCGATACCCGAATCATCTCCGTCTGTAGCTGAAATTCTCAAATCTTTTGAGGAGATGGATTCCGGTACTTTACCACAACTATCTGAAGGTTGTGAGAAATCAAATCCAAAAATCACCTTAAGTACTTCTTCTAAAGCTCAATTTCAAGAGTTCGCACTCACCAATGATGTCACCATCACTGAGGATAATGCAACTTCTTCATCATCTGCCTGCAAATACGAGTTAAAGAAGAACGCGCTTTCCAATGAGACAGAACTAGTAGAAATAGCATCAGCCACTACAGCCGACTCATCTCCAGAAGAATCAGAGTTCCAAAAGGAGTATGACGAGTTACAAAGAGACGAGATCGCTCGAATGAAACCCTCTATCGAAGAACCGCCAGAATTAGAGCTGAAGGAATTACCCTCTCACTTGGAACATGCTTTTCTCGAAGGAACCTCACACCTACCTGTCATAATTGCCAAAAGTCTTTCACCAAAAGAGAAAGCAAGACTTATCCAGGTCTTGAAGTCACACAAGAAGGCGATTTCATGGAAGATTTCTGATATACAAGGGATCAGTCCAAATTACCGCACGCACAAGATACTCATGGAAAACGACTTCAAACCTTCCATACAGAGGAGAGTAAACCCAAAGATTCAAGACGTGGTCAAGAAAGAGGTTATCAAACTCTTGGATGCTGGTTTGATCTATCCTATCTCAGATTCCCCATGGGTCAGCCCAGTTCAGGTTGTCCCAAAGAAAGGAGGAATGACGGTTATCGCTAACGAAAATAATGAATTGATTCCTACACGAACCGTCACCGGCTGGAGGGTGTGTATCGACTACCGGAAATTAAATGAAGCCACCCGGAAAGATCACTTCCCTCTGCCGTTCATCGATCAGATGTTGGAAAGATTATCGGGGAATGAATATTACTGCTTCCTCGATGGTTTCTCCGGCTATTTTCAAATTCCTCTCGATCCAAAGGACCAGGAAAAGACAACATTCACATGTCCATATGGTACATTCGCCTACCGCCGCATGCCATTCGGTTTATGCAATGCGCCTACAACATTTCAAAGGTGTATGGTGGCAATATTCCATGACATGATTGAATAGTGTATGGAGGTATTCATGGATGACTTCTCAGTCTTTAATGATTCCTTCACATCTTGTCTTTCCAACCTTGAAAGGATGCTATCCCGATGCGAAGAATCAAATCTTGTCTAAAATTGGGAAAAGTGCCACTTTATGGTGAAAGAAGGAATAGTTTTAGGACATCGAATATCAAAATCTGGAATCGAAGTTGACAAAGCCAAAGTTGAGACTATTGCCAAACTTCCACCACCTACTTCTGTTAAAGCCATTCGCAGTTTTCTAGGTCACGCCGGATTCTACCGTCGCTTTATCAAGGATTTCTCTAAGATCTCTCGACCTATGACGCACCTTCTCGAGAAGGACACTCCGTTTGTCTTTTCAGATGACTGTCTTAAAGCTTTCAACATTTTAAAGGATCACCTCACACATGCACCGATCATGGTCGCCCCCTGATTGGAGTCTTCCGTTTGAAATCATGTGCGATGCTAGTGACTTCGCTGTTGAAGCTGTCTTAGGGTAAAGGAAGGAGAAGCAGTTTCAGCCAATCTACTACGCCAGCAAGACACTCACTGATGCATAAGAAAATTACACCACAACAGAGAAAGAGCTTCTTGCGGTAGTATTCGCTTTTGATAAATTTCATTCCTATTTAATATTGTCCAAAACTATTGTCTATACAGATCACTCAGCCTTGAAGTATATCTTCCTAAAGCAAGACGCTAAGCCAAGACTACTTAGATGGATTCTCCTCCTCCAAGAATTTGACATAGAAATCAAGGATAAAAAGGGAGCCGAGAATGTCGTAGCAGATCATCTTAGTCGACTGGAAAATCCATCGATGGAGAAGCTTGATGAGAGAGAGATTCAAGACCAGTTTCCTGAAGAACAACTCATGAATATCAAAGGATACCAAAAGGGATCTCAATTCACTTACAACCCTTGGTATGCAGACTACACAAATTATCTGGTTGGAGGAATTGTGCCAAAAGGAATGCCCACCTCTAGAAAGCGCAAATTCTTTAGAGACGTAAAGAACTACTATTGGGATGATCCATACTTATTCAAAGTATGCCCGGACCAAATCATCAGAAGATGCGCAGACGAGAGGGAGGCAAGGAACATTCTTCACCAAAGTCATCACGGACCAACTAGAGGACATCACGGAGCAAATATGACTGCAAGAAAGGTATATGACTCTGGCTTCTACTGGCCTACTATATTCAGAGACGCTCACAACTTGGTGAAACGCTGCGATGCTTGCCAAAGGTTTGGAAGTATTTCATCGAGAAGTGAAATGCCACTTACTAACATCCAAGCTTGCGAGATCTTTGATATATGGGGGTTGGATTTTATGGGACCATTCCCAAAATCATATGGGAAAGAGTATATTCTGGTTACTGTCGACTACGTCTCCAGATGGGCTGAAGCCCAAGCATTTACTACAAATGATTCCCGAGTAGTGCCAAAATTCTTAAAGCAGCTCTTCTCACGTTTCGGTACTCCAAAAGCGATCATTAGCGATCGAGGCACGCACTTCTGTAATGCTCAGTTTATGAGGACATTACAATATTATGGTGTCACCCATAAGACCTCTACGGCTTACCAACCGCAGACGAACGGGCAAGCCGAAGTGAGGAATCGAGCGCTTAAGAGAATTTTAGAACGAACCGTGGTTAATCATAGGGAAAGATGGGCTGAAAAATTAGACGATGCTCTCTGGGCATTCTGAACCGCATATAAATCACCACTAGGAACCACGCCCTACAGACTAGTCTACTGAAAAGTGTGTCATCTACCGATAGAGTTGGAGTATAAAGCTCACTGGGCGCTAAGAGGTTGTAATTTAGACCCTTCTGCAATTGGATCACATCGAAAAATGCAACTGAATGAACTAGCCGAATTAAGAGACCAAGCATATGATAGCTCTCTGCACTTCAAAGAACGAACAAAGAATACTCATGATGCTAAACTCAAATATTCTAAGTTCAAGCCCAGAGACAAAGTTCTGCTCTTCAATTCGCGCTTCAAGAAATTCTCCGGCAAATTCAGATCAAGGTGGAGCGGACCATTTGTTATATCAAAAGTCTTTACCTTCGGAGCGGTCAAACTAGAAGTCCCGGACGGTAATTTTAAAGTCAATGGCTATCGCTTGAAGCACTACATCGAAGATTTCCCCCCTGGTGAGGAAGTCTATATCTTTGAACCACCTTGAACCGACTAGTAGGTACAAGGAGTCAAGCTAGAGACTCTCTAAACAAGCGCTCTTGGGAGGCACCCCATTGCTTATCTTATTTTATTTCTTAGTTATTTTTTGCTTTAGTATTATCATCCCTAAACTAACGATGCAGGATAACCCAAGTATCTGACAATGCTACACTCCTACATATACATCAGATAAGTTTTTATTCATAGTATACAAACGCAAATGAACAGATGACCTCGCAAAGCTTTAACATTTAAACAAACATTTCTCGAAGTCATCTGATTATTTTGCATTTGTATACCCATTTTAAAACTATAGCATTACCTGTTTATCTTTATGTTTCAGGATGGATGTTTCAGCTGAGAACTCAGGACAAGCTACTCAGAAACAACAAAAGAAGAGGACCCGCAGAGGAAAAAGAAAGAAGACGACCACCACTACTGATGAGCATGCTCAGACTGCTCCTGTATCTGCCCCACTTTTTGACTTTAGAGTTACCACTTCAGATCCGATAGTGACTTGGGCGATGCTCAGTGAGCTTTTGATTCAGCGTAGCTCTCAGTCCGAAATCAGAGAAGCGATGGGACCGCCGAAACTCACCGACCAGCCGTATCAGCTTGGTCAGGGTCCCAGGCCAGCTCTCACACCTTTGTCCTTCTTCCCAGCTGCCCCACCACAGACTGTTCCTCCCACTGCTATTGCTTCTTTTGGGCCACCTCAGAATCCCGCTGATGCACCCATGATGTCTGATCACACTGCTGCCTTATCACTCACTTCAGATCCAGATCCTGACGCACTTGCAGCATTTGATCCAGACATGGATGATTTACTAGACGATTTCTAGCTTATTTTATCTTTAGTTATCTTTATTTTTCATTAGACGTATTATGTTGTTGAACTGATGATTATGATGGTATTTTATAACATATTAGACCTTATCTTCGTAGGAATTGGATGAGCTTTGAAAAGAGTCTGGTCCTCACAATCCAGCAAATTATTTACACCAACCCTACACGAATATGGTCCTATATCCAGTGCCTACTGTCCGTAGGGAAGTATCTCTCCTAAACCTGTTCTTCCTACTTTAATATAACTTCGATATGCCTATTGACCACTTAAATCTCTAAGTGTGGGATCCCCCTCGCTTACAACTTTTAAATTCACATTTTTCCTAAACCAAAACCCTAAGTGTGGGATTTTCGCCCTACTTAGTGTAGAAACATTGGGGACAATGTTTATTTCTAAGTGTGGGGTAGCGGTATATCTCTCGTCTGTCAAAATATCTGTTTAAGTTGATCTAGAAACATAATAGTCCTCAAAATAAATTACCAAAATTTTCAAAAATTTTAAACTCTTTCTAGTCACAATAAAAGCAAATTGGTTAAAAACTTCGATAGTGAAATTGTCACTCATTCAGTAAAACCTAAACAGTTTTACTTCGACAGTGAAATTGTCACTCATTCAGTTGACCAATGAGTTTTTCAAAAATGAATACAGATTTTTTTTACAAGTATTTCAAAAGTTGGTAAATATAAGGTCGAAATCATGTCGGATTCTAAACAATTTAAGATGAGGATCTAAGAGGGGCATCGCACGACTGGACACATATAACCCATTTTTGCGGTGAGGAATTTGAGCCTTATAAGCATTCATTTTAAATGCTTCACTGTTCGTTTGTTGTGTGTGACCGGTGCATGCATTTCTGAATTAGAACTTGCCCCAGGTATACATTTCAAGATCACATTGACAGGTGTCATATGTGACATAGGTACGATTAGAGGACCTTGACATTTCTTAGGATTTAAACCCCTTTTCACATATCTTTTCAAGCCAAAAAAACCGTCCAACACTCAATTTTAGTGTTGATGATCCGCTTAGAAAACCCTGTTGAGCCTTGAGCCTTAGCCTATTTTTCTTTCATTCACCCAAAAATTTTAAACCCCTTATTCCCCTACCCACCAGAAACTTATCTTAGTATTTTTTTTAAAAAAGAGATATTTGGATACTCCTTTTTGCTTTCACTCCAAAAATCACAAATATTGTTTACTAAAACTTCTCGTGTGCATTTTATTGATCTATATAGAAAAAAAAATCGATAGTCATGTGGTGCGAAAAATTGGCACCAAAGTAAACTCAAAAATCATCAAAGGATTGAGAAATGAAAATAAGAAGGGATCTCAAGAAGGGAAATAAAAGAAAATCCCTTAGAAATTTCTTGGCCAGAAAAATCTAAGCCCAAAAAAAAAATAGAAATAGAAATAGAAAAGAAAAGAAAAAGAAAAGAAAATAGCTGAAATAAAGCTAAGTGCTTCGACTCTCTCGAAAACTCGACTCTTCAAAAGAAATATCATTCTGTGTGTTTTCAAAAGATAGAAGTCAAAATAGCTATCTTATCCCAAAAAAAGTGTTATCTGTTTCCGTTTTCATTAAAAAGGATATCTAGATAGAACCTTTTTTCGAAAGTCCCAAGATAAGCAAACACCCTTAGAAACCTAGATACCCCCAATCTATCCATACCCTTTTAAACCCACACCAAACATTACAACCCATTTGAATGTCCTGGGATAATCAGTATCGTTCCTGTCTAAGTGATGAAGATTTGATCCTCGGGCAAGCCTATGACGACGAGTGCTGCACGACTGGTATTTGAACGATTTTTCATTTGGCTTAGGATAATAGGAACCCCGATACACTTTGAGTGAATTGAATGACCACTAGTGAGATCGCCCAGTCGTGTATATTCCACAAATTTGAGAATTGAAAGTTTGCCTAAGTGAATCATCTTGAAAACCTTTAGATACTTCATGTGAACGCCTATTATTTATCTAACAGGCAAATACTTGTTTCCAATCTGTGTGAATTCTTCGTTGTGGGTAGAAATCAAAAACTTTTTTTATGGTAAAATCTAAGAGGGTAAGTTTGCTTGAGGACAAGCAAATGTCTAAATGTGGGATATTTGATAACACGCAAAAAGTCATGTTTTTGCGTGCATTAATCTCACCTTTTTAGCCCAATATGTGACGAAACTAATCAAAATAGATACTTTATCATTAAAACTTGTCACATGGGCCAAAATATAGACAATGTTTTAAAAGTCATCTAAAATGGTCGAAAAACACGATAAATCTAACGAATACGATCATGAGCATTCTCGTTCACTCGTTCTAGCACTTTTTGAGATACACAAAGAATTATGACCTCTAACTTATGTCATTTTCTTCGTTAGGAACATACGAACGCGTGGATATAAAGAACGCTCAAAACGGATAAACGACGAAGAAGTTACGCCCGAACGAAGAAACAAAGAACCGAGGAACCAGCATACGGCTGAACCAGGCCGTATACGGCTGGTCCAGGCTGTATACGGCTGGACCTGGACCGTATACGGTCTGTGCAGGCCGTATACGGCCTGTGCTCAGCAGTATACGGCCCAGTTCAGCCGTATTCACCCTATGCACAGCCGTATACGGTCCAGTTCAGCCGTATACGGTCCAGCTCAGCCGTATCGTGCGTTTGGGTGATAAAAATCTGATTTTTATTCGCCTTTGCGATACGGTTGTGCGTTTGGAGGTTTGGATACGGTCTACGGATACGGTTGTGCGATCTCTATAAATACAAGCCTCATTTCATCATTTCAACATACCTTCTCATTTTTCACACTTCTACACACACTTTCTCTCACTACTCTCTCTCTAAATTAGTTAGTTAGTTAATTAGCTTAGTTAAGCTAGTAGATTAGTAGCTTAATTGTAATGGAGGTGCTCCGAGACTGCGGTGTCGCACGATTTGTAATAACGCTTTGTCAGGTTCTATTATAATCTCTATCTTGTTATTTTAAATAATGTTGTGCTGTTGCTATACTTGTTTAGAACTACTTGCTAGGATTATTGCCATGCTTAGCTAGACAAATCTGTGTTTGCTATGATAGTTGCCATGCTAGGGTAGTTATACTTAACTCATGTTGTTACACTGTCTGTATGCTGTTGAAATATATTTGAATCTATGAATTGAATCTCAAATGTTTATCTATCCAACTTATGATGTGGTTAGTAACATCCTTCTAGGCTTGGCCAATTGCTAGTTGTATGCCGCTAATTATTCTGTGTCTGATGATCGTTGAACTCAACATGGCCGGTGTTCTCCTGGTTGAAATATTAGTGGAGGGAGACACGGAGCGTAGGATTAGAGATAGATTAGATTCAGGCCA
The DNA here is from genome assembly GCA_963422505.1 of Pseudognaphalium luteoalbum. NCBI lineage: Eukaryota > Viridiplantae > Streptophyta > Magnoliopsida > Asterales > Asteraceae > Pseudognaphalium > Pseudognaphalium luteoalbum. The sequence continues at coordinate 51,038,026 of OY730195.1, read as the reverse complement.
TTTAACAAGTGTCTTAGAGAGAACTTTCGGGACACTTGTGACTTAACCATGTACCCCGTCACTCTGCATAATTTGATCCTTGCTATGCTGCCTTTCTGCATGTTCTTGTTTGATTGTTGCTTAGGGTTTGCATGCTAGTATCTATTATGTTGATTAATTACATGATTAGGTTTTCGAATATATATCAATTGCATATACCAGTTTAACATGCATAGAATAGTTAAAATGATTTATATGAAATAATGATGAACAATTTAATCAGCCGTTAGACCAGACCATCCCAACTTGTCCCGGTGGGAAACCCCTGTTCATGTTTTTGTTTATTCAACAGTTCATGCCATGATTTGGATATCTCAAATGTCCGAGATTGGGGGATAAGACTCGAGGATGGTTGTTGTTTAAATTGGTTGCTACATTTGGGATAACTTCCGGTGTAGTTTACATTCCATAACTGTTATCCACGTGACATATTATTTATCTGATTGCGGACAACTCTACGTTAGATAGATAATAGGCTAGGAGTTATGGCTCATTAGGAAATATTAATGTCATCTTAACTAAGGCTTTATCCCATTAACTACCCCTAAATAGCATGAGTAATTATCATAGTAAACACTCGCTTCACCTATAAGTTCTCGTTGCCACCTCCACTCCACTTTACTTTAATTTAGTTTTAATTATAGATAATTAGTAGTTAGTTAAAACCAAAACTTCTTTTAAACCCTAGCTAAATTGCCGTAGATAACTAAAATCCTAGATCCCATGCCCGTTGTAGTTTGAAGAACGACCCTAGGTCATACCTATCGCTATACTTATCCATAGCTTTAGTATACTTAGGCCCAGCAAAAAAAACAAATTTTGAAAAACTCCACTGACGCCGCCGCTGACGGACGGTCCGATGACAGGGTGAAAACCCGATCGACCGTTGGTGGCGCGTCAAGAAGGTGGTGGTACTTGGTTATCACCAAGTCCTTCCTTCTTTTTACCGCTTGTCCCTTGTTTGTTAACGATTTCATTAAAGACAAACGTTGCGGATGAAGAACCTAAGATTTTACTTTTATGATTATCGAACTCACCTTTTAAATCAGATGATTCTTTATTCAACAGTTCAATTTCAGTAAGATAACTTTTAATTACATCTTGCTGACTAAAGACCTTTGCTTTAAAAGTTTGAGTGTCTAACTTGTGAGCCTCAATATGTTTTTCATAAAGCTTTTCATTTTCTAGCAAAAACTTATTAGATTCAGTAAGTTTAACAACCTTTTCCCGCAAGTTTAAATTGTCCTTTTGATAGACCTCAAGAGATTCAGTCAATTGAATACAAGTAGCACAATTAAAGGGCTCAATTGGTTCATTTTATACCTCGGGTGTGATGTGAGCCATCAGACACTGAAATTGTGCAGCCTGAACACTCCAGTCAGAAGCGGTTGGCTCAAAAACGACCAAAGCATTGTCCACAGCCAACGACTTGATTTCTTCTTTCTCATTTGCCTTAGGAGGATCAGGCTTAGTAAGACCCGATGGTGGCATCTTGGGTTTCTCGCATTCCCTAGCAAAGTGACCCAAGTTCTGACAGTTATAACATCGGACCTTGCTTTTATCAAAACCAAATCCGGTCTTCCCATTTCCTTCTAAGCTCTTTTGTCCCGTCCTCTGCAAGAACTTTTGAACCTCCTTGAGATCATAGCAATGTTCCAGTTTAAATCCATTTGCTCTAAATCATCGTCATCCAGCTGACTATAATCCTCCTTGGTCATTTCCAAAGTGGTATTTGGTTGAGTAACCAAATCTTTGTAAGAGCTTAGAAAAGCTGTATAAATTGCAGCTTGCTCTTGTATAGCTGGTGATACTGGAACTTGCTGTTGTGATCCTTGAGATGTACCAGAAATGTAGGCTGCATGTTGAGCCCCAGTTGAATAAGATGGTGAACTGGTATCTGTCATGAATGTCATTCCACCATAACTCTTGCCAGAGTTGACTTGTCCTCCATATAGTGTGGGATTTTGTACAAATCCACTTGACTTGCATTCTTTCTTCTTCAACTCCATAGCATGAGCTTGAAGAACACCTATCAATTGGTCCAAAGTCATCATAGCTAATTCTTGATTCTCCTTCAAGAATTGGACCTTCACATCCCAAGCACTTGGCAACACATCCAACAGTTTCTTGTTTATCTCAAGTGTAGTGAGATTGTATCCTCCTTCAATTGACTCACTAACTAACTGTGAGTATCGGGTAAATAATCTAGAAGTAGTCTCATTAGGGAAAATGTCAAACAGATCATACTGCTTCTTGATTAATTCCAACTTAGCCTCCTTGTATTTTTCATTTCCCCCACACCTCGTTTCTATTGCCTTCCACAAATCATAAGTTGTGTCATGAGTTTTAAAGAGTCTCATAACATCCTTTGTTAAACACATACATATAGCGGAATGTGCCTTCCTTTCTATCTCTAGTTCCTTTTTCTCTTGAGGTGTCATGGCATTGTACGTTTTTGCTGGAGGAATTCCACGATAGTTTCCTTCTGCAACTGGAGCCTCATATCGTTGTTTTAATGGACCCCAAAGTTCTGGACAGTGAAAGTCTACAAATTGTTCAAATCTGTCTCTCCAGTATGCATAATCCATGTCTGCGGTGAACAACGGAGGTTTATTGCTAGAACCTATATCATTTCCCTGTTTGATCATTTCCCTAATTCCTCTAATATCTTCCTTATCAGCGGCCATTTAATAGTTAAATTAAAGTACAATCTGAAACTTGCGACAATAGGTGTAATGTTGCAAAAGTTATGTGCGACGTAGCAAGTAATGTCGCAAAAAGCTAAGGATTCAATTAAGAATCAAAAGTGCGATGTAGAGTATAATGTCGCTACTGTTGTCGCAGAATAACCACAATGTCGCAACGATAAGTCGCAACAGTATGTCGCAGTAACCACTTAAGATCAAAACAAGGACGTCGCTTATGATATCGCAACACTACGTCGCAAAAAACCAAATTAGGACAGAAATAATGATGTCGCAGGCGACGTCGCAGATGATGTCGAAGCTTATCTCGCAAAGTCGCAAACAGCTGCGGCCAAAAAAAAACCTAATTCGTAAAAAATCAAACCCTAATCGATTTTTACGAATGTCAAATGGACAATCCTTTCAATATAGCCCAGAAAACGCAATTTTTAACCTGTAAACAAGAAAAACACGAAAAACCACACGAAAAACAAAAATATTAATCGTTAGTTTAAACCAAAACTTGATCCGATGCTCTGAAAGCGAGCCCCTGTGGCTCTGATACCAGTTGTTAGTCCGAGTTCTCGATCTTGAATTAAGTTACACTAATCAATTGATGGCGGAATCACCAATTGAATAATCACACAAACAAATCAATAAAACAAACTTGATATAAACGAATTCAAACAGTTGTTTATTGATAATAATCGACTAGGTTACAGGTATTTTCGACTGATTGCGTTTAGGGTTTTTCGTCAACCCTAAAACTGATTACAAAACGTGTTTATATACTTAACACTCGATCCTGCGACGTTACACACAACGTCGCAGGCCCAACTAACTGACGTCGCATATGCGACATTACAGACAATGTCGCACAAATCAATAAACACAAAACTAATTACAATTCAATCTACGAGCTAGACCAACTGACAGACAAACATGCATCAACATTTACGGCCAAAGCCGGAGGGAAATACCTACTAACAAACGCTTCCCTCATTTGATCCCAAGTTCAAATAGTATTTGGTTCAAGCTCTTGGTACCAAATCTTAGTCTCACCACATAAGGACATTGGAAAAGTCCTTATCCGAATTGCTTCATCCATATTAGGTCCGTACTTGAAATACTCCCCGATCTCGAGAAAGGTAGCTATGTGTTTGTGCGGATCGGCTCACACTCTTCCATCAAATTGAGCTTCCTTGAGGGCTTGCATATGATGTCCTTTCAAAGAGAAATTATTGTTGTCGACGTTTGGCCTTTGAATGGCCGACTTGGGTGTAGGTGCAATGGCCCTCATCCATGGAAATATAGGGATGTCATCTTCATCCACCATCTCTTCCTCACTTGGCACAACTTCTTCCTCTTCTTCTTCCGGTGATACAAGTTCGTCCTCAAAAATCTCCTCAACAATTTCTTTCCCCGAAGATGATTTGGTTTCCGTTTGATTACTAGTGGAATCCGTTGGTTTATTCTTTGGCTTCTTCCTTCGTTTGCTCTTGGTGGTTTTCTCCGGATTGGACAAGGGGCTAAGAAGCTCTTTACTGGAGCTCCTCGTGTTCATCCACTACCAAATAAACCTGTAAGAACACAAAAGATAAAAACGTAAAATGCACGGGCACAACGCAACAAAATATAACTTTCCAAAGTTAAATTTCAAGAAAGAATCAATTAATCACAGTTAATTAAGATCTAAAACACAAGTTCCCCGGCAGCAGCGCCAAAAACTTGATGTGCAAAATCTAGTCTTAAAATTATCGTTATAAAATTGAACTTGAAAATACCTAGCTAAGACCAATACACAATCGGGCAGTGGACCCTATCATGTAGTAGTATAGTCGGATAAGTTCGGGTTCGAATACAGGGAACTTTAGTTTAGATAGTCAAGTTAAATGTGAGCAATTTATAAAAATAGAAATAAAAAATGGGGGTTTGTGTGACCGAGTTGTCACGATGCTTAAAACTACAAACTTGGAATTAGAGCAAGAAAAGTGGACTCAGAAAGAGTCAAATTAGTTGATTGGAAACTTTCGTATATTAAAAACAATACTTTCTTGGATTAGATCGTTAGTGATTTCGGGGTGTGAAGTTAAAACCGGTTTATTTTATGCAAAAGCAAACCTCCATCAAACTTTAACGTTCGCTATCACCTAGAGTCAAACTTCAATTCACAAATTTATGATTTAATCAAGTAACGGACATTCGCCATAGCTACCCACTTGCACGTTTGTGCTTAAATTATTAACCCATTCCAAAACTACATCCGCAATCAAGTTCAACCATTTATAGACAAATAATCGATGCTAATTACTAGATAGAAAACGCTCGCTATATCTATTAGCAAATTATCAAACAAGTTAATTCATTAACATCAAGCTCAAACACGCGAGCTAGAGATTAAACATAAGTTCGGACTAACGAGTTTATGATTCATCCATACGAAAATCGTTCGCCCTTTTCGCTAACTTATAACACTCTAGTAAACTAGATTTTACTTGTAACAATATCCACTTTCGCAAAAATTGGTTCGTTTATACATTTCATACTAACGACAAGTATTTTTAATAAGCAACAAATGTTCGCTATAATTGCTTAGCTAAAATACCCACAAGTTCAACAAATCAAGCTAGTTACACACAAATTAATGGATGAATCTTAAACTCGAAGCATAAGACTCACAACAAAAGATAACACCCCTAGTCACTAACTAGTTCATCCAAGCAAGTATAACAAAATCTAGCTAACAATCATAATAACATCATCATAAACACATCTCATCAATGAAATCAAAGAAAGCATAATTATATTTGAATAAAAATGCAAACTGAGTGATTACAATGTTTGGATGATGATTGTTTGTAACTGAGTGAAGTTAGATGACAAGAAATCTTCAAGAATGTGAAAATAATCTTCAACACCCTAAAATTCACCCTTTTTCAGCTTGTATTCGTCTGTGTTTTTTTTGTGTGTGAAAGTTGGTGAGATCCAAAAGCAAAAAGTGCTTTTCTAGCACAAAAGCAGCTGCCCGCCCAACAACCCGGCGGGTTATGGTTTCTACCCGGCGGGTTCCAATAGGTGACATCACCCGGCTGATTCTTTAAACAACCCGACGGGTTCCAGTAAACAAAGGGACCCGACGGCTAATATTACAACCCGCCGGCTTCTACAAGCTTCATTCGGGCGAATATCTCTGTTACCACAAATGTTGGGAATCCTTAATTCACCCTGCGGCTAACCCAAACAACCCGGCGGCTCATGCTCTTGACCCGGCGGCTGGTGTGCTTGACCCGGCGGCTTCTCATAATTTTCCAGCAGACCACCTTTTTTGCCTTATTCTCATCAATCTTAAACCTAAAGCACAAAATAAATTTCAAACTAAATAAGTACCAAAAGTTCATGAAATTTACTAGAAACAAATGCAAAATAGATGATATCACGAGAGATTCATATATACAAAATGAACGATATCAGACACATAAAAGATAATTGAAAGTTTAATAGATAAAATAAAGTTGAATACGTACAATAAAAGTTTGAGTAAACCGGAATAAATTTTTAAACGCTCAACTTAACTATTAAGATCTGAACTACACACACGTTTCATTATCTGTTTTTTTGGCATATGTGATGTTCTTTCTCTAGTCATGGGCTCACCAACATGGTCGTTTTGCTTTTAATATGATGCCTATATTTAAGTTAGAAATCAGGCATTTACCACAAGCAGTATTGAATGATGAAATCCATCACTCAAATGCAAGCTTTAACAAAATTAATCCGTACATTCTTTCTGTTAGAAGACTGCAGTAAAAGTGGTGTATTGGACCAAGTCTATAGAGTTCATAAAAAAATGCCTTATTCCAATGTCTAAAGCAAAGATGTGGGCAGTTGGGTTAGCAGATTGTTACGAACGTATAAGTCGTGATACGAGTTAAGAACTTAAAATGCTCACGTGCAAATCCGAACAGAACTTTGCTGGGCTGATGAGTCGAGGGAAAAGTCGTTATTCGTTAAGCAATAGTGTTGGTGAATAAATAGCCGATTAGGTTTTCGTTTCTAGTTTAGCTAAGAAGTGTAATTGTAATTGTTTTCTCTCTTGTAGTCATTAAATCACGAATCAATTAATCCAATAAGTCGGCTACACTCGATTTCGAGTTCAGTTCTGGCTCATTAAAGTTCTGGCTCATTTTCGTTTGGATTTTTAGAATAATCGTATCATAAATACCTGGTAAGCTAGATAGAAATTCGATAATGTGGTAACAGACTCTTTGAAAGTGGTCGAAAAACAATAATCTTGAGAACGATAAGCTAACAACGAATCATCAATCTAACAATTCTAGTGTCTCGAATGCTGAAAACAACAGTAACATAATTGATATTTTAAAGCTAAACTGGAGCTGAAATGAAGTCTTAATTTCTAGCTCTTTATTCTTCTAACACGTACATTTTCATGATCGATTACTAGTTCTCGAGCTTGATATTCACTTACTTGCACTCCCATCAACACACACCCATTGACCCACAAAGATCGTTTCACAATTAATATTGGGGTTAATTGCCAAAAACGATTCCAAACTCAAGTTGAACGCCTGGCTGAGGGTAGTGCAATCATCGCCAGCTTCCACACCGGTAACATCATTACATACTACTGATTTCGCTTTCAAAAAGCCATCTGGGTAGCATATATGTTCACAATTCCATTATTCAAAACATAGATGATTTTGTCAATGATAAAAAATGATGACAAGAAAAAGTAATTGGAGTAATTATATAACCATACAAATTAACGGCTATTATCAAAAGTTGTGAATTCGAATGGCTTATTACCTGTTGGGATAACTCTGCTTTCTGTCACCACAACGAGCATTAGGAAAAGCGAGAGTATCATTGCAGTGGTTACAAGCATGGAAGCGTTCTTGGCCATGATGTTAATCGAGTTTTTTATTTCTCGGAAAATAAAGATGATAATGCTGATCGAGATAGTGAATCATGGTTCTTGACGTTCGTATATATAGTGTATGATACGAATAATTATTGAGATCGAACTCGTCTTAGATGAGCCAAGTTAACATTGTAATCTGAGAATTTACAGCCGGCTATTGTTTTTACTATTCTTGTTTTCATTGATGATTCTTTGTAACGAACTTTTAGCCACCAGAATGTCTGTCTAACGGCTTTAATATATCACAAACCCTTGCGCCTGGACTTGTTAGGTCTTAAAGAATCAAATTAAGTTGTCACATACATCCTTGTAAGCGAACCGAACGTTCAACGAACAATTCGAGGATTGTTGGGCGGGAAGTTCGTTTATGTTCGTTCGTTTTGTTATATGAATGAACATGAACAAAATTCTACGTTCGTTTAAATGTCTCGATCATTCATTTACGTTCGTGAACGTTCGTTAACATATTTGTTTGTTAACAAAAAATTAATAGATATTTATATATCTTATTTTACTCTCATCTATCTATATTCTAAATATAATAGTATTCAAACATTTAGATATTTTCATTCTACATGATAATAGTATAACACTTAGATGTCTATGATAATAGTATAACACTTAAATGTCTTATAAAACTTGTAAATATGCTAGAATTAATCATCATAATGCGATCATTTTGTAACGCTAGATATTCATTATATATATATATATATATATATATATATAGTTGAAGGATCAAAACGATGATGACACGTATCTGAGCCAATGGTTTAAATATAGGGTGGGTATTCTAGTAAACTGTAATTTAGTTGATAAAATAATAATCAATTCTTTTTAATCAATCAAAACAGTGGTTACTCTTTTTTGAATTTTCATAATTGATTTTTTCTCGATAATTATCTTTATAAGTCCAACCTAGATTAGAATATTAAAGTTTTCTTTCGTCAATCCCTCATAAGTCATACCTGTGATCACCAAAAGCAAGATTTTTTTTAATTGATATTTTAGTTTACGTGATCACCAAAAGCAAGATTTTTTAATTGATATTTTAATTTACGTGATCACCAAAAGCAAGATTTTTTTAATTGATATTTTAGTTTGATTCCTTTGTAATTTGTTTTTGTGTAGACATCGTTCTCTATTGCGAGATTTTTTGTCAATCATCATTATAATTTCAACTAACAATTAACATCAGATTTTTACTAGCAATAGTTTGTGCTGTTTGATTTAATTAAATATAAGACGATTCAATCCGTCAACCATATGTTTTGTGAAAAACAAACAATTCTTTTAATTTCGTTGATTCACGAAGTTATCACTACGACTTATATGTTTTCATTTGTATAAAGGACGATTTAGATGTTTATGCAACAATAATTCACATTTTTAAGACTCTGTAGTTATTAGTCACAAAAGAATATTCACTAATTCCAAAATTTATAACGCTGGTTCTGAAACGGTTTTTCATAAAATTTCCACCAGCGATTAAGTGTTTATTCATCAATTTGTAATTAAAATATTTTGCTGCACAACAAAACATAATTACTTAGAACGACAACTTTATACAACCTAATATGATTTATTTTGACATTATTGTGATTCATCAAATATATTCTGTGATTCATGTAATTTGTACAATGATTCTGTAGTTTTATGACTATGATTCAGAATATATTTCTAGCATGCAAGACTTACAAATATGATTCATTAAATTAGTGAAACAATTAAATGATTCAGTTATATTTATATGCAGTGAGATTCATTATCCTCCGTATTATATTTGAAGAAAACTTCCAATAATCATGATGATTCATGTTAATTAGTGATCCCTTAAAAGGCTAAATAAAAATAATAATAAAATGTTTCTAAATCATGCATTATTCACACAACTACACAGTAACTATATTAAATATTCCCTAAAAGTTTTCTATTTATTATCCGATGTTTCAGGAGTAAAAAAAGGGAAGTTAATTACGTGGGATGTTTTTAAAATTAATTACATTGTAACTTCCGATTCTACCCTTGAAGAAGTATGAATTTATCATCAATAATTTGAGCCGTTGATTGTCAAATCTGATGGTTCTAAACCCTTCTTCCATTTATTTTTCTTCTCCATATATAGATCCTAATATTATGTTTCAAGTTATATTATATTTATATATATGTTCATTTATGTTTGTGTTCCTTGGAGTTTATTGAATGTATTAATGAACAAATGCATTAAATTATCTATTCGTTCGTTTGTGTTTGTGAACAAACCAAATTTCTTAGTGAATGGACATGAACAACAAAATCCATAGGCTTATCCGTCCGTATTCGTTCGTTTATTCGATAAAACCTTAATGAACGAACACAAACAGGCTTCGTTCGTGTTCGTTCGGTTCGTTTAGAGACCTACCTTTAACTCTTTAAATGTATCAAAACATATCGAACTTTACTCGATATTCTAATTTATGTATTGTATTTATCAAATTTTCCGTTATTGATATTCTTTGTAATAAATGAAGACCTTTGAATTCATTTTGCATGTGTACGTGACAGCTAGATACGATGTTACGTCCTAAAAAAACTAGTGTCACGTCAACAATTTTGAGCAAAAGATATCATATACACAACAATAGGAATAATTAAATTTTCGTACTTACATAAGTTAGATATCTACATATATAGTAAAGTTCAAATGAGTACATGATTTTTGAGTGAGACTAAAGGAACCAATGATATCATGCCACATGTACAAAGAGAATGTTCCACACTACAAAACTCATTTACCTCAAACATCAATTATCTCACAAACGACAAATCGAAAAATCATGAAACTTGCACCATATTTTTCTACGTTTTATCCTCTTCGATTTGCCGTCCCTCAAGGCATACTTTCGATAAAAAAATCGATTTTTTGGTGGGTTTTATAAATTAGTAACACATGTGTTAGTGATTGATTGTACATTTTACTTATGTTTAGGGTTAGGATTTAGCAGGGTTCATGGTTTACGGTTTAGATTTTATGTTTTAGTAGGGTTTAGGAATTATTAGGGTTTAGGGTTTAGTATGATTTAGGGTTTAGAGTTTTATAAAGTGTTTAGGGTTTGGGGTTTAGAGTTTAGGGTTTGGGTTTTGGGGTTTCGGGGAGAAACCCCAAAACCCAAACCATAAACCCTAACCTATAAACCCCAAACCCTAAACCCTAAACACAACACTCTAACACATGTGTTAGTAACATATGAAACCCACCAAAAAAATGTAAAAAAAAATCGTCGGAAGTATGCCTTGAGCGACGGCAAATCGAAAAGGATAAAACGCTGAAAAATATGGTGCAAGTTTCATGATTTTTCGATTTGTCGTTTGTAAGATAATTGATGTTTGGGGTAAATGAGTTTTGTAGTATGGAACATTCTCTTTGTATATGTGGTATGATATCATTGGTTCCCTTAGTCTCACACAAATTTTTAGTCTCATTTGAACCTCACTGTTGGGACATGTATGTGTGACAATAGATCTAGCTTGTAATAGTACTAGTGATTATTGTAATCAAGTTTGTACAATTGATTTGGATTTGCAAATGATGTTAGTTTGGTATTAATATTCGTTAAATATATTAGTATGATAAAGTATTAGACGAATATCGAATACGAAGTTACAAACTAAAGTTTGCGAGATGAGATCTCAAGTCGCAGAACTTAGTCCTGCAAGATGAGATCTGGGCTCGCAGAGCAGCGAACCGAGTCGAACTGGACTTGGTCGTGGGCTGCGAGATGAATTCGACTCGCAGAGCCCATCGGCCTGCGAATCGAGATTGGCTGAAACATATAAATACTCAAATAGGTCAAATCGGTTTGAGACTTTTGCAATTCGTTTTTCCAAAGAACTAAAAACGATTCTAAGCATTCATAAGGTTAGGTATTGATCGATTAACATTAATTAATCGATACAAAACCTTATTGATTAATGAATTCGCTATTATCTTGCGAAACAACCAATTCACATACTGTGAACCAAGTATTGAGGAATTTCGCGCCTTAATACCTAAGATAACCTCGTTATCGATTCATGTACTAGGGACTTACAATTGGTATCAGAGCTTTCGGGCTAAATACTCAGTTAGTTCGAGGTTATTTGGATAATAACGATAGATTTAGGGTTGTTGTTACGTTTACTCTTCGTAAAAACGACCAAAATCAGTCTCTGGAAGTTTTTAGTTTCGTAATCGACCGAAATCTTAGGGTTTAATCGATTAGAAAACTAAAATTTTCGTTTTAGGGTTTTTCAGCCGATTCTGTGAACCGAGTTCCCCTCTGCGAACCGAGTTCCCCTCTGCGAACTGAGTTCCCCTGCGAACCGAGTTCCCCTCTGCGAACTGAGTTCTCTTGCGAACCGAGTTCCTGTCCTGCGAGTCCAGTTTCTGCGAAGTGAACTTTCTGATTTTTCTGATTGTTAATTCTCGAAACTTTTAAAATGTCTGACATTAGTAAAATGATCGAGATGGAGCACGAGGTTGGAAAGTCTAATACTCCACCTAAGTTGTTACGTGTTGAAGACTATTACAGTTGGAGAGATAGGTTTGAATCAAACTGTAGATTCCATAATCTCTCAATCTGGATGTGTATCAAAGGAGGATACACGGCACCTACCCAAACTGTTCAAAATGCTGTTGTTGTGGTATCCTATAATCTGATGAGTGAACAACAAAAGAAAGACTATGAAAATGAGAATAAAGCTCATTCTTGTATCAAGATGTGCTTATCTAAGGAAATTAATCATCAGTTAAAATCTTTTCATACTGCTAAAGCACTCTGGGAAGCGCTTGAGAAAAGATGTGAGGGAAGTCCACAAGTGCAAGCTAGCAAGAAGAAACTTCTGAAAAAGCAGTTTACTTTGTTTAAAGCTTTTAAAGGAGAAACTCTTGATGCTTATGTTACACGTTTCTACCATCTGTTAAGTGAGATTGAAAACCATGAAATCACTATTGAGGAGGTAGAGAAAACCGACAAGTTTCTTGAGGGTTTACCTTCTAAATGGGAGATGTATGGTGTGATGATTACTGACAATGAAACCAGATATGCAACCATGACTCTTGAGCAGGTTATTGACAAGCTCAAAGGATATGATTTCACTAAGAAGTCGAAAGATACTGATTCTGATCAGGTTCAGGATCCAGGACTGTATCATGGAAAAACTTCTATCTCGACTGCTTCATCCAGTTCGACCACTGCTTTGTTTGTTGGTAATGCTGATGGAAAGGGTGAAATGATAACTGATGAACTGTGTTTCATTACATCATCTGGAAATGAAGCTAAAGGGAAACCTTCTGAGAAGTCACCTCAAGAACATCAAAAGATGCCTATGAGTGTGAAATCTGCTGAGCAGCAACTGTCTGTTCTTGTTTCATTTGTAGCTTCATATGAGAATTATATTGATTGTAAAATTAATGATCTAATTCTTTTTGATGAAGACTATGAACAGATAGATCCTGAGTATCTTGAAGAAATAGATCTCCAGGACCAACTTGCTTTGTTGTCAAGGAGAGTTAAGAATTTCTTAAAGAAGAATGGAAGAAAGGTTGTTGGCAACAGATCAGGGTTTGATAAAACCAAGATCAAGTGTTATAACTGTAAAAGTTACGGACACTTTGCTAGAGAATGCCAAAAACCTAAGGTAGAGACTGGTGAAGGGAAACAAGGCTCGGGAAATACTTTGAATTCCAAAGCCTTAGTAGTGAAACAGCTAGATGGCTCTTATGATTGGAAAACTCAGTCCGAGGAAGCTTTGATGGCTGAGATTGAAGATCAAGAGATTGTGGCTGAGTCATTATCCTATATGCCCACTGATCCAGCTTTTGAAATAAGGGTGCCTGAGACTCCTGTTAAAGCTAATGTTGATGATGTGTTAGATTTAGGTTCAACTGAAGATTTGGATCCTGTAGATTTTGTGGCTAAGATGGCTGAACTGCAAACTGATAAAAAACGGGTGTGCCTAGATCTTATCTCTCTTGTTGATCTTTGTCAGTTAGTTTCTAGTTTACAGTCCCAAGTTAGTGCTTATGCTGATTCCTATAAGACTTTAACTGAAACTAATAATACCATGTCATCTCAACTTAGCACACTTAGTAAATCCAGTGAGGCTGTAAGATCTGAACTTGACTTAGCTAAGTTAGATATATGTAGGTTAAGTGATGATAAACAGGCCTTAAAGGATAAGATTAAGGCAGATGCGGCTGACAAGACAGCTTTTAGAGATACCGTGAATGAGAAATTAATTATCATAGATGGTCTCTATATGAACATAAATGACTTGAATATGTCCATTGCTAATAAGGATAAGGAGTTAGCTGATTGCAAAACAAAACTTGTAGCTCAGAATCATAAGCTTGAGGGCTATAGATCATCTGAAATGGATAAAATGTTAGGTGCTCAGCGTAGTGTGAAGGATATGTCTGGTTTAGTTTATAATGATATGCCTCACCCATTCAATTCAAATTACACTGAGGTGGCGGATGTTAACCCTGAGACGAAAGTATCTAATAAACCAGAAAAGGTAGAGGCACAGAAGAATGTTATTAAGAACTCTTCATCTGATGATAGTAAGAAAATTCCTCACATCAAAGTACATTTTGTACTGGGTGGAGTAATTAATGATACTAAGACTGATGAAGTGGTTAATAAAGAACATGTAATTGAACCTTTAGTGCCTAAGACTCCAATAGCGGATGCAAAAGTTAGTAAGTCACGAAAACAGATGTCTTGCTTCAAGTGTCACTAGAAAGGACACGTAGCTTCTTGTTGTCCAAATAAGAAGTTGGAAGCATCACATAAGTTAGTGAATACTGAAAAGACAACGACAATTTCTAGTTCGATTGTAGATAGGTTAGGCTCCAAACCGGGATTAGGAAGCAAACCTGTAAACATTCTGAAAAGAGATAGTAATCGTAGTGTCTCTCCACCTAAACCTAAAAGGGCTTATACTCTAAACGAAAATACTTTTAATAAGCCAAGAGATAAGACACCTTCGAGGTTTAGGACCCCAAGTAGAAACCATAGTCAATTTGAGAATGGCTCTACTTCGAGTGCACAGGGAACTAAGTTTGTGCCTAGGAGGTTTTCTACTCACTCTCCTCATAGGCCTAAGACTATAGGTCATCAACAATCTCAAGCTTCCATGAAGGTTACCAAGACTCCCGATGGGAATAGTTATGGTTACTTTAAGGAGGTTCAGATTGTAGATGATCAGGGACAAACCAAGACCGTAATGGCTTGGGTCCCTCTTGATAACTAACTGTGTACAACTTGTTATGTGTATGAGCAGACTGTGAACAAGGACAGCTGGTGGTATGTAGACAGTGGATGCTCAAGACACATGACAGGTGAATGAAGTCTATTGAAGGACTTCAGAGAAGGTTTCAAGCAAAAAGTAAATTTTGCAGGAGACAAAGGAGGAGTAATTACTGGGAAAGGAAAAGTTTCAAATGAAAATTTGACTCTAGAGGATGTGAATTATGTTGAAGAACTAACTCATAACCTAGTGAGTGTTTCCCAAGTCTGCGATAAAGGTCATCCAGTTCATTTTAATGAAAATGAGGCTTTAGTCCTGAAGCCAGGCTTCACAATCCCTGAAGAATGGATATTGATGAGGGCACCAAGGAAGAAGGATATCTATGCAATAAACATGGGTGTTCTTAATTCTTCAATGGTATCTACATGTTTACTATCCAAGGCTTCAGAAGCAGACGCGCTACTATGGCATAGGAGAATGGCACACCTAAACTGGAGAAAGATGAACTACATAACCAAAAATGGATTAGTTTTGGGTGTACCGCAAAAACGTTTCGAGTCTGAGGATATGTGTGTTCCTTGTATGAAAGGAAAGCAGCATAAGAAATCACACAGATCTAAGACTAAGAACTCAATCTCCTCACCATTTGATTTACTACATATGGATCTCTTCGGCCCAATAAGCAAAAGAAGCATAGGTGGCAAATGGTACTGTCTAGTTGTCACAGATGACTATTCTAGATTCTCGTGGGTATTTTTCTTAGGATCTAAGGATGAAACTCCAGGTATTCTAATTGAGTTTTTAGATCAAATTAAAAATGTATACAAAATGAGAGTTAAGCGTATTCGTAGTGATAACGGAACAGAATTCAAGAATTCGACGTTAGATATCTATTACTTAAGCAAAGGGATAATTCATCAATTCAGTACACCATATGAACCTCAACAGAATGATGTGGCTGAAAGGAAGAACAGAACGTTGATTGAAGCTGCTAGAACAATGCTTGCAGATTCAAAGCTTCCGGTCATCTTTTGAGCAGAAGCAGTGAATACAGCATGTCATGTTCTGAATAGAGTTCTTATGGTGAAAAAGCATAACAAGACTTGTTATGAGCTTTTGAACAATAAGAAACCAAACTTAAAAGGATTTGAACCCTTTGGAGTTGCTTGTACAATATTGAAAACTGGGAATCAAGCTAAATTTGGTGAGAAGGCTGACGAAGGATTTTTCTTGGGTTATATGCCTAATTCTCCGAATAAAAGGGTTTTCAATAAGGTTACTAGTCGTCTGGAGATAGTTTATAACATTGAAGTCACAAGCTATACACCAGATGTGCATAAGGGATTAGATTGGCAATTTGACTATTCCGATCTCTTTCAGTCATTTAAAGTTCCCATAAGTGACTTTGTCAGTGATTCAGAGATTTCACAACACTTATTGAATGGAGACTTGGAGAATGGTCTGTCTTCAACATCGAGTGTTTCGAAATCTGGAATCAGGACAACAGATGACTCAAATGAAGCTTCTTCAAGTGGGTCTCAACAATTTTCAAAGGATAAGTATCAAGAAACAGAAGATTCTGAAGAGGATCTTCAAACGACGTTTGATGATATGCTTACTTCTTTGAACCATTTAAAGATCTCTTCAGCAAGTTCAGAAGAAATGCCTTCATTAGAAGAGATTGGTACTAACTTAGGAGATGAGTTAATAGTTGAACCTATACCGGTTACAAGAATGAGTAAGAATCATCCTGTTGAAAACATCATCGGTGATATTAATACTCCTGTTCAAACTAGGACTCAATCTAAAGCTAGTACTTCGGAAAATTTAGCAAGCTTGTATACTGCTATAAAAGAGATAGGGATTCCTAATCAATGTCTATATTCATGCTTTGTCTCACAAGTTGAGCCTAAAAATGTGCAAATGGCTCTCAAAGAAAGCTCGTGGGTTGAAGCTATACAAGAAGAACTGCAACAGTTCTCAAAATTACAAGTTTGGGAGTTGGTTGACCTTCCAAAGGGAGAATATCCAATTGGAACTAGATGGGTATTTAAGTGTAAGAGAGATGACCAGGGAGTCATTACTCGCAATAAAGCATGTCTAGTGGTTCAAGGTTTTAATCAACAAGAAGGTATAGATTACAACGAAGTGTTTGCACCAGTTGCTAGGCTAGAAGCAATTAGAGTATTCTTAGCATTCGCATCATTCTATTATATAAAGGTTTATCAGTTGGATGTTAAGAGTGCCTTTTTATATGGCAAAGTGGAAGAATTGGTGTATGTTGCTCAACCTCCAGGGTTTGCTGATCATGAGTATCCAGATAGAGTATATCGTTTGAATAAGGCTCTATATGGATTACATCAAGCACCAAGGATGTGGTATGCAACACTATCAACGTATCTACTTGATAATGGATTTACAAGAGGAGCAATTGATAGTACATTGTTTGTAAAATGGAAAAAGAAAGACTTTCTACTAGTACAAGTTTATGTTGATGACATTATCTTTGGATCTTCTGATAAAAAGATGTGTCAAGAATTTGAGAAAGTCATGAGAAAAAGGTTTGAGATGTCTGCAATGGGAGAGTTGAAATTCTTCTTAGGGTTACAAGTTGACCAGAAGAAGGATGGATTCTTTATTCATCAATCTAAATATGTTTATGAGTTATTAGAACGCTTCAAGATCGATGACAGTAAAGTCTACAATACTTCGATTCCAGTTAATCACAAACTAGGTCCGGATACATCGAGTGATCAGGATGTGGATCCTACTCTATATAGGGCCATGATTAGATCACTAATGTATTTGACTGCCTCTAGACCTGACATTATGTTTGTTGTTTGTTTGTGCCCAAGATATCAGGCCAATCCGAAAGAGTCACATATGCAGGCTGTTAAACGGATCTTTCATTACCTTAAAGGGCAACCGAAGCTGGAACTTTGGTATCCAATTGATGGAGACTTAGATCTAGTAGCATATACTGATTCGGATTACGGAGGATGCAATCAAAATAGGAAATCTACGACCGGAGGATGTCAATTCTTAGGAGGTAGATTAGTATCTTGGCAGTGCAAGAAGCAAAGCTCAGTAGCCATCTCTACATGTGAAGCTGAGTATGTTGCAGCTGGCAGCTATTGTTCTCAAGTTCTTTGGATACAACAGCAACTGCGGGATTACGGGTTAAATATAACCAATACTCCTATGATGATTGACAACGAATCTACTATGTCGATCACCAACAATCCTGGGAAGCACAGTAAAACTAAGCACATTGATATTCGACATCATTTCGTTAGAGACTGTGCTGAAAAGAAAATGATAAGGTTAGTTAAGGTTCCGACTGAGGATAACTTAGCAGACTTCTACACGAAGGCATTCGACAGAGCAAGATTTGAGACATTGGTTCAACTGAATGGAATGAGAAATCAAGAGTGATTAGTCTTCCAAGGGTATTTTAGTAATAGTTAGTAGTTATTTTTGTGTACTTATTTAAAAAAAAAGGGGGGGGGGGGGCGTATAGCATTCAAGTGCTTGTTACCTGCGGGGAATCGCATCCAATAAAAGAACAAACGAAGTTCTTTTAGAAAAAGTTTTAAGTTTTTAGCTGTAAAAACTTGGGAGATGATAGTACATTAGGAGAATAAGTCTAAGAATAATAACATTAAGTATTAAGTACGATGTGTTAGTAGATTCCTATAAGTTGCACTAGAATAACGATCTTTAACTAGGATTACACTTATATTTATCTTATTATACACCTATATCCACTGATTATAACTTGTCCTTTTATTTAACAAGTGATAAGAATAATTTACGTCTAGTCAGGTTCATTATACGATTTATTGGTAGGCAGGTTATGCTAAGATTTCCGAGCAGTTAAGAAGTACAAATTTCATGTGTCTTATCTTATGTGATCTGCTATATAACGTATGACATATGTCTTAATTGTTGAATGATAGTACTGCCATGCACTGTAATCTAAAATAAAAAAAAATGAAAATGATACAAAGTATCATAATGTC
Source organism: Pseudognaphalium luteoalbum (assembly GCA_963422505.1). Lineage (NCBI taxonomy): Eukaryota > Viridiplantae > Streptophyta > Magnoliopsida > Asterales > Asteraceae > Pseudognaphalium > Pseudognaphalium luteoalbum. Next base: position 51,019,070 of record OY730195.1, on the reverse strand, counting down.
AAAAGGTGAGTTATATGTTTCTAAAGAGCATCATTTAGTAACCTCTACCTTACATATGAAAGATACAAAGTATATAGTGTCAAGTGTATGTTATATGCTTCTAAAGAACATCATTTAGTAATCTCTACCTTGCTAATACAAGATACAGTGTTATGTGTTGTACTTGAATTCTTCAGTATGTTGTATAGTAGAAAACACTAGATATTGTGCACATTAACAATAAAAGTTTTGCTCAGAAATCTGTGTGTAATTTGTTTATGTGGATCATAATATCGGTAATCGTCTTGAACTGTCTATGATATTCGAACATTCACCTTTGTGAATAATAAGAAATAATAAGTTATTTTTCAATAAAGTGTTATATCATGTGGATAAAGGTACATAAGATATAATTTTATATATATAAGTTTATTACTGATTAAAGTTGTGATTTTATTGTGCTTATATGAATTTCATGAGGTATGTATACTAACAATTGTCTTAAACTTGTTAACTTGTGATAATGTTACCTTATTCTCTCTAATATGATCCCTAAGCAGTTCAAACTTTAAGTGTTTACTATTAAGTTAGTTTATTTTCTTAGAATGTTAGTAGTTTTATTATTTTAAGTTTTGTAATTATTTCTTAGAATTAATAAATAAAAGTTTTAATTATTATTCTTGTTTTATTTAGTGTTTACCCTTTGGAATTAAATTAAACTAGTTATCTTATATCCGTGTTGAATAAATGTAACAAATACAAGTGAAAAATAATTTTTATTTTAGACTTGTACGTTATATATGGGTTTTAATTTATACTAAGTACTAAATTCGCGTTTTTGGTAAAAACTTGCGAATTTGACTAGTCAATGCTGCGAAGCGAGACTAGTGCTGCGAAGCGAGTAAATAGTATAAACGGGTCAAGTCAAACGAGTCCAAGCCACACTTGACATTTACTCTGCGAACCGAACTCAAACACCTTTGCGAATTGAACTTTGGCGAAACGAACCGAAATTATTTTTCGGTTGATTTTAGGATTTTTCGAACAAGGAAGGAATTTTCGATCCGTTGAACTTACTCATCTTTTCATTACGCATCTATTGAAGTAAGATTCATGACATTTCACCGTGTAATTTGTGAGAAATCGATTGGTTTACGTTTTCGAATGTTTCGGTTTAGTTTATCACGGAATTTGTACAAATTAGTGATTTAGAAAACCTAAAACTTGTTTCTAATGATTAATCGATGTTTATTGAACATATCTTAATCGATTAATTGCTTTGAAACACACTTGATCGGTGATTTGTGAATTGATCTCGTTAAACCGTTGGTCCTGCGAAGTGAGATCTATCTCGCTTCGCATCCCGCTCCTGCGAGCCGAGAACATGACCGATGCGAGACGAGATTACACGTTTGACTTGAGTTGACCGAAGCGAAACGAGTTCACCTCGTTTGATTTGAGTTGACCGAAGTGAAACGAGTTCACCTCGTTTGACTTCAGTTGACCGAAGCGAAACGAATTCACCTCGTTTGACTTCAGTGGACCAAAGCGAAACGAATTGAGTTCAACTCGCAGAACTTCTGCGAAGCGAGTTGAATTACTTATTTACTTTTTGCAAATTAAAATTTACGATTAACTTTATTTGACTTTGAGAACTGAATTTAATTTGTTGACTTCAGTTGACTTTGTGAAATAAAGTTAAATTTACAATTTAAGAAATATAACTTGTTTTCGATTTGAGAATCGTTTGGTTACAAATAATTAACAAGTTACTCGTTTATATACATACAGACTTAAGAACTTTTGTTTAAAAGTTAAAATATGTGTAATATCTTAACAATTTAAGTTATTTCATATCGAAAGTCTTCCGACTCATAGCGTAGTCGAGCAGCGTGTCCCGATATTTATCGGCGGTATGATAACTCAAATTGTTATTCTTAGCTAACGGGCTTTATATATAATTTATAGAATATAATTGAAAAGTTAATTCAATTAAGTTTCAGTGAATTACATTATTAGTTGATAGTATACTTAGACGTTTGATGATCTTTTTGATCATAATACGTTAAAGTGTAAATTATCTAATGTTCGTTAACTTAATCTTTTTGCTATTTGTGTAATTTTGAATTACAGATATGGCTAACAGATCTTTTGAGAAGGGTCACAACATATTGGTGAACTTAGATGTCAACGAGCGTGGTGTGATGCGCTGCGGGGCGTCCGTATGAAGACGATGCTCGAACAGCGATCGTGGGTGTTTTAAATTTGTATTTGCTGGGGTCTAAGTGTGACTTACTGATACTGAACCAAAAGGCTAGTAGATGGTAAGTATGACCTAGAGTCGTTCTTAAAGAGAAACTGAATTGAAACAGAGGGGATCCAATCAATCTTTCTTTTCTAGTAAAGGTTTTAAAAGAGTGCGTTGGGGGGTTTTTGGTTCAGTTAATTAATTAAACTAATTAAAGCGAATAAAAGATAATTGTAAATCAGATAATAAAAGGAGTAATTGTTGTGAGTTCGTATGCTTATAATATGGGACGATGACTTATAGGGAAAACGTTTACTAAATTTTGAATGTTCACTAAACTTGGTAGTTTACGGTATAACCGATAGATTCCCTATTAGTCGGTTATCAACTAATATGTCACGAGGAACCACGGTGTCATGATTCTGATCAGACAGACAATGCTCGACTCTCCACACTCTCCTGTGAGGGAGTCAGTGGCCCTTGTTATTGAGCACATTTATTCGTGGGCGAAGGAATAGAGTAGCAAGTCTACAACAAGTCTAACCGTTCTTAATACCACAAAGACTATAAGTTTAGCAAACAACTAACTTTGCAGATATGTTCGGACTTAGTTGATCAATTCCCATTAATTAATCTTAAGCATGGTAAGCAAAGGAAAGTGTTGAGGTTTCTTGCGTACCTTACTTTATATTTCATAGGTTAAGGAAAAGTATCGATTTAAATTGGATTTTAAACTTGCCTTTCTCAATACAATTAACAAATCTCTAGGTTTTCGTAAATGGTTATTTAGCCTATAGCCTACCTAATCTAATCTAAACTAATCTAATCTAATTAAAGCAATAATTAAAATGCTGACGGCTTTTTGCATAAAGTTAAACTCAGACCATGTCAGAAAATGCTATGGTAGTCCACAATGTATTTAATCGTTTACCGATGTTCCCATTGTGGATTCAATTGCTTCACGATGTTTACATGATAAGTACATTGTGATTTCAAGTGTACAATACTCATGGCACTTCCACGTAATCACATTGCATTTTATGTTGCTCGCATAATGTTACAATCGAAACCATAGTTTTACACAGATAACTATTGACCAAGTAGTGAGGTTCGCGACTCCTCTTTACAAGGTTACAATCACGTTTGTCAATCGAAAGGCGAATGTAAGTTTTAGGTTTAAAATCATAAGATAAGTCCGTTCATAAAGTTTCCATTTTATAATGTCGATCCATAATACAACTACCTTCGGTCGTTACCGGCTTCCATACGTATGTACTTTGCTTAAAAGCATTTCCAGCACTATACCGAGTAAACAGTCGAATAGGGGCCGTCATATTATTTCACGACATATTTAAAGTCATCCCACAATTATATATGCTAACTACATCACAACAAATATAATAGTAATCTACTCGCTAATCATGGCATAAACTATCTCTAGCATAATTAAAGTATACATATTTAATTAAGATAGATAAGGATAGAAATAACCGAGATTAATATGCGAGAAGGAGTAGACTTGAATTAATAAGAGTTGCTCCAAGCGTACACCAACGATTACAAATGTGTTCCCCACCAAGGATTACAAACACATTCCTTGCTACTAGCCTAATACTAATTTAAACAAAGAAAGAAAGAAAAGCTAGATGAAAGTGTGTGTTGGTGTGTGTTTCAAGGTGTAGGTGTGTTTCTTCAAATGAGCCAATGCCTCCTATTTATAGAGGAGTTTTGATGCATTTTAGCCAAAGGAAGCACACATTAGCAAAAGGTGGAAAAGGTAGTAGCACCAGGTACAAAAGGCGAAAAAGGTAGTGGCACCAGGTACGAAAAGTAGGAAAAGGTCTAGCACCGGGTACGAAAAAGGACAAAAAAGCGCAATCCGTGCGGGTGGCGGGCAGCAGCCGGCGGCTGGCTGCCAGCTGGCGGCGGTTGGGTGGCTGCCGGCGGCTGCTGGCTGCCAGCTGCACCAGCCTGCTGCCGGTTGCTTCGTTTCTCAATTCGTGCTTTTTTTCTTCGTTACGCGTTCGTTTGCGTTGATTCTTTTTGCGTTGGATTCGTAATTCAAAAACGAAGCTTTTGATGAAAAAAAATCCCAAAAATATGTCTCTGAACTTTAGATGTGTCGTACGAATCGTTTGGATCTTCCGGAGTGCGTAGAATCTTCGTTCTTCGTCCGTTTTAGTTGATTCTTCTTCTGTTGGATTCGTAATTTGAAAACGAACATCTTGGGTCAAATAGATGTTGGTGATGGGCTCTTTTGTCTTGAAACCTCATTTTGATGTCTGGAATCTTCAAACGTGCGTGGAATCTTCGTTTTTCATCCGTTTTGCTTGATTTTTATCGTGCGACCTTGTTTTGACCATCTTGGCATAATACTATTGATTTGTAATGTTTTTTGAATTAAAGTGCCAAGAATCATCCCAGAATGAAAGAGATATCGGTTGTAAAAACGTGACTTTATACGCGATATCATGGTGCTGAGCGATTTGAGCAGATTTTGACATACTTAGCACGTTCGAGAATTCGATTTGCTATTACCGAGTCAGCTCCACTGAACAGAGATCTTCTTACGCAGTTTTGGATGAACATTGTATATGATGGTGCTGCTAACCCGCCTACTATACGTACGATGGTAAATCAGCATCCGATTTCTTTTACTGCTGATGATTTACGACAGCTACTGCAGCTCGGAACTCCTGAGCAAGAAGCTGGTCCGGCTGCTTATTCAGCTGACTTTATAGAAGGAGCTCTAGGTCGTACAGGTTATTCAGGACCTAGGAGAGGACGCCAGTTTGTCAAGGCATTTGTACTAGGACAGTGGAGATTTCTCTTTACTGTTATAGTATCTATTTTTGGGAACAAGAAATCAGGATTAGATGAGCTTAGTCCTGAGTTGATGTCAGCTGTACTGTCACTGGTTTATAATAAACGATACAGTTTTTCTTCTTATATCTTTCAGTCCTTCAGAGGACGGATCACTTGAGCTGCTTGGACGTTGTTTATCCTTTATCCTAGATTTTGCATGCTCCTAATTCGAGCTCAAGTTCCAAACTTGCCAGATTATGTAGCTGATTTTCAAGTTGAGACCATAGGATTGAGAGGTTACAATGCTTGTTTTCTGTTATCCAAGCGTAAAGATGAGATTAAGCCTGAGGCAGCTGATCTTTTTGGGCATCTTCTTGATGCTGATTATGTTGCTCCATCAAACAATGGTTGGATGGATGTCGGGGCTCACGTTCAAGCTCAAGCTCAACAACAACAACAAGCTCAACCTCAACCTCAACCAGCAGCAGAGTCACGGGAGCTTATTGAGGATGTTTTACATCAGGCTGAACACTCAGGACAGCAAGTTGTGCCTGAGCTAGCTGTTGAGGTTCTTCATGAGGTTTTAATACAGATTGATGATGATACTGATCCCTTGCTACGGGATATTAATAGTTATGTTGCACAAACTGAGGTAATTTTATAATTATATAGTAATATAGGTACTTCGTTGTTACATTATTATCAAAATATTATTATATAATGCAAATGTTATAGATATTTAGTTAATTAGATAATCTTCTGATTATAAAATATAAATATCATTATGATCAGGGAGCTGAGACTGCAGACCCAGAGGTCACTCAACCTGAGTGTGAGCAGGGACAGCTTGATGGATCTGAGGGTTTACCTTCTAAGGTAATTATCAGATTAATCATAAATATATAGAACTTGTATGATAGAGCTTTTAGCTAATCATAAATGTTTAATATATTTAATATTTAGGATTCTGATGTTGGTCCATCTGGAGGCCGTGATGGTGAATCGGCTACAGATGATGATGATAGTACTCCTTCTCCACCTCCAGATGTTGGTTATATTAGATATCGATCTCGGATGATTCCAGATCCAGCACTGAAGGAGAAGGGGAAGGCTAAGGAAGTCGATCCGGACTTCAGTATTATTGACGAAGGTTCTGAGGAAGAGGATATACCTCTTATTCCTCAACGCCGTAAGCGTTCAAGGACATTGATCATTCAGGATCGTATGTTTTATTTAGAGTTAGATAATCTTAACTTGTTGTTTATCAGGAGTTAAACTGAGACAGTTAATTCTGTGACAGTTGCTCAAGATACATCCCAGGTAGAGACGATGATGCCGGTGGTTACTGAACCAGTATTTGTACCATCTGAGGTATGAGATAAACGTTTAGTACTACGAGTATTATAAATATTTAATTAGAGATTGAGACAGAGTTATCTGTAACAATTACTTATTAAATTATATCTAACTTTATAGGCTGACAAATTGCTTGAGTCAGTGGAACCAGAAATGGTCTCCAAGACTATTGAGGAGGGAGTTGCAGAACTTGTGCATGATGCTCAATTTCCGACCAATAAAGCTAGTACATTTGCAGCTAGTCTTCTCTAGGAAGCGTTATCTCAAGCTATTCCACCAATTACACGTGAATCTTACATTGCTTCAGTGACACCGCCTAGACCATCAACAATGTCTGTTATTCCAACGACTGATGCTGAAAGGATTACATCCTTAGAGTCAAGAGTTAAGGAATTGGAACAGAGTACATCCAGGATTCCGGGGTTGTTGGCTGAGAATGTTTCTCTTGCTCAGCAGATGGTTCATATCAGTGAATCTCATTTGACTCTGCTGAAGACTCATGATACTTTGCTTGCTGATTTTACTGCCCAGCGACTGAAGCTTGAACACTTAGAACATTTAGTGTTGAGAGTGCATTCAGGACAGTCAGCTCAGGGGGAGATAATGATATATCAAGAAGCTTGCAAAGAGGATGAGTTAGCAAAGAAGAGAAGAGATGATAAAGATGATGATCCCAGTTCACAGAAAGATGGTGAGCCGACTGGTCCTTCAAAGACTGGTGAGCAAGCTATTATTCAGGGGGAGTCTGCATGTGTTGGTGTTAGTGGTGATGGTGCTGGTACAAGTACTGCTGGTACAAGTGAACCTGGTAAGACAGCTTAGACTTGTGTAGATATTTGTACTTAGAATTTAGTTGAATTATAATTGTAATTTATAATTGTAACTGAATAATTGTAACTTAATAATGTTTGTAATATATTCAGCTTGAGATTATTATTATTATTATTATTATTATTATTATTATTATTATTATTATTATTATTATTATTATTATTATTATTATTACAAGTTAAATATATTAGAAATCGTTTAAGGTTATTTAATTCTGAAAAGTTAAATAAATTAGTGATCGAAAGTCTTCCGACTCATTGAGAAGTCGAGCGGCGTGTTCTGATTTATTTCAGCGGTCAAAGTTTATTTTAACTTAGACATTTTAGACTTGAGAGTTTTTATAACTGACATGTTAAATATGTATGATTTTTAACTAGATAAATGATATATAATTTAAAGATATAGTTGAAAGTTAAGTTGTTGCGATATAACAGTTCAATTAAGTCTTAGAAATTATGTAAGGTAATTAATAGTGAATTTAATGCTTGGTGATTATTCGCAATGCATTAGAATTTAAAGTTAATTAATATTTGTTAAGTGTTTATAAGACTTAAGAATTCTTTGATTGATTCAAGGTAATTAATAAAAGAATTATAAGTTATATAGATTGGTTATACTAACATAATTGATATAAATAATAAAAATTTTAGATTGATTCAGAGAAATCAATAAAATAATTTATATTATTAATTTGATTGTGTAGGTATGGAAATGTTAGAATTAAGTGAATCTGGAAGCGATATACTTGATGAAATCGATGAAGAAATTGATTTTGATCTTGAAGAAGGAGAATTTTTACTACCTAAAGATTGGACTGCTGTACCTGAGAATGTACAAGACATTGGTGTAGATCCAGATGCAAATATTGATGAACACCATGTGAGTCCATCTAGGACAGAAGTTATTAATGGTCAAGGTCCAACAGTTGTCGATGTAGATGAAGAAATCAATGACTCAACCGATTCTGAAAATGATGAAATCTTGATTCCTACCAAGAATCCAACAGTTTTTTCTTAGAAAACTTCCAAAACAGAAAAAGAAGGTTGGAGTTTCTGAAGTTGATATAACTGGGAAACGGGAACCTAAAAGAGGGTTTATTATTTGGTACTTTGACTCTGAACTGAAGATGTTTGCTATTAAAAGGTTTGACGGAGTTCAATATTTTGAGCGAAAGCTTGCAGTGTTTAGTTCTTTGCCTAGATTTGAGATTCGAGATTTGGCTCGATTACCTTTGAATAACCCAAGTGATGATTTTGTTGGAAAATATGTTGAACACATAATCAAGACTGAGGTTAGAGCTAATAAATTTGAAAAGATTAAGCCAATAAAAGGAAAGACTATTAAACTGGCAGAGAGAAGTCAAAGGACAGGAAGAAGAAGAAGAAAGAAGAAGATTTATCCGTCTATTAAGTGTGTACAGCAGATTCCATTGAAGACAATGCCACAAGATATTTTGGAAAATATGAAGAGTTGGCATGTGGATTCAGAGACTGGAGAAGCTGTCATGGTTGAATCTGATGATGAGGTTGAAGGTGGTGAGAGAGAAATCTTCAGAGTTTATGACCATCGACACCTAATGAACATGTCGAAGAAAGATTTGATAAAGTTGAATGAAAATAGAATCTTGACGACAGTAGCATGGGGTGATTTAGCACGTGATTATCAAATGATGGTTAAGACTTGTATCAAATTGAAGATTTATGCTGGAAGTAAGATTTACAAGTAAAGATCAAAGACAACTTGAAGACATAGTAGCATAGAAGCTAGAGCTATTGTCAAGGGGGAGTCTGTTGGGACATGTATGTGTGACAACAGATCTAGCTTGTAATAGTACTAGTGATTATTGTAATCAAGTTTGTACAATTGATTTGGATTTGTAAATGATATTAGTTTGGTATTAATATACGTTAAATATATTAGTATGATAAAGTATTAGACGAATATCGAATACGAAGTTACAAACTAAAGTTTGCAAGATGAGATCTCAAGTCGCAGAACTTAGTCCTGCAAGATGAGATCTGGGCTCGCAGAGCAGCGAACCGAGTCGAACTGGACTTGGTCGTGGGCTGCGAGTTGAATTCGAATCGCAGAGCCCATCGGCCTGCGAATCGAGATTGGCTGAAACATATAAATACTCAAATAGATCAAATCGGTTTGAGACTTTTGCAATTCATTTTTCCATAGAACTAAAAACGATTCTAAGCATTCATAAGGTTAGGTATTGATCGATTAACATTAATTAATCGATACAAAACCTTATTGATTAATCAATTCGTTATTATCTTGCGAAACAACCCGTTCACATACTGTGAACCAAGTATTGAGGAATTCCGCGCCTTAATACCTAAGATAACCTCGTTATCGATCCATGTACTAGGGACTTACACTCACCCCTACATATATATATATATATATATATATATATATATATATATATATATAGACGATGCAATATTGGGTAGGGGTGTTCATGGACGGTTAACCGGAGGATCGGTTAACCGGATTCCCGGTTCGTCATTTTCTAGAACCTAAACCGAAACTGAAAAGTTCGGTTAACCGGTAATCGGTTAACCGGCTTTTCCGATTTGGTTATACGGTTAACCAAATTAACCGGTTGTATTTACCAATCACTTAAAATATAAATATGAAAACACAAATACACACTCATTTGATGAATATCTATTATAGATTCAACACTGTGATCATTTTAACAATAAACATAAAGCTTTTCGCTTAGGTGCAAAACATGAATGTATAAATGTTGAACTAAGTTAGTCACGAAACCAAATATTTAACTACTAAAAATGCAAAAAAGTGAACATTCGTACTAACATAAATACAAAAGTATAAGAATCACATTATAGATTAGAAGATATTTAGTATTATTATAATATATCTATATATAAACACATATTTAAAATAGCAAAATAAAATTTTCGGTTTTTCGATTAACCGGTTGGGGTAATATCGTGAACCGAAACCGAAGAATCGAAAATATACCGGTTCGGTTAACCAAAACCGAAAAATAAAAAAAATTTGGTTCGGTTAACCTAAAATTTGCTACGGTTCAACAATATTCGATTCGATTTTTCGATTTCGGATAATTATGAACACCTAATCTTAGAAATAATGTTTTTTAAACGATCAGTACGTTATATATGTATTGAACTGTCATTAACTCAAACAATTAATTTAAGACAGTGAACATAAACCTTTTTTCTTTAAAGTTCTGTAAAATAATTTTTTAATAGGTACGTTATATAAAGTTTTTTAAACGATCAGTACGTTATATATGTATTGAACTGTCATTCATTCAAACAATTAATTTAAGACAGTGACCGTAAACCTTTTTTCTTTAAAGCTCTGTAAAATAATTTTTTAATAGGTAAATTACATATATATCCCTATACAACTTAAATATTACGTCCATGTTTAAAATACAAATTTTTAACGCATGATGTAAAAAGCCTTTAAAGCATACAATTTTCAAGTTTACCCGTTTTCTAGTAATATATAATAAATCTAGTCTAAAAGTGGGTTAACATTCCGAAATCTACACAAAAGAACTTTGGTACAAATCTCATTAGCTGCACACTATTGAAGGTCAGGAAAAGAGTTGGAAACGGTCACACTGTTATCTTGATTAGACAACGTACATCCGAGTAAAAATACTCTTCTTGCCCGAATAATATGAACTAGAAAAATCCTTTTGGTATGTTTATGTAGAGGCATAACTAAGAAATTTAAATTATATTTTAAAATGTCATTAATATAATTAAAAAAGTCATTTTTACATATTTTGAAATTCCTTACCACCTCTCTCCTTGTAAATCCACTTTCACATTTGTATTCATGATTCATTTTCATACGTTTCTCTTTTAAATTCACATTTGTATTTATGGTGTTTTCTTTTCTAAACTAGAGTGTTTATGGAAGATGAGAGATTCAATTCTACACGTCCACTTGTTATACGTGCCGAGTTGTAAATTTCGTATAAAAATTTGTATTTCTTTGTATGTGGCTTTGTGCTACTAATTCATAAAACTTAAATATTACGGGTCATTCCAAACCTCAATTTCGATACTGGATGTAAGTATGTAACCATGTAATCATATACAAACGAATATGCTCAAGCATATCCTGATCCAACATACATTTTTTTTCTTCATTTGTTGTTCTTAAGCGTAGTTTCAAATTTGTTGTACGATTATTTATTATTTGTATGCGTCATATGAGTTCTGTTTTCTGCATGCAGTGTTTCCTACATTACGGATTCTTCAATGTCGACACAAGCCTTTTATGCTTAAAAAAACAACACTAATCGGTCATGGTGATGATAAACTATCAATGAATCATTTCTCAAATGATTCAAGTTCCTCAAATACCGAAAACAACAACAATAACAAAATCAAACTTGCAAAGCTAAATTAAACTAGAGCTGAATTGAAGTTTTTTCTAGCTCTTTAATTATTCATCCAGACGCCTTTTCATGATCGATAACTTGTTTCTTAATCTTGATTATCATTAAGTTGCAATTCCATCAATGCACACCCATTGACCCACAAAGATCGATTCGCAGTTGATGTTAGGGTTTATTGCCAAAAACGATTTCAAACTCATCTTGAATGACTCGCTAATGGTGGTGCAATCATCGCCAGCTTCTACACCGATAACTTGATTACATACTAATGATTTTGCTTTAAAGAATCCATCTGCATGTATGTTCACAATTCCATTAATTAAAACATCGATACATTACGTCAATGTGATATAATAACAAAAAGGTGTGAATGAACTTTCTAAACGTAAATTTTATGTATTTATTCAACTTTGAATTATGTATTATTTTGAAATACCAAATTACATACATATTACACTTATCGAAAGTTGAATACATATATGGAGCTTTTGAAAGTTTTAAGTAATATTTTGTTACATTTCAAGACACTTACCCCTTAACTGAATCATCAAAATGCTTTAAAAAGTTACGAATTCTGATGACTTACCTGTTATGGTAACTCTGCTTTCCGCAAATAGGAAAAGCGAGAGAATAATTGCGATCATTACAAACATGGAAGCGTTCTTGGCCATGATCTCGATTACTTGTACTGTTTTGGATGAGTAAGAAAGATGATACTTATTGAAAATGATCGAGATATCTTATTTGGGTTCCTAACATTCTAATTTATAGTGAAAGGTTTGGATAGAGAATAACCTCCCTTAGATGAGCCAAATTCACATTGTAATATGAGAATTTACAGCCGGCCGTTGTTTTCGTTATACTTATATTTACTTTTTATATGATTCTTTAGCAAACAACTACTAACCGATTGCCGATATTCCTCGAGCATGACTTCAACATTTTGGTTGGCAAAATTATGTATCATAGCCACTGAAGCAAATTTATTTATTCTAGTTTCTTAACATGTGTATCTATAATGTCAAGTGATTGCAAATGAAATTTATTTTGTTTTGACTGAGTTTGATCAGCAGAAAGATCATGTAGCAGAGGAATAATTTGGAAAGTTTATTAGAAGACCCTTTATGTCACATTACAGTTTTAGGGTGGAGTTCAAATGCGTAAATCAACTTTGGGTGAGAATTGAGAAACGAACTAGAATGCGCCACGTGTCACAAAACTCATTTCCCCCCATGTTTTTAAAAGTAAAATATCTCACATACGCTAAGTCAAAAAATTATAAAAAGCACACCATAAAAATCAGCATTTTTTTCTTTTCGATTTACCATCTCACAAGGGTATACTTGCGACAACTCTTTTTTTTTAGTTTTACAAATTGTACAAAATTTGTAACACATGTGTTACTCGCCTGTATCACATGTGTTAATAGCCGGTAACACATGTATTTCTAGCATGTTACACGTGTGAAACTCGCCGGTAACACATATGTCAGTTGTTTTCAAAACCCGTTGAAAAACGGAAAAAAAAGTTCGTCAAAAGTATACCTTGTCACATTTCTAATCGAAGAGAATAAAACGCTGATTTTAATGGTGCAATTTTTATGATTTTTTGACTTACAATTTGAGAGATATTTACGTTTTAAAGCATGGGAGAAAGTAAGTTTTATGACACGTGATACATTCTGGTTGATTCCTCTAATTACATCCAAAATTTTATACTCATTTGAACCTTACTATACGGTTTTAAGGTTGATTATTTGCAGCCAAAAATGTTTATTTGTTGGTGCACATCACTACTAATTACCCACAACTATATGCTTGCGCCCCAAACGGTCGGTCAGGAAATCGCTTCCCTGTCGTTGCGGACCTCACGCTTGAGGCGGGTGATCGGAGGGTGGTTTTAAATTTATAATAGTCGGGGGGAGCCAAAACCTTCCGAACTACTTACTATTACTAGGTACGAATACCTGATTTTTGTATGTGGTAAGGATAGTCCAGGGTCGTTCCTCACGACAGTAGAATTGAAACGGAACTCGTTCGGATAACTTAGTACTTAAGCTGAGGTTTTGGATAGTTGGATAGGTATTTGTTTTTGGTATTTTCTAAATTAACTACAGTACAGAAAAGTAAATACTAAACTACGGATAGGGTAAGCAGATAGATAGAGATTGTGATTGCTGAAGTTTCAATATTCAGGGGATGATGTTCATTATAAAAGATGATTTGAGACTTTCCTTTAATAAAATTAACAGAGGTTTGGTGTCAACACTAGTATCCTACGATTTAAGTGGAAAACCTAAGTCGCATGTCACTGAATACTAGGTTATCATGAGTCTGATCAGATCAAGCTGCTCAGTCCCCCAACACTATCCGATGAGGACTAGTGACCCGTCTTGGAGTTAACTCCTGGGTTCATGAATAAGGCAACAGACCGATATTTAATTTCTGACCTTTCTTAACACCTAATTCTAATTGATTTTATCAAGGGTCATACTATTGCTTGCTAATGTATGTTAAACTGTCAGTTATGTTGGATCAAGGGGTTTAAGCATCCTACACTACAGCTGAATGTTTGCTTTCTTTTCAAGATCCCTTAGATTTAATTGAGGAGCACAAATACTTCTGTCAAGGTGTAGACCCTCCTTTGCGATCAAACGTTTATCCCTAGGTTCGTTTCACGGTGTATACTACATTTTTTAGCAGTTCCACAGCTTTTATATATACCTAGACCATGTTCAGGAAGGGTGACTTCCAGGTATCCACGGTGTCATATGCTTACGACCGGTCCGTAGCTTCCACGCATTTGTACTCCACCAGCGGTGTTTCCTGCGTTATACTAAGTACTGGGCCATTTTACAGTATGTCCACAGCTTCAGACAAAAACACAGATAACTATCTACCGATACTAGGGTTAGCTAAGTCCTAATACTAAAGTAATAGCCACATGAAAGCTTGGAAAGGGTAGATTGGGTGGTTTAGATCTACCACTTGAAAAGTTTAACCCGATACATAGCATAACAATTTCTAATCACATATTAAAGATTAATTTAACATCATCCCTACTCCTAAATATCTATATTTCAACAATCACAATATTACACTACTCAATAAACATGGCAATAAGTAAAGCACATACCATAATATTACGCATGGATAAATCAGACATAATAACAATATGAGGGAATAGATATCACCGGATAATAGAGCAGCGTAACAAGAGAATAAAACTTGCAATCCTTGAATAAAAGCTTGAACACCAATACTCCTTGATTACAAAAGCTACTCTCTATTCTAATCTACTAGCTACCCACTAATTACTCTCTAACTTCTCTAGAGAGAGAAGTTAGAGAGAGAAACTAACTAACTAAGAAAGAAAATTACAAGAGTGTGTAAAAGTGAGAGTGAATTGTTTTGTGAGTTGATTGATGGATTGGTTGATGAGAAATGAGGAGGTTTAAGCCTTTATTTATAGGCCTCCAAGATTCGATTTTACACTTAACACCCTCGCTCCATTTTAACACTGAAATACACCGCCTAGCTATAGAATTCGACACCAAAAGGGGCGTATTCGATACCAAATAGGGCGTATTTGGTAGCAAATGGGGCGTATCCGGCAGCGTAGAGGGGGTATATGGCCCCAAAGAGGGGGTATACGGCCTCTATGGGGGCGTATACGGCCCCTAGAGGGTGGTATACGGCCCCTGTGGGGGTGTGTAGCCCGTGGTCGTTGCCTTGTGTGCTGGATCGTAAGTCTCGTGCACTGGTCAAACTTCGTTTGACCATAACTTCTTCATTCTTGATCCGTTTTCAGCGTTCTTTATATCCACGTGATCGTAATTACCTGAAGATCATAATGAACTAATCAAATAATAATTTCAAGGTAATATGCTTAAAAGTGCTCGTAGAACATGACTGTATCGTTTATGCTTTATTTTGTACGTTATTTAGCCATTTTACTTAATTTTTGAAGCAATGCCTTATTTTTAGCCTTAATAATGAATTTTGGTGAAAAAGTATGATATTAAATGATTTCATCCATTTTGGGGCTAAAAAGGTGGGGATTATGTACGCAAAAACGTGACTTTTTACGTCAAATCACTATAGTATACTCTAGAGAACACTCCCCATCTTAATTCACCGGCCATGTTGAAATCATACATGAATTATCATATATTGGTAAACTAGTTTTTGACCCGTGATAACATAACTTTGAAGAAGAATACAAATATCAAGTTAGTTGATATATTAAGAATACAGATAAATTGTATGCATTAGATTTTATATTATAACGTTTTGTACGTTATTTTTATTGATGCATAAAAAGATAAGAAAAATAAAGTTAACAATTTTAAATAATGAACAGGTCTATCATCTACTCATTTTAGTTATATCTACTAAAATAAAAAGTTTAGTTATATATTTACCAAAACAGGTGGAACGGGTCAAATGGGTAAAAGTCATCCAAAGATCATTGCATATAATAGGCTTGGGCATATCCTTTCCAATATCTTGCGGCTTACAGTGACCAATCTAAGAATCAACCAAATAACATAAGTGAGTAAATTGTCAAGATAAACTAAAACCCATAAATTGTCAATCATTTCCCCTGCACCACACTAATATTCAAGTCAGAAACCTTGAGGAACTATTACAATCGTTAACAACTAAAAGTGATTCATAACACACAAACCGTGAAAGTGATCAAACTTTGAAATTATCATATTCTTACTGTATCTTTTCCTTCTATTGCTAAAGCTCACCATATATGAAAGCTAAAAAACACGATATTTAAAGTTGACCAAACATGAGCATTAGATAGAACCTGATCAAAGCTGAACATATCATTAAAATAGTTCTTGTATATATATCTGCAAACTAACCAAACATTATTGCTAAAATGGCTTACAATTTTCAGCAGTAGCATCTTATATACTATTTGGATCCTTCAATAAGTAAAGTATTAGTTAAAGAATTCATTCATTACTTGAGCACTTCATTAAACACCTAGTTTACATATAACAAACCCAAATACACATTTAAAAAATGGAAGCAAGCATCCGTGGTTGAAATTTAAACAAAAAAAAAAAAAATCTTCATTTTTACATTTCATCGAACAGTTGGCACTCAATGAATTTTATATTCAAAAACAACTTATATACATGAATAACTCTTAGTGTGAATATATTTTTTGAATGAGTTAAAGGAATAGAAGATAATTTTTTAACTTTTGCTTACTTCTGGTCGAAAGAAATATGCACATTTTAAAACAATACATGTTTCAAATCACATATAGTGGTATACAACCATCATAGTTGAATTGAAAAGTCCATTTAAACAAAAATCCATCAGGAAAAAAAGGTCTAACGTGCAATTCAGAAGCAATCTATTTATTAAAATATTTATTAAGAGAAAAGCTTTGTAGCCTCAATATAACTTTTGCAAAATCAATCGAAACATCTCCAACACAATCTAATCTAAATGAATCCTATAGAATGTCAAAACCCCACGATATCATTAAACGTAAATAAACATGTTAATTCATCTGAAGTACAAAATATCATATTGGTAAAAGGTGGAAGTAAAAATTTGACATTTACTTGATAACACTCCCCCATCTTTAAATGACAGTCTTCTTTTTTATGGTTTCAGAGTAAGATAGAACATCAAACAATATAAAATGATAATAATACTCTCTCCATTCTGATTTTATTGTCCAGTATTCTTTTTATGGATGTCCCATATTTATTGTCCACTTCCATATATAGTTAAGAATAATGAGATAAAGTTCTTTTATGCCCCTAATTTATATATATATATATATATATATAAGATAAAAATGTAGGTAAAAAGTAAATGGTAAAACTATCTTCTTACCAAAAAGTAAGAGAGATGGTAATGTTTTCTTAAACTGCGTATTTTTTATCCGGGGACAATTAAATTGGGACGGAGGGAGTAGAAAACTTGAGTAGAGTTCAAATGAGTACATCAATTTTGTGTGAAAATAGGGGAATCAATATCAACCACTCATTTTTATCAAATACCCATTTTCCTCATATTTTTTAAACTCAAATATGTCACAAACGGTAAATCAAAAAATCATGAAAATTGCACCATAAAATTCAGCGTTTTCTTCTCTTCAATTTGCCATCCCTCAAGGCATATATTTGACAACCTTTTTTTTCTTCATTTTTTGGTGGGTTTTACAAATTAGTAACACATGCGTTAGTGATTGGTTATACATTTGATTTGTGGTTTGTTGGTGCATCTTGGTGTGTCTGTCAGTTGGTCTAAGTCTGTAATGCGTTTGATATGTAATTATGTTAGTAATAACGTTTGTATTAATTACATTTTGTGTTTTGGCGACACAAGGTCTTTGTGTCGCAATAGTTAACTTGGCGACACATCTTGTGTCGCATGAGTCGGCTTGGCGACACAGCTTGTGTCGCAAAGGTCAGATTAGGTCTAGTATAAATAGACTCATACGGCTCATTAGTTAAGGTTGACGAATTTGTGAGATCGGAGAGTATATTGTAACCGTTCTATTCAATACATTCAATTGATATACTTTGTGTTTGATTCGTTGTTTAGTCGTTTAACGTTTTGTTATCAATCGTGAGATTCCGCACTACGTTTGATTGTTAGGGATTCAGTTAGGTCCGATACAAGGGTCCTACAAGTGGTATCAGAGCCAAAATCTCAGGATTTGGCGTTATTGAATCCATTTTGATACGTTTCTCGGATAAAAACAACTAGTTTGAGTTAAAATCTTCATTGAAAGGTGCTTAGAAATTGGTATTTGGCTTTTCTGGAAGATTTTGGGATTATTATTCATCCTCCATTCGTGAATTTTCGTTAGGTTATCGAGAATTTTCGATTTTAGGGTTCTTTGGTCGCTGCTCAGCCGTTTCTGCGACACTACTCTACGACATATCTCTTGTGTCGCGTCTAGGGTTACTGCGACATACGCCTTTAATTAGGCGACATAAGCTTGCGACTCAAGCTTATCCTGACTTGCGACATACGCCTTTAATTTGGCGACATAAGCTTGCGACTCAAGCTTAATCTGGTTTGCGACATAAGCCTTCATTTAGGCGACACAAGCTTGCAATATAAGACTTGGTTTTCTTCCATCGCTATCTTTTGCGACATAATATTTGTGTCGCAAGACACTTTGGAATTCTATATTTTCTGCGACATAATCTTTGTGTCGCTTGAACTTTCTGCGACACATACTTGTGTCGCATAACAGTTTGTTCTTTGTGTCTTTGATTGTTTTGCAGGTAATTTATAATGACATCATCTTCAGCACATTCTATTCAGTCTGTTGGAGCAATGTTGAAACAAAACAATGAGGTCGGATCCGGAAACAAACCTCCTATGTATATGCCTGGAATGAGTTATTCTGATTGGCGTCAACGCTTTGAGTCTTATGTTGGACTAAATGACCCTGAAATAATGATATATTTAGAGGAAAGATATGAACGTCCTCTAAGAACAGGAGTCTTCAATGGTCCAGTTCCTGAGAAGTCAATTAAATCAATGAATCCTGAGGAACGTAAAGCTTTTGATATGGAAAGAAAAACTCATGGTGCAATCACTATGGCATTGCCTCAACCTATCATGAGACAATTGAGGCAACATAAGATTGCTTATGATCTCTGGAAAGCGTTTGAAAAGAAATGTGGTGGTAGTGATCAATACAAGAAGAAAAAGATTGATCTGATCAAGAAGCAGTATGAGGTTTTTGATATGCTTCAGGATGAGTCATTGGAAGATCTGTGTAGCAGATATTCCCAATTGGTCACTGAGTTAATGAAAGGAGGTGTAGTTCTTGAACGTAATGATGTAAATAAGAAACTTCTTGATTCACTTCCTAAGAAGTGGCATACTCGGGTGCTCTTGATGGAAAGAGATGAGGATATCATGGACATGGAGCTCGAAGATCTTATAGGTCACATTGAGGCAGAGCTTCTTGAGATGCAAAGAAAAGAGACCAAGGCCACTTCACATCTCCAGAATCCAAAATTATATGGAGTAGATGTTCCGGTATCTTCAAGCAAGCCTACAGTTACCGCATTCATCGCTAGAAATGCTAGTGGAAATGCATCTACTAGTACTCCATCAGGTGGTACTTATTTTCAGAGTTCTGGATTCTCTTCTGGTGAAAAAATTCTTTCACGTTTTCAGCATTTTTTGCATACGCTGGTGACTTTTCTGATGAAGATTTTGGTCAAATTGATCAAGAGGAATTGGAGAGGTTAGATTTAAAATGGAACATGGCTATGCTAACAAGAAGGGTAAAAAACTTCTTGCAGAAAACCGGGAGAACCTCTGTGAACAATCCGGGTGAAAAAGGCATTGGTTTCAATAAAGGGAAGGTGAGATGTTATAAGTGTCAGAACTATGGACACTTTGCTCGTGAGTGTGAAAAGAATAAGACACCACCTTCAGGTCTTACCAAGCCTTCTCCAACTAAGGCTGAAGAGAAAGTTATGGTGTCAGCTGCTTTGATGCTGACAGAAACTCCATGGGACAACAGCTGGTCAGATGCAGCTGATGATGAAGAAGAGAACACTGCACTAATGGCTGAGGTTCATGAGGTAGATGATGAACCTTTATCTTGTGTTTCATGCATTAAACTTACTAACCAGTTTAATAGGTGTAGAGAGGATAACGAAGGTCTTAATGCTACTATTTCACAATTAACAGAAAATAATGAAATGTTGAAAGAAAGTTATAAGGCGTCCGAAAAGAAATTAACGGCTATTTTTGAAGAAAAGAAAGAACTTAAAGCCAAAAATTTTGAACAGCAAGATGAAATAGGAAGTTATGTAGATATGTTAACTTTTGTTAAAAAGGAACTTGTTGATTCACAGGCTGAAGTTCTTACTTTAAATCGGAAATTATCAAATTTTTCGACATCCTCTCTCGTTTTTGATGAAATTCTTCAAAAGCAAAGTACAGATACTAAAAGTAAGGCAGGACTTGGTTATCACTATGTCCCACCTCCAAAAGACTATCTGCCTATGCCTCAACAAGAAATCATCAAAGATTTTGTACCTACTGTTCCTCAAGTAGATATAAAACCTGTCAAACCTGTTAAAGTAAGGATAAGTAGGCCTCCAGTTGGGAAGGAGGGACTAGGTTTTCATCAAGTCCCACCACCAACAGAGTATCATCAAGATGATACGGCCGAAAATGTTAAACATGAGTCTAAAAAACCTGTTACTAGTATGCCTGAGCCAGTTAAGGCATCGACTAGTGAGCCTAAAAATTTGAAGGCTCCTAAGGTTGACTCAGTTAAGAAGCTTGATGTCAGGGCTGAGCCATTTAAGCCCATTGAGATACAGGAAACTAAGGCTGAGCCTATTAAGCCTGTTGTAGTTTCCAAATCTGTTAAATCAGTTACTAAGTTGATTCCTCCAGTAAGTTTGAAGGAGGAAATTGAGATTGAGGATATAACCGATGAAGAATACGGTTATTTGAAAAAGAAGAATGTAACCAACGACCATCATATCTTCACTAGTGAAGGTTATGATGAGATTTATAAAATGAAAGGTAAAGCTAAGGCTGAACCTACAAAGGAGACTTCTCAACCAGAAAATTTCAAATCTAATAAAAAATCTTCTAAAAATAAATCTCAAGGTTCAACTTCTGCTTGTACACATCAGTGTACTTGTTCAGCACATCCATTTTTTGGCCGAGCTCAAAGGTTTATACCTCAATCTTCTGATAGTGTTGAGCAACGATCTTGTTTCTATTGCAAGAAACAAGGTCATTTGATTAGTATGTGCCCATTGCTTGATAAGAAGTATGGTCGAAGAGGAGATACACGAACCTCTAACTCTCAATTTTTTTAAAAAAAATCTATGAGAGGTTCTGCAGTTCCACCAACTACTTCTGAGAATAATAATATTGAGCCAAACAAAGTTAAAAATGATAAGCTCAATAATGTTAACAAGCAACCATCCAAACCTCAAAAGGTTTGGAAGATCAAGGAGTCATGTTCTGACTCTTCATCTGACAATGATTCATCAGGCAATGATTTCGATTTGCTAAAAAATAAAATTTTGACTGATGTAATCATTGTGGATGATGCTACTGGGTTACCCAAGTCTGTTAAGGCTTGGGTCTCCCTTACTCATTGATCTCTTTATTTGTGATGTCGCAGCAATCGAGCAGTTCAAAATAGTAGATGGTATATCGACAGTGGTTGCTCGCGACATATGACAGGCGACTTATCTCTGCTATCCGAAGTCAAAGATTATAATGGGGGATATGTTGCTTTTTCCGGTGATAAAGGAGGAGTCATTACCGAACAGGGTACACTCACTAATGGGCAAGTGAGTTTTGAAAAGGTAAATTTTGTGGAGCAGCTTACTCACAACCTGCTCAGCGTATCACAAGTGTGCGACAAAGAGTACACTACAGCATTTACCAAAACTGAATGCTGTATTTTGAAACCAGGATTTGTAATTCCTGAGGAATGGGTGCTACTGAGGGCACCTAGGCAAAAAGACACGTATATTCTAGATATGAAGACTGTTGAAACAACCCAACATACGTGTCTACTTTCAAGAGCTCCTGAAAAAGAA
This sequence comes from Pseudognaphalium luteoalbum, assembly GCA_963422505.1. Classification (NCBI taxonomy): domain Eukaryota; kingdom Viridiplantae; phylum Streptophyta; class Magnoliopsida; order Asterales; family Asteraceae; genus Pseudognaphalium; species Pseudognaphalium luteoalbum. Next base: position 50,996,837 of record OY730195.1, on the reverse strand, counting down.
TCACTTTTATGGCACAGACGTATGGGTCATCTGCACTTCAGAAAGATGAATTATTTGGTGAAGCACGATCTTGTGCATGGAGTTCCAAAGCAATCCTTTAGAATCAATGATCTTTGTGTTTCCTGTCAAAAAGGGAAACAACACAAGAAGTCCCATAAGTCAAAAGTGGTGAATCTGTTTCAAGTCCTTTGGAGCTACTGCATATGGATCTTTTTGGACCTGTAAGTAAGAAAAGTATGGGAGGCTCTAAATACTGCTTGGTAGTAACTGATGATTACTCTCGCTTTTCGTGGGTGTATTTCTTAACTACTAAGGATGAAGTTCCTGAAATTCTCACTTATTTGTTTGATAAGCTCGAGAACCTATGCAATTTGTCAATTAAGAAACTGCGATCGGATAATGGTACTGAGTTTAAGAATTCAACAATTGAGTTGTACTATCTAAGAAAAGGCATTGATCATCAATTCAGCGCCGCACGAACTCCTCAACAGAATGGAGTTGCTGAACGCAAAAACAGGACACTCATTGAAGCCGCACGAACAATGTTGGCAGATTCTAAGCTGCCTATCTCTTTCTAGGCTGAAGCAGTGAATACTGCTTGTTATATTCTTAATCGGGTTTTCGTGGTTAAAAAGCACAATAAAACGTCTTATGAACTGCTTAATAATAGAAAACCGTCGTTACAGTTTCTCGAACCATTTGGCTGTCCCTGCACCATTATGTACACAAAAGAGAGAGTTGCTAAATTTAGAGCAAAGTCTAGTGAAGGTTTATATTTGGGCTTTTCAAATAACTCTCCAAACAAACGTGTGTACAACTTAGCAACTAAGCGTATGGAAGAACACTTTGAAGTCACGTGCTTTCGTTACTCTGACAATCCGGAAGGAAAGGGACCAGCACATTTGTTTAATTTTGAGGCAATCTTTGATTCATTTAATCTGCCTAAGGAAGATGATGAAGTTGATCAGGTGGTCACATTACTTCATGGCCTTGATTTATCTTCAAATACTTCACAGCCATTAAAATCAAAGACTCCGACTGTCTCTGCTACTCCACCTCCATCTCAACCAAATGTTGATGTTCCTGAATCATCCACAAGAAATCAAGAAACATATACTGATCTTCCTGAGTTGTCTGATGATGAAGATGAACCGTTTGAGAATACGAGGGAGTTTGATTCGGCACAGGAAGCCGATTTCACAAACTTGGACTCTGTCATTTTGCCTGACGAGATTCCTAGTTCTCGCATTAATAAGGACCATCCAGTAGAGAATATTATAGGTCCTTTGGATAAGGGGATTCAGACAAGAAGTCAAGTTATTGTTGATACACATCCTACATCCCCTTCTGACTCTTCTGAGTCTGCTTCTCTTGCATGTCTTTCTGCTGAGGTTAAATCATGTTTTTTATCTCAAGTGGAGCCTAAACGTACAGAAGATGCTTTAAAAGATCCACACTAGGTTGAAGCAATGCAGGAGGAGTTGCAGCAATTCCAAAAGCTGCACGTTTGGGAATTAGTATCGTTACCTAAGGGTGCACATCTAACCGGCACTCGATGGGTTTATCAAATCAAGAAAGATGATCGAGGGGTAGTCATTAGAAACAAAGCAAGGCTAGTAGTTCAAGGTTTTCATCAAGTAGAGGGTTTGGACTATGATGAGGTTTTCGCTCCTATTGCAAAACTGGAGTTGATTCGTATCTTCTTGGCCTTCGCGTCCTTCAAAGAGTTCATTGTTTATCAGCTTGATGTAAAGAACACTTTTCTGTATGGACAGGTTGATACCGACATTTATGTGAAGCAGCCTCCCGGTTTTGAAGATCCGTTGCATCCAGAATATGTCTGTAAACTTAATAAGGCATTATATGGTTTGCATCAGGCACCACGACTGTGGTATGAGAGGCTTGCAACTCATCTTGTTAAGAATGGATTCGAAAGAGGTAGCATTGACAGTATGTTATTTACAAAAAGAGATGGAGAATACTTATTGCTGGTACAAGTATATGTCGACGACATCATTTTTGGATCTACCAAAGACTCCATGTGTAAAGACTTCGAACATCTCATGAAGTCTGAATTTGAGATGAGTGCAATGGGGGAACTCACGTTCTTTTTGGGTGTTCAAGTTGAGCAGTCTGCCAAAGGAATTTACATTCATCAGTCCAAATATGTCACTGATATGTTAACCAGGTATGACTTGCTTAATTGTAGGACCTATGGAACCCCCATTGAAATTAATCATAATCTCGGACCGGCCATTGATGACGAGGATTGTAAAGAAAAGGACTATCGCTCAATGATTGGTTCTCTCATGTATATGACCGCATCCAGGCCGAACATCGTATTTGCTGTGTCCATTTGCTCAAGATATCAGGCTAGGCCAAAGGTTTCTCATATGAAAGCAGTAAAGCGAATTTTCGGGTACCTCAAACATAGGCCAACTCTTGGTCTATGGTACTCCAATGAAAAATCATTTGAACTGACTGCTTATTCGGATTCTGATCATGGCGGCTGTAGCATAGATAAGAAGTCAGCAACTGGTGGATGCCAGTTTCTTGGATCACGTTTGGTATCGTGGCAATGCAAGAAGCAGACAACGGTGGCTACTTCCACTTCAGAGGCTGAGGATGTTTTTGCGGCTAGTTGTTGTTCCCAGGTTCTGTGGATTCAGCATCAATTGCGCGATTACGGGTTACTTCTTACTATGACTAAACATATAGAACTCTAGAACTAAACATATAGAACTTAGGTTTCACTTTATACGGGATTGATATGAGAAACACTTAATAGACCTTGTCCATATAGATACCCTTAAACAGAATGCTGACCTATTCACTAAGGCTTTTTCTCATGCCCGATTTGATGAACTGGTCAACATGATTGGTTGGCGCTTCTTTCAGCTTAAGAAGTAATTGTTTGGACTTAGACTATTTTTTTAAAAAAAAAAAAAAAAAAAACGCAACAGCCACTCTTTATACTCTTTAGTATTAAAGAAATACAACGTTGCAACATTTGTAAAAAGACATTTAGTTGTGTCTGTAAACAACTAGGGAAATGATAGTACATTAGGGTGCATGCACAAAAAATGAAAATTTTAAGGTTTATCCTTGATGTATCAGTAGGTATATCTAGCATACTTACCACAGCTTCTATAAACATTAGATTCATCATATGATGTACTGGTAGGCCTGTTACACCGGTCTTTGAGCACTTAAAAAGTAATGCTAATACATGTCTATTATCATGTGGTCAACATTCTGTGATGTATGACTAAGTGTCTTAATTCCTTAATACAGCTTGGCATATTTCCATTTTAGTTAATAATATGAAATACTTTGGGGGTATATACTTCTTGTTTCCTCTGTTGTACGTAAGTACAGACCTGGTCTCAAGTTGTATATACTTAAAAGTTAAGCAAACGCAAGTCAAAAGAACTTGAAAAAGTCTAAATTATAAGATACCTAACAAGGTTGCCAAAATGGTTTGACCAAGTCTGGTTTTGCTTACACCTAAATCAAGTTATGTCGCTTTGTTGTACGTCTGTACAGACCTGTCACCGCTGACTTGATTCTTAAAAATAACTTTCCTCTATTTTTATCTATCTTGGAAGATATGTTCTTGTCTAAATTAATGGGATATGTCTATGGTGGGGACCACAGATAATTATTCATACTAACAATAAAAGTTTTGCTCATAGCCGTAGATGTAACATGTTTAGGTGGTCAAACAATACCAGTAATCATCTTGAAATAATATTTATCAAAGGTGTTCTAAATATGCTAAGTAAATTTCAAGAGGTCACATATACTGATAATCGAGATAACACTTACCATTTTCTAATAATTGCACGTTTTTCTAATATGATCCCTTAGCAGACAAATAACTACGTCACCAAAAAGAAAATTAATCTAAGTTTTATTTTAGGTTTCGTAATTCAGTTATTTCTATCTTTAATTTGTATATTTAATTTTAGCAAGTCCATTAGTTACTCTTCCATCGGGTTACAAAACTTGAAATTAAAATTCAAGTTTTCTAGGCACTGCGACAAAAGTATTGTTCTGCGACATAACTTATGTCGCCTTCTATGTCGCTAAATTATGTCGCTAGGTGGGGCAGAGGTATAAATACCTCACTCCAGTCGCTTTCTCCGTTCACACTTTTAGCGACACAAAATCAAAACCTGCGACATAAAAAAATACTCCTGCGACACAAAGGCTGTGTGCGAATTCATCTTTTGATTTCGATCATCTGGACTTTTTCTTGGCAATCGATCACTAGTTTCTTGTTCACCTACATCTACTCGATCGATCGGTACTTGTTTTACCCTATTTTACCGTTTATTGATGCTTTAATTGTTGATTTTAGTTACAGGTTTTTAGGGGTTTTGGGTTTGGGTTAATTAGACATGAAAATCTCAATCTTATTTATTAATATGAATGTTTTCGTGCTTCTGGTGTGTTGGCGTACCCTAGGGTATGTCTCGTTTTCAAAAACCCCAAATTAGAGGTTAGGGTTTTCTGGCTTGGGACTTGCTGTTCGTCATTGCGACATAACCTGCGACATAAAAACTTATGTCGCAGAGTTTCTGAATTTCAATTTATGTCGCTGCACATTTGCGACACAAAATTTATGTCGGTTGCATTTGTGACATAACTTTTATGTCGCTAAGTAACAATGCGACATATCTTATGTCGCTTAAATCAGTTTAGCCTATTCCTCACTTTTGTCCAATTATGGTATAGCCATGGCAGGTGATTTCGTTCAGGACAATGGTGTTTTACACTAATGTGTTCATTGCTTCTGCCCAAAGACTATCATGTCTTGCACTTCCGTGACTTCGAGGAACACCTTCCGGTCGTGGAAGCTTACGTGCACTCAGGTGTCGTGATAGCATTCTTACTTGATCGATTACCTTTTGTTTTTGGTGGTCTGGTGGGATCCCCTTATCGTCCTGGATCTTAGCCTGGCCTTGTCTTGAATCTTGGCCTTTTGTATATTAATAGTATCCGAGGATACTATCTAGGTTTAGGGTTTAGAAATGTGATAATTTGTAATCATAACTATGTATTAATCTCAATTATCAATTAAACCCTTATTTTGTGCTAATTTGATCTCCTTACTTGTTATATATGTGTGATTTTGCACTCTGTTATGCGACACAACTTTTTATGTCGCTTCATCTTTGCGACACAAATGTTTTATGTCGCTTATACTTTGCGACACAATTGTTTATGTCGCATAAAATCGATTAAAATCGAATTAATTGCAAAATGCGACACAACTCTGTCCGTCGCATTACTCTTTAGCGACACAATTCCTTATGTCGCTTACTTTGTCAACAATCAATTTCGTTCTGTTAGCGACTCATTCTAGTTATGTCGCATATTGTCTGCAACACAATTCTCTATGTCGCATGCAATAACAAATTGATTTGTGTGTTTCGATTAAATCTGCTAATGCTAACCGTTTGCGAGTTTCATTTCTATACTTTGCACAGCAATGGCAGATGGTGATATTCTATGGGAGCCACGTCACAACATTGTGGCATTTTTGGATGATTCGAAGGATACGGCTGCGCCATACAGGCCAATGGTGGCATTTTTACGCAGGTCCGTATTGATACTGCTATCACCGTAACAACCACTATTTACAAGGACCAGGTGGCTCAATTTTGGGAAAATGCGGTGATCAACTCCGAGCTGCCATTTACCAGGATTATCTACACTGTGGGTGATCGTCAACTAATTATCTCCGAACAGGTTATTCGGGAATTCTTCCACTTTGGAGATGCTACGGAAATGCCTACTCTTTTTGGCAATGAGTTTATTGTTGGGGCTATGACACATCTCGGTTATCTAGGTGTGCCCAACGACCAATATCGCAAGGCGAATCTGCCTAAGGTCTGGAGATATTTGATGCATGTGCTTATTGTTTGCCTTTCTCCTCGTAAGGCGGGTTTTGACGGCATTAGTCATTCTACGGCTTCCGCCATGTTGGCATTGATCTACAATAAGCCCTTCAATTTTTCTGGGTATATCTTTAGGGCAATGGTGGATAATCTTAACGCCGGGGACAAGCGTCGGAATTTATATCCACGTTTTATTCAGCTTTTTCTTGACAATCAGCTTCCCGGTCTTCCTCAAAATGCTCACGAACGCTTGCGTCCAACTCCCATGAACGTCCGAATTTGGACGGTTTGTGCGGCTGGTGCGAACGCGAACAATAATTTTCAGTTGTTTGGGCACATAATCGATGAGGCTTATGTTGCACCGCCCAATGACGGTTTTATGGACGTTTTGCCTGCACCTGGGCAGCAAATTCAGGAGGAGGAATTACACCTCCATGATGCTCAAATACAGGTCGATGATCTGTTACAGGAAATTGAAAATTTCCAAGCTGGAGAACAGGCTGATCAGCCTAATCTTAAAGATCCAGTTGTTGAAGATTCAGATGGAGGCTCTACTCCTGAGACTTCTCCAAGGGATATCCCCTCCGGAGATGCGTTGAGGAATATTCAACGCTTTGATCCTCGTCGGTTTAAACGAATACAGCGACGTATTCGTGCAGGTACGAGTTATGTGCACCCTGATCAGGGCAAACGACCAAGAAGTGCTGATCTTGATGATGAAGATTGGGTTCCACCTCAGTCTATTCGTCGTACTTCTACGTCATCTTCGAGGCCACGGGTTGACATTCCCCATGTTGAGGTTCCCATTCAACCTTTGCCTTCGGTTATCGAGAAATTGTTGAAAAGAATGGATCAAATGCAGCAGACCATGGACAATCAAGATAAAATGATTCAGTCTCAGGCATCGGTGTTGGAGGTTCAAGCTGCTCAGATTAAAGTGTTAGAAGAACAAGCAGCTTTACTTCCTACTTTGAACACTAGGGTTTTAGAACTAGAATCCCTAGCTGTCGTTCCGGGGGAGTCAGGCCTGCGTGCCATAGAAACAACATCTAGGGCTTCAGCCGGAACACAGACTGACAATGTAGATGATAATGTAAATATTTCTGATGATAATGAATCTCTTCGTTTAGATTATTTCTCTGTCGATGACATTCCAGGTCAACCAAGACCGTTAGCTGTAGATTTTTCAAATGCTAATCTATCTTTTATTCAGCAAATGGTTAATGAGGTAAGTCAGGCTTCTGAACCTGAATTTGAAATAAATGATGATGTCGAGATTGAAGCAGAGAAGATGCGTCCTGATGAATTCTATGATGATGCTCCGACAATCGAGACTGATTCTTCGGAAGACGAAGCAGAGCCAGCTGGAACTTCGCAAACTGTTCCAGAAACTACACCGGCTTCTGATACTGCTTCTACTTCAATTTCTGAGCGGCCTGTGATAAATTTTATTCCTGATGAATCTATTCATGTTACTTGCAAGACATATAAGGTTAGTGGGAATTATACAGGAATTATTAAAAGCTGGAAAACCTACAGAGGTATTTTCATGATTAAAAGAAGCGATGGCATTCAGTATTTCAAAAGATCATTCAAGAAGCTGAGTACATTGCCAAAGGGAGATATAAATCATCTAGCTCAACTGGAACTGATAAATCCAACTAGGGATTCAAGAGCTGATTTTGTACAGACGGTTTTGCGTCGTGAAGTGAAGAGCAAAAGATATAATTTTATCAAACCAACGCTTGGTACGAGATTCATATTCAAGAAGAAACTTGATCCAGTTACAAGGCAGCCGATTTGCAAAGTGCATTATCCACCAGCTGATTGTTTAACTGAGATTCCATTGGAGACAATTCCCTTTAACTTTCTAAGAAGATTTCATCATTGGGAACTCGATCCTCATACAGGCGAAGCTGTGTTCATTTTTGTTCCAGAATCTGAGCATCCAGAGAGAACTTCGCTCTATGGTTTGAAGAAAGCTCAATTTAAAGTTTTTGATCCTATGAGCTTGATTAATTTGTCACAGAAAGACTTGAGGAAGTTGTTTGATAATCCAATTCGCTTCAACGTAAGAAATGTTGTGAATTCGATTCTTGCTAGACAATTCCAGAGAGTTGTGACTGTGTGTGTTACGCATGGGATTCATGCTGGAGGCAGGTTTCCTGCAGGCTGGGCTTAATTGAAGAAAATTTGAAGACCAAGCTGAAGACACGGGGGAGTTTGTTGGTGCATCTTGGTGTGTCTGTCAGTTGGTCTAAGTCTGTAATGCGTTTGATATGTAATTATGTTAGTAATAACGTTTGTATTAATTACATTTTGTGTTTTGGCGACACAAGGTCTTTGTGTCGCAATAGTTAACTTGGCGACACATCTTGTGTCGCATGAGTCGGCTTGGCGACACAGCTTGTGTCGCAAAGGTCAGATTAGGTCTAGTATAAATAGACTCATACGGCTCATTAGTTAAGGTTGACGAATTTGTGAGATCAGAGAGTATATTGTAACCGTTCTATTCAATACAAGCTGATCGACCTTTGGTATTCAATTGATATACTTTGTGTTTGATTCGTTGTTTAGCCGTTTAACGTTTTGTTATCAATCGTGGGATTCCGCACTACGTTTGATTGTTAGGGATTCAGTTAGGTCCGGTACAAGGGTCCTACATGGTTAGAGTTAGGATTTAGGGCTAGGGTTTAGGGTTTAAGATTTAAAGTTTAGGGTTAGTTTTTGTAGGGTTTAGGATCTAGGGTTAGGGTTTAGCAAGGTTTAGGGTTTTGTATAATTTAGGGTTTAGAGTTTTGTAAAGCTAAACCTAAACCCCGACCCTAAACCCCAAACCCTAAACCTAAACGCAACACTTTAGCACATGTGTTAGTAAATGTGAAACCCTACAAAAAATTGAAAAAAACCTCATCGAAAGTATGCCTTGAGGGACGAAAAATTGAAGAGGAGAAAACGCTAAATTTAATGGTGCATTTTTCATAATTTTTCAGTTTTTCTTTTGTGAGATAATTGATGTTGGGGTAAATGGGTTTTATACATGTGGAGTATTCTCTTTGTACACTAGGCATAATATCATTAGTTCCCTCATTCTCACGCAAATTCCTATTCTCATTTGAACCCACCCTAGAAAACTTATACAAACATAAGCAATTATACATTATACAAACATAGATAAGAGATTTATACAAGAAAAAAGAAATACTGATCTAGCTAGTTTGTAACAGTCAGCGATTTTAATAATAGAAAACTTAATATGTAACTCTATATAAATTAAACCCTAATTAACACTTACCCCATATTTGTATGCTAAGGCTTCTGGTCATCTTCTTCTATGGCTTCTTCATCGTCCTTCATTCACTTAGGTAACCCATCACTGAATTTAGATTTTCTGATCGTCCTTCTTTTACTTAGTCTGAAGAAATTGAAAGAAATAATAAATTTTCAATATGAAAGGAAAATCCAACATACCGAAATGGGAAATCTGAAAATAACAGTAGTTTAGATGATGATGATGATGATGATGATGATGATGATGATGATGATAGAGATAGAAGATGGATTTAAATTAAATCAATTGCTGATTTATTTTAGGGTTTAGTACTCAAAAATACAACTAACTTGTACTCGAAATCTATTGTGTGTACCCGACTTACGTATGCTATTTTTAATGCATCAAACTTTCAAAAAAGGTGTTTTAATGTAATTTGGTAAAGTGTTGATGTTTTGTCAAACTCTCCGGATGCCACGTGGCACCTTCAACGAGTAACACGTCACCAAATTACATTAAAACACCATTTTTGAAAGTTTGATACATTAAAAATAGCATGTGTAAGTTGGTTACACACAATAGATATCGGGTACAAGTTAGTTGCATTTCCAGGTACTAACCCATTTATTTTAAGGTGGAGGCAACCAAGGCGGTCGTGAATTGAAGGACCAATAATAATTAAGGCGTGCAAGTAAGTTTGATATTTCAAGAAAATGGGCAGCCCAAGCTGCAAGTCTTAAAAAGTCATAAAAGTTTAAATTTAAACTCGTGAGTTTTTACCTAATCTCATGTGTTTTAAAAACTTAATTCCGATAAACTTGTATACTAAAAATAATTACTAATTACAAATTTATATTATATACATATAAAACATAAAAATTGAATAAAATTAGTGAATGCAAAATAGGGAAGAAAAGGTTTCGTGAAGACGTGGAGCTACGTAGCGAAACTCAAAATAGGGATGATAGTGGGGTTTGTTTGAAAGATAAAATAAAAAGAAGAATAAGTATGTTAATGGTAATTAAATTTGAGAATGCAACTATTTGGTAAATAAGTTGTCACGCTACTTGTGTTTGGTTAAAAACTCAAACTTAAATCAAACTAATTTTCATATTTACTAAGAGAATTCAAAATGAACAGATAATTTCTTGCACTAAATTGATCCACATCATCAAAATAACAGCTTTAGATTTGGTCAAATCAGCTTCATAACATCAGCGTTAACCGTCCTATATTACATAGTAAGATTACTCATCAAATATGAATTTTTTAAATGAAAATTATATGTGATTATATACAAAAGCATATGTGATTATATACTAAATCATATATGATTATATAACAAAACACATGTGATTAAATGTACAACTAGCAATCACGTGCAATTTTTAAAATTCTATTTATAATTATTAATGTATATATCAATATTAAGTTGTAATAACGTGTTACTTAACATATACCATGAATAAATAATCGTGAGTAAATATTAACTTTTTATCATAAATCACATATGATTATATTGTAAAACCCGGTAAAAAAATATAAAAAAATGTCGAAAGTATAGCTTGTGAGATTTCTAATCAAAGAGAAAAGACGATGATTCAGAATATGTAATTTTTATAATTTATGAACATACGGTTTATTAGATATTTAATTTTAGGGGAAAAAATGAAAGTGAGCTTTATAAAAAAATGAAGCAATCATATTCATTTTCCCATTCACTATTCTTGTTTAAACTCACCCTCTTAGGATAACAACTATATTCATCAACTTTCTAGCTTGAGAAGCACCTAAGTTCCATGCTTCAAGCATCGCAAGTGAATATCCCTTGAAAAAAATAGTCACATTTTGTACCCACCAATTTCGATCATGTAGTTGGTAGCAAACTCAATTTCCATTAGAGCATCTCCAATATTAGTATAAAATCTACCTTTCACACTAAAATAGTGTAAAAACTGCTTAAAAGACTCTATAATTCTAAATCTTAGCACTCTTAAATTGCAACATTAAATTTGGATCAAATTGCAATAATTGAAAACTAATTTATATAAAATAGAAAAATGCATATTCTTTTTCAATACAATTAAAACTAGCTCAAGATTGTTATTATTATATTACTTACTTTCTATGTATATTGCATTATTATACCTTTAAATTATTAAAAATTACATTTTGTGTAAAAATATATGGCATACATTGGAGTGAGATTTATTTAGTGCAAATATATTCTAATAAGATTCTATTTTTGCACTAAAATATTGCATACATTGGAGTGATATTTATTCAAGCATTAACCAATTGGGATTAGTGTCTGGAAATACATCTAACTTGTGTCAGATGTCTATTGTGTGTACTCAACTTACATTTGCTATTTTTAATGCATACAACTTTTAAAAAGGGTATTCTGATGTATTTTGCTGATGTGTCACTCGATTGAGGTGTCATGTGGCTTCTAGAGAATTTAACACATCATTTAAACATTATCAAAATAACAAAAACACACTTTTTAAAAGTTTGTTACATTAAGAATAGCAAACGTAAGTTGAGTACACACAATAGACATCAGATACAAGTTATATGCATTCATAGACACTAAGCACTAACTAATTAAGCTCTAACAAAATTGTGTTGTACATTCATTCTATTATATGAATTGTGGTATATATGAACAAGGCTAGAGTTCATGAAAGGGTATATTAATTGTTGGTTATGCGTTAAACTTTGAACTTACTACTGTAATATGCACCAACTTTTAAACGATTTAGAATATGATGTAAACATTCTAAAACCTCTTTTTGTATACAATTAACTTCTATTGTATGTATACAACTTACAAAAGTTGAGTATTTTTATGTAGAAAAAAACAAGCGAACAATATACAATAGAGGTTTTATAATGTTTACCTTATACAATAGATGGTTCAAAAGTTGAGAGCATACAATAACAGCAAGACCAAAGTAGAGCGTATAATGAAACAATAAATCATCATAGAATGCATTATTCTAATGTCTAAAACAAAATAAACGTGGGCAATTTGGTGTAGCAGAGTGTTACAATTTGCATGGTTCACGTCGACTGATGAAATATGGTTGTTATCTAGCCGATTCTAGCTTCTGGTCGACCTGCAACATAGAAGAAAACACTTAATTAAGTGGAGCACGGAGTTGATCTCCATGAACCACCTCCGGCATGAGAATTAGTAGCGGAAGTACGGTGGTTTATGATGGTACTTGGAAATATTTGAGAGTAAGTAAAAACAGAGTAAATAGTACATACATTTGAAAGAAGATGAAGCTACCTATTTATAGTTATAAGAAACCTTCTAGAAATAGCCTTTTAGTCAATCACATTTCACCACTAAGAAATTATTCTCTCTTAACCAATAACCATTTAGCATTATATTTCTTTGGGAAAAAGGTCACATGGTCCCCAACTTGGCCCCCATTTATAAAGATTTTACCATAGAGGCGTACCGACCTTCTACCCACAAAAGAGTGGAAGGAATATTCCTTTCGGGTTTCTGAAAATGTTATCCCCACTAGTTTTAAACAAGTGTTATTTGGAAATCAGATAATGATAAATCCCTTCATTTCGCAAATGCCATCTCTGAGTATTCTGTTGATGATTACTAATATTTGAGAAACTATTGTTGTGTATTTGTCGAGTCTCTTGACGAGGAGTTGTTTGTCATGCTTGGTATGAGTAGGAATTGGGCTCATAGTGGGTGAGTTAACTAGAATTAGTTTATTAATGTTCTGACCTTTTATTTTGCATTTTTCTGACCTATTTCTTCTTTTTTTTTCTACATAGATGAGGATTTCTGAGTTGCTTAGTTTCGGTGATAGGAGCTGGGTGACCTATGCTACCAAGTCATTGACTCCATCTACGGGTGAAAACACTCCTGAGTTGAATATCCTACGTCCAGCGACTAGTGTTGGAACCTCTTCGAAGGCTCCATCAATAAGACTGAAGCGTAGTGGTGCTATGAAGGGTATTACCATTGAAGAGCCCTAGTATGACAAAAGTCTCCCTATGCCATCAATCTGTATGAAGAGGAACAATCATTTCCCCGAAAGAAGTTGAAAATGCCTGTGGGTGGAAGGCTATCTAAGAGGTTACCATGGGCTCTAGACAAGGATGTAACTACATTTAGCCACACTTCCGACCCAATTTCTGATATTTCTGCAAGTTCAAAAGCCGATAACTCTTTGGATGATGATTTCCTTATGGTTACTGAGCATTCTTCTCCTAATCCTTCAGAGAAGTTAGGTGTTTATGGTTCAAGCTTGGATAAAGGTAATTTCAATATTTCTATTTTTTGGCATTCCTGCTTTAGGGTTTGATAACTTTGTTCTGTCTAGAGAGGGTATAGGCGTATAGCTAATTCGTATGGTAATTTTTTTTCTGATGTTGATATTTTACTTGCTTTAGTTGTTGGGAATTGTGTAGGAGCTAGTAGTGTTGGTTTGAAGGATGTTTTTGTAACCCTGTGGAAAATGGTGGATGTTGATGATCTGACTACCGTGAAATCTAGGCGTGAGTTTGTGTCACATGCCTCTCCTTCTGGTCATGCTGCTTTATCTGATAGACTAAGCATTTTTGAAGTTTGTGAGATGGCAGACAAGGTAGTCGTGAATGCTATTTATGTATCTAACACTTGGATCAGTTAGAGGTGTTTTCTTGCCCTACCATTGACTAGTTGACCAGAGACTTGGAAGCTGCCAATAAATCTCTTGAAGAACAGAAGGTTATTAACTTGACTACTGATGATGCTATTGTTGAGAAGAACGAGATGATTGATGAAAAGGTTAGAATGCTAGTTAAGCGTGAGATGAAGGTAGTTGCGTATGGGCAGAGGATTCAGCAGCTTGAGGGGATGGTAATAGCTTTAGGTGTAGGTTTGGCCGGAGCTTTCAAGAAGAGGGATGAGTCACTTAGGAAAATCATTGCTCATTATTCTCATCATTTGTTGGATAGCCGGGAGGTTTCTCTTCCCTTTGCTAGAGATTTGGAATGTATAAAGGCTGTTGGTGGACAGGAGATGCTGGAGGTGATTTGTACCAAGTATATGAATGAATTCCAGTTGGAGGGGTGTGCACAGTATGACCCAGAGGCCAAGGATAGTTATGCAGCTGCAATGGAGGAGTTGGAGGGAAACACTGATTTCCCTTATACCCAGAAGATCCTTGTTGCTGCTCATTTGTCTGATGAAGAAATTTTGAAGATCGTGCTTGACCACCATTCCTCTACCTCTGCTGTTGCTCCTCCTGAATGATTATGTCTTCTTGTGTAACTATTACTTTAGACTATCTATTTATTGGCTTACTTAGAAAACTTATGTTTTTTTGGCCGTTGTGCCTTTGGGATATTTGTTTGTATTGCCCTGTGTTTGGCATGACTTTGGTTTTTCATGGCATTAGCACTTGATCTTTGATGCACACTTTTATTATGTAGCTATTTTACCTTGTCACAGGTTCTAGCCATTGCTTCTTGTTTATATTTATTGCTAACCCTATTTCCCGTTTAAAGAGTTTGTGTATATATTTTGAAGAATCAACATTTTTTCATAGCAAAAACTATATTTTTGAGAAAAGTTAATGTCTTTTCCCAAGGGTTCCCTTTTTCCATAAGTCTGGATGGTCCACCTTTATCTGAATAGATACATCACAAGTTTGATGTATCTTGGGTTACATGATGATGTGAGACCCTCTACTATTGGTTACTATCCCACTTGCGATTAGGGTTTAGATTTTTATTTTGTATTCTTTTAATCGGTTATAATGTTTAAATGATTTTGAAATTCAATATTCATGATATGTTTTATGTGATTTTTGGATATATATAAATCTTTGATACGTTTTGGAATGATTCATGGTGGCGATGCCTATAAAGGATTTGAAATATGAATATATTTATTTATTGGTAATATCTATTAATATGTAGTTTAATAATAATTTGTATTTAGTTCAATTTATAGTATTTAAAATGAATAAAATAATAAGGATAAGGGTATTATAGTCCTTTAAGTTAAAGAGGGATCATTTATTGGATCGAAAATCTGAAAAAAGTACATGGACGAGTTTCATAAATCGATGTAAACCACATGGACCATCTATGAAATTTACTAATATTAAAATGTCATTAACATACTTTAAAAAAAAATTGTTTTTACATAATTTGAAATTCCTTACCTGCTCTCTCTTTGTAAATCCGCATCCACATTTGTATTCATGAATCATTTTCATAGGTTTCTATTAAAATTTACATTTGCATTTATAGTGTTTTCTTATCTAAACTGGGTATATATGGAATATTAGAGATTTAATTCTACACATCCACCTTTTATACGAGTCGAGCTGTAAACTTCTTATGAAAATTTATATTTCTTTGTTTGTGCTACGAATTCACAAAACTTAAATGCTATGGTTCATTCCAAACCTAGATTTCGATACTTGATGTAAGCCTGTAAGACCATTCGTATTGTGACCGATTTGGGCCGTGTTTAGGGTTCACAACGCCTTAACGCCCGCAATGGGTCGCGTCATTACGGGGCATTCGTGGTGGGAGCATGAGTAGTAAAATGCCATTTCATATGTTGTACGGTAATATTAATTTGTTTTTCATTTTCTTTTTCATTTTTTTATTGTTTTTTTATTGTTTTTTTTTTTTTTAGTTTTTTCAAGCTAAAGACATAAAAGAAAAATGAAGAAGGAGGAAGTTGCAGGTTGGTGGTAGTTGGTAGCTGGAGAAAGAAGAGAACGACCGGTGGAAGTAACCACATAGGGTTTGAATATGTTTTTTTTCCTATTTACTTAATGGGTTTTAAATCAATAGTCATTGGGCTTTTGGGCTTTTATGTTGTAAACGTTTTAAACTTTTAAATAAGCTCAACAAATTAAATTTTATGATGTTTTCATTTTAATGCATTGTATTTTTTTTATTTAGTTAGGTTATTTTAGTTAGGTGTAGGAATAATTATTTAAATGTATTGGTTTTTTGTTAAATTAATAAAAATTAAATTAAACTGGTGGTTCCTAAAGGCAAAACTGTGCGTTTTGGGTTCACCACTACAAGCGCTAACATGGTGTTGATGTTGACATGACGCCGAGAATGCCCCATAATGCCGTGCTGTAGTGTGTCTAATCATATACAAACGAATATGCTCGTGCATATCCTGATCGAACGTACGTTTTTCATTTTTTTGTTCTTTTGCGTAGTTTTAAATTTGTTGTACAATTATTTTATTATTCGTATGCATCATATGAGTTCTATAGTGTTTCCTACATTACGGATCCTTCAATGTCGACACAAGCATTTTAAACATTAAAAAAGAACACTAATCGATAACGGTGATGATAAACTATCAATGAATCATTTGTCAAATGATTCAAGTTCCTCAAATACCGAAAACAACAACAATAACAAAATCAAACTTGCCAAGCTAATTTAAACTAGAGCTGAATTGAAGTTTTCCTAGCTCTTTAATTATTCATCCAGACGCCTTTTCATGATCGATAACTTGTTTCTTAATCTTGATCATCACTAAGTTGCAATTCCATTAATGCACACCCATTGACCCACAAAGATCGATTCACAGTTGATGTTAGGGTTTATTGCCAAAAACGATTTCAAACTCATCTTGAATGATTGGCTAATGGTGGTGCAATCATCACCAGCTTCCACACCGATAACTTGATTACATACTAATGATTTCGCTTTTAAGAATCCATCTGCATGTATGCTCACAAGTTTGTTAATTAAAACAGCGATACATTACGTCAATGTGATATAATAACAAGAAGGGGTGAATGAACTTTCTAAACGTAAATTTTATGTATTTATTCTACCTTGAATATTGTTTTTTTTTTTTTGAAATACCAAATTACATACATATAACAATAATTGAAAGTTGAATATACATTTCAAGAGACTTACCCCTAAACAGAAGCATGAAAATGCGTTAAAGTAATGGATTCTGATGACGTACCTGTTATGGTAACTCTGCTCTCTGCCATTAGGAAAAGCGAGAGAATAATTGCGATCATTACAAACATGGAAGCGTTCTTGGCCATGATCTCGAGTTACTAGTACTTTCTTGGATAAGCAAGAAAGATGATACTTTTTAATAATGATCGAGATATGTTATCCGGGTTCTTAATATTCTAATTTATAGTCAAAGATTTGGATAAAGTATTTGAGAATAACCTCCCTTAGATGAGCCAAATTCACATTGTAATCTGAGAATTTACAGCCGGCCGTCGTTATCGTTATACTTATTATATGATTTTTGTAGCAAACAACAATTAACCGATCGCTGATATTCCTCGGGCATAACTTTAACATGTTGGTTGGAACAAAAGTATTTTAATTTACGATTAGCAAAATTATGTATCATAGCCACTGAAGCGAATGTATTCATTCTAGTTTCTTAATATATGTATTTATAATCCCAGTGATAGCTAATGAAGTTTAGTTTTTTTTACTGAGTTTGATCAGCAGAAAGATCATATGGCCGAGGAAAAAATTGGAAAGTTTATTAGACCCTTTATGTCACATTACAGTTTTAAGGTTGATTCTTATGCTGGTTATCGCAGCCAGAAATGTTTATTAGTTGGTGCACATACCCACTAATTACCCACAACTATATTTTACACCAGAAAACACTCCCGGTCTTAACTTACCCATCACTACCCTCAAGTTCCCACGAGCTCACGCCTATGGTGTTTGGTGTAGCTCGTGGTTATGACTTGAACGAGGCCACCACGAGTTAGATGGGGAGTCTTCTAATTAATGGTACATCTACATTACCCAAGTCCTTATAAAAAAGGAGCCAAATAAGACATTTGTTTCCATTTTTTGAATGGAGGAAAGGAAATAATAAATATAACAAATTCACGCTGCTACCAAGAAGCTAAAGCGTGAAAACAATTACAAGGAAGAAAGATAATATGAACCTGAACTACTTTGCCACTCAAGCCAATTCAATCTGAGATTTCTACATCTACTACTAATCCATACGAAAAAATTGAGTTTGATCTCCTCTCCGAGAGTGTCTTTTCGTGGAAACTTAGTGCCAAACATAGCTTCATTTTGGAACTTCCAAATACTCCATAGAGTCGATTAAAAGAATTGAGTTTTCCTTTTGTTTTGTACTTACATGTCCGATCAAAATGTCTAGAAAAGACTAAAAATGTGTTAGGACCATAGCTTAGCCCATCATTCATAATGTTCAATATAGGGAGAACGGCTCGAATTTTGTCATTGCTTAACACATGTCTTACAAGCAACAAGGAACAAACTTAATTTGAAGTGATCAGCTCAAAGACATAGTCCAGGGAGCCACCTTCCACTAGAGTAAATGAATCTGTGTCAACAACTAAGGCGTAGATACAGTAGTGTATGTATGCACTACTAGAAAAACTGCCAATACCGACGACTTTTTACCAACGATAACAAAGTCGTTGGTAAATTCTTGATTTACCAACGACTATACCAACAAAATGTTATAGAAACAAGTTTTTAATTTACCAACGACAAAAAATATTCGTTGGTAACTAAAATTCCAACGACTTTTACCAACAACGTGTTTGTCGTTGGTTAACTATGGGATTACCAACGACTTTACCAACTAGATGTTGTAAGACGAGCTTGAATTTACCAGTGATGTAAAATGGTTGGTAATTTGGTTGACATGATAATTTTTGATTAAATAGTTTTCTTATTAAATAGTAAGGTATTTAAACTTTTTGATGCATATTTTATTGACAATCAAATGTACTTTTTATACGAACTACACTCGAAGTCTTCATTAGTTATCGTTGTAGTTTCTCAGCTTTGCTTTTAAACCGCTCGTTCTTATGGTCCTTTTTTACTTTTTCCAAATTCTTACTTTTAGCGTTTTCTTTTCTTTTTGTTAAAAATGTGGTACTCTATAAATTTTCTATAGAATATAAACGGAATGTTGCTAAATGACAATTAACTAACCTTGATGTCGCGCATTCCATCACTTATTGTAACACCCACTCTTTGGGCCTAGGGGTATTATGATAAATTCCCTTACTTTATATTATTATTTAATATGTTATAAATAATTATGTGTATTTTATGTCTTATATGAAAACTTAGGAAATTTGGTTAATTGACTAATTGTGACTAGTAAATTATTACTCGTTTTAAATAATTGTAGTTGACGGTACCATAAAATAGTTGTTCTCGTAAATATTTTTAGGTTCCAGACAATAAGTTTAAAAGGGATATAATTTATACTAGTATTGAGAGTTAGTTGTAACCTTCACGACCTTATTTTCTTCACATTTGGTTTACTCAGTGTAGTGACCTAACTCAAGAACAAAGAAACCTTAATACTTAAATTGAAAGTTTGAATTTAAACAAAAAGGTTGTGATTGTAGCTTGGATTTAAATCTCAGACCTTCATCATCATCATCATCTTCCTCTTGTGTATTATCCCCTTTCAATTGCAAGTATTCTTGCTATTTTTATATGAAATGAGTTTATGCAAGATTCATGTGATTTAGTAACAAGTATATGAAATTGATGCTTGATTTATATTAGTATTGATTATACTTGCTAGTGAAAGATGTATGATGATTTCAAGTAGTAGTAAAATCAAGTTATAGAATAGCTCAAATTGAGTTGGTTATGGTGATTAGGGCAATCAATATGTGTATAAGTTGGAACTTGATGAAGTTGTTAATTGTTATACTATGTTTGTTGAGCATATGTGAGGTTAAATACTACACAGAATCGTATATAGTGCTTATGTTGTGTTAAATTTGAGTTTGGTTCGAAGCTGAGGTTTTGCATAAAGGAATTAGGCATCTGGGTCTGCACTTCATAGCCGATCGGGTATATGATGCCTAACCGATCGTGTAAATTAAGCCTAATGGCTAAGTTAGAACAAAACATTTATAGAAGTTTGCGTTGGAACGAAAAGCCTCGAAATTTACTACTTAGCCGATCGGCTATAGCTAGTGAGCCGATCGATTATTGCCTCTCAATCGATCGGGTAAATTGAGCCACACGGCTAAATTAGAACAAAATACTTACAAAACATTTCATCAAAAACAAAAACATAGACAATTATTGGGTTAACCGATCGGTTCATGAGGTGGCCCGATCGGGTAAGTATGTTAGCCGATCGGCTAGGGAGTTTAAGCCGATCGGGTATGGGGTGAAACAGGGACAAAACAGTTTTGATATTTCATTGTACTTACAATGTTTAAGTATGTTTAGGAAACTAAGAAATGATACATTAATATCATGATAATTATAATACTTAATTTTTTATTATGAAGTAAAGATGTATGTTTAATAATTGTAATTATTATCATTATATGATATATTTTGGGATAAGTTGTATTTTTTTAAAAATTGGTGAAATTTCTCCCTCCCAAATCCTAAATCGGTGAAAACATCCCCCAAATTCCAAAATTGGCGAATACCTTAAATCTCCCCCCAAATCTTTCGCCAAGATCTACTTTCCCCAAATCTTCCCCCCAAACCTAAATTTCATCAGATCCTTTTTATTCTCTCTGCATCTCGTAATACCTTCTCCCTCTACTTCACGTAGTCGCCGTCGTTACCGCCGCAAAACTTCACCTCGCCGCCAAGGTTAACACCACCACTCCCTATCCATGGTCTTCAAGCCTCATTCACACTAGCGGTTCTTTGATTACTTCCTAATCTCACACAGGTATGATTTACTACGAATAAATGAAGTAAGTTATTGTTTGAACACCACCGTACCACTGTATTTCTGGTCCGACTACTTTATTACGTTATTGTTTTATGTATTGTTATGCTATGTTGTTTTGGTTTATAATGGATTCAAGTGCTTCGTTTTATGTTAGTTTTTTGTGGCTGTACTTTTGTGTCTCGATTTGATAGTTCATAGTGATTATAATATATACTTATATGCTTTTAATTTGTCTAGCTGGTTATATTGATGTGCAATTTATATTTGCTTCTTAAGTTTATATATGTACGTATTAAATTAATGTTCTATAGTTATTACTAAAATTGATTCTCTATTATGTGGACCTAATTATAATATTGACATGTTGAAGAACCTGATTATAAAATTGATTTACATGCCCCTATTGTGTTGATAAGTGTATGCTAATGCAGCATCATTTATCATTCATGATAATAGGTTCCAAGTGTTTAAGTGTTGTACCTGTTGGACTTTTTAAATATACAAGAATGTTTAGCATCTGTAATTTGTTTAAGTGCATATTTTAGACATATATCAATTAATAATTAATAATATATTTTGATTACTTGTTTGAAGATCCGTTTATATACTTACTCGTTCTTGTATTATAGGGTTATATTCTATTTGATTAACTCCGTTCCAGATGGCTAGGGGACCTAGGGGTCCATACAAAACCAAAACTATATCAACTGGTTCATTTGATTGTAAAGTGATACGTGTATCTCGTGATCAGTAAGTATAATACAAAAGGTTATTATTTCAATCTCATTAAGATCAACACAATCAACAATATGCATTGTAATTTGTACAGATATCTGGATAAAGAGGTACCAAGAACAATTTCAAAGTTATTCAGGCGAAACTTCTAATGAAAACAAAGTCAGTGGCAGAATCTTGATAAGAATCTGGTGGAGCACTTGTACAAATGTTTTCAGGTAATTATTTTAAATAGTTTTTAAAGTCTTCAATTACAATAAACATATTATGATTAATTATAACATGCTGTTTTAGGATCGATATCAATATGAGGAACAATTAGATTCCAAGAAGGCTAGAAGTGTATGGGAAAACAAGGCGAAGAAACTTTGTTGAAGTACATGGAATGTGATTAGGGAAAATTGTAAGCGTAAGACACATAGTGCAGACCCAACTAATTAGAAGCAGTGTTGTCCTGATTTTGTTGACCAAGAAGATTGGGAAGGAATTCTAGAGTCATGGATGACACCAGAATGGAGGAAGCGATCACAAATAGGCACTGAAAATAGGAAGAGGATTCCTGGCGTTGAAGCAAGTATGGGAATGTACGTTAGACATACCGGTGGCTCAAGTAACTTTGAGATACACCGCCACCAATTGGTACGTACACTTTCATATTTTAAATGTGGATAGGATATATATGTATAAATATTTATTCGCTGCTCATACGGGTTGGAAAATGAGGGTTCATAATTGGATTCGACATGTACCTGCCATTATCCTGCTAATCACGGGTCGTATGGTCATGGATATAAGAGGATTTATAAATCTATTAGACATATTGTGTCGTTAGGATTATAGTGGGGGGTTATTGAAAGACGTGTCATACAGGCTAAACAACTTATTTATATATGTGATGAAAATATATTATAATGCGTTATGCGTGATTGAATTAATGAAAAAACTGGGGTGGAAGATAGGCTTGGTAGGCATACGGGACTTCACATAATATGTTGATGCCCTGTCTAATTGTAACACCCTCAAAATTCTTTGATTTAGTTTAGCGGAAACATTTAGTTAAGTATGGGGAGTGCCACAATACACAGTACATGCATACGTATCAGAGCTTATGATTACAACAAAACATAATATATTAAGATGCCAAAAGTAATAATTACAAAGTTTACGATTCATCGAATCGTATAAGTTGAAAAGTAATTAAGTTACAAAAGTAGATTTCGTAAATATGACTAAACAACTTAGTTATATAAAAGAAATCTAATTGTCAAAAGTTAGCATCCTATTCCTTCGGGGGTCACCTACGTTCCATGAGTGTAGGATGTTTTACATGCAGCTAATTCCCTAAAAAACATAGTAAAAGTTAACAACGAAGTTGAGTGAATTCATAGGTTTTATGTTTGCAATAGTTGAATCAAGTTTGTAAGCACAGTTGTTAAAACTAATACGTTCACAAATAGTTATTGCTATAATAGTTAAGTAAACGTTTTGTGGAATGTTATCCAAATATAGTTCGGTTGGGATGTTGCCCAAAATACAATTTGCGTGGGATGTTACCCAACATACCGTTTACGTGGGATGTTACCCAAAATACAGTTTGCAATACGTTGCTGGTCGTTCTCCAGCGTTTCCAAAACAGTACTGGTCGTTCTCCGATCTAAATACGCACGGGTCGTTCTCCCGTTCAATTCGGTCAGTCGTTATCTGGCAATAAATACTGCTGGTCGTTCTCCAGCGAAACACAGTACCGGTCGTTCTCCGGTCGAAAGACGCACAGGTCGTTCTCCTGTCCACTTGGCCAGTCGTTCTCTGGCACTAAAATACGTTGCTGGTCGTTCTCCAGCATTTACATAAAAAGTACCGGTCGTTCTCCAGTTTACCAAACTTTATCACGTTTATAGTATGAAAATGTTGTTTCATAAATACTAGTTTTGTTGTAAGGATTCAATAGTTCAAAGTACTCAAATCGTGAGAGTAAACATGTATGATAAATAATCATGTAGGCAAAAGCAGTTATGACAATCAATAAAGTAGTTGACTATGTTTCTCACCCCAAGTTGAAAGCGGTAAAACAGTTAAAAGTGGGGCTGTGAACTCACCTGTTGAGTTGAGTATGTTCGAGTGCTAGCAAAGCCTAAAGTCCAAGAAGTATAGTCGAAATCTCCTAATGCTCTAAATGTATGAAATTTAATGAGTACGTGGAGGTCTAAGTTACCATCCATGCCAGTGTTCGTACAATCAAGTTATGTCCAAGTGTTTGTTCGATGTTTATGTTTGAAGTTTTGAAAATGTATATGACTCGTTGGTGATAGTTTGAAATCAACATTTCAATATTATAAGTGCGTTTGTAATGTTTATAAAGTTCGTATATCGTATCGTATGTAAATATTCGTTTCCGGTTAAGTTCAACACTTAGTAAAAAAAAAGATTTGCAAGTTTTCTGTTTTATGCGTCACTTAAGGGTGTCACTTGCCTTGAGGGTAGCGACACTTAGGAAGTGTCGCATAAAATGATAAGTTCTGCATTATTCGCGTCACTCGAGGAAGTGACGCATATAGGGCGTCACTTAAACAAGTGACGGGTACAAGTGTTGGGTCTAAATCAGTATTCGAGTATAGGCGTCACTTAAGCTAGTGACGTATAGAAGTGTCGGGCAGAAGTGTCGGAAAAAGAGGGTTTGTAACGTCTCTTCGCAGAGTGACGCAAAAAGAGGGTTTTATGCGATACTTAGTGTGTCACTTAAGTGATGCTACACTGTTTATGGGCCTGATGCATCACTTAGAACTGTTAGTAGATCAGTTTATAAAAACGAGATTTAAGCTTCGATTTGGACATAATCAGTTGATAAAAACACTAAAACATGGTATATTAAGTATTATAAACATGAGATATTAAAGAAAATAGCAAAATTTAAGAGTTTGCGGGATTGTCGGGATCTTACAAAGTTATCGCATGAGAAATCTGAGAAGATAGGAAGGTAGAGCTCGACTTTGTGATCGTTTTTCTCTAAATGAGCGAGGTGATTTGATGTGTTTTTGATGTAGTTTTTGTGTGATTTGTGTGGTGTTTTAGAGAGAGAATTGAAAGAGAAATGGTGTGGGTGCTTGGTTGAAAATGAAGAAAGTGAGAAGGAGGTGGGGTGGGGTGGGTGTGTTGGCCGATTTTGGTGTCAAAGAGGGAGGGGTTTTGTCCCAAACTTGTGGTATTTAACCCGTGTTTGTTTACCCGATCGTTAAATATTAGTTTATTTTAAATTGGTAAATTTTAAATACATTTTAGGATATATTTTAGTTGAAATATTTTTACAAAAGTAATTTAACTCAGTTGTAAAATTATAACTTGGTTTGTTACAGAAATGTCTCGAGTTTGTTTCAGTTTACGAAACACTTGTTAAATATTATCAAAATAATATTTAATAGACGTTAATGTTAACTAATAATTTTATATTATTAATTAATTTTATTCACCAACAGTCGTATATTTTGTTGTGTTGTTTAAATTGCTCTGTACATAATTACAACTAACTATGTATAAGTAATACTGCGCGTATTATTTAGTTGGGCTTTGCTAGACTTATCTCTAAATGTGTTGTGAATTCACTCTAAGTTAGGGAATTAGCCTAAAAGTGCATGCAATTAATGTTTATAATTAAGTCGAAATTGCGGGGTGTTACACTAACCCCATAACAATGACCTACAATTCTTGATATTTTCTGACCCACATGCTACTGGAATTTTACTTGTGAGCTGTAATTTACGGTAATTTCTATGTTATGCTATTTTGTGAGTGTTTTACTAGAGTTATAAGTTAATCTTAGAATGACATGAGAATATTACATGGAAATAAGAGGGTTCCTTAAAAAGGTTAACTTTTTTATTGTGGATGTACTCTAAACATTGCTGCAATTATGATGTTATGTGCAGGAGATTGAATTAGGAAGACCTCCAACTAAAGTTGAACTTTTTCAGAGGGTGCACAAATGAAGACTATGAAGATTTTATCATGTTGATGGAAGACAATGCTCGACTAACATGCCAAGTTGAAGCCATGTTAGGTGATCAACGAAATTGCGTTTCTTTGGGAGAGTAATCTGGTGTTTGCTTGACCCATTTTTGGCGCAAACTAAGCTTTTTGCTAGCTATTTATGTAATGTTCTGGTTGAACTCAAACTATAGCAACTAGTTTTTGGTTATTTTGGAACATATGGCGTATGAATTGGTTTGTAATGTAGTTTCATTATATTTATGTTGAAGCTACTTTATTTTGGTATTTTCTTGTGTATAGCGGGTGCAGAAGAAATGTTTCATTAATCTATTTGTTTTTTGGTACACAAATACTAGCAACAAATCATGCAGGTGGTAAGAGAAATCGTTGCAGATTTTTTGTTGCTAATTATCAATGCCAACAACTTTGATCTGTTGCTATTTTAATATGTCAACAACTTTTTAGTTGTTGCTGCTTTCAGTAGCAACGAATTTGTTTTGTTACTATTTCTCAGATACCAACAACATAACAATTTGATGAATTTTAGCAACTACCTATACATTAGTTGGAATTTGACCAACGACTTAACGACTTTCGTTGGTATTACTGAATTTGTGACGAGCATATTTGCCACAACCGTGAATCGTTGATAAAGTCGTTGGTAACACCTAATACCAACGAAATATGCCCCTTTACCAACGAAATAAGGCTGTTGGTATTGGCAGTTTTTCTAGTAGTGATGTGTGCTGAGTTAATTGTATTCGATAAACCATGTTTTTTCCTTAATTTGTGCTGTGTTTTCCACAATGGAGATAATCAACTCGAGGGTCTTCCTATCGTTGGTTATACATGCACATCAAA
The DNA here is from genome assembly GCA_963422505.1 of Pseudognaphalium luteoalbum. NCBI lineage: Eukaryota > Viridiplantae > Streptophyta > Magnoliopsida > Asterales > Asteraceae > Pseudognaphalium > Pseudognaphalium luteoalbum. The sequence continues at coordinate 50,970,367 of OY730195.1, read as the reverse complement.
TTTATATGAAATGACAGAGGTTTAATTACCCTGACATGAGTATTGATAAAACTGTCAACCTTCAAGTTTGAGTGTATGGATAAAAAATAGAATGCGAATTAACAATTAGAAGTCCTTTGTGAAATAAGAATTGAGGATTCTATAAAGTTGACATCAATCTCATGATCGGCAACTCGTTTCCAAAACTTGATTGGTTCGTCGCACTTCCATCAACACACTGTCAGGACCTATTTCAGCCAACCCGTTCAAAGCCGATATATATAAGCCCAGATGAGGTTCCAATCTAAAACCAATGGTGATAGAGGGAGTAGCCTATGAAATTATATACATGCTTTGGTTTCTTTATGTTTCCGAATATGGGACTTAGGTTTGCACCCAACACACACACCCATTCATCCACAAAGATTGCTTCACAATTGATGTCGGGGTTAATTGCCAAAACGACTTCAAACTCATCTTATATGCCTCGCTAAGGGTCGTACAGTCATCTCCAGCTTCCACAGTAACAATTAGATGACAATCGACATTCGGCTCTGCCTTCAGGGAGCCATCTTTATGTTCACAATTTCATCAACAAAAAAAAAAACTGTCAGTTATATAAAGAATAACGGTATACAAGTTTTTGGTTTTAGATAACTGAACAATCAGGAATTAAAAAGCTAGAATTCGACTGACTGGCCGACTAGGGTCACTCTGCTTTCGGCCAATATGACAAGCATTAGGAAAAGTGAAATTAGTGTGGCAATTTTCATAAACATGAAAGAGTTCTTGGCCATAATCTTGAATATTTTACTGCTTTTTCCCCCTTAGATAACAGAGGTGTGATGATATTACCGAGATGTTCAATCCGAGTTCTTGACTTCCATATTTATACTACAAAAATCGGATAAAGTACTGAGATTTTTCGTTAATAGAGCCAAATATACATTGTAATCTCAGAATATGTATACAGCCGGCCATTATTTTGGTTACTCTTGCATGAATTGCTTGATTCAAATGAAATATTTTACAAATGACTAAATCCGTATTACAAGTCTTGCAAAGCATGTTGATCAAATTAGTCTCTTTTAAATTTGACATTATTTGTAATTAGTATATTATCGTGTGAATCCAATTTCATAGTCAATTATATGTAACAATCTTTCAGTTATTATTACTATTATATGTATACGACCTAACCGCTGACATTACAACTTGATGACACGTCGACTTATATAGTTGCGGCATCATCAAGAAAATATCAGTTACCTGATACCTACAATATTACAATATCAATAAATGTAAGCTTAAAATATGATATATTTAAAATGAACCAATGTGGTAGTTGTTGTCACTGCATTATAACTTTGTAAGGTAAAGAGTAAATTGCATTAATGGTCCCTCTGGCTTACACACATTCTCATCATTAATCCCTGCACTTTGTTTGTTGCATGGACGGTCCAAAAACTCAAAAGTTATTGCATGCTTAGTCCCTTCTATACTTAAAATGACCAAAATACCATAAGTGAAGCTATATATTTCGCTTGGTCTAAGAGGGTATTTTCGTCATTTTAGGTAGAGAAGGGACTAAGCATGCAACAACGGTGAGATCGTGTGTAAATCACTGGGACCATTTATGCAATTTACTCTAAGGTAAATTTACCAGATGATATGTTGTTTGGGCAAAAAGGTAAGATACGTAATTATTTTTACTTTGACACATGATTTGAGAACTTGAGAAAAACTGTAATGTGCAGGTGTGGCCGTGTGGGTACAGATTGAGACCGCCAAAACGACAGTTTAAAAGATTAGTAATGGGCAAGAAAGAAACATGTTTAGAGTATATATTTGTATGTCTGGTTTTATTCGTTATAAAGGTGTCGACATAAATGAAAACTAAAAACAAAATTACGAGTTCACAGTTTCTGTGAAAAGACTGATCATATGACAATATGTATTTCTCTGTTTTTGTTATTTTAAAGTCTAAAAGAGAGTGTTGGTACATAAGAGCTAGAAAATAACAATAGATGTCTGTTATAATGTAAGATTACAAAATAAAAAGGAATGACAAAAAAGCTCCTATAGCAGATTAAAATATAACATGTATGCTGCAAACAGCATCCACATTTGCAACTAATTAGCTACCTAAATTTGTTCCCATTCTTCAACTCCTTAAACCATCTTAGTTGGATCAATTCCGTTATTGTTCATTTCAACTGCATTCGGGTGCTCAACATCAACCATAAACCTTGACCAGAACCAGTGCCTCTTCCATACAACCACCATTTCATCAATCGGAATGTTCTTCGTTTCAGGCAAGAAAAAATATATAAATGCAGTCATGACAATCACCCAAAAGGCGAAAAAGAGAAAAAGCCCGAATTTCAAATGGCAAAGTAGCATCAGAAATACTTGCGCGATAAGGAAGGTGAAAATCATGTTTGCAGAAACCGTGATACTTTGAGCAGCTGATCGGATCTCAAGCGGGAAGATTTCACTTGGTACAAGCCAACCTAGTGGACCCCATGACCACGCAAAACCGGATACATATATGCATATGAAAATCACCACTACAAGCGCATACCATTTTGGCAACTCTCCCGCATTCCCATCTACTCCAAACTTCATCCCTATGAGAATTGCAACGGCTACCTGTATCCACAGATAATAAAAGTTACTTATATACTGCTAGACGAAAGTCCATTTAGTAAGAAAAAAAAAGTACAAGTTAAGTGGAAAAAATAAGGACCTGGCAAATGAGCATTTGAGTGCCACCTTCAAGGAATAGAAATCTTCTTCCCCAATTATCAACACCATAGATTGAAACACAAGTTGCTACAACATTAACACTACCCGTGATAACAGCAGACATAAGTGATGCCTTCCCCGCAAACCCAATTGTTTTAAACAAAACAGGAGCGTAAAACATAATCGCATTGATCCCAGTCAATTGTTGAAAAATTGGAATCAATATAGCCATTGTTAATTGTGGCCTATATTTCTTTTGCAACAAGTTTCTCCAAGGATGTTCGACCTTTTTGGACTCTTCACTAGCCATGACCAAATCATAAAACTCTTCGTCCACATTTTCAACACCTCGAATTCTTCTGAGTTTTGTTCTTGCTTCTTCTTTATTGCCTCGTTCGATCATGGAGTTAGGAGTTTCAGGGAGGACAAGGGACCCCACGCTTATGATCAAGGCGGGGACCACTGCACCCCCGAGACTCAACCTCCAACCCCACCCTCCTTTGATCATGTCGAAAAAGTAATTCAATACATTTGCTATTACGATTCCAATTGTAATCGACAACTGAAATACAATGTTGAGTGATCCTCTATACTTATATGGAGCCATTTCAGATAGGTATAAGGGCACGGCCTGAAATTAGAAACAGAGCAAAAAATTAATCATAAGAATGATGATTATATATATACTAGCATACACAATTAATATTCTATCAAGTATAAGTTGCAAGGAATTTTTTTTAGCATAATACAAGTATAAAATAAATGTATATACATATAAATTTCGATTTGGTTGACTAAAATTCTATAATACACAATAACATTGTTTTTTAGCGTATAAACAAAACTCACAACAATTACTTGACATGATAAACTAACTAATTAAAAAAATAATTATTCCACTAAAATAAAGTATATAAGTAATGTCGAATATAAAAATTGCAGACTCTAATTAAAATTTTCGGATATTTGAATGCACGAATTACCCGAATTTTAATAACCACTACCTAATACACGAACTTAGAAGTTTGAATATTCGAAAATTCAGATACATGAATATTAATATTCAGATATTCTCTTATCGAATTCCAAATATTTAGAAATATCGGATTTGAATATTTTTAACACCCCTAGATTTAACCTATAAACAGCCAAAAGATTTAAAACAACATTTTATGCATTAATGGCAAGCAAATGTCCTTTTTATTTTACAAAATGCAAACCCACCAATACTCATTACAATGCATGCTTCTTATGCGAAAACTTTGAAGGTAACTCATTTAACTCAATGCTAAATTAATAAATAAACAAGAAAAATAGATAAATAGTAAATAAATAAAGGATACGTTTTCAAAGTACTAAAATTAAAAACATTGCCCAAAAATAGGAAAACTTAACACACTTATTTTTAGAAATACAAAGTTGCAGAAATCTATAAAAACGTTTCTACTTAAAAAGACATTACGTTAGACTAGTCGGTTACCATGACAACAATTAATAATAACATCGAATGCATTTAAAGCAATTCTCATAAATAGTAAATTTGTGCAAAAATGTACCTGATTAGCAAACCCGATTCCAAACCCAAGTAAGATCCGACCCACAATGAGCATCCAAACAGACTGAGCAAATCCATTAACCAATGCTCCAGCACAAAACAGGATGCCACCGAATAACATAGACAATTTGCGACCAAATTTTCGTGTCACGGATGATGCCAACAGCGACGATAATAACGCTGCCAAATACAGGGACGATGTAAACATCGTCAGTATCTGACTATCGAACTTACAGTACTGGTTGGTTGATGTATCTGCATTCTGTTTTCGGTACACTGATGGGAAGAACTTCTCCAAGAACGGATTCATCGACGTCACTCCTCCTATAAATCAGTAATTAAATACTTAAATTAGTATTAACGTAATTCTGCATAAATTAATTAGTGTTTTATTTTATTTACTATGGTGTACATTTGTATTAATCCAACTTATTCATACATAACGTGTATTTTGTTCCATTTTAGTCACTGAAAATATGATTTGTGTGTTTTAGAATATTGTTGGTAATATATTTTACGTGTTAAAGCGAATAAAATAATACATTTAGTGTTGCCGGTTATAGATATATATTTATTTAACAAAAATTATTACTACTAGTAAAGTATAACGATCGTAGCAAAAAAACGAGTGATAACCAAAAACCTTTATAAATTTTTTTGTATGTGATCAGATATGTTGTTACCTGAAATTCCGATATCATAACCGAATATGAGGCCACCCATCGCAGCGACAATGCAAGTCATGGTGACGTAAAGCGTTAGGTTTCCGGGGTACGCTTTACTGCCACCGTTAGCCACCGGAACTCCACCGCCGGCCATTGTGAGAAAAACTGCTAAGAAAAAATGTTGTGAAGAAATTAAAATGTGAAAAGTTTGTAAGAGGTAAAGGAAGGAAGATAGTCGGTGTATTTATAGAGTGAATTAATGCTTTTGGGTTTACACTTTTATTTAATATTTTTGAAATAATATTTTTGTTTTGACTTTCGGTTTGACTGATTGTTTGAATATATAAACTTAAACTTTACCATTTAAGTTAACAAAGACAAGTTACGATTAATCGGAATACACGATCGGTCAAACATGAAGATAAGATTAGTTTTTAGTTTTGACCGTAGTGTTATTACTTAAATAGTTAAATTCATTCATATTCATACATACAAATACAAAATATATATAATATACATACAAAATATATATATATATATATATATATATATATATATATATATATATATATATATATATATAGGATTAGGATCAAGGGAGAAGGATATTTAGGTGGAGAAGAGGGAGAAGCAATATTGATTCAGTATTTTATTACTATGATTCAATTTTTTATTACATAAATTATAATAATAAAAAAATGAATCATAGTAATAAAAATACTGAATCATATTGCTTCTCCCTCTTCTCCACATAATTTTTCTTCTTTTTAGATCCCGTTACTATATATATATATATATATATATATATATAATATTACAATTTAATAGTGTAAAGTGTAATACTTACTTGATTATAAAACACTAGTTTCTATAGCCTGTTAAAACTACTTTTATTAGGATTTTTAGGATATATATATATAACAGAATACAATGGAGCAATCTGGACCTTAGATTGATTCCATTCATAAAGATCTTATAGTTAAAATTATTTCCTTTCATTTTTTTAATTTTTATAATGTGTACCAACAACTATTGAAATTGACACTTTCAGTACTTTCCTATTTTTTTTAGTCCTTATAGTTTAAATATCATGTTATAAATAACCAATCGTATTTAAAATATTTATCTATATTGATTAATTACATGAACTGTTTATCAACATTATGAAACTAAAAACTATTCATCCATTTAGCCAAACAACCGTAATATCATGAATACATTAAATTCGTAACTAAAATATTTTAAAAAAAACATATAATCCTTTAAATAATGTAACTGAATTAATAGTTAATTTAAGTTTTAAAACACTATTCTATGGGTTACAATAATTCTATACTTCCTTCTTATTATATGCATATTATATTAATTAATGTTTGACTATCAGCCCCTTCATAAAATGGGTAACTGTTATAACTAAAATGTTTACAAATTAGATAATATATATTTACAACCGACATGTATTTTTAATAACTTAACTTAAAAAAAAAAACCTGAACCGCACCAAACCGATAGAGTATATGCTAGATGTTATTGGTTGTCGATTATATTATATAAAAATCTGGTTCACGGTACAATTTCATTTGACTTAACTTTTTAATTACACAATTTATAAAATCAAATGTTGAAACCCCACGTTGTCGCGAGACCTCACCTAGGTAATAATTATGCAACTAAACTAAACAAAAAATATTTCACTAAACTAAACAAAACTAAACAAAAAATATTTAAACTAAACAAAACAAAAAAGATATAAATAAAATAATGGATTATGAGTACAAATATTTCACTATAATGGAGTTGATTCGAATAACATACAGAGTATTGTAATATATTGACAGTTAAATGCATCGGAATAAAACATAATTATATAAAAACGATTTCCAAGTTAGACATACCTTTAGCAAGTAATGTGTAAGTACGCGTAAAAACGAGTGTCCAAAATCCAAACTATAACACCTATAAGGTTGATCCACTCACGAACACTTCAAAGATCGCCAACCAAATGCAGGTTCGGAATAATATATAATCACGTTGATTATTTAGATACTGAAACACATAAACACACAACCTTGTGTTTACTTTGGTCGAAAATAAACAAGAAAAAGGAGTTTATGGTTTCTTTTCTGTTTTTGTAATCTCTAAGAAGTTTTGTTTTATTTCGTACCTGCTAATCAAAAGGAGCCGGGGGTATTCGTTTGATTTTTGTTGTTGTACGTATAGCACATCATATCCAAGCATAACTTTTATACTAGTTGATATGCAATCCCACTCCTTGCCCAATACGTATACCAACACTATAATTAATATTCATTATATTTTATTTACTAATCCCTAATTGGTTAGTATATAGTTTATTATTATATTATATATTATATATTAAGAAAAGATACAAGGTACGGAGTAATAAACCTTTTTAAAACCCTTAAATCTATTTTAAGTCACTTAGAAAATTAAAACATAAGTCAACACTCAAACGTATTATTACTTCTTATATACTTTAGAAATTATTGCATAATTTGCCTATCAGTATATCAAATGATGAAATTATCTATACTTCAGTAAAAATAGCAAATTATTACTTATGGAAAAATGTGTATTATAATATACATATAGGTACATACCTGGTAAAGAAATCATAATATGAATGAAGCTTATGAGAACCTACTAACACATCATACTTAGAACTTAAGTTTCTTGTTAATAAACTTATTTTCCTAATGTACTATCATTTCCCTTAGTTTTTGCAGACAAAAATTTAAACAAATTTAAAGAATATTACTTTTTATATTCTTTAAAGAAGATGATTCCCCTCAGGTAACAAGAAAATGAATACCATACGCCCCCCCCCCCCCCCCAATTTTTTTTAATATATAATACCTAACTATTACAATTTTACCCTTGGAAGACTATTCACTCTGGATTTCTCATTCCGTTCAGTTGAACCAACGTCTCAAATCTTGCTCTGTCGAACGCCTTCGTGTATAAGTCTGCTAAGTTATCCAATGATGGAACCTTAACTAACTTTATCAAATTCTTCTCAGCACAGTCTCTAATAAAATGATGTCTAATATCAATGTCTTTAGTTTTACTGTGCTTCACCGGATTGTTAGTGATCGACATTGTTGATTCGTTATCAATCATCATAGGAGTATTGGTTATAGTCAACCCATAATCTCGCAGTTGCTGTTGAATCCATATCACTTGGGAACAACAGCTGCCAGCTGCAACATACTCAACTTCACAAGTTGAAATGGCCACTGACCTTTGCTTCTTGCACTGCCAAGATACTAATCTACCTCCTAAGAATTGACATCCTCCGGTTGTAGACTTCCTATTCTGATTGCATCCTCCATAATCCAAATCAGTATAAGCTACGAAATCGAAGTCTCCATTAGTTGGATACCAAAGTCCCAGCTTCGGTTTCCCTTTGAGGTAACGAAAGATTCGTTTAACAGCCTGCATATGTGACTCTTTCGGATTCGCCTGATATCTTGCGCAAATACAAACTGAAAACATAATGTCAGGTCTTGATGTGGTCAAATACATTAGTGATCCAATCATGGCCCTATATTGAGTAGGATCCACATCTTGATCACTCGATGTATCAGGACCAAGTCCATGATTTACTGGAATAGGAGTATGATAAATTCTACTTTCATCCATCTTAAATCTCTCCAATAATTCAGCAGTATATTTAGATTGATGAATAAATAACCCATCCTTCTTTTGGTCAACTTGTAACCCTAAGAAGAAATTCAACTCTCCCATTGCATACATCTCGAACCTTTTTCTCATGACTTTCTCGAATTCTTGATACATCTTTTCGTCAGAAGACCCAAAAACAATGTCATCAACGTATACTTGAACAAGCAGAAAGTCATTCTTTTTCCACTTAACGAAAAGTGTACTATCAATTGAACCTCTTGTAAATCCATTCTCAAGTAGGTACTTTGATAGCGTCTCATACCATGCCCTAGGTGCTTGATGTAATCCATATAGAGCCTTATTCAAACGATATACTCTATCTGGATAATCTGGATCAACAAACCCTGGTGGTTGAGAGACATACATCAATTCTTGTACTTTGCCATACAAAAAGACACTCTTAACATCCAACTGATACACTTTAATTTCTTTGTAAGTTGCAAATGCTAAGAATAACCTTATTGCTTCAAGCCTAGCAACTGGTGCAAACACTTCGTTATAATCTATTCCTTCTTCTTGATTAAAACCTTGAACCATTAGACGAGCTTTTTTGCGAGTTACGATTCCCCGATCGTCTTTCTTGCACTTAAAAACCCATCTAGTTCCTATTGGATATTCTCCCTTATTTAGGTCAATCAACTCCCAAACTTGTAATTTTGAGAACTATGAAAGTTCTTCTTGCATAGCTTCGACCCACGACCTTTTTTTAGCGCCATTTGCACATTTTTAGGCTCGGTTTGTGAGATAAAGCATGAATATAGACATTGATTAGGAATCCTTGTCTCTTTCATAGCAGTATACAAGCTTTCTAACTCTTCAGATGTACTAGCTTTCGATTGAGTCCTAGTTTGAACAAGAGTATTAATATCACCGATGATGTTTTCAATGGGATGATTCTTACTCATTCTAGTAACCGGTATAGGGTGAACTATTAACTCATCTCCTAAGTTAGTACCAATCTCTTCTAATGAATGCATATCTTCTAAACGAGCTGAATATATCCTTAAGTGTTTCAAAGGAGTAAGTACATTATCAAACTTTGTTTGAAGATCATCCTCTTTATCTTCTGTTTCTTGAGACTTATCCCTTGAAGTTTGTTGTGACCCACTAGAAGAAGCTTCACTTGAGTCTACAACTGTTCTGATTCCAGAATTCGGAACACTCGATGTTGGAGTGGTGGCATTATCCATGTAACACGCGGTCAAAAAGGTCAATTTTCACGCCCAATTTTTACTTCAATTAATCGTACTTAGTACGCGATTATAACAAAGTATTCTCACCATCTTCCTCACCATCACAACTCAACATTCTCTCTATATGTACGCATAGGAGAATATCATACCTATCGTTGAACCTCGGGAAGGAGGCATAAACATTACCAATTGGGATGGAAACTCACACATGCTAAAAGTTCACAAAAGTTAAAACAAAAAAATTTCTCACCATAGGGGAAATCATTACCAGGGCGTGTCACGATCACTACCCTCATATTATTTTCACTCGCTCTCATCGTCAGGCAGACAATCACCAATCAAATTGGTCAACCACAACACTCAAACGTTTTGGAATGTTCTTCCAACAGTTAAACCGAAAATCAACGACTTATTTGCGCCTCGATATCAACTTTGACCATACTGATCACCATTGGATTAGTGTTGACTAAGTCCACAAAATCATCTCAATCACAACTGGGTCATTTAGATCATCACGATCCAATACCTCGGTGCCTACCTGGTTCGATACGTTGGCACTTGTATTTTAGCCTTCGCGCTACAATTGGGAAATTACGAAACATCAACGCATCTTTGGCCTTAGGGCTACACTCGAATAACACACAGCACGTGGTGCTGCATTACACGGTATGTTGATACCGCAATTTGGCACATTAGTGCTACACTCCCAGTATGTTGATACTGCATTACGGCACGTGGTGCTGCATTCCATAGTACTTCGGTACAATACTTTCGGCACATTGGTGCTACACTCACAGTACATGGGTACTGCATTACGGTGTTTCGGTCACTACATTACGGAACATGGTGCTGCGTTTCATAGTACTTCGGTACTACATTCATAATACAATAGTATTACATTATTGTGCTTTTAGCACTGCATTACAGTACATTGTTACTGCATTTCATCAGTACTTAGGTACTACATTCATGATACATTGATACTACGTTACGGTGCTACTAGCACTGCACTTCAGTACTTTGGGTGCTGCATTTTGACTCGTTAGAACTACACTCACAGTACGTTAGTACTGCAATATAGTCTGTTAGACTACCACAATAACCTAGTCATGGTTGACCTACATTGAAAACACTATTTAGTCGTTATCACGACTACATACTGAAACTACAACATCTCAACTTACTCATTTTAAGCATACGTGAGCTATTCACATCATGACAACTTAAAAGTCTGAGGACTTTCGAAAGCATAAGTTAATTGACTTTCTGGATCTCATCACTATGAATCACTGATTGTCACGTCGTGCTAAATCAAAATCTTTGAATAAAGATCTCACACTTTGTCGTTTCATTCTTATTTAAGAATCATGCCGCCTAGACGACAATCGTACACTCAAGCAGAGCTTGACCAGATCACTGATGCTCTAGCTACTCAAAACCGAGCGCGACCATACACCTATAAGGAATTCCTGAACTGTAACCCACCGAACTTCAATGGAACTGAAGGGGCTGTCGGATTAATCCAATGGATCGAGAGAATGGAATCTGTATTCCACATTTGCAACTGCCCCGATGACTACAAAGTTAAGTACTTCACCTACACCCTCCAAGATAATGCCCTTACCTGGTGGAATTCCTACGCCCAAACTGTAGGGATCGACACTGCTCACAAACTTCCTTGGGAGGAACTAAAATGAATCATGAGGGACGAGTATTGTCCCAGTGAGGAACTACACAAACTCGAGGATGAATTTTGGCACCTCACCGTAAAGGACAATGACATCATGTCATACACCAATCATTTTCACCAGTTGGAACTTCTTTGCCCAACCATGGTGAACCCTGAAAACAAACAAATTGAAAGGTACATCGGGGGACTCCCTATGCAAATTGAGAGAATGGTCACAACCTCTAAACCCTCCACTATTCACGATGCTGTTCGCATGGCTCACAAACTCATGGCACAGGTGGTCCGACTCGGAACACCTGCAACCGAAAACAACCAAGGAAAATGGAATGGAGATTCCAGCACTAGTCACAACCCAACAAATCAACCCGAACACTTGAGTTCCTACGCCACTGAACCCAAAGAAAAACGAGGTTATGCGGGTAATAAACCATTTTGTCACGGCTGTAAACGTCATCATGATGGTTCATGTGGTTTACCCTGTGAAAGATGCCAATGATACGGACACAAAATCTGGGATTGCAGAGTTCCCTCAAATCCCGACTCACAAAGGATATGCTTCAAATGTAGCGAACCCGGACATTACAAGAAGGATTGCCCAAAAAGGAAACGCAAAATCCACCTGATTGGCTCCGAGTGAACCGAACCAATTTTCGACAATGATATAGGTGCATCCTTCCTCGAAAACATAATCTTTCAATTCTGGTTTACACCAAGAGTGTACTTTCACTCCTCGATATTACATTTTACCGACTTAATGTCGATTGCATCATAGGACTAGTTAACCTAGGTCAACGTAAAACTCAAAGTTTGCTTTTAGCAGACTGGACGAATTGAACATTTGCCAATCACTCAGTCCTGATAGGACTACTCACTAAACGGTCATCGTATGACAACTATCTAGTCCCGAATGGACTACATTGTAAAGGGTTACCCTGTAACCACGACTTAACAACAACTTGAACGAACGAAGTGGCCAGAAATCTGAGTACTTTGACTAACCTACGTCTCAGTCATGGATTGACTGCTTTCAAACCTAACATAGACGTTGTATGTCTACTATCTACTCGACAAACCTCTCGTACGTACATTTCTCCCCAGACTCCACGCAATCACGACTTCACTCGAAATTTTGGGACGAAAATTTTTTAACGGGGGGAGAATGTAACACCCGGTCAAAAAGGTCAATTTTCACGCTCAATTTTTACTTCAATTAATCGTACTTAGTACGCGATTATAACAAAGTATTCGAAAACTTTATATATATATATATATATATATATGTGTGTGTGTGTGTGTGTGTGTGTGTGTGTGTGTGTAATATAAGGTGATTATTTCATAATCACTAGAAAAACAAATCTGCTAGAACGCGTTCTAGTTATCTGAAATTGCGCGAAACTTAGCTATAAAACTTTAACCCAAATATTTTATTCTATAAAATGTTCCAACTGAAAAATATTTCGAAAACATATCAAAGAATTTCATAAATTAAAAATATTATTTATTTTATGATCGGGTACAAAAATACGGGTATTTTGTACTATGATTGGAGACCACAGTCCCCAAATTTGGGGATCTGAGTTTTGACAAAAACCCAAACCCCCTCCCCATTTTCACCTCATTTTCTTCTTCTTCCTTTCCATCTTCTTCTCTCAACTTATCAAACAACAACAACAATAATCAACAACCACATCATCATCATCAAATCGAAAATCATCATCATCATCTTCAAGGAAAAGAAAGTTACTAACAACAACACTATCATCATCTCCATCTTCATCTTCTTCATCAATATCATCATCAAGTTCATCATCATCCTCAAACCTTCGATCTTCAAATCGCTACTAGGAGGTTACCCATCGGACGATGCGCGTATCAAAGGATCGCTAACTCCTCAGGTGAGTTCATAGCCCCACTCTTTTAACTGTTTTACTGTTTTCGGGGTGAGACACATGCTCAACTACTGTTTTCGAATTATAATTATAAATTATTATAATTCAGATTTAACTATATTACTGTTATGTAATACGAAATGTGTAATACTTAGAAATTACACCCTTAATATTGTTGTAGGACAATAACAATACTTAACCTAGATAGGTTACCATTGTACACTATTAGATTGTAGAAAGACAATTACCATGACGGAACTTGATTAAGTTATCAATATACATCGGCTATATTGTCGAGGGACAATATTATCGAATACATTCGAACTGGTTAGTTCTACCTACACTGGACAACATCTAGATTTTATACAGGATTACTCTCCCTTTTAGGAACTAAGACTGCTGATACACTCTTTGCTTAGCAGAATGGAAATTGTACTTAAGTGAACATTTCCCTGAGACTCCAATATACTTGCTAGGCTGAGGCTAGGAGTATACGATAGCAGACTATGTTAGTATAATTCAGTACGCTGATACAACTCAACTAGGTGATGAATATTCATACCTAGGTTCATTGTGCTACTTAATATCTAAGTATTGTATATACATATTTATATACAACAAATTACTTTCATGTTTTGCATGACACACTATCACCCGTGTTTATTGTTTGACTTATATACATATACATATATATATATATATATATATATATATATATATATATATATATACAAACTCATACTCTATCCCGAGCACTTGGTGCTACATACAATCTAATTATGTATATAGGTATACATACACTTATACAAACCCGAATATTCAAGTCGGACACGTCGTAGTACGGTCGGCTCAGTTACTTAATGTCGTGGTACTGCTCACTCTCATACATTGCTTGCAAGCAATCCGGTCGATGGCAAATGGGCAAAAAACGATGCCACGGTTAGAAGTGGGCACAATTACGATATCACGGTAAAGTGATACAATCGATGGATCAGCGAGCTTACACTCGGGGTTCAAACTCAATCAATGGATCAGCGAGCTTACACTCGGGGTTCACACTCAATCGATGGATCAGCGAGTTTATACTCGGGGTTCACACTCAGTCACGGATGGGCGAGCTTATGCTCGTGATCCGCAATCATTCACGGATAGGCGAGCTTACACTCGAGATTCGCAATAGTTAAGGGATCGGTGAGCTTTCACGCGAGGTCGTTAACTCTGTATTTGTTTAAATACTCAATCATAGTTCTGCGGGACTACAATTTCATGTTGCTGGATGCAACACAACATGCCAGGAGCACACCCACAATTTACTACTAAGCTAATAATTCTATTACTTGTTATCATACGTCATGGTCGTACACATATACCTGACAGTACTTAGGCATGTATTGCCCCACATTAGTTGATTTACTTATACCTGATAGGTATCAAGGCACGGATTGCCACACCCTCGATATGATGTGGTCATACACCCACTCGGTAATACTTAGGCATGTAATGCCTCACATTGTAGACCCACCCATACCTGATAGGTATCCAGGCATGATATGCCACTACTTCTGTGTACTTAGGTACAAACCATAATTACTTAGGTATTAGATACCTCGATAGCTGTATACACATTGGTGTTACACACTTTAAACAATACAAATCAAAGTCGTGGATTTGAACTACTTTTCAAAGCATACAGGTTTATACTTTATGTTTTTAATTAACAATCCTATGAACTCACCAGCTTTATAGCTGACTCGTTTTAGCATGTGTTCTTAGGTGCCCAACATGATTAGGATTGCTACAAGATATGCTAGCTCGAGTCGCATGTTTTCAAACATCTGGATTTCTCTGCATAACTTATGTATTACAAATTATGTATTGAAATTATTTTGTGAACTCGCAACTTATACACACTTTTATTTTGTAAGTGTATAACTATTTTCAAACGTCTCATTTAGAGTCGTTCATTATTTACCTTTGTGCTTGTGATATATGATTTGGTAACACCCGACCCGACCGCTTTCGCAACCCAAAATTTGGGGGTGTTACAATCCACGTCTCCAGACAATAAATGTTCAGTTATCTCTGAATCACCAACATAGTCACTAATAGGAACTTTAAATGATGCAAAAAGATCAGAATAATCAAATTGCCAATCTAAGCCCTTATGGACGTCAGGTATGTAACTCGTAACTTCAATGTTATAAACTACTTTCAACCATCCAGTGACTTTATTGAAAACTCTTTTGTTTGGTGAATTTGGCATATAACCTAGGAAGAATCCTTCGTCAGCCTTCTCACCAAATTTAGCTTGATTTCCAGTTTTCAATATTGTGCATGAAACACCAAAAGGCTCAAAGCCTTTCAAGTTAGGTTTCTTATTGTTCAGAAGCTCATAACAAGTCTTGTTATGTTTCTTAAACGTAAGAACTCTATTAAGAACATGACATGCTGTATTCACTACTTCTGCCCAAAAGATGACCAAAAGCTTTGAATATGCAAACATTGTTCTAGCAGCTTCAATCAACGTTCGATTTTTCCTTTCAGCAACACTGATGAACGCTAAAATGTACTAGATTTTAATACTAATTACCCCTTTGTTCAATAGATTTCTTATGCATTTTATTTGAATACGATACTTATTCTGTTCATATTTGCATATAGGAGTTTATTGGAGCTTGAATTGGAAATGAAGAAAGAAACGAGCTAATGTTGTAGAAAAGAGTTAAAAAGTTGAAGCTTGAAGAAGAGAAGTCAAAGTGATGAAAAGTTGAAATTTGACATCCATACGGCGTGTGAAAAATCCATACAGGGTATGGATTGAGTGAGTCTGGCTGCCAGATATGCGGGCTTGGACCGTGGGCTTTTTGCATCCATACGGCGTATGGATTAATTCGACAGAATACAATAAAACCCTAATTTCACTTCATTTAGAGGGTTATCACCCTAGTTTTCTCTCCAGCCGAATTCCAATCATTTCAACCTCATTCCAGGAGCATTTTGAAGGATTAAAAGCTTGGAGAATCGAAGGTTTTCATTTGTTCATTCATTCTTTCGGTTTCTCGGTTTGAAAACATTCTTCCTTTTCATTCAATTATGATTTCGATTTCATTTTCAGTTATGAGTTTCTGTAAAGTTATGAGTGGCTAAACTATTTATGTATTTACTTAGATAATGATACTTAGATGATGGTTTGATTATTGATTTGCGAAGAAATATTGGATTTTATGAATGTTTATGTGTTTATTTGATGATCCTTGATTATTATTTGATTATTTCCGATTACCTAACGTGGTTTCTTAATTGATTGAGATTGAGTTCCTTTTGATTATGAAATTATTGATGATTGTTGATTTCGGTTGGCAATTATTGCTGAATATATTGAGTTTGACAAGTTAGGGTTAATAATCGGTAATAATCTTTAATGAACAAGATAGTTATTTATAACTATATATTTTGTTGATTCGAGTCGTGAAAGTAATCACATAAACGGCGTAGGTTTAATTCAGACCACAATTCGGTGGGCAACATTAGTTGAACAATTAGCGTTTTGAAAACAACCTTGTGTCTTTCTTAATTGTGTTAGATTAACTTACTTCGAAAAAGGGGTTATCGTATTAGTTATGTTGCAATAGAATCCAATGTTTGAGCAAATCGATAAAGTGATAATCGAAATCTAAGGAAAGTAGTCTAAGTGAATACATTTCTTCTATCATTTGAATCAATTGTTTTTATTTGATTATTTGTTTTATAAATTATTCCTTTATATTATTTAATTTAAGGTTCTAATTAAATTTCATAATTGTTAATCAATTGTTCTAACGAAACTAAAATGTCCCCTTATTTGTTGTTTTCATTATACATACAATTTTCATTTTATTCATAATTGACATCCGTTCCTAGTGTTCGACTCGGCTTTACCACACTATACTATTATACGATCAGGTATTCTTGCCTGAGTTGTGTATAGTCAGTAAGGTTCTTTCCATTTCTTAAAACTTAACCTCGTTTACATGACATCAAACACTGTTCTGTTGAGGTTGATAAGGTGCACTGAATTGATGTTGTATCCCTTTGCTTAGGCAGTAGATATTTAACGTTGAGTTCTTAAATTCTGTTCCGTTATCACTATGAATACGCTTTACTCTCATTTTGTAGACATTCTCTACTAGATCTAGAAACTCTAACAAAATGCTAGGATTTTCATCCTTAGATCCCAAAAAGAATACCTACGAGAATCTAGAGTAGTCATCTGTGACAACTAAACAATACCATTTGCCACCTAGACTTGTTTTGCTTATTGGGCCAAAGAGATCCATGTGTAGCAATTCAAATGGTGAGGAAATTGAGTTTTCAGTCTTAGATCTCTGTGGTTTCTTATGCTGGTTTCCTTTCATGCAAGGAACACACTTATCTTCAGACTCGAAACGTTTCTGTGGTACACCCAGAACTAACCCATTTTTGGTTATGTAATTCATCTTACGAAAGTTCAGATGTGCCATTTTCCTATGCCATAATAAAGTGTATGCTTCAGAAGCCTTGGATAATAAGCATGTCGACGCCATTGAAGAATTAGGAACACCCATGTTGATAGCATAGATGTCCTTCTTCCTTGGTTCCCTCTTCAATATCCATTCTTCGGGAATCATAAAGCCCGGCTTCATGATTAAAGCCTCCTTTTCATTAAAATGAACTGGATGACCTCTATCACAGACTTGGGAAATACTTACTAGGTTATGAGTTAGTTCTTCAACATAATTCACATCCTCTAGAGTCAAATTTCCATTTGAAACTTTTCCTTTTCCCGTAATTACTCCTCCTTTATCTCCGGCAAAATTAACTTTTTGCTTGAGACCTTCCTTGAAGTCCTTTAGTAGACTCCGTTCTCCTGTCATGTGTCTTGAGCATCCACTGTCTACGTACCACCAGCTATCCTTGTTCACAGTCTGCTCCTGGACATGACAATTTGTACACAATGAGTTTTCAAGAGGGACCCAAGCCATTACGGTCTTGGTTTGTCCCTTATCATCAACAATCTGAACTTCCTTAAAGTAACCATAACTATTCCCATCGGGAGTCTTGGTAACTTTCACAGAAGTTTGAGGTTGTTGATAATCAGTAGTCTTAGGCCTTTGAGGAGAGTGAGTAGAAAACCTCCTAGGCACATAACTTAGTCCTTGTACATGTGAGGTAGAACCACTTTCAAACTGACTGTGGTTTCTACTAGGAGTCCTAAACCTTGAAGGTGTCTTATCTCTAGGCTTATAGAAAGTATTTTGATTTTGAGTATAAAGTCTTTTAGGTTTAGGTGGAGAGACACTATGAGTACTATAACACCCCTCTTTCCAAAGATATTAATTTATCATTTTCAACTACGGAAGCGTTTAAACCAAAACCTTATTTTATAAACTTAAAATATTAACATACACCATAAGTCAATATTTACAAAAAAACATCATTTACATCATATAAACGGGGTATTATAATGTACAAAACATAGTTTTAGAAAAACTATATCAGAGTTGCTAGATATCAAATATTCTTCTTCCCCTTCTTGCAACCCATATTATCAAAATAACACCTGCAAGAAGTAGATTGAGGGATTAGCACGAAGCTAAGTGAATGAATTCAACACTCACTAGTCAACTTAGTATAATCCCTTGAATACACCAAATAAGGATATACATCTATATCAACAATCAACAATTCAACTATGAGGATCGGTGGTCCTTGAGAAACCCTACTGCCGCGGCGGCTCTCAAGAACACTTATCCAACAATCCATATGGCCAATACGGAATAGACCGATAGCAAGTGATTATTGTATTCAAACACAAGTCTTACACACAACAAATGAAGTAAGACTATATGTAATTCACACAATAATCAACTAACCCAACCAACGTGTTGACCTCAAAACAACATATAATCACATGGCTACTAGCATATAGGATTCAATCAATAACACAACTTAAATAATTATATCAACATGTCAACTATCACTTGTTGTAATCACAGTAATTACAACCAAATCAAAAAGTGAGTTATAAATCCACTCACCGATACCTCTTTCACCTCCACACTCAGGATGTCTATATCACTGAGTCTTCTCTTTATCTGAGAATACAAAATCAACAAGTTAATAACTTACTTCTTCCGCTTAACAAACTTAAATTCTAAGTATTTAAACAAATAAACAACTTTTATTCATAAGCTAAATCAACTAAATCAAAATATTAGATTTTAACCAAACATTCAAATTTACTCTTGCATACGCGATCCAGGAAATCCTAGCCGGATCGCGTAGCTCAGTTAAAATATTTCTGTTACCAAATTACACAAACTCACGTGATCCAGGATCCATTTACAGGATCGCGTATCCTAGTTCATTTTCTTCTGTAACCAAATTGCACTAACATACGCGATCCAGAAACATCTGTGGGATCGCGTATCCAAGGCAAACTTTGACATTTTGAACGATTTTAACTAGCTTACGTGATCCAAAACCCAAAGTTGGGATCGCGTGAGCAAGAGGAAAATGACCTGCAACTCATTTTTGCACAAACTCAGCTCGAACCAAAAACTAAATCAACCAATTTTCCAAGATACAAAATCAACAATTCACATATTTAGCATCTAAGAAACATTACTTTACTTCTAGTAACATCAAATAACCTCATTTAACATCATTTCCATACCAAAATCCAATTAAACCATTTAGGTCAAATACTTGATTTCAAATTCACCATGGAAGAACTCAAACTCACAAGATTGACTACACAATCAGTTTATAATCATGTATAGCATCAATAATTGCTATTAACAACTCAAGAACTCAAGAAATTACATAATTTCACACTTAATCTAATTAATATGATCAAAGAGCTAAAATACTTACACTTTGATGATGAACAAGATGATTTCAACAAGAAGATGATTATATGCAAGGAACCACAATTTAGAATCACTAATTTGTTTAGGGATTCAAGTTCTTGAAGTTTAAGGTTAAAGTGAGTAAGTTGTGAGAGTATTCTTCATTTACAGGGAAAAAGGGATAATCACAAAGAAAGGAGGTCGGTCTACCTAATGACCGACTCCAAATTGGGTATTTTTAATACCCGTTCTAAATCTACAGTCTGGAACCTAAAAACCAATTGCGAAAATATTTATTTTATTGTACTGTCACCTATAACTATTTAAAAGAAATAATATTACACTATTCACAATAAGTTTCACATAAGAAAATAATATTAAATTTACTTATAAATTAATAAAATCAATAAAAGATAAAGAAATTACCAGACTGTCATTGAGGACGTTACAAGTACCATCACTTTTCAGAATGTTTACAGGTTTACTTCCTAATCCCGGTTTGGAGCCTAACCTGTCTATAATTTAACTAGAGTTGATCGGTGTCTTCTCATTATTCACTAACTTATGTGATGCTTCCAACTTCTTGTTAGGACAACATGAAGCTACATGTCCCTTTTGGTGACATTTGAAGCAAGACATATGTTTTCGTGAGTTGCCAACTTTTGCATTCTCATTCTTAGTCTCGGGCACTAAAGGATCGTGAGTTTGTTCCTTATTAATCTCAGCATCTGTCTTGATATCATTCATCATTCCACTCAATACAAACTGTACTTTAGTGAAAGGAATCTTCTTACCATTATCAGATGAAGGATTTTTAATAACATCTTTCTGTACCTCTGACTATTCAGACTTATTAGTTACCTTATTTCAGGATTTGCTTCAGTCATCTAAATGTCTACAGGAGTTGTAGTGTAATTTGAATTGAATGGCGGAGGTACATCATTGTAACCTAAACAAGTCTTATCATTTACGCTACGTTGAGCATCAAGCATTTTGTCCATCTCAGATGTTCTATAGTTTTCTATCTTACGATTTTGCTCAACTAGTTTTAACTTATACTCAGGTAACTCCTTATCTTTATTAGCAATTGTTTGATTTAAGTCCTTCAAATTCAAATAAAGACCATCTATGATTATAGATTTCTCATTAATGGTATCATCAGTGGATAAATTATGGAATGAGATTGATAGAAAGATATATGCAGCTAGAATGATTGGAAGATCTAATCCAGCTCCTATTACCAAGGTAAATCTAAAGAAACCAAAGAATAAATCTCAAGAACATCTACTCATCCACAGAGGCACAGAGACTGAAGCAATTGCTCTTGATCAAGTATGCAAGTTACACAGAGAGGAATGGAATGAGATTAGGCTTGCTTTGAGTCACTCATCAAGTGCAGCAAAAAGAGAAGTGCTTAATGAGATTGATCAATTGTTTCAGAAGATGGTGGATCTGCAACTACTAAGACCGGAAGATACTGTCATACATGGTGAAGAGATAGTGCACCCACCTAGCCCAAGGTATAGGTCAGGTACCAGCAGCATATATCGTATTCCAAACACTTCAAGGTTAAATCTTATTATCCCTGATGGTGTACGAAGAGTTGAGAGTACAAAAGTGGTTGAAGGTGAAAAAGGCTTAGTCTACAAAGATATGAATGGTGCTTTGAAATTTCAGAGATAAGCTGAGTTGGAGAATGATATCGCGTAAAAAGTCATGTTTTTACTACCGATATCTCTCTCCTTCTGGAACGATTCTTGGCATTTTAAACTTAAAACCAACACAAATCAATGATATTATGCCAAGATGGTCAAAACCAGGTTGCATGATAAAAATCAAGCAAAATATATGAAAAACGAAGATTCCACGCACATTTGAAGATTCAAGGCATCAAAATGAGATTTCAAGACAAAAGTGCCCATCATCAACATCCATCTCATCCAAGATGTTCGTTTTCAAATTACGAATCCAACAGAAGAAGAATCAATAAAAACGGATAAAGAATGAAGATTCTACTCCCGCCGGAAGATCCAAATGATTCGTACGCAATATCTGGAGATAGGAGGCATATTTTTGGGATATCTTTACATCAAAGTCTTCGTTTTTGAATTACGAATCCAACGCAAAAAGAATCAACGCAAACGGACGTATAACGACGAAGATACGCACGAATCGAGCAACGCATCGAAAGACGACGGATCGGGACGGGTGGCAGGCAGCCGGGCCAGCAGCCAGCCGCCGCCGGCCTGCTGGTGGGCGGCGCTGGCCTCCACCACCCCGTCTCTTTTGCGCTTTTTCATCCTTGCTCGTACCTGGTGCACCACCTTTCGCTACTTTTTCGTACCTGGTGCACCACCTTTCGCTACTTTTTCGTACCTGGTGCACCACCTTTCGCTACTTTTTCTAACGTGAGCCTAGAGATGCTAATGTGAGCCATATCTTGCCTATAAATAGTAGCCCCTAGACCTCATTTTAGACACACCTCAATCTTGAATATCATCCTTAATTACCTTCATTCTCTTAAATACTTGTATTTTCTTTTTAATTCTTCCTAGTTAATTAGGCTAGCTAATTAACTAAGAAAGGAAGATTTGTACGGAGGTGCTCTGGGACGCATATTTTAGCTACAAGTTATTGTACTTCTCTCCAGGTGTTAATCTATCTTTCATATTTAATATGTTCGTTCTTTCTTTAATAAATTTAAATATGCATGCTAATATTACCATGATTAACTAAATAACTCAATTGTCTGCTATGATAGTCGTTTAGGGAAAGTTTAAATATGTGATTGTATTGTATGTTATGAGATTGCGGATGCTTTATATTATAAATAGATGTAGGAATCGAATCTTTATCGTTTATCTGCCCAACTCATGTTATGACTAAAACTTTATCCAAAAATGAACGTAGCTAACTCATAGGGTATAGGTCACTTAGTTATACTATGTTAGATTGAATCATTGAGCTCGACATGGCCGGTGTTCTCTGGACCACACTAGGATCTAAGAGACACGGAACATGGGAATAGAGGTAGATTAAGATTTAATTCAAACAGACGATATTTTTGAGACAACTTTCGGAATATCCTCGACTTAGATAACACTTTTGCATGCTCAAATTGAACTATTACCTTGATTATCTTATTGCATGTTCTTGTTTGATTGTTGCCTTAGGATTATCATGATAGTTAAATATATTTAGCCTTAATCATCGTGAAATAATGTGACGGCCCCTATTCGACTGTTCTTTGATATAGTACTGAAAACGCCTATGGCCGAGTACAAATGTATGGAAGTCGAGAACGACCGAAAATAGTCATATTATGAATCGATTAATAAACGTGTTAATTAGGTTTCTATTCTTAGTATAAATCATCCATGTTTTCTTGCATACTTCAGTAATGTTGATAATTTGTATGAATAAGTGATGACATGCTATCCAACCGTCTAGACCGGTTATTCCAACCTATTCCGGCGAGGGTAAAACCCGTTTACAAGATTGTTTATTCAACAAATTGTGCCATGATTCGGGCGTCTCTGATGACCGAGATTGGGGAATAGGAATTGAGATTAACTGTTGGATAATGTGGACATGCATTTGAGAGAACTTTCGGTGTATGTTTTAATATATTCTGCAACCCATGTGACATTCTATTTGCCTGATTGTGGACACATTCGCGTTAGCCCAATAGAAGGACTGTAGAATATCTCACATTAACCTACAAATTTATCCTCGTTAGAACTCCTCTTATTTAACTTCACTTAAACCACTTCATAGTAGACAATCGCTTAAATTGCTGAACACCCGAAGTAACCTCCACCCTTCTAGTTTATTTTAAACTTAACTTTAATTTAGAAAAACCCAAAACCAAAACCATCTTTCTAAGCCTCAGCTAAATTCATAAAAGTTCCTAAACCCTCCTAGTTTCAATTCGTCGCGCTTTGAAGAACGACTCTAGGTCATACTTATCCTTTGCTAGCCCTTAGATTAGAAATAGTAGTAACCCTAGGCCCCAGCCTTACAAATTTAAAACCCACTGCTGTGCTGCATCTTCATTAGACATTTCAACGACCGGTGTGTAGCGCAACAGAGAAAATAGATCATGAGCAACTTGTTCATCTGATCAGTCTGCCAGCATGCTTGACAAGAACTCACACATGAGAAAAGCAATTCTTGAAGAAGCCTTAGCTCGATAATTTAGATATCTGCCTTCTACTGAGAAGTATGAGCTAGCTGATGAGCTTGGATTGGTAAAGCAAGAAGACATCTGGAGAGATCTGTGATCCTTTTGTAATAGACTAGACAAACTGTAACTGATATCACTTGTAATATTCTTCATTTGCAGTTTAATAAAATATGATCATTTTTGAGAAAAACGAAGTGTAAAACTCAGATCATATCAAAAGAATCCAAAAAGCAAAATGAATGGATCACAAGTACAAGTCACTGAATGTTTAATCTTTAAACACTGACTATAAAATTACACAGCAACAAGTCTGTCTAGGGAGCTTTGATCATAATCATTTAGAGGGAGATTGTTGAGTCACTAATCACTGACCAACTCAATGATAACAAGCTAAATGAAGGAAATTATTAAGTCAAAGCTTTTGTCGCTGAAATGTGTACTCACTGGTCGTTGTTCGTTCTACTCAAGAAAACTGATATACTGAGGAAGATTTAAACTCAACTTGGTGTGTCGCTGACTCCAAGACTAGCAGCGAGAGTTTACATCTTCAAATGAATAAAGGCAAAAGTCACTGCCAGAATAAAAGCTAGCTGCTGAAGATATTCAATTCAAGTCGCTCTACAAGAGCACGATAGTTCACAGTGAGTGAGGAGGATTATCTCATCTTCAGTGACTACTCTAATAAGTTTCTAGTCAAGTGCAAGTTGCTCTTCAGTCTTATGTCAGCAAGTGTCTTTCATATCTTCATAAATATCTGGGGGATTACGTGGCAGCAAGTGATTGGTGTTAAGGAAGATGCGATATTCGAGGTAACAAAACTGAGACCAGAGAATAATCAAGGCTCAAAGATCAAACCAATCAAACAGCGACACGTGTCATTCCAAGATCATGATTTGAAGAAAATATTCACAAGACATATGCACTATAAATAGAGCAGTACTATGTACTTAGAAACTTTCCATTTGTACGTGTTAATCACTTGTTTTTTCAGTGAGTAGTTTGTCTAAGCACGTAACAGCGACCAACGAGTAAAACAGTTAGCGTGTTTGTCCACTACTGTTTTATCTCTTTGTAATAGTTTAGCTAGAGTGTATGATTTAGATTAGCTTTGGCTAGTCTATTCTGCAATCAACACTGTGTAAGTTTTATGATCAATAAAATTTACAGTTCACCTACTATCATTTCTTTGTTATCATTGCATATTTTGTTCTTTAAAGATATTATACTCTGTTTGTGATAATTCGATTAAAACTTGATAAATCAACTTAGATAAAATCAGAAAAAGTTTTTAATTGTATTCAACCCTCCTTCTACAATTAAACTTTACTTATTGTAATTCAATTTCACTTCATAATAGTGATTACGGGACTCTCAATATTCACTTAAATACAAGGAACACAGTTCTAATTAAATAGTAGTGATATGTTGTTATCAAAAGGACCACGGTTCTAATATAAAGAACCTTGGTCTATTTAAATTTTCAAAAGGATCATGATTTCTAATGTGAGAAGTGTGGTATATTGTCCAAAAATTTCAAAATTTTCAATTACTCGCCCTTATCTTCTCATATTCTTCAATATTCTTATAGACCATTTCCCCCTCACATATTTTTGCCACAAAACCCTTTATTTGCTTCATTTTTATTATTTCAAACATTCAATGTTTTATTTCGAATCAAAACCCAATTTCATTATACTATACAAATATCATCTCCATTAAAACAATACTAGTCCATCATATACAATCGGTTTGTTCTTCCTTCTAATTTATTTAGATCTACATTCGTACTTAAAGCTTGTTTTCTCGATTTACTACCCAATGAGATTATTTTCAAGTGATTTGTTACTTGATTATATTTCTTTTATATTTATTGCTTCGATTTTTAGCTCTTCATTTGTTCTTGTTTCTTCAATTTGGGTTTTAGAGTTTTTATTTTTCTTTGATATTCTGTAATAATGAGGTTCTTAAGTTTCTAACTTTGTATATAAATTTTTACGGATCATATATCATTTTTACTTCAATATTTGTTTGTTTTATCATCATCATTTATTGATATTTCTTTCCGTTTAGGTACTAGATGTGTTAAATGAGTAATACTTTCCTTCGATGGAAGAACCCACGTTATTAAGATTCATTCATATGTTTGTTTGTTGTTACTTTTTACTTTATATTAGAAATCGTTTGACTTCAATTGTTGTAATATTTTATTAAGGTTTGATGTAATGAGAATTGTTTTTTACTTATAATAAAGATATGCAATATGTATGCTTTATGTTTTTGTAAGAATTATAATTTTATTATTAGTTTGAAATTTGTTTTATAGAATTAAATAATCCTAGAAAATAAATAAGTATTAAATATAATATAATATACAATATATTTTTATAATTTGTCAAATCGATCACATTTCTTAATGTGAGACCCTTGTTCCCTTTTTATATTATTAGACCTCAAACCCGTGTATATACACGGGTGTTGATTGTTTAATAGTATAAAGATCTTAGTTAATTTAACTAAAATAGAGAGAACTAATTGATTAATTAAATTTGATTTAAATTGATGATGTCATAACCATGTTTCCTATATAATTAATTAATTAATTAAGTTTGATTTAAATTGATTATTAGTCGAATTGACAACGGATTTTATGTGGAAACCATGATCATTTTGTCGAATAGATTACTACAAAAGCTCTATGGTCTATATGAATCTTAAATAGACTTCTCCCCTATTAGACAACGCCTCTAAATCCGCAGTCTATATGATATTTTAGCCGTGATCTTTTTGTATTTTTGTAGGAATGACTTACTTCATATATTTGTTTTTTATTCAACAAAAATATTGTATCTTCCACGCAAGATTGCAAGAAGTTATCTTTTTACGGGAATAAATTAAATTGATTGCCTTTTTGTTTCGATTAAATGTATCTTAAATAAATTTATTATTAGGCGATAAGATCGATCGTCATACATTTAAGAAACTCGAATGTACGTACGTAATTACGTTTCCTGTTATTGCCGAATGACATAATTAAGTTCTTCATGAATCGCGACTACACGGTAACATTTAATGTTGTACCGATGAACGTACAAGTTTGTATATCAAAATTGTGTGATTTACGTACTTTTTATAAAGGAAAATGAAAATGATATATATAGTAAAGTTATTTCCTCATTTTATTTTTGATGAACATATATGTACAAATAGGAATTGTATATACGTTCTGTAAATTTTGGATAAAAAATTCATGACTTGTAATAAATACAGAGAATAATTAGTGACAGATCTATGATTGAGATGACCGTAACACTGATATTTCAAAATTTGTGAACCCATAGCAAAAAGAAAGAATCAAATAAAAAGTGAAATAATTATAAGAGATTTACTCTTCATAGCGAATGAGCCATTGAATTAACTTTTTATTT
This sequence comes from Pseudognaphalium luteoalbum, assembly GCA_963422505.1. Classification (NCBI taxonomy): domain Eukaryota; kingdom Viridiplantae; phylum Streptophyta; class Magnoliopsida; order Asterales; family Asteraceae; genus Pseudognaphalium; species Pseudognaphalium luteoalbum. The sequence goes on along the minus strand of OY730195.1, from coordinate 50,942,463 downwards.
AAAATAGATTTTTTAGGTAGATAAATGAATTTGATTGGTTAATTGAATTTTTGATAAAAATTAAGCATTTGATTGGTCAATAGTTCTCAATTTTAACAACACTTTTTATAGGACAGGTTTATATATATATATATATATATATATATATATATATATATATATATATTAAAGGATTATTTTAACGTGTGACTTGGTATCACACGTTAAGATGCATTAGTAAAAACGAAATTTCTTTAAATATTAAGATTTACATTTAATACTTATTAAATTAATCTAATATTTACATTTCTTATACATTTCATAAATTTCAAGTTCATTAAATACACCTTCATATTTGCCTAGGGACTTAAGATGGTAATCAAATAAAAGTATAGTGACTTGCTAGTGGATAGTTGAAACTAACGAAAATCAAGTATAAGTTCTCGTTTTTAGGTATCTCAAGGGTTCATTGATCGGCCCAATTTTAAAAGGATTATCGGGTTTGAGAGATGATGTCTAAAGTTATTAAAGATTTTTTATTTTTTTTAAAACTCGAACTCAGTTGCAAAATTGTGTATGTATATACTTACAAAATTCCATGTAAATTCTTTTCTGAACAAGATGTTTACTTTGATAATGACTTGTTTCATCGTTTGTCCAAGGTTAAATGGGTCTACTAGCTTTTGTTTAAATTCACTAATAAATGAAAGCCCAAATGTTTAGGGCCCAGTTACATATATATGTACTGATGTACATATCCGATTCTTTTGTTGTTCATAAACAAAGCAATACATAGTTTGTCTACTTCTCTTCACTAATAGTAACGTTACACTTACTAGTAGGGAGTTGATTTCCACACTCCTTTTCTTTACGTTAGTAATACGGATGTCAATTTTCAGACACGATCCAAGATATGAAATGAAACCGACTCGAAAATAACCAGGTGTGGATCGGAACTTTATCTCTTAAAATTGCCAACCTACTATCCACTTTTTTTATCGGGTTTGGGATATCCAATGAGATTTAAGAACTTTATCTCTTAAAATTGCCAACCTACTATCCACTTTTTTACCGGGAAATGAGATTTAGGGTTAACCCGACAACTAGACCAAATTTTGAAGGTAACTAAAATTTTGAATGTTTCATTTTACTATGATAAACTAAAGTGTTTTATGCAGTATTCAAATTTGGATAACATACTAGGTAATATGATGTTTATGCGATTTTATAAACATTTTTAAGTTTATTTACGATGAATGATAAATTTAAAGATTGACTCATTTGACCCGAAATTGACCTATTAATTGAAATTACCTAAAAGTCTATTGACCTAATTAGATAAACAGGTTATTTTGGTCATCTTGAGTTTGATTTTAAGAAAATCATGTTGAATTTAAGTCAACTATTTCTAACCCACTAACCTGATAACTCCAACGGGTCAACTCGAAGCAAACCGAATTACCACCCCTAGTTCATACCACATGTACATCTAAAAATTAAAATGTTATACATTATGCATTATTGATGCACCTTTGTGGGTGTAAGAATACGAGTGTACAAATCACATTGATTAATTCTAAAATCGATTTAATCGAGCTATTGATGACTCGTATTAAGAACATAGAGATGAAAAACAAAACGGCTGTAGTATATTAAAATTAGTGATAGTTAGGGTTAAGAGACTTATTTATAACCAAACCATCTTATATGATAAATACCTAAATACCCTTAAACATGTAACACCCCAAAAATGTAAAAGTATTATAATGGTAATAGTAAAAGTAATTCTTTTAAGTTATTATTATTTTAGGTAAAATAAAATAGTAATAACTGTGAATGATTTTTAGGTTCCAGACAATGATAAATACGGAGTGTAAAATATTACACTTGCATAAGTCGGTTTAACTGTATTTACCCATATCTCTTTCATATGTACGTGCATAATAGAATAGCTTCAGGAAGAAAGGGAGAAACACAAGGAGTTGAATTTGATTCTCAAAATCAGATTTTGTAAATCAATTGAAGCTAGAATCGTGTAATTAATCATTCCTTGATCCTCTATATCCAATGTATGATCTTGTTCTTCATGTATTATTAACCTAGAAATGGGTTTTATAAAGGTTTAAAGAATTAGTGGGTTTAAATCCGAATTTAGGGTTTGTGTATGATGAATTGATGTTAGTTAAGTTCAATGATCATGATTTTTAGTTTAATATCAAGTTAAAAGTAAAGAACTCTAATTGGGTTAAGTGTTCTTGAGGTGCTTGATTATCATGGTTATCATGGCAAATTGTTAAGTGAATTAGATGCTAATTAGTGTTAGCGAAGCTTAGTAAAGATGATATTAGCACTAATATAAGTAAGGGATATTAAATTGAATAAGAATTCATTAAACCTAATATGTGGTTTTGGTGAATTCTTGGTAAATGATGTTAATTAACCTTGTAAATGATCTAAGAAGGTTAATTAGTAATGGTTAATGTGATTTAAGTATTGTTGCGATAATATTGATCATAACTTGAAAAGATGAACGTAATATAAATTGGATTAATTAGCTTTGGATGTTTAATTGATTCAATTGATGAGAAATGATTAGAAAGTGAGCTTAATATTGATCATAGCTCATATGATTATGTAAAGTGAAGTGAAGATATGATTAGTTGAATTAAAGATCAACATGTGAAAATAATGAGTAGTAATGATGATTAGATGATTTGATCATCGATTGATGCTAATGTGTTGTTATGTGATTATGTTATATGATAGGTGATCAAATGATATGGAAGCTCCAAAGCATGTGTTAGATTTCCTAATCGTCTATAAAGCTAAGGTGAGTTATATGAAATTTTACATAATTGGGTAATGGTTGTATGTTCTAAATTGCTTGCGAGCAAGAGGTTCATACAACCAAGTAAAGTATTGGTCATGTTTGCAATGTAAATTGATATTGATTATTCATATTCGTGCTAAGGCATATAATATGAATAAGTGTAAAATGATAAGTGTTGAAAGAATTCGTTAATGGGTGGTGATATGTGAAGAATACGTGTTATACACGTGGATAGTTGTGGAGCTAAGGAGTGAATTATCATTTGTTTGGCGGTATCCAAGTAATGGCTATGTCATTAGCTTGGTTATGTCTATTCTTATGAATTGACATTGTGGATGTGCTAAGGATCCTTAACTTTGTGGATGATAATGTAGTATTTGATAATGTAGTATTCATGCCACCGAAAGGCATGGTACTAATTCGTAAGATTTAAGAGTGTTTTCTATATTCACTCAATGATTAAGTAGTAAAGTAAACATTTATTGTTGTTAGTGTCATATGTGGAAAGGTTATGCAATTATTGTAACACCCGACTTTTCACATCATAATTTATAATATATTAATCTTAGGAAGCGCGATTCCCAAACATTTACAAAACATTTCAACAACGTTTACAAATTTACATCTTATACTTGCAAATATTTAATTACATATTAACAAAACGGGTGTTACTAAAACTATCCAAAACGCAACAAAATAAAGGTCAGAGTTGCGCCAGCTAAGTCAAACATCCAGCTAGTCATCTACCACCCGAACTACTTCAACTAACCAAAATCTGCAAAGCATTCAACAACGAGGGGTTAGCTTACGCTAAGTGAATGGAACCGTAACCGACGGTTCAATCCAATCATAACAAGTCTTACAACTAAATAAACCATAACTAATTAAACACATAAGCACGTATCGTCAAGAGGATCGGCGGTTCCTGTATGCTATTCTCAGTATACCACGATCACTGTATGCCATTCGCAGTGATCTACCGATAGCCTGACTACTACCTTCACAGTGTTGGTTAGTTCTCAACTATGTGTATCAAAGTAACCAAGACAGCTACACAGTATTAGCCAGACCCAACCAACCAACGTTGACCTCTGAATCAACCATACAACTTAACAACTTGTCACATAAAGCATATCATATGCAATTATGAAAATCAGCTGAACAACTTTCACAACTGGATCAATCAACTTCAATCAACATAATCAACAACTGTAATAACTGAAATTAATCATGGCAACAACTACAACATAAGCTATCCTGGTTTACCCGTTGTAACCGAACCCGTTACAACCGAGTTGAACCGAGGACTACGGTAACCACTCACCAATATATATGATCTTCAACTCAGTGGTCTAATCTTACTGAGTTGCTGCCCGCTTATCTGGAATCACAATAACATCAAGTCAGTAACTCATCCCAACTGATTAACTATTACTTTAATTATAAACATATTCAATTAAATAACATCAACTATTACAATATAACAATCCAAACTACACCTTTTCTATTTATTACCCAAAATCCACCATTTCAAACCCATAGCAGATCGGCTTCTCAAAGCCGATCGGTTATCCTAGTGCATTTCTGAATTTTATTTGCAAAGTCAAGTTCTGTGATATTTTTACACTAACAAAGCAGATCTTCTTTGCTTAGCCGATCTGTTTTTCATGTAAAGCAGATCTTCTTTGCTTAGCAGATCGGCTAAGGTGCCCAAACCCAGAAATCAGCAACTTTCTGCACAATTTCAGCTCGAACCAACATCCAATTTTTTCACAACAACAGCTACTAAATACCAATTTTTATCAAAGAAAAATCACCAACATCACACTAACATAATATAATCATAAACAAGCTATCTATTTTTAATCTCAAGCATACATCATCATCAAATCCCCAAATTTTCACCAAACCCTAACTCTAAACTTAATCTTGAAGAACACTAACTAATATTAACATATAAACATCATATAAACATTACATATCTTCAACTAATCATCATCTAATCAACAAAACATGAACTAAAAGCTTTAATTCATACAAATCATCTATATATTCAACAATTACCTATTTTCCATACAAGAGTATCAAGAACACTAAGTTACTTACAATTAATTAATGAACAAGATGATGATGATGCAAGAATGATGATAATCTGATTTTGATGATAAACTATAATGGATTCAAGTACAAACTCTTTTGATTTTCAAGTATGTGTGTATTTTCTCTCAAGAACAAAGGAAGTGAAATGTTAGGTGAAAATGAGTCGGTCTCCACCGCCCCACTCTTTTATCTGTGATTATATTTTACCCCTTCTAACTCTATTGTCTGGAACCTGAAAATACTCGCGAGATAAAATATTTTATTTTACTGTCAACTTTATTTATTTAAAACAAGTAACATTTTACTATTCACAATAAAGAAACTCTTTTACTTGTTTATTTTCAACTAAACCAGATACAATATTTATTGTTATTAAAATAACCATTTATTTTCCAGGTCCAGAAACAGGATGTTACAATTATTCATTTAATTGCCTATGTACTCACTAAGCTTAAAGCCTACCCCGTTCATGTGTTAATAGTTGTAGGTGTGGTTCGGTTGAACTAAGTGGCTAGAAAGAGTAAAGCATGGTTAGAAGAAGCTAACGTGGAATGGAGCTTGCTCTCATGGTTAGATAAGCTTCTCCTTTTAAATTATCGTGATGAATGATCAATTGTGTAAATCGCTCAAATACATCTTTTGAGAATGTAAATGATTAAAGTATGAGAATGATAATGAAAAATGATGTGGACCTTTGACTTAGTAAAGTCAAGGTCAAAATGGTAGTAAATGTCCAATAGAAAGAATTGTGTCATGAATGATTAAGAAATGAAGTATGGTCAAAGGTCAAATAAAAAACTTTGGTTGAAATGGGTATTGACCTATGGTCAACTACCTTAGAATAGTCATGTATGGATAGAAATGAAAAGTGAACAGGTAAAAATGTTGTTGAAATGTGCAACGGGTCAAAAGGGGTCCATTTGGGTCATTTATGGCTCAAGGTGTCAAAATGGGTTCTAGTTATGGTATGGAAGTGGTGAAAATTGCTTTAAGTCCCATTTTGATAGTCAAAGTTAGTTTTGAAAGTCAATGTATGTGGTTTGAAATATGACATGTCAAGATTTTGGTCCAAAATGGACGAAAAGTGGTCAACGGTCCGGATGTCGATAAAACCAGAAATTTGAGAAAGTGTAGAAAGGGAAACCTTCATATGGTCAATATGAAGGTGCGCACAACTTTTCATGTCAAACAAATTCACGAGTAAAAATTTATGTTAGTTTGAAGTTCGAGTTTTGGTAATAAATAAAACAGATCAGAAATTTGCTATCAAGCCAGGGTACCCGGTGGATTGCCTTGGTACCCGACGGATAATTAAATAACCCGACGACTATTGGAGCTAGCCGGCTGCTTTTAGAGTGTTTAAAAATAATTTTGTTTCTGTTACCCAAAAGTTAAATCATCTGGCTGATTTGGCCATGACCCGGCGGGTGAACCGGTTACCCGGCGGGTAACTTGGAAATCCGGCGGGTAGTGACAGTTTTCAAGAAATGTTATGTTAAGTCTACGTTTGATAGTTTAAAAAAAAATGTGGGGACCTAGTATCATAGTATGTATATGAAATAGTTATAAGACAATGTTAAGAGTGTTAATGATATATAAAAGAAAATGTTTACGTTTTCGGGGCGTTTTTAATGAAGTTACAAGTAATAATGTACTACTAATATAATTTTACTGCTAACAAATTCATTATATTGCCCATTGTGCTTCATGTCACGTCCAATCATCACGATTCACGTAGATACAAATATAATTTGTTCATACGTCCTATTTTGTCTTTAGAGAAACCCTTTAACATAAAAGCACTAACACAAAGTGCATCTTTTGGTTAAAATATGAGGTGTCAAATGTTTGTTTATTATAACTTTCATATTATAAAAACAAGTATTAGCTCCCCAATTTTCATAGTCTATGTATTCTTTTTGAAAATGTCTCAAATAATTATTCACTTTCGATCTAAATTAATTAGAAACTGTTTAACTGAATATAATAAATTTTTACTGATCAGTAGTATAATTATTGTATTTTTCTAATTATATACTACATCAGTTATAAAATTATTGTTCAGTTTTGACTTTCTGAAGTTTTTTTTTTCAACTTTCACCATAAATATTTTTGTTTATGCTATATAATAATAGATGCAAAATCTATGAAGAGTTTGAGTTTTAAATATATTTCTATTGGAATAAATTTCATCAATTATTATTGTAAAATAAATAAAAATATTTAAGGTAAAAGTTGAAAAAGAAATAATTGAAAAAGTTAAAACTGAAAATTTATTTTTTGGAAGGGAGGTAGTATAATTTTTTAGTGGTCAACTAAATCGATACAGAGAGAACATGAGATGTTGAGATTGAGTATTGTTTATGCAATAGTAGTAAGAGGTGCATGTATCATCCAATACTAGAAACAATTTAATGCCCACAAAAATCAATACACCATTACAGGATGTAAAGAACAAAAAAGGACAGTTCAGCAACTAGTATTAGTCATGGTACACTTTGCTGTTTTACTTGTACATCACCCGTGATGTAGACAAAATATTGATTGCTACATCTCATATGCCTCTTGCCCCCACATACTTCCCCATGTGCAGTTGTGCACCCTTAATTTCCTCTCAAAACACCACATTATATCTAAAGTCTAAACATTATTATGAAATACTCGTTCCGTCCCAAAATAAGTATCTTATTTTGACTTCTAAAAGTCATTATTTTTTAACTTTGACCTTCAATATTTTTGATTGTGTTATATAATATTTGATGTAAAATATATGAATAAATTAAGTTTAAATATATTTTTATTAGTATGATTTTCATCAAGTACTATATAACACAAACAAATATATTTAAAGTCAAAGTTGAAAAAGAAAGACTTTAAAAGTCAAAACGAGATACTTATTTTGAAACGGAGGGAGCGTATACTACTACTAGTGTTTGATAATAATCATTTTAGCTCTAATACCACCTCTGTCTCACTATTACAAATGTTCATATTGCTATATCGAGTTCACCCGATAAGTGTACAACTTAATATTACAAGCAATCACCACAAACTTTAGTTAGTAGAGTCGTAAAGATGTTAGTTGATTGACGAAGAGTGTAGTTAGCAAAGATTTTTAAAATTATGTATGGTCAAAATGTACACCTTAACTGAAACGGACGAAGAAAGTAATAACCTTTTATTTCATGCAATTATCATAATGTATATACATAACTTGTTACAAACATATTAACTATTCATTACATATCTAACTATTCATTATTATCTATTTATTAGTGTTAAATTTATGAATTTCAACATCAATTTCATGTCAACCTTATATAGTGTTATATACTCCGATTCACATAAGCATGGTATAATCATTTTCTTTGAATTTGTCAAAAGCAATTGGAAATTACATTAAATAATCAATGGCATACTTGCATATTTGGCTATGTATGGAGTAATGACTAAACTATTAAAGCCTACATCACCAAAGAAAACCGTATACTTATTATTTTAATAACAAGCCAACCAAATCATCATAATGATATAGTCAATTAGGCTAGTTTTATTTGGATTTTAACAATGGGTACAAACTAAACAGAAATGGTCTAATGTTACATTGTTTTTAAAGCAAAAACAGAACAAAATCAAGAATTTACAAGCAATTAACAAGTGTGAATGTACTTCAAGAATGCCAAATTCCCCTAATCACGCTTCGCAATCGATTCGACGATAGGTTCCTAACAATCTTTTTTGCATCTAAAACTTGATCATCAGCAAGTTTTTGGATGTTTTTCATGAACTCAGAACTAGTAATTTTCTTTCTCCCTTCATTACAAAAGGTTAATGACATTATTATCGACAGTAAAATGTTTCTGTTACCGAGGTTACCTTCTTGTGGATCAATCAATTGTAGAAGCAAGTTCACATTTTGCTCATTCTGCACAAATCTTTTTTGGTTTCTTGGCACTTCTAACAATCTCAAAAGTGTCTCACTTGCTACTTCTCGTGCCTCAAATGATTTCGCATCAAGAAACTTAACGACTTCTGGTATGAATCCTGCATCGCCCATCGCCTTCTTGAACTCATCAGAACTTGCGGAAAGCCAAGATGCAGCCCTTAAAGCGGATTCTTGAATCGAAACTTCACCATTGTTAAGGAAATAAAGTATATGATCCATAAAACCGTATCCTTTTAAACTATTCATGTAACCAATTGAATCCGAACATAATATCATTAACGCCCTTATACACTTCTCTCGTGCTTTAGACGAATACAAAGACTTTGGCTCAAGTACACGATCAAGTACACGGATCCCACCTTCATTAACAATCAAACCACGAACGAATTCGTTACCGGACGCCAGAACTTGAATACATACAATAGCACTTAATTGTGAAGCCTCATTTTTCGACTTCACAAGCTTGATCAATAAAGGAATAACACCTTCTTCAACTACAAACCTTTTTATCTCATCAACACCAATTAAATTTCGCAACACCCCACAAGCCAAACCAACCAATTCACCAACAACATCATCACAACCATTTGCACAAATCTTTAGCAATGCATTCACTCCACCATTAGCCGAAACTGACCAAGCATTATCCGAATTCATAGTAACTTTGATTAAACATCTTGCAGCCAATTCTTTACCCAAATCACTTCCACCCTCCAAAACTCTGATCAAAGGTGCAACAACACCAATTCCCACCAATACATTTTTATATGAATCGAACCCACAAATAGTTGCAACCACTTTTAACCCCTCTTCTTGAATCCCAACATCTTTGGAATTCAAAAACTTCATTATAACATTTACAAAACCGTCAAGTTCCATCGCGATTTTAACACATCTTTCGTCTTCTTGAATCACTTCATTGAAACTAATCAATGCTTGTTTTCTCATATCAATTCTACCAACTTTGAATCTACACAACAAATCCTTCACATAGAACTTTATATCATCTCTATTTGCTGTAACTCCCGGCTTCGAAACCACAATTGCGTAATCACCATTCGATAAAGAAGGACACGTGTTAACAAATTCAAACAAAGACCTTAAATTTGTATCAAATTTAACAAAGATTATATCAAGATCACTTTGCATTAATAACTTCCCACTATACGAATGTTCGATACATTTCTGTGCTAAATTGTTACAACAACTTGTTGTGTCTTCAAATGATTGAATGATGCCGGAGAGAATCGTGTGGGTGTCGCCGGAATCTTGAAATTCCGGCGGGAGAGATATGAGGGTTGAATGTATTTCGTTTAGTTTGTTTCTTATAAGATTCCATTTTGATGCAAAGACTTTGACTGAATGTGAAAGAAAAATTAATGAAGAGATTTCATCCGTGATTTGCCGGAGTCTTGAATTTCCGGCGGGTGTACCGGAAAGGTTTGCTTTTTCTTCTATCATGTTGGTGTCGTGTTAATTTTGAAACAAACGCATTTTCCGGAGGGTTTCCGGTGAACGGAGTGTTGAATTCCGGTGAGTTTTTGGAGGATTTCGAAGGTGAAGTAATGAGAGTGTTACATAGTCGATGATGTTATCTTGTACGTAACGGGACTGATGTTGTAGTAAATTACTGAATTACCCTTTGAAGGTGGTGTTTAGTTGAAAAATACTGTATGAGTTTAATTGTTTTATATTTTTTTTTGGTATATGTCAAAATACTTATGTTACTTTCAATTTTAATAATCATGTTTAGGTTGATGAATGACTTATGTTAAATTTTATGGATCTAGAGTATAAATATTGTACTTTTTAAAAGATTGTGCATATCTATTTAGTGAACAATTAAATTGAAAGAGACAACATATAACATACCTAATAATAATAATTGAACTACTGTTTTAGAGAAACATAATAAATAAATTTAAACTTAACAAAATTATTGAAATATAATAATACCTGATAACAACTTTCACACTATTAATAAAACGAAATATCATGAATACATCACATCATAAATGTTAAATTCTAATGATTTACGAGTTGACTCTTATGAGTCAGGTAAAAAACCCTGAAAATGAGGCGACTTAAACCCTGACTCTTAAATGACTTTGATCTTACAAGTCGTTTGTTGACTCTTTCGAGTCTGTCTTGTGCGACTATTACGAGTCGGAAAATCGGGCAAACTTTCAATGTAATGTAATATAAAAAATAAAATGACAAAATAGAAAAGTAAATGACTATAATCTATTACTCCCTCCGTCCCAATTAATTGTCCATATTCCTTATTGGGACGTCTCAAAATAATTGTTTACTTTCAGTTTAAACCAACCAAAAAAACATTTAAGTAGAGAAAAATGAAATTTTATTGGTCAACATAGTAATCAATGTACTTTTCTTAAACTGTGAGCATATTGAAAGTGGATAATTAAATTGGGACAGAGGGAGTATAAATTGAGCATTTATGTGACGGTCAACGAGTTAATTATTGACTTTTCTAATGTTTTACTTAACTTAAAAACAAAAATGTTAAACAACAATACATATTACACATATACATATAAAAATACATATTTATTATAAAATCATTTTTCTTACGAGTCGATCTGAGTCACGAGTTAGAAATCGAGATTTCAAGTCGTGACTCGAGTCACGAGTTAACAACTATGCATCAGATACGTATCAGACATATGAATTTATTGAACACATTGTTAAAAGAAATTTTATAAATTAATACTTATGGGATTATCTAAAAATATTAAATAACATTATATAGTTATTGATTAAGCATCCTATTCCCTAATTGACACCTGTAAAAAAAATATCATGGTAGAAACTTTATTAATATATCGAGTGTTAATTTATGGAGTTTCTACTGTAATACTCTATTTCAAGAGTTTATCCAATAACGCTTTAGAGTTTAAACCGACTGATAACATTCATTCGTTTAAACATATACTTTGCGTTAACTTTTTGATCGGGATTTTCCATGGGATGAATGGTAAAACTCTGTGACGTTTAGTTGGAAAACATCATCTATTTCTAGTCTAGAATAATTTTGATAGGTTTTGTATTAACTAAGATAATATATAATATTTATGAGCATCGAATTTGTATATTACCTGTTAAAGGACAATTTATCAATTTTTATTATTTGATTATATAGTATAGGTTAGGTTTGAGGCTTCTTAACTTTTCAAGTTTGTAATATAGAGGTTTCATTTGCTTAAATATAAAAATTTATTGTACTTTTCACCAATTCCATGTACAAAGCGTTATATTTATTAATTTAAGGTATTGATTTTTTAATTTGTAATCAAACCAGAGACTTTTTTTTACTTATATATAGACAAATTGTGAGTTTTCACTGAATTTCCTTTTTATAAGTAACATATAAAACCAATCGGGCATAACACGATCAAGTAATGCTAAACTGCAAACGACTAGGCCTCACATGAGTGACCTATATGTAAGGGATTTGAGATCCCTTGCTGGTCTATGGATCTCAAACCGAAGCAAGTATTTTAAGTTTGATTGGTCGATTTGGATTTCTGACCATTGAGCTGCAATTTCTGGTTAACTAATTGGGTTTTCTTTCATCCTCGATGGCATTCAAGTTTCTTTAGAAGGGGTTTTCCTATTCCTATTGTTTAGTCCCTTCTTAGGGACATGTTTTTTCTCCCTTTGTGTTTGGTTTGTTTCTAATGCAATAGCTTTTAAAAAAATATATATGTAGGTCTATTAAAATATGGTACGGGTTTAGAGATACCCTACAAATCACATGTTTTAAGTAACACTAGCATTCTACCCGTGCAATGCAGCGGTGAAAGTGGTGACAGTGGATAGAGGTGCGAATGAATTTTTTTAAAATAAAAACATATTGTACTCCGTCCGTCTCATTTAAAATGTCCACATTACTATTTTGGGATGTCCCATTATAAGTGTCAATTTTGATATTTAACCAATCAAAAAAGACTTTAGTGGGTAGATTTAATATTTGATTGATGAAAAGTGTAGTTAGTGTAGAATAAGTAGTAAATGGGACCCACTTTACTTAGTCTTCAATTTTTTTAAGAAGAGAGAGTGTTAAATGTATTATATAGCAGTATAGATATATACTTAATCAATTAGTGTTCCTCAAACAGTATCAAAAAAAATATCGAGTGAGAACATATAAATAAATATGATAGTAGTGATGAGCTTTTATTTTTTTTCTTTGAATCTCTCTTATCTCTCAATAACTTTTTAGATTGTCCATATAAAAGTGCTAATTATTTGATGTAATGAATTACTCCCATTTTAGTGGTCTTGATGGAAATTATTTTGTAAATGCCTTTTCTTACAACCAACGTCCAACAAGTGTAAAAAAGATATCACTCAAACTTTATATAGTTGCTTGAAGTTGAAGTGTTTCAAATTGTAAAAAAGGTTCTTTTTATATATATATTATTTATGCACAATTTAAAGAACCCGAAATCTATAAAATATATAGTTAGAATTTATTATTGTATTTATTTCGCTGAAAGTTTGGTATAACTTAATATACTAAGTCGAATTCAACTAACCAGCTGATCACGTGAGAGGTTGATTAAGCTTACATAACGAAATGTTGGAACAGTGTTTAGTTAGCTGATGTATCGGGTCTTTTTCTATTAAATAAAACTTTATGACATACCAAAATCTTGTAGGTCATACAGTAGATTAACTCAGAATACGTACACACAAATGACTTTACCTCTTAAGCTAATGGATCAGACTAGTTGATGGTGACAAAACTAGTAGATTGTTAACATATGGTTTATTTTGATAGCAATCAATTTTAGTGTGGGATAAAGCTATCAATATTTAATCTTTAGCAATTAGGTCCTGTAATATATTTTGTTTATTTTACTTTTGTGATGGCTAAAAATATATCAAATTGATTAATAAATAAATATAAATGATATAAAATCAGCTCTTACGAGTTAATTTTGCCAAATACACTATGAATAATGTAAGTATTTGGATCATAAATATATTTTTAAATTTAATCATTAGAAGTCTTGAACCACATGTTAGATTGTATTCGTCATTAATTGGTGGATCAAGATTCACCTATTGATTACAAGCAAAATTGAACAAATGAATCATAGACCAATCCCATCCCTCAAGCTAAGCAACATAAAGTTAAATAACATATAAACTCAATTATTGCGTGTATGATGATGATTTGGAAGCAAAATAACCCAAAAACATGTGTGCAAATAAAGGAAGGCCTATCGAATATGTAACTACCTAAAAAAAATATTTGATAAATCATTTAAATTTATGGTAGCTAAATATGGTGCGATTGGTTCAAAGTGATAAATGAAAATGGAAATGGAAAAAAGAATACAAAGGGACTAGTAAGCAATGCAATAAATATTCCTTATATACATATATCATTGATGTTGTTTAATTTCATACAATTTATAATCGCGAGTAAGTGTTACAAATTGGGTCGAGTCAAATGGACCGATATAAAGTTCCAAACTCAAACAATAAACGATTTATAAAAACTGGTTGGCAGGTCAAAATTACCCAACCCAAACACAATCTTCATAATTTGTTTAGGTAAACCTACATTCCAACATATTAACTTGTTTACCTAAGGTTCGGATTATCGGTTGGTGGGTTGCTTTGGCATCAAAAGGGTCAAACTTAATGTGTTATATTAAGATTGACAGGCCGACCCGTTAATCCGAACCTTAATCCAAGCACAACCTAAGAATTTAAATGGATTGGCGGGTTTCTTGTTAATATCGGTTGGTGGATTGGTTTCACGTCTAACGAATCAAAATTTATGGGTTACTTTTAGGTTGGCGGATTGACGCGTTAACCTAAACTTTAATCCGAGCCCGATCCAAAAACTAATTTGGTTGGCGGGTTTCGAGTAACAAGTTACTAGTTAAGATAAATATTTAAATGTTATGTATCAAAATTAATGACAAGTAATGATATCTATTACCCCCAATTTAATACATAATTGAACATTACTCACTAATAGGCAATGGATCATTGCATTATAAAATACCAAACATCGTCATTTATCACCTTTCTCAATCCCCACCATTTAATAGTCTCAACCAAGCGCCCCTTATAGTCATTTTTGTATCATGATTTAGAAATTAATAGTCATTTTTGTATCATGATTTAGAAATTATAATTAATGTGTATAAAATAATATTATGAAAGTATGTTGAACATTAAATAATGGTTGGATGAAGAAACCTAGTAGAAACTTTTAATTAACACATGATCCGTGAGGATAAGAAGGTTGGGGTGGGGTGGAGGAATAACCAATTCTTTCCACTTCTAAGGACAACTTTTGGATAAGAAGCTTGGGATCATTTGTTATACATTTCTTGATTTTTTTATTATTATTTTATGTGAAAATCAGATTTTTTTAATCATAGAAAAACATGCCACTTTTTGTTTTTATTTTTTTAATTATTTTTTTGGGCAAGAGTAGTTATCTGAAATTTTATTTTAAGATAGAATTGGTTGTTCATTTTATAAATATTAAATGCCGTTAATTTTTGTAATTATATAAAAAAAATATGAGAAAATAGCAATCCCCTCTTATTATTATTGGAGGAGGCTATTTTCATAAACATTTTGAATTTAGGTTAGTTTTAGTTAATCTGCCATTAAGTAAGTCAGTGAAATAAATCTAAACCGTTGATTAAGATTAATTGGGTTGTCCATGTAATATGTCAGTTTTTGTTCTGTACTTTTATTATATTACAAAAATTTAATGCCAAAAAATTGTGTAATCTGATGTTGGGTTGGTGTTGTCCTACTGTGTATCATTAATATATGTCTTGTTGATTTTATCATGTATGTCACCTGGTTGAAATAGATATGTTGACTTCAACTACAGGCACACTAACATCTACTCCCTCCGTCTAAAAATTATAGTTCACCTTTCATTTTTAGAATGTCCTAAAATAATTGTCCATTTCTCATTTCAACCAATATGAAAAGACTATAGTGGATGTATATTCCATTTGAGTGGTGGAAAACTGTCATTGTTCCACTTTTATTAAACTGTATATTTTTTGTTGGTGGACAATAATTTTGAGACGAAGGAAGCATATTTCATAATCTATTTCATTGCTCAATAGTTCTTTCTTTCAGAATTAACATGGAGATGCATTGACAAGTATTTCCTCCCAAGACTTTACACCTACACCAATTTTTTTTGCCTTTAACTTAAATTTAATAATAAATCCAGCAAACAACATTCTCAACATACATAAACTGATTATACAAAAATAAAACAACGTTACCTGATAATGTGCATTCTACATTTGTCTGCGAAGAACCACGCCTTCTTCTTATTCAGTTATCATTGTTATTAGTGTTACGTTTCTCCCTCTTTTGAGCCGAATTAGGAGTCTTAGAAAGATCATCCATTCTTTTGATATGTGGTTCTACACTCTGTGATATAGAAATGATATAACATAAAGAACTTTTATCTATACCATATTTTAATTTTAATTAAAATAAGATTGAGGATCCTAGAGGAAGACACCTTTTGAAGGGAAGGAAGAGAAGTTAAATCATGTCCTCCCATCTTTTTTTAATGGTTCAGATTAAGCCACATCTACGTAGGGGTTGTTTAGTAATATTTTTAAATGAGGGGCTAAAGTGTAAATTGTATTAAATAAGATAATGGATATAATGGTAATTTTGTTTGTCACATTTATCTATCAAGCTGGACATTTGATCAACATTATTTTCTCTCTCTTTTTCAAATACACAAAACACATATCCATACACAAATTTACTGTAACAAAGAATTCTCAGACATTCAAACACACTCACACACACTCACAAACATATTCACGCACACTCAAGATCTTTTTCGCAGAAGAACAACTTTTCACCTGATCGTCAACCTTCATCTCTGACGCTGAGACTGACCTAGAAGAGGAAGAGGAATATCAAGAAGCAGAGGAAGACGTAGAATCTGAAGAAGAAGAAGAAGAACCTGAAGAAGAAGAGGAAGAACCCGCTGAGGAAGAAGAAGAAACTGAAGAGGAAGAAAAAGAAATGGACGAAGAGACCGAAGGAGAAGAAGAAAGATCTGAAGAAATGGAAGAAGATAAGGATCAAATTGATTCACCACAAATGGCTGAAGTCAAAAGGATACAATGCTCCGAAGACAAAAATTCATCAGACGAATCCGTTGACTATGAATCCGTTCGTCAATACTTCAGATCCGCTCATCTCAAGAGAATGGAAACCATGCTCGACTCTCATCTCGACCCTTCGAAACCATTCACCCAAACCCGACTCCGAGATATAGGTACAACTGAAGAAGAGTTTTGATCCTCAAGCCACCCGGAAATATAAGATAAACTCCTACAAAGAATCGTTGTGTATAAGGCAAGTCAAACGAATGGCTTTGTGGAAGAGAACCTTCAAGATTCAGCCACGGAAGTCAGAACCATCGAAGTCGATAGTTCCCAAACTTTCAATAACGCACCCTCAGATGAAGAATTCCACCAATTTCCAGATTCACATGACGAAGATTCTGAAGAGGAAATCGAGTATGACGACGATTGTATCGATGTCATTCTTGACGAACACTCTATTCCCCCTGCTCTAGCAAATTCTCCTATCTCCACAATCGAGATATTGCAAATCCCCCTCGTAGATACCCACCAAGAGATGATTGACTTGATTGATGAATACGACGATGTCCGCATCATCGTAGAAGCTATAAGAGAATCAACCAATGACTACACCACCGCTCAAAGGCACCTGATAAGGGAGATCGAACGAGAATACGATTCATACTTTGCCAATTATGGATCGCAAGAACCTCCCGCTCTATGCAAGCATATACAAGAACTGTTAGATTCCTTTCAAGCTCATATCACAAGAGAAGCTCAATAGCCAGAAAGACCCCACTACCCGATAGGAGAAATCGAGTTCTGCAGCAACCAGAGGTAAATATACCAAAAAGTATATTGTGCCCTAGCCGGATCCGTTTTCCCCTACTCATCGAGTCAGAAGGCTACACTAGCATCAATGAGAACCCATCTTGAAAGAGCTACTGGAAACCCATAGAATTATGCTGATATCAGAATGGTGGGAGATCTTAGAACCCTTCTAGATCTCATCGAAACCGGAGAACACCTCACAACTTCAGAAAATTAATGGATCGTCATTCATTCCACTATTGGTCATCATGTTGAGCTGATAATTGATGAACTAAACGACTCAGTATATGAAGAAGAAACTCGTGAAGTACCAAGATTCATTCCGCACTTGTCGCAAATCAACTTAGCAACATATGTGTCGACTCGACTACGCGGAATGAATACTGAAGAAGATATGGAGCTTGATGTTTATCACAACGGATACAGTGAAATATTCAGCAACCTAATCTATGTCTTCACGGACTTGGAATTTTCTTTCAACCGTGAGCAACATCAACTCATCAGACAAGTATGCCAAGCAACCAGATCCTTTGGAGGAGACCCTTTGGCTACTGACTTTGAAGAAGTGAAAACTCAGTTCTTGGCCCTAATCGCTTCAATAGGTCGAAACCACCCACAATGTGAATGTAACACCCGCCAAATTAGGACTAGTGATTAGTGCCTAATCCTATGTTAATACATGTAATTAGTTCGGTTTTAGGCTAATTAATGTATCGAAATATATATATTGATGAATATATACGATTATACGATTTGATTAAATTGTACGCAATTTAAATCCAATGTAATTCGATTCAATTATTGCGGACGTTGGTGAAAATTTTTTTATTAAAATAAATCATTATTTAATAACACTATTATATCCAAAATATTATTTTGATAATATTTCAAGCGTATTTAGTATCGTACGAATAAACGTCTACACCGTTAAATTAATAAACGCACAAACAAAACAAGCAAAGTTATATTTAATAACCTAATTGTAAAGTATTTAGTGGAACACTTCAACAAAATATTGATTAATTAATCACATTTTAAAACGTATATTTAAAAAGTATAAAATAAATATTTAACATTTAAACAATCGGGAAAACGAACACCGCGAGGAACGCAAACGCAGAAAAACAAAAACGGGTGAAGCCCACACCCGTGGACCCCACCCAAAGCCGGCCCAAGGGAGGGGGACATCACCCCCCTCTCCTCCTTTTCCCTCTCATTTCTATCTGTCACTCTCTCTTTCTTCTCTCTTTTTCTCTCAAACATTCACCACCACACCACACCACCAAATTCACAAAATAACACCTCAAAACGACCTCAAATCTTCACGCTCGTTTGGAAGAAAAGATTCACGGAGCCACGATCTACATTTCTACCTTTTCGAAATTCTCCAGCGTTAACTCGTAAGTTTCTGACAAAACTCGAAAACACTCAAATTTCGTTTGTTTTTACATAAATGTTGTTTCTCTAAGCTTAAAATGTCCAAATATGGGTTGGGTAAAAGTTTTAAGTCAAACGGAAATTGGAAAACATGTTTTCGGCCCAAATTCCGGCCAACAGCTCGTTATGTCGCAGAGGCTCCAGGCCACCTGCGACACAAACTCTTATGTCACAAAACCATTACCTATGTCGCATATAGCGACACAAATTTCTATGTCGCAATACTTTTGGATGTCGCATATAGCGACACAAAACACTATGTCACAGACCTCATTCCCGTCGCACATAGCGACACAATACCTTATGTCGCATTAAAATGCGGATGTCGCACGTAGCGACACAATGACTTATGTCGCAGTCATGACCTGCGACACAACAGAGTATGTCGCACCTAGCGACACAAAGCCTTATGTCGCACCCAGTGTCCCACAAATCAGAACCTTGAAAACACAGATTTTTATACTAAGCGTCAAACTTGTATAACTTCAAACACTTATACGATACGACTTCTAAAACACAATCGAACATACTTTTAAGTATAAACACTTCGAAATCATAATAATAATGAGATTATTATTACAAACAAATCACCAACGGGCCGTACGCATTTTCAAATACTTAAACAAATCAACCAAATCGTAGTAATTTGGACATTCTAGTTAGACGAACAACTACAAGGGTGATCTTTTGAGATACCCAATCATGTTTATAACCATCGCGTGTCATGGACACCCTCAGGTTACGCGTCTTCGGACAATCACTAAATCGGCTAATCAACTCACGTTTATTGATTAAACGCTTCAAGACTCAGGTGAGTCTCATAGCTCCTCCTTTTACTGTTTTTACCCAGGGGTGTGATTCAATGCTCGTTTTTAACATGTGAACGCAAGTATAAACATTTCCATATACTACATGAGTTTTACACAACTAATCATTTCAAAGTCCTCCGTCAACATAGTTTGGTAATACGTTGTAGCGTGAATATTAGTATATGATATCATATATGATTGACCTTCCTCGTCCGTGTTAGCAAGCACTAACTGGGTAAACAGATGTACTAATATTTGTTCAGACTAGTGTTGATTAGGCACTCGTGGAGGCACCTCGATCAGGTCCTTAAAGGTGGATCCTGACCCCTCAAGTTAAGCTCAGACTATGTACTCAGGGCTGTATACATGATCATTATCTTTATTTGCTGGATGCAAATCAGTACTTAAATCTTGGAGTTTCACACAATATTATTTGATATTCAAACCTGTGAGCGCACCAGCGTTAGCTGACTCATTTTAGCATGTATCACAGATACTCAGCAGTAGATTTGGACTGCCCTCAAGATTACTATAGCTCGAGTCAGCATGCAGACAATAGAGATTTCCTTGCATTAGTATATTTTGTACAAGTATTTATGTATTGGAATCTCTTATTTAATCGAACACGATCTATGTACGGCTTCAACTATTGTAAACATTTTAATATTAATATATTTTGTTAAAATGACGCATATAGAGTCATTTACTATATCTGTGTGCTTTGTTTATTGATTAGTAACACCCAAATTATGCTTCCGCCAAACAGTAAATTTGGGGGTGTTACAGATTGGTATCAGAGCCTAAGGTTATAGTGAACTAGGTTGCATTTAGTGGGCCTAGACTATGACCGTTAGGCATTATTCCTTATTAAGTATGATTAGGTTCAGTGACTACATGGTATTGGTTTAATTTAACTTAGCCTGATCAACTATGTACAATTAAAAGAATATGATGTGGGATCTGAAAGGAGTCATGATTGAACAGGATACACTAGTTGACTCTGACCTCGAGAGAACCGGGACTCAAACATGTATGTGTTAGACACTTTAGGGTATTATGTGATATATATATATACATAGATAGGCCTCACTCTCGCTGAATATCTTAGGCTATATTATATATGTATTATATGGATATAGGCCTCATTCTTTCTAACGCTTTGTATCAGAATGGCAAACACACCACCCAATTCATCACACTCTCAATCCGGATCGCAGAACCCGAGGGTAGCTAGGAGGATCACCAGGTTGCCTCGAGCTGGACCATATCCCACTCACTTCACTTTGCCGGCCTTGGCCGCTTGGCTGAACCACCACGAGCAACGACTTCACACCATGGATGTCGCACTGCAAGAAACAAATGAAAATTGGAGACTTACAGCGCTGGAACGTATCAACCAAGTCTCCAAAGATCACGAAAACACATTTAGCAACATGAACATTCTTCACGACCGAATAGTGGAATCAGGGGTAGAAGTCGAGCTCTTGCGACTCAGGTTGGAACAATGTGAACAATGCCTGCAAGAGGCCGAAGAATACTCAAGGATGCTGGTATAACGATTAGCCTTGGCTGAAGACAACGCCCGACAAACCAGCCGACTCGCCATCACCGTGGATCGACTTGTCACACTAATGGAAAGGATAAACTTGCGTTAGAACTAGTGTGACCGTCATCTTGTAATCTATATCTATCTATGTAGGCCTCTTGAAATTAAAACCGGATGTAACAATTCCCGGTACCTTTTGTACTTCCCATATTATGTAATCTTTGAAAACCCGTACCATGTATCCAATTTGGTTATCTAAATGAAATATAATTATCACTTTGTACTATCATCGTATATTTCATCGTATACACCTATGATATATCAGAATTACACGCAAGTATCTCATTGTCTTTTCTTGATCTTGTCCAACAAGATGCCACCGAAGCAATTCACCTTCAGGGAAACTGAAATCGCCCAACTCATCGCCCAAAGCGTGGCCCAAGCTATGGCTACCCGACATCCCAGTTCGGGCAGCGAAGATACAGCTGCCAACGGGCCTCAATCCAAACCCTGTTCGTTCAAGGACTTCCAGAACTGCAAACCCTTGAGCTTCAAGGGAACCGAAGGAGCCATCGGACTGATCAGATGGTTTGAGAAAATGGAATCCGTCTTCCACATCAGCAAATGTGCGGAAGAGGACAAAGTCAAATACTCCACCTGCACCCTCGAAGATGGTGCCCTCTCATGGTGGAATTCATATGCCCAGTCCGTGGGTATTGATACCGCCTATCTACTCCCTTGGGAGGACTTGAAGAAAATGCTCACCGATGAGTACTGCCCTAGTGAACAACTCCATAAGCTGGATGAGGAGTTCTGGCACTTGAAAGTGCAGGGGACTGATATTGTTGGATATACCACCAGATTCCAACAACTTGCCATCCTTCGCCCAACTATGGTGAGTACCGAGCCCGAGAAAATCAAGAAATACATCCGCGGCCTTCCGGAACCTGTCTGGGGAAATGTCGCATCATCAAACCAAACCACTCTTGACGGTGCCATCCGGCTGGCCCATGAACTTCTAGCCATGAATGAAGACTCTGAACCACCCATTTCTTCCTCCAACCACCTCAAAAGAAAGTGGTCCGACAACCACAAGAACTACCAAAACAAAAAACCCAACACCATCAAAGCCTACAACTCAACCACCGAAACCAGACGGGGTTACATCAGGAACAAGCCCTACTGTTCCAAGTGCAACCGCCACCATGAAGGTCCTTGCAGTCCCTATTGCAACAACTACAAGAGGTTCGACCACCTCACCAAGGACTGTAGATCCCCCGCCAACAACAACAATACCAACAACAGCACCAGACCACCCCGAGCCTGCTTTGATTGCGGAAATCCCGGGCACTTTAGGAATGAATGCCTGAAACTGAAGAACAAGGGCAACAACAACAACAACAATAATGCTAAAGGTAGAGCCTTCGTGCTCAACTCCGGGGACGCCCGTCAGGACCCGAATGTGGTCACGGGTATGTTCCTCCTCAACAACTTAACTGCTTCTATTCTATTTGATACTGGTGCCGATAGAAGCTTTATTTCTGATGAGTTTTGTCCCCTACTTGACATCACCCCTGTTGCTCTAGATGTTAAGTACACTGTAGAACTAGCGAACGGTAAACTCATAGAAACCGATAGTGTGATACCTAATTGCACTTTAAACTTAGCCAACGAAACCTTTTGTGACACTCGGTCAAAAAAGGGGCTAAATTAGCTCCTAATTTAAACCTTAATCATTCGTACTTGGTAAGTATTAAAACGGAAGTATTTGGATAATATATATATACACACACACACACACACACACACACACATATATATATATATATATATATATATATAACTTTAGATGATTATTTAATAATCATTATAAATCAATCTGAAAGAACGCAGAAAAATCAAATATGGACATTGGTGACAAACTTTATAAATAATGTGGAATTATCCAAACAAAACATTATTTACTTAAATATATTACGAAAATATATCACACGTTATACGTTTTGTGTAAAACGTAACAGTACGCGACGAAAACGCACGAAACGCGCTCGAAGAACGAAATAAATCAAAGTTATATTTTTATAACTCATTATTAAGTATTTTGATAAAATACTCCAAGTAAAAATATAGCGATTGCACGCGTATAGTTAAAACGTTTAAAAACATTACACAATTTAAACAAACATCTAAATCGCAACCGACTACCGACTACCGACCGACGACCAAAATATATTTTAATAACTTAGAATATATTATTTGCGTAAAAATTTTATTTAAAATATTGTGTTTTAAATCATTAACAAAACGTATTAAATAAAACATTATACGGTTAATTAAAACGTAAAACGAACGGGTAAACGGGCACCATACGCAACACAACTTTGGGAACAAGTTTTACACACCCATGTGGGGTGTGGGACTCACGAAATCTGCATCAAAAGCATGGTAACCCATGCCTCTTGACTTCTCTACTTGATCACCTACACACCCCATTCCCACCAAGTCACTCTTACATCCATTTTCACACTTCACCTCCTCTCTCCTTTCCCCCCTCTCTCTAACTCCGGCCCTCTATCTCTCTAGACAACCCTCAAACCTCAAGAACAACCACCATCAACCACCATATCACCATCATAGTGCCACCACGAACCGCCATGCCGAAAATCAAGAAAACGTAAGAAAACGAGCTTTCGACTTCATTTCTTTCACTCTCCATACGATCATTGTAAGACTCCGACACTTTTGTAAAGTACTTGTATTATGTTTATATAGATGATATATTGTTCAAACAACTTGAATATGTCCAAATCCAAAGCCAAAACACGTTTTTCATAAACATTTAAAAAGGGCAGATTCTGCCTTCGAAAAGTCAGCTTACAAAACTGGCCATAACTTAAGTTTTAGGATGAGTTAGACAACGAATTTTTTTTAAAAGTTGCATATTAAAAAGAGCTACAACTTTCATGTTTTACACTTTTTCCAGATCTGTACGTATTTTTTTTGTATAAACTGATCTTTGAGACTGGAACTAGTCAATAAAGAATTACAAGGGCAGTAATAACAAGTATTCAAAGGCTGTAATAACGAGTAATCAAGGGCAGTAATAATGAGTATTCAAGGGTTGTAATAACGAGTAATCAAGGGCAGTAATAACGAGTATTCAAGGGCTGTAATAACGAGTAATCAAGGGCAGTAATAACGAGTATTCAAGGGCTATAATAACGAGTATTCAAGGGCTGTAATAACGAGTATTCAAGGGCTGTAATAACGAGTAATCAAGGGCTGTAATAACGGGTTATCAAGGGCAGTAATAACGAGTTATCAAGGGCAATAATAACGAGTTATCAAGGGCAGTAATAACGAGATTATAACTAGCAGTATTAACGAGATTATAACTAGCAATAATAACGAGATTATAACTAGCAGTAATAACGAGTGACGCAACCTCTGTGTCACAACTATAACTAGCAGAAATAACTAACTGTGACACAAGCCCTATGTCGAACCTCACGTAACCTCTAATACTTATACGATATGACTTTTAAACACTTGAAACATACTTTATAAGTATCACATAACAACATAATAATAACTACACTTTGAAATTATTATTACAAAAACTCACCAACGGGCCGTACATGTTTTTAAAACAATCAAACATTTTGGACATAACTAGTTGAATGAACAGCTATCATAGATGATCTGTTGAGACATCTAATCAATTAAACCTTGCGCGTTTAATACGCCCCGCAGGTTTCAGTCGTTGGAAATGACATCATTCTCTTGTATACCATCATATGTGCTTGTTAGCATCTCATTAGGCTCAGGTGAGTCTCACGACCCCTTTTTACTGTCTTTACTTTGGGGGAGATGCATTGCTTGTTTTACTTGTATACATGTATGTATGGTTTTACCGACTTATAAATTTACTACTTGATAGCCATACTACTTTACAGACTTTATAGACTTACTACTCTACAAACTTACTGTCTTATCGACTTGTATACTTACTATTTTACCAACTTATATAATTACTGCATTACCGACTTACAAATTTACCATTTTATAAACTATACCGACTTACAGACCTACAGACTTACTAAATTGCATGAGTTACGTTTTAATCCAATGAAGTCCTCTGAATCATAGTGGTTAGTTATGGGATAAGCGCGAGTTTTAGTATATGGATCCATATGGGACTGACAATCCCCGCCTGGGGTGGTAGCGCCACCTCGAACCGTACTCGTATAAACAGGTGTTTTCTACTCGTTTCGTATGAGTGTTTTTGGATTAGCACTCACGGGGGCAAATTACCTTACTATACTTGTGAAATACTTACTTACGGACTTACTACCATTGTACAATTATACTTTACCATCTTATTTATTTGAAAATTCTTTACTTACTGATACATACATTGTGAATTCTTTACTACTGACTATTTCTATTTGTGCAATAAATTACATACTGTTTTGTGTACAAATTCCGGTTAATGTTTGTTACAAACCTGTGAGATTCACCAACCTTTTGGTTGATGCTTTTAGTGATGCATTCTCAGGTACACAACAACAGTAGGAATGGCCCGTAGGATATGCTAAGCTAGTACGAGTCGCATGCATACACACTTATGAAGATTTTACTTGCATTATCTTTTGTACTTTGATTATGTATTTAAAATCTTCAGAATCATTTTGCGAACTCGCTAATGATGTATACTTATGACTTAAAACCTTATACTACTTTTGTAATGTAATGTATTTTCAAAAACGTCTCATTTAGAGTCGTTTGCTTAATATTTGTGCTTGATATTTGATTAGTCACGCCCAAAAACAATCGCTTCCGCAAAGCATGAAATTGGGGGTGTGACAGATTGGTATCAGAGCCTAAGGTTATAGTGAACTAGGTTGCATTTAGTGGGCCTAGACTATGACCGTTAGGCAGTATTCCTTATTAGGTATGACTGGTTCAGGGATTACATTATACAAATTTAATTTAACATAGCCTGATCAACTATGTACAATTAAATGAAGATGATGTAAGATCTCAAAGGGGTTATGTTGAACAGGAATGCTCTAGTTGACTCTGACACGAGAGAACCAGGACCCATATTTGTTTTGTGCTAGACACAACTAGGTGGATATTATGTATATATGGATTATACATATATGGTTAGGCCTATTAATATTCTCAGATACTTGGTAACACACTCATTGTTCGGATACGCCTTCGAACTCGCCAACGGTAAGTTAATCGAGTCAGGAAAATAGTACCGGGATGTGCCCTGGTTTCAAGGGTTATCTCATCGAAACAGGCTTACCCTGGTAGCATTAAGAACTTCGACATTCCATTCAGTACGGACCTATTAACAAACAGGATCGACATATACCTAAAGACTAAAAATCCATTCTTTACTCTCTATCACGTTTTGTATAACTATTGATATCTGTCCGAATGTAATATCCCCTTCACTTTCGAAAACCTTAATCCTCGTAATCATTTGAACTCGCAAGTAAATGATTACTACCACTATTATTCTACACTATTGGTTGTCACTTGTGTTGTGATATATTATCGTTATATATACAACTACGATCATCATATTCTTATACGAAACTCTGACATGTCCCTTATCTTCATTGAAGGAACATGCCTCCACGACGCCAAACGTACACTCAAGCTCAGGTTGATCAATTGGTTGCTGATGCACTAATTGTTGAGCGACGACGATCAGAAAGTGCTGAAACACCACCAAGTACCACTGTGGTAAAACCTTGCACCTACAAAGACTTCCTTAGCTGCAAGCCTCTGAACTTCAACGGCACTGAAGGTGCCATTGGGTTATTACGATGGTTGGAAAAGACAGAGTCAGTCTTTCACATCTGCAACTGCTCTGAGGACTGCAAGGTCAAGTTCTCCACCTACACCTTTATGGATGATGCTCTGACATGGTGGAACACTTATGCTGACTCTGTGGGACAAGACATTGCTTTCAAAACTCCTTGGGATGAGCTGATGAAAATGCTCAAGGATGAGTATTGTCCTTGGGATGAGATCCAACAACTTGAGGCTGAATTCTGGAATCTCACCACTCAAGGAAATGACATTGCCGGCTACACTTCCCGATTCAATCAGCTGGCACACCTTGGCCCATCTATGGTTGATCAGGAATCCAAGCGTATTGAGCGCTATCTCTGGGGGCTTCCTCCACAAATTCAGGGGATGGTTACTTCATCAAATTCTCCCACATTTCATGGCACTGTGCGTATGGCACACAAGTTAATGGCATAAATGGTTCGCCAAGGAACCGCTGTTAACAAAAACACTGGTAACAGCTCTGGAGATAACAAAAGGAAAGTGGATAGAAATCCTGGAAATCAGAGCCAAGCCAACAAAAAGCCTGCAACTGCTAAGGCCAACACATCTGAATCTGTTGACAATATAGGGTATAAGGGAAGCAAACCCTATTGCTCTAAATGCGGCCTTCATCATGATGGGACATGCCCATGCACCAAATGCAAGTGATGGTTGTTGGAGGTTGTTGGGTGGATGTTCTTGGATGCTAGAAGTCGTAGAATAAGAGAGAGAAGGGAGAGAATGGGTGAAAGAGTGACTTTGTGGGAATGGGTGTATGGTGTGGATGTATGGAGTATGTAAGTCACCAAAGAATGGAAAAAGGGAGGTATGGTTCCCCATATTGCTGCAGATTTTCGTGGGTCTCACCCACATGTGGGTGTTTAAATCTTGCTCCCAAAGTTACATCACGTGCGGTGCTCATTTACCCGTTCATTTCATTGTTCGTTTAATCGCGTAACGTATAATATGTTACGTTTCGTTAATAATTTAAAACACGATATTTTTAGTAAAAGTTTTAGCCATATAATATATTTTAAGTCATTAAAATATAATTCGGGTTTTCATTTGATCGTCGGTTGCGAATCGTGCGTTTGTTTGAGTCGTGTAACGTTTTTAAACGTTATAATTGTACGCGTGCAATCGCGATATTTTTACTTGGAGTATTTTATCAAAATACTTAATAATAAGTTACGAAAAAATAACTTGAGTTTATTTTGCGTGTCGGGCGCGTTTCACGCGTTTTCATCGAGTACGGAGTGTTTTATACGATATTTAATATGTGTAATATATTCTCACAATATATTAAGGTAAATAATGTTTGCTTGGATAAATCCACATTATTTTAAATAGTTTGTCACCAACGTCCATTTATAAACAGTGCCGGACCTCGTCCGGTTCGTGAGTGTATGATTTAAACAAATAACGTTTGCGTGTTTATAATTACACAAAATGTTACATATAATTAGATTAATGTAAACTAAATACACATAATTACAAGTAGTTTAGGCACTAATTACAGTCCTAAATTAGCGGGTGTCACAAAGGTCCTTGCGGTCTCTATTGCAACAACTGCAAGAGGTACGACCACCTCACCAAGGACTGTAGATCCCTCGCCAACAACAACAATACCAACAACACCAGACCACCCCGAGCCTGCTTTGAATGCAGAAATCCCGGGCACTTTAGGAATGAGTGCCCGAAACTGATGAACAAGGGCAACAACAACAACAATGCTAAAGGTAGAGCCTTCGTGCTCAACTCTGGGGACGCCCATCAGGACCCGAATGTGGTCACGGGTATATTCCTCCTCAATAACTTAACTGCTTCTATTCTATTTGATACTGGTGCCGATAGAAGCTTTATTTCTGATGAGTTTTGTCCCCTACTTGACATCACCTCTGTTGCTCTAGATGTTAAGTACACTGTAGAACTAGCGAACGGTAAAATCATAGAAACCGATAGTGTGATACTGATGTGGTGCCGAAGCATCGTATAAAGACGGTGCTCAGACCGCAATCGGTTTGTTTTAAATTTGTATTTGCTGGGGTCTAAGTGTGACTTACTAATACTGAACCAAAGGCTAGTAGATGGTAAGTATGACCTAGAGTCGTTCTTAAAGAGAAACTGAATTGAAACAGAGGTGATCCAACCAATCTTTCTTTTCTAGTAAATGTTTTAAAAGAGTGCGTTGAGGGTTTTTGGTTCAGTTAATTAAGTAAACTAAATAAAGCGAATAAAAGATAATGATAATTCAGATAATAAGAGGAGTATTTATTGTGAGTTCATTAGCTTATAATGTGGGACGATGACTAGTAGGGAAAACGTTTACTAAATTTGTAATGTTCACTAGACTTGGTAGTTTATGGTATAACCGATAGGTTCCCTATTAGTCGGTTATCAACTAATATGTCACGAGGAACCACGGTGTCATGATTCTGATCAGACAGACAATGCTCAACTCTCCACACTCTCCTGTGAGGGAGTCAGTGGCCCTTGTTATTGAGCACATTTGCTCATGGGTGAAGGAATAGAGTAGCAAGTCTACAATAAGTCTAACCGTTCTTAATACCATAAAGACTATAAATTTAGCAAACAACTAACTTAGCAAATATGTTCGGACTTAGTTGATCAATTCCCATTAATGAAGTTTAAGCATGGTAAGCAAAGGAAAGTGCTGAGGTTTCTTGCGTACCTTACTTTATATTTCATAGGTTAAGGAAAAGTATCGATTTAAATTGGATTTTAAACTTGCCTTTCTCAATACAATTAACAAATCCATAGGTTTTCGTAAATGGTTATTTAGCCTATAGCCTACCTAATCTAATCTAAACTAACTAATCTAATTAAAACGTAATTAAAATGCTGACGGCTTTTTGCATAAAGTTAAACCCAGACCATGTCGGAAAATGCTATGGTAGTCCACAATGTATTTAGTCATTTACCGATGTTTCCATTGTGAATTCAATTGCTTCGCGATGTTTACATGATAAATACATTGTGATTTCAAGTGTACAATACTCATGGCAATTCCACGTAATCACATTGCATTTTATGATGCTCGCATGACGTTACAAATGAAACCATAGTTTTACACAGATAACTATTGACCAAGTAGTAAGGTTCGTGACTCCTTTTTACAAGGTTACAATCACGGTTGTTAATCGAAAGGCGAATGTAAATTTTAGGTTTAAAATCATAAGATAAGTCCATTCATAAAGTTTCCGTTTTATAATGTCGATCCATAATACAACTACTTTTGGTCATTACCGGCTTCCATACGTATGTACTTTGCTTAAAAGCATTTCCAGCACTATACCGAGTAAACAGTCGAATAGGGGCCGTCATATTATTTCACGACATATTTAAAGTCATCCCACAATTATATATGCTAACTACATCACAACAAACACAATAGTAATCTACTCGCTAATCATGGCACAAACTCTCTCTAGCATAATTAAAGTATACATATTTAATCAAGATAGATAAGGATAGACATAACCGAGATTAATATTCGAGAAGGAGTAGACTTGAATTAATAAGAGTTGCTCTAAGCGTACACCAACGATTACAAATACGTTCCTCACCGAGGACTATAAGCACGTTCCTTGCTTCTATTTTAACTAGCCTAATACTAATTTAAAATAAAGAAAGAAAGAAAAGCTAGAAGCTAGAGAAAGAAAGTGTGAAAGTGCCTAGGTATGTTGGTATCCTAGTACCCTTGGTGTGTTTTTGCAAATGAGCCTCATGCCTCCTATTTATAGGAGAGTTTTAGTGCATATTAGCAAATGGAAGCACACAATAGCAAAAGGTGGAAAAGGTGGTGGCACCAGGTACGAAAAGGTGAAAAAGGTGGTGGTACCAGGTACGAAAAGGTGGAAAAAGTGGTGGCACCAGGTACAAAAAGGACAAAAAATCGTGATCCGTGCGGGAGGGTGGCAGCCGGCGGCGGCCAGCTGGCAGCTGGCGGCAGCTGGCTGCTACCTGCACCAGCCCGCTGCCTGTTGCTTCGTTTCTCGATTCGTGCGTTTTTTCATCGTTATGCGTCCGTTTGCGTTGATTCTTTTTGCGCTGGATTCGTAATTCAAAAATTAAGCTTTTGATGAAAAGAAATCCCAAAAATATGTCTATGAACTTTAGATGTGTCGTACGAATCGTTTGGATCTTTCGGAGTGCGTAGAATCTTCGTTCTTCGTCTGTTTTTGTTGATTCTTCTTCTGTTGGATTCGTAATTTGAAAATGAACATCTTGGATCAGGTGGATGTTGGTGATGGGCACCTTTGTCTTGAAATCTCGTTTTGATGTCTTGAATCTTCAAACGTGCGTGGAATCTTCATTTTTCATCCGTTTTGCTTGATTTTCATCGTGCAACCTTGTTTTGACCATCTTGGCATAATACTATTGATTTGTAATGTTTTTGAGTTTAAGTGCCAAGAATCATTCTAAAATGAGAGAGATTTCGGTAGTAAAAACGTGACTTTTTACGCGATATCAAGTATTCCACACTTAGAACTTTGCTTGTCCTCAAGCAAACTCGATTTTCAACATGGTTAAAAATAAAATAATTTTAAGGCGGAACTTTTTACTAAGGGGTTTTGGGAATGTAAAATACTTGTTCTTGGAAAAGGAAGGATTGTAATCTTTAGGAGCATGCTTTTGATCTTTGATCTTGGATACATGACTAGGCGATCCTCTCAAGGTGGTCACTCAAATCACTCAAAGTGTTTCGGGTTTCCTATTCTAATATTATCAATCTCTCAGAATGCCAGTCATGTATCGTTTATCGTCATAGGCTTGATCGAGAATCAAATCGTTACCTTTTTGGTGAGTGCGAAGTCGATCTAGCCACAATCATTCAAGGAGAGGGGATGTAAGGTTGGTGGTATGAGAGGGGGGTTTTTGTTGGATTTTTGATGGGTTTTCCTTTTTTGTTGAAGTTGGAGTTTTGGGGGATTGACGCCTTTTTGATATTCACGTAAGGAATCTTTTTCTCCTATTGATTTCTTTTTTCTTCGGATTTTTCTTTCTTGGATTTTTTTCCGACGTCATCTCCTTGCGATTTCTCTTTGTTCATCTTTGAAACTTTGTTTCAAAGTTTGGGGGATGCTTTTGAGAAAGTAGGGGTAACGTATCTATTTTTCTTTGGGAGTATGGGTGTACGGATGAGTTTAAGAATGATGTGATTCGATATCCTTTTTGATCACCAGCTCGGATTGGAAATG
The DNA here is from genome assembly GCA_963422505.1 of Pseudognaphalium luteoalbum. NCBI lineage: Eukaryota > Viridiplantae > Streptophyta > Magnoliopsida > Asterales > Asteraceae > Pseudognaphalium > Pseudognaphalium luteoalbum. Next base: position 50,909,772 of record OY730195.1, on the reverse strand, counting down.
CATTACAAGAGCAAGTTCTGATTCTAAACGCATACATCGGGACACTCAAGAATTGAAAAAGTGAAGCATTAAAAGTGAATGCTTTTCATATGGTTCAAGATACCTCACAAATCGAAAGTTGGGTTGTTGTGTGCTTAGTCATGCGATGCTCTTTATGGGATTACTAAACTAATTTTTCAAAAGAATTTGTATTTTATTTATCCTTTTTCCCAAAGTAAATCATTCTTCGTCTAAAATTTTTCATTTTCAACACATTTTTGAAAATTTTGTTTACTTTTTGGAGAAAGATGGTCTTATAAAGAGCAACGATTTTAGAATCAAGCATATACCATTATCCATTTTACAGTAGTGCAACTACTGCTATCCCACACTTAAAGAAACATCGTCCTCGATGTTATACTAAGCTTTGAATGGGGTAAAATCCCACACTTAGGGTTTTAAATATCTAAGTCGCATTCTTTTAGTATGTGTTGGGTTTAAATCCCACACTTAGTGATAAGCATATTGGATATGGTATATTTAAAACGAATGAAAGAGACGGTATAGAAGTACTCCCTGGTGGTTGTAGTGTTCCTTTGGTGCATTTGCCGGCTCTGTCTTGTTTGGTGCATTCTTGATCAAGTCTTCTTGTGATTGGTCTCGTAAGCGTGAACACTTCGGATCTATGATTCTTCGGGTGTTGATGCTTTCTTGCAGGCTGAAGCATGCTTTGTATGATCCGCGTGTGAAAGATAGTCGGAGATTTCATCACTTCTTGGAAAGTTAAATTGCAGAAATGTAAAAACAAACACGGGTTGCCTCCCGAGAAGCGCTCTTTTAAAGTCGAGAGCTCGACTTAGTCCTTTCTTCTTCAGATGATGCTGGATGTGTCCGTGGTGCTAGAGTAGTCACTGTGGTTCCTAGGTAAGCTGTAGCGTAGATGGAAGTATCGCAGGAATTGCTCTATCATATCGGCAATGAGAGTTGGTGGAGTGGTGGATTCCATTCTGAAGCTCTTGAAGTGATCAGTGGCTAGTCAGTCGAGGATTGCCATCCCATAGCTGATGTATCGAACTGCCCTTTTGACTGGTCCATTAGGATCGATTCGAGTGCAGGTGTGAGTTCGAACAATTTCACGCTGGGGGTGGTTTCTGCCTATTGAGGTGATTAAAGCCATGAATTGAGTCTTCACTTCTTGAAAGTCTTCAGCTAAAGGGTCTCCTCCAAAAGATCGGGTTGCTTGGCATACTTGTCTGATGAGTTGATGTTGCTCACGGTCGAAGGGAAAATCTGAGTCTGTGAAGACGTAGATTAACTTGCTGAATATTTCGCGATATCCGTTGCGATAAGCGTCAATTTCTATGTCTTCTTTCTCATACATTCCACGCAGTCAATCTATTACATAGGATGCTAAGTTGACTGGTGACATGTGCCAATAACGTGTTGGAATGTCACGAGTATTTTCTTCGAATGATGCTTGATTCAGTTCATCAACTATTAGTTCAATGTGATGACCTATAGTTGAGTGAATGACGATCCTGAAGTTTTTTGGAGTTGTGAGATGTTCTCTAGTTTCGATGAGATCTAGAAGGTTTCTAAGATCTCCCACCATTCTTATGTCAACATAATTCTGGGGATTTCCAGTAGCTCTTTCAAGATGGGTCCTCATGGATGCTAGAATAGCCTTTTGACTTGATGAGTAGGGAAAAGCTGATCCGGCTAAGGCACAATATACTTTTTGGTATATTTGCCTTTGGTTGTTGCAGAACTCGATTTCTCCCATTGGGTAGTCCGGTCTTTCTGGCTGTTGAGCTTCTCTGGTGACTTGTTCTTGAAGGGAATCGGAGAATTCTTGGATATGTCTGAGCAAAGTCTGGGGTACTGGTTCTCTATAATTGGCAAGATATGAATCGTATTCTCGTTCAATCTGCCTGATCTGGTGTCTATGAGCGGTGTTGTACTCATTGGTTGATTCTTTGATAGCCTCCACAATGATGCGCATATGGGTGTATTCATCAATTAGTTCGATCATGTCCTTGTGAGTGTCGATGAGGGGAATCTCTAGTTTTTCAGCTGTGATGACGGGTGAATTTGGTGGAGCAAGAGGATTTTTTGGAATAGAGCGTTCATCAATAGTGACGTCAATAAAATCGTCGTCAAATTCGACACTCTGGTAGTCAGAATCTTCGTCTCGCGAGTCTGGGAATTGGTGGAGTTCTTCGTCTGAGGGTGCATTGTTGGAAGGTTGAGTACTGTCGACTTTGATGGTTCTGACTTCCGTGATGGTGTTTTGAAGGTTTTCTTCAGCAAAGCTTCCTGGTTGTCGTGCCTTATATGCAGAAATTCTTTGTAGGAGTTTAGCATACAGGTCAGGGTGCTGTGATGTTCGGAGTTCTTCTTCAAAAGTATCTATGTCTCAGAGTCGGGTTCTGGTAAAGGGTTTCGATGGATCGAGATAAGAGTCGAGAATGTTTCCCATTCTTTTGAGATGAGTGGATCTAAGCTCTTGGCGGATGGCTCCATAATCAAAGGATTCTTCTGATGAAGTGTAGTCTTTGCAGTCTTGTATTCTTTTGACTTTAGCCATCTATGGTGAATCAATTTGATCTTCATCCTCCTCCATTTCTTCCTCCTCCTCTTCAGGTTCTTCTTCTTCCATTTCTTCTGTTCTTTCATCTTCCTCATCGGGTTCTTCCTCTTCTTCCTCAGGTTCTGATTCGTCCTCATCGGATTCTTCTTCTTCCTCAGGATCTTGGTACTCCTCGTCCTCGTCTCGGTCTGTTTCAATGTCGTAGATCAAGGTTGTTGGTCGAGTGAAGCATCGTTATTCTTCGGGGTCTGATTCATCATTGGAACAAATTCTGCCTGTTGATATAGCGTGGCATTCTTCTAGTTCTGGTGTATAGTCTGGTTGGTCGGTTTTGTAGGTGATGCTTTCACGATGTGCTCGTAGAACAATCATATGGTTATACACATCAATCACTGCTCTGGCTGTATTTATAAATGGTCTTCCAAGGATAATCGGGATGTTTATGTCCTCGTGGATATCCATTACCACGAAATCCGTCGGAAAGAAGAATTTGTTAACTTGAACTAAGACGTTTTCAGCTATTCCTTTTGGGTATCTAACAGATTGGTCAGCTAGCTGGAAAGTCATCTTAGTGGGTTTCAAATTTTCAAGTTCTAGCATCTTAAACAGGGAGTAGGGCATAAGGTTAATGCTAGCTCCTAGGTCGGCTAAAGCGCTGATATCTCCGGATTGGTAAATAGAACAAGGGAGTGTGAATCTACCGGTATCTCCTAGTTTTTCAGGAAGGCTATTCTTAAGTAGGGCTGATGTTTAAGAACTAAGGGGAATGTTGTTTACTTCGGGCAGTTTATCCTTAGTGGATAGCAATTTCTTCATATATTTATTTCGATCGGGACCTCTAGACATGGTATCGAGAAATTTTCCATCTAGCTTAAAGGATGATAATTTCTTAGGTTGGGCTTTAAGTCTAGCGGGATAAGGGATCCTAGCCTCTTTGTTCATGGTCGGAGTGGTTTCCACAACTGGTATCTTGATCTCTGGTTCTTCTTTTACTGGTACAGCAGTAGGAGGTGGAGTGGTTGCTTCCTTTGTGGTAGTGAGTTGCTTTGCTTCCTCAACATGTGGGTTGTGAACCATGTTGCTAGGCAAACTTCCTCTGGGTCTGTTATGAAGACATTGTGCCAATTGTCCAATTTGGGCTTCCAAATTCTTTAGCACGGCCAATTGGTTTCTCATAAAGAGGTCGGCTTGATCTTGTCTAGCGGACGTCTTTTGGTTGAGTAGGTGTTGACCTTGCATAAATTTGGTGAAGGCGTCATCTGAACTTGAAGCTGGGGCATTTGTCTTTGCAGGTTGTTCAGCGGTTTGGTTTGTATCGGAAGTGGGTGCAGGAAGTGCGAGGGATTGGTTATAAGAAGGTTGTGATTATTGTGGGTAATGTGGGTATCTAGGTGGGTATCGAGGTTGGTATGGTTGGTTAGTTCTTTGTGGGAATGGAGCTCCTCTAGGTTGGTTATTGTTTTGGTTGAAACCGGGTGGAAAATTCTGTGGTCGAGCGGGAAACTGAGCATAGTAGACTGTGCCATCTGCTTCTTCGTATTCCACTTGGTATTCACCAGATGGTTACGGATTGGTGCAATGTTGACAAACTTGCACTTGGTGTACTTGGTGCTATTGTTTCTTAAGTTCTCCAAACTGTTTGACAAGTGAGTCCATTTTCTCTGTTAATACTTTAAGTGCTTCAACTGGAACTGGATTTGATGCAGCGATAGGTGCTGAAGATGTTGAGTGATCCCCAGAGTTCCAATCATGGTGATGCATAGTCATGTTCTCTATCATGTTCCATCCTTCTTCGCCGGTCTTTGCCATGAACCTTCCTTGTGCAGCAACATCGAGGGTGGTTCGGTGATTGGGATCTAAACCATTGTAGAAGGTACATAATTGCGCGGATTTGTCGAGATGGTGATTGGGGCACTTCTTCAAGGCTCCTTTGAATCGTTCCCATGCGGTATATAATGACTCATCAAAAGCTTGTCGGAAATTCATGATGTCATTTCGAAGTTTGGTTTGCTTAGAAGGCGGAAAGTATTTGGTTAGAAACTTTGTCGCCATTACCGTCCACGAAGGGATAGTGTAACACCCCTTGTTTCACAAACCCTTATTATATTATTATACTACAGAAGCGCGTCCCAAAACATATTCACCGATATTGCATATACTAAAATGTAACAATTTTTAAAACATCACACTTAATATTATATATTTACAAACCATTTTCTAAAGGTCGGGTGTTATATAACTTAACAAAACATAATTCTAATTTTCCCAAAAGGATCAGAGTGTGCGCGGTCATAATCAAACATTCCTTCTCATTCCTAATCCCGGTCCATACTAACCCAAGAACCTGCAAAATGTTAAACACGGTGGGATTAGCTCACAGCTAAGTGAATGGAACTGTATCCGACAGTTCAATTCAGAAATAACAAACCCAATTACAACTAATAACCCAATAACATAATACCAAACGGTTCTTGAGTAAGCCTGCACAAGAACCCCCTAAATCACTGGTATGCCATCACAGTGATTCAAACAAAACACATAGTCTAAGAGGACCGGCGGTTCCTGTATGCTATTCTCAGTATACCACGATCACTGTATGCCATTCTCAGTGATCTACCGATAGCCTGACTACTACCTTCACAGTGTTGGTTAGTTCTCAACTATGTGTATCAAAGTAACCAAGACAGCTACACAGTAGTAGCCAAACCCAACCAGCGTTGACCTCCGAATAATCCACATAGTCACATATGCCCAATGGCCACAAAATCACATAATGCATAATAAACATGCCAAACAGTATGAAATCATAATAACTAATTATTCCATTCCATAATATCAATAAGCATAGCAATATCTCAGATGATTAAATAATCAATTCTAATAACTAAATGTTCATTCCTTGCAACCAAACTTGTTACAACGGAATTGAACAGAAGAATACAGTTACCACTCACCGATAATCCAGTCTCTAAACTCAGTTGTCTAATGTCACTGAGTTTCCTTCTGCTTATCTGAGAACACAAATAATAACAAATCAGTAACTCATCCTATAACCATTATTTTAACATATTAATCAAATCATGTAATCCCTAGAGTCTAGATAAACAACAGTTCAATCAGATAAGAAATCAGAAAGTCCTGAAATGACGTTTAAAAACGAAAAATGCCATTTTCGGGCCCTAGATGACCCCGAATGGCCAAAAACTGCCTAGACTCTTAGAATAGAGCCGGGATCATTAGGCCGTTTCCGAGTGACCATGCGAATTTCAACCCAATCCAAGTTAATAAAATTGTCATCAGTCCGTTACCCCGAAAAGACTTTTTTCAACTCAGTTCGCCATTTTTCAACGCATTTTTAAAAATAAAATCTCAGTTCGCCATTTTTCAACTCGGTTCGCCACAGTTCACTTCGCCTCGCCATAAATGAGTTCGGTTCGCGGGGGTTCAACTCGGTTCGCGAGATTTGGGTCCGCAACCCACATCTCAACTCGCCTCGCCAAATCTCAGTTCGCATTGCGAACTGAGTTCTTACCGCGAACTGAGCCGCTGTTAACCCAAAAACCGAACAATCCACAATCTAACACAAAATTCAACCTATCTAAATCATTCTACACATCATACAATCACTACAAACATGTATTTACATCAAAGAATCATCATGCAAGCTCAAATTCGTTCAAAATCATACCAAACCCCAAAAACCCAAATAAAGCCAATTTAAAACCCAAATCCATACCAAATCAGTTTATATTTTTCGAATTTCATAACTAGGAGATGATATAGTTTAGTGTTATTACATACGAATCCTTCAAACAACTCACAAGCATTAATCATTCAAGCAAATTTCAAAGATTCAAAGACATAATCACTTACTAGCTATTTAGGGAAAGTATTTGATAATTAGAGCATATGGAAGAAAATGAGAACTTTGAGAAGGTTAAAGAAAGAAATAGGTCGGTCTCACAACCGACCCTGATCCAATTGCTTTTAATTTTATACCCGTCCTAAATCTATTGTCTGGAACCTGAAAACCATTTGCGAAAAATAATATTTTGTTTTACTGTCACGTTCAACAACTTAAAACAAGTAATATTTTATTAATCACAATAAAACCTGTGACCCTTTTACTTATTTATTTTCAAATAAACCAAATAAACTATTATCCGTTATTTAAATAATCATTTATTTCCAGGCCCAGAAACAGGATGTTACAGATAGAGCCGGTCTCTAAACCTTCAAACCATGTTTGCGCATGATGAGTGAGCGAATAAGGGAAAAGATACAATCGGATCGTGTCTTGACTAATTCCGTTTTGTTTGTAGGAATTTGAAAGAGATATGAACTTGTCGAGGTGAGATTTGGGATCATCACTTGGTAATCCATGGAATTGACAGTGGTTTTGGATTAGTTGGATGATGTGGTGTTTAAGCTCGAAAGATTGACCAGGGGTTTCAGGGTAGAGAATTGGTCCTCCTCTTCCTTCGATAGAGGGTTTACTGTTGTCAGCGAGAGTGATGCGTTCAACCATTACTTGTCTAAGTGCGGATTGCTTCTTTTCTCATCGAATGGTACGTATTATAAGTAATGGATCAGGGAAATTAAACAGTGGTGCAGATCTAGGGGAACAGGTCATACACTAAAGAGAAACAGAAAATAGAGTGAAACTAATAATAATAATTTTTTTTAGAAGGTTTTATCCTAAGGGTTTACTAGAATTGGGATTGGTTGGGCCTCTGTATCGGACAGTTAGTCTCCCCGGTAGCGACGCCAAAAACTTGATGTGGTGCCGAAGCGTCGTATGAAGACGGTGCTCGGATCGCAATCGGTTTGTTTTAAATTTGTATTTGCTGGGGTCTAAGTGTGACTTACTAATACTGAACCAAAGGCTAGTAGATGGTAAGTATGACCTATAGTCGTTCTTAAAGAGAAACTGAATTGAAACAGAGGTGATCCAACCAATCTTTCTTTTCTAGTAAATGTTTTAAAAGAGTGCGATGGGAGTTTTTGGTTCAGTTAATTAAGTAAACTAAATAAAGCGAATAAAAGATAATGATAATTCAGATAATAAGAGGAGTATTTATTGTGAGTTCATTAGCTTATAATGTGGGACGATGACTAGTAGGGAAAACGTTTACTAAATTTGTAATGTTCACTAGACTTGGTAGTTTATGGTATAACCGATAGGTTCCCTATTAGTCGGTTATCAACTAATATGTCACGAGAAACCACGGTGTCATGATTCTGATCAGACAGACAATGCTCAACTCTCCACACTCTCCTGTGAGGGAGTCAGTGGCCCTTGTTATTGAGCACATTTACTCGTGGGCGAAGGAATAGAGTAGCAAGTTTACAATAAGTCTAACCGTTCTTAATACCATAAAGACTATAAATTTAGCAAACAACTAACTTAGCAAATATGTTCGGACTTAGTTGATCAATTCCCATTAAGGAAGTGTAATCATGGTAAGCAAAGGAAAGTGTTGAGGTTTTTTGCGTACCTTACTTTATATTTCATAGGTTAAGGAAAAGTAACGATTTAAATTGGATTTTAAACTTGCCTTTCTCAATACAATTAACAAATCCCTAGGTTTTCCTAAATGGTTATTTAGCCTATAGCCTACCTAATCTAATCTAAACTAACTAATCTGATTAAAACGTAATTAAAATGCTGACGGCTTTTTGCATAAAGTTAAACCCAGACCATGTCGGAAAATGCTATGGTAGTCCACAATGTATTTAATCGTTTACCGATGTTTCCATTATGAATTCAATTGCTTCGCGATATTTACATGATAAGTACATTGTGATTTCAAGTGTACAATACTCATGGCAATTCCACGTAATCACATTGCATTTTATGATGCTCGCATGATGTTACAAATGAAACCATAGTTTTACACAGATAACTATTGACCAAGTAGTAAGGTTCGCGACTCCTTTTTACAAGGTTACAATCACGGTTGTTAATCGAAAGGCGAATGTAAATTTTAGGTTTAAAATCATAAGATAAGTCCATTCATAAAGTTTCCGTTTTATAATGTCGATCCATAATACAACTACCTTCGGTCGTTACCGGCTTCCATACGTATGTACTTTGCTTAAAAGCATTTCCAGCACTATACCGAGTAAACAGTCGAATAGGGGCCGTCATATTATTTCATGACATATTTAAAGTCATCCCACAATTATATATGCTAACTACATCACAACAAACACAATAGTAATCTACTCGCTAATCATGGCACAAACTATCTCTAGCATAATTAAAGTATACATATTTAATCAAGATAGATAAGGATAGAAATAACCGAGATTAATATGCGAGAAGGAGTAGACTTGAATTAATAAGAGTTGCTCCAAGCGTACACCAACGATTACAAATACGTTCCTCACCGAGGACTACAAGCACGTTCTTTGCTTCTATTTTAACTAGCCTAATACTAATTTAAAATAAAGAAAGAAAGAAAAGCTAGAAGCTAGAGAAAGAAAGTGTGAAAGTGCCTATGTATATTGGTATCCTAGTGCCCTTGGTGTGTTTGCAAATGAGCCTCATGCCTCCTATTTATAGGAGAGTTTTGGTGCATTTTAGCAAATGAAAGCACACAATAGCAAAAGGTGGAAAAGGTGGTGGCACCAGGTACGAAAAGGTGGAAAAGGTGGTGGCACCAGGTACGAAAAGGACAAAAAAGAGTGATCCATGTGGGAGGGTGGCAGCTGGCGGCGGCTGGCCGGCGGCAGCTGGCTGCTACCTGCACCAGCCCGCTGCCTGTTGCTTCGTTTCTTGATTCGTGCGTGTTTTCGTCGTTATGCGTCCGTTTGCGTTGATTCTTTTTGCGTTGGATTCGTAATTCAAAAACGAAGCTTTTGATGAAAAGAAATCCCAAAAATATGTCTCTGAACTTTAGATGTGTCGTACGAATCGTTTGGATCTTCCGGAGTGCGTAGAATCTTCGTTCTTCATCCGTTTTTGTTGATTCTTCTTCTGTTAGATTCGTAATTTGAAAACGAACATCTTGGGTCAGGTGGATGTTGGTGATGGGCATTTTTTCTTGAAATCTCGTTTTGATGTCTTTAATTTTCAAACGTGTGTGAAATCTTCACTTTTAATCCGTTTCGCTTGATTTTCGTCGTGCAACCTTGTTTTGACCATCTTGGCATAATACTATTGATTTGTAATAGTTTTGAGTTAAAGTGCCAAGAATCGTTCCAAAATGAGAGAGATATCGGTAGTAAAAACGTGACTTTTTACACGATATCAGATACCTAATTGCACTTTAAACTTAGCCAACTAAACCTTTTCAATAGATCTTATGCATGTTGAAATTGGAAGTTTCAACGTCATCATTGGTATGGACTGGTTATCCAAACACCGAGACAAAATCATTTCTTATGACAAAATCGTCCGCATCCCTCTTGCCGTAGGTAGAACCTTGATCATATAGGGGGAGACCGGTGGGACGAGACTAAAAACCATCTCTTGTCTTAAAACCCGAAAATTTCTGAGAAAGGGTTATCCTGTAATCCTCGCGCACATCACAGAGAAAAAGTCGGGGGAGAAGCGACTTGAGGATGTGCCAATCATTAGAGACTTTCCCGAAGTCTTTCCAGAAGAACTACCTGGTCTACCTCCACCTAGACAGGTTGAGTTCTTGATCGATCTCGTGCCGGGTGCCGCACCGGTAGCCCGAGCACCATACCGCCTAGGCCCATCCGAACTTCAGGAACTGTCCACCCAGTTACAGGAACTCCTAGACAGAGGATTCATTAGACCAAGTTCTTCACCTTGGGGAGCTCCGGTCTTATTTATGAAAAAGAAAGACGGTTCATTTCGAATGTGTATTGACTATCGTGAGTTGAACAAATTAACCGTCAAGAACCGATATCCACTTCCTCGTATTGATGACCTGTTTGACCAACTTCAAGGATTGAGTTGTTATTCAAGGATCGATCTTCGTTCAGGTTATCATCAATTACGTGTTCGCGACACCGACATCCCAAAAACCGCTTTCAGAACCCATTATGGGCACTACGAATTTCAAGTGATGCCAGTCTAACCAACGCATCGGCTGTATTCATGGATCTCATGAATCGGGTGTGCAAGCCTTACCTCGACAAGTTTGTTATTGTCTTTATTGATGACATTCTCATATACTCGCGAAACGAACAAGAACATGCGCAACACCTCGAAACCATCCTAGAACTACTTAGGCGCGAGGAGCTTTACGTTAAACTCTCTAAGTGTGAGTTCTGGATGCAAACCGTTCAATTCCTTGGTCACGTGATTGAAAGTCAAGGAATTCATGTCGATCCATCAAAAATTGAGGCAATCAAAGACTGGCAAGTGCTAACCACTCCAACCGAGGTAGATAACATCAAAAATTTCTCCAAAATAGCCCAACCACTCACGACACTGACTTAAAAGGAAAAGAAGTTCAACTAGACTGATAAACAAGAGTCAGCATTTCAATTCCTGAAACAGAAGCTCTGCAGTGCTCCTATTCTATCTTTACCCGAAGGCACCGACGACTTCGTGGTATACTGCGATGCTTCCCACCAAGGTCTCAGTTGCGTGGTGATGCAACGAGACAAGGTCATTGCTTACGCTTTCCGACAACTAAAAGTTCATGAGAAGAACTACACGACTCATGACCTCGAACTAGGGGCCGTGGTGTTCGCCCTCAAAATCTGGAGACACTACCTCTATGGTACCCGAAGTACCGTATTCACCGATCACAAAAGTCTCCAACACATCTTCGACCAAAAGGATCTTAAGATGCGACAACGCCATTGGGTTGAGTTGCTCACCGATTATGATTGCGAAATCAGATACCACCCAGGCAAGGCAAATGTTGTTGACGATGCCCTCAATCGAAAGGAACGACCGAAACCACTTCGAGTCCGAGCCCTCAGTATGACCATTCATAATGATGTCACCATTCAGATTCACGCCGCTCAACTGGAAGCTTTGAAACCCGAAAATGTCAAAAGCAAAGCCTTATGAGGCATTGATAAACAATTCGAAATCAAACCTAGTGGCGTTAGGTACTTCTCAAACCGAAGCTGGTTGTCAAATTTTGGGAACCTATGAGACTTGGTGATGGATGAAGCTCACAAATCTAAATATTTTTTTCATCCGGGATCCGACAAAATGTATCACGGCATCAAAGAGTTCTATTGGTGTCCGAACATGAAAGCTAAAATCATCAAAAGTCAAAACCGAACATCAAAACCCTTATGGTTTAGTCCAACAGCCCAGCATTCCTGAATGGAAATGGGAACAAATCTCCATGGATTTCATAACCAAACTACTAAAATCAACGAGCGGTTGCGATACCGTTTATGTGATCGTCGATCGTCTCACTAAATTTGCTCATTTCCTGGCGATCAAGGAAACCGTTAAAATGGAACGCCTCTCACAAATCTTGATCAAAGAAATTGTTTCTTGACACGGTGGTCCAATCTCGATTAATTCCGACAGGGACACACGTTTCACATCTCACTTTTGGCAATCACTTCAAAAATCATTGGGTACCCGTCTTGATATGAGTACCGCATACCATCCTCAAACCGATGGCCAAAGTGAACGAACTATTCAGACATTGGAAGACATGCTACGAGTTTGTGTAGTTGACTTCGGTGCAAACTGGGAAATACACCTACCATTCTGCGAGTTTTCCTACAATAACAGCTATCATTCTAGCATTAAGGCTGCACCATTCGAGGCACTATACGGTCGTAAGTGCCGATCATCGATTTGTTAGACCGAGGTGGGAGACAACCAACTCACTGGTCCTGAACTCATACACGAAACCACCGAGAAAATTGTTGAAATCCAAAACTGACTCAAAGGCGCACGTGATCGTCAGAAAAGTTATGCTGACGTGAGACGTAAACCACTCGAATTCCAGGTTGGGGATCGAGTACTACTTAAAGTTTCACCCAGGAAATGTGTCATTCATTTCGGCAAATGCGGGAAGTTAAATCCCAGGTACATTGGACCATTCGAGATTCTCGAGAGGATTGGTCCAGTGGCGTATCGGTTGCAGCTGCCATTCGAGCTCAGCAGCGTGCACCCCACTTTTCACATTTCTAAATTGAAGAAATGCCTATTGGATGAGACACTTATCATCCCTTTCGATGAGATTCGTATCGATAACAAAATCCATTTTGTTGAGGAGCCCGCTGAAATCGTAGACCATGAGGTCAAACGACACAAACAAAGTCATATTCCCATCGTTAAGGTCAGGTGGATATCGCGGCGTGGTCCGGAATTTACTTGGGAACGGGAAGACCAAATGCGACTCAAGTATCCTCAGTTATTCACCGAATCTTCATCAAACGCGACCTCGAGCTGAATTTCGGGACGAAATTCTCCTAATAGGGGGAGAATGTAACACCCGCCAAATTAGGACTAGTGATTAGTGCCTAATCCTCTGTTAATACATGTAAATAGTTCGGTTTTAGGCTAATTAATGTATCGAAATATATATATTGATGAATATATTCGATTATATGATTTGATTAAATGGTACGCAATTTAAATCCAATGTAATTTGATTCAATTATTGCGGACGTTGGTGAAAATATTTTTATTAAAATAAATTATTTAATAACACTATTATATCCAAAATATTATTTTGATAATATTTCAAGCATATTTAGTATCGTACGAATCAACGTCTACATCGTTAAATTAATAAACGCACAAACAAAACAAGCAAAGTTATATTTAATAACCCAATTGTAAAGTATTTAGTGGAACACTTCAACAAAATATTGATTAATTAATCACATTTTAGAACGTATATTTAAAAAGTATAAAATAAATATTTAACGTTTAAACAATCATGAAAAACGAACACCGCACGGAACGCAAACGTAGGAAAACAAAAATGGGTGAAGCCCACACCCGTGGACTCCAACCAAAGCCGGCCCAAGGGAGGGGGACATCACTCCCCTCACCTTCTTTTCCTTCTCATTTCTATCTCTCACTCTCTCTTTCTTCTCTCTTTTTCTCTCAAACATTCACCACCACACCACACCACCAAATTCACAAAATAACACCTCAAAACGACCTCAAATCTTCACGCTCGTTTGGAAGAAAAGATTCACGGAGCCACGATCTACATTTCTACCTTTTCAAAATTCTCCGGCGTTAACTCGTAAGTTTCTGACAAAACTCGAAAACACTCCGATTTCGTTTGTTTTTACATAAATGTTGTTTCTATAAGCTTAAAATGTTCAAATATGGGTTGGGTAAAAGTTTCAAGTCAAACGGAAATCGGAAAACATGTTTTCGGCCAAAATTCCGGCCAATAGCTCGTTATGTCGCAGAGGCTCCATGCCACCTGCGACACAAGCTCTTATGTCGCAAAACCATTACCTATGTCGCATATAGCGACACAAATGTCTATGTCGCAATACTTTCGGATGTCGCATATAGCGACACAAAACACTATGTCGCAGACCTCATTCCCGTCGCACATAGCGACATAATACCTTATGTCGCATTAAATTGCGGATGTCGCACGTAGCGACACTGTGACACCCGTAAAACTAGGACTAGTAATTAGTGCCTAATCAAGTTTAATACATGTAATTAGTTCTGTGTTAGACTAATTAATGTATTATTGTTGAATATATATACAAGTATGCAATTTGATTAAATCGTACAAGTTTCAAATCGAATGTAATTCGGTTCAATTAATACGGACGTTGGTGAACAATTTTATTAAATAATACGATATTATTTAATAACTCTATTTTATCCAGAATATTATTTAGATAATATTTCAACTCAAATTCGTATCGTACAAACAAGGATTTCGCGATTAAAATAATAAACACACAAACAAAACGAAACAAGTTAAGTTATATTTTATAACTCAATTATTAAGTATTTGATGAAATACTTCAAGTAAAATATCGAATAAATATTTGTATTTCAAAACCTATAATTAAATATACATAAAATTATTTAAATGTTTAAATGACCAGGAAAATGAACACCGCACGGAGCGCAAACACAGCGGAACAAAAATTTGAGAAGCCCACCCTTGTGGACCCCCATGAACTGGCCTCCCAAACTCCCCCATTCCCATTTCTTCATCTCATTTCCACCTCTCTCACTCTCTTTCTTCTTCCTTTTTCTCTCAAACCACCAGACCACCACAACCTCCTTAAATCATAAAATAACACCACAAAACGATCTCGATTCCTCACACTCGTTTGGAAGAAAAGATTCACGGAGTCAGGATCTACATTTCCCTATTTTCGGATTTCTCCAGCGTTAAGTCGTAAGTTTTCCGACAAAACTCAAAACTCTCCGATTTTACTTATTTTTACTTGTTTGAGGGTTATTTAAGCTTAAAATGTCCAAATATGGGTTGGGTAAAAGTTTCAAGATAAACGGAAACCGGAAAACACGTTTTCAGCCCAATTTCCGGCCAACAGCTCGTTATGTCGTAGAGACTCCAGGCCACCTGCGACACAAGCTCTTATGTTGCCAAATCATGTCTTAGGTTGCATATAGCGACACAAGCCTCTATGTCGCACTAAATCACGGATGTCGCATGTAGCGACACAAAACACTATGTCGCAGAACTCATTTCTGTCGCACATAGCGACACAACACCTTATGCCGCATTAAGTTGCGGATGTCGCACTTAGCGACACAAGCCCTTATGTCGCAGTCATGATCTATGACACAACAGACTATGTCGCACTTAGCGACACAAAGCCTTATGTCGCACCCAGTGTCGCACAAATCAGAACCTTTAAAATATGGATTGTTACTAAGTGTCAAACTTATGTAACTCCAAATACTTATACGATACGACTTTTCAAACACATCGGGATACGTTTTTAAACATGGACACTGCGAAATCATAATAATAATAATGAGATTATTATTACAATCAATCACCAACGGGCCGTACACGTTTGCAAAACACAATCCAATTAACCAAGTCGTAGTTACTTGGACAATTTAAACAACCAAATCGTAGTAATTTGGATAATCAAATAAACCAATTCGTAGTAACTTGGACAAGTTAAACAACCAAATCGTAGTAATTTGGACAATTCAATCAACCAAATCGTAGTAATTTGGACATTCCAGTCGGAAGAACAACTACAAAGGTAGTCCTTCGAGATACCTACTCATGTTTATAACCATCACGTGTCTTGGACACCCTCAGGTTACAAGTCTTCGGACATCAATTCACAGCTAATCAATTCAAGTTTATTTCGATAAACACTCAAGGCTCAGGTGAGTCTCATAGCCCCTATTTTATGATTTTCATCAGGGTTGTGATTACATTGCTCGTTTTATTTTACAATATGAACGCAAGTACAACGCAAATCAAATACTACATGAGTTGTTTTCACTAATCATTTCAAAGCCCTCCACAACATAGTTTGGTAATACATCCGTAGCGTGAATGTTAGTATATGATATCATATAGGATTGACAATCCTTGTCCGGGTTAGCACGCACTAACTGGTCAAACGGACGTATATGCATTTGGGAAGATGAGTGTAGATTAGGCACTCGTAGGAGGCAACTCAGTTGGGTTTCCTTAATTGGACCAGACACTTAAGTTAAGCTCAGACTATGTGCTCATGGCTATATAACTTTTATTTTGCTTAATTGCATTTTAAATTCAATTAAATCTTGCGGTTCATACATATATGTGTTGACATACAAACCCGTGAGCTCTCTAGCGTTTCACTTACCCATTTTAGAATGTATCACAGGTACTCAGCAGTAGGTTGGCTGCCCAATCAGGATTTCATTAGCTCGAGTCTTCATTCAATCAATAAGAGATTTAGTTGCATTATTATATTTTGTATAAAGTAATTATGTAATGTAAATCTCTCAATTTCAAGCAACTGAGCTAAGGTAAACAATATTTCTGATGTAAACTTTGGTTTTATCAATACAATGTAAAACGACGCATTTAGTGGTCGTTCATTATAACTTTGTGCTTGTGATTATTGATTAGTCACCCCCCGAACCGATTCGATTCCGCAACCCGAATTTGGGGGTGCGACAGACACAATGACTTATGTTGCAGTCATGACCTGTGACACAACAGACTATGTCGCATCTAGTGACACAAAGCTTTATGTCGCACCCAGTGTCGCACAAATCAGAACCTTAGAAACACAGATTTTTGTACTAAGCGTCAAACTTGTATAACTTCAAACACTTATACGATACGACTTTTAAAACATAGTCGAACATACTTAAAAGTATAAACACTTCGAAATCATAATAATAATGAGATTATTATTACAAACAAATCAACAACGGGTCGTACGCATTTACAAGTACTTAAACAAATCAACCAAATCGTAGTAATTTGGACATTCTAGTTGGACGAACGACTACAAGGGTGATCTTTTGAGATACCCAATTATGTTTATAAGCATCGTGTGTCGTGGACACCCTCAGGTTACGAGTCTTCGGACAATCACTAAATCGGCTAATCAACTCACGTTTATTGATTAAACTCTTCAAAACTCAAGGTGAGTCTCATAGCACCTCCTTTTACTGTTTTTACCCAGGGGTGTAATTCAATGCTCGTTTTTAACATGTGAACGCAAGTACAAACATTTTTATATACTACATGAGTTTTACACAACTAATCATTTCAATGTCCTCCATCAACATAGTTTGGTAATACGTTGTAGCGTGAATATTAGTATATGATATCATATAGGATTGACCCTCCTCGTCCGGGTTAGGAAACACTAACTGGGTAAACGGATGTACTAATATTTGTTCAGACGAGTGTTGATTAGGCATTCGTGGAGGCACCTCGATCAGGTCCTTAAAGGTGGATCCTGACCCCTCGAGTTAAGCTCAGACTATGTGCTTATAGCTGTATACATCATCATTATCTTTATTTGCTGGATGCAAATCAGTACTTAAATCTTGGAGTTTCACACAATATTATTTGATATTCAAACCTGTGAGCTCACCAGCGTTAGCTGACCCATCTTAGCATGTATCACAGGTACTCAGCAGTAGATTTAGACTGCCCTTTGGATTACTATAGCTCGAGTCAGCATGCAGACAATAGAGATTTCCTTGTATTAGTATATTTTGTACAAGTATTTATGTATTGGAATCTCTTATTTAATCGAACACGAGCTATGTACGACTTCAACTATTGTAAACATTTTAATATTTAATATATTTTGTTAAAATGACGCATATAGAGTCGTTTACTATATATCTGTGTGCTTTGTTTATTGATTAGTAACACCCAAATTATGTTTCCGCCAAACAGTAAATTTGGAGGTGTTACAGTGAAATTGTTCGAACTCACACCTGCACAAGAGTTGACCCTAATGTGGTCACAGGGTCAGTAAGATACATCAGCTACGGGATGGCAATCCTCGATCGATTAGCCACTGATCTCTTCAAAAGCTTCAGGATGGAATCCACCAATCTACCAACCCTAATTGCTGAAATGATAGAGCAATTCCTTCAGTACTTTCCTCCACGTTACATCTTACCTAAGAGCCATGGTACCCGAGACACATCCAACATCATCATCTGAAGAAAGGACTAAGTCAAGCTCTCGACGTTAAAAGAGCGCTTCTCGGGAGGCAACTCGTGCTTTTACATTTCCGCAAATTTTACTTTCCAAGAAGTGATGAAATCTTCAACTATCTTTCACACTCGGACATACCTCGTCTTTCAAGGAAATATGAGCATCTTATATCCGACGTGTTCACACCTACGAGACCAATCACAAGAAAACTTGATCAAGAGAGAACCCAGCAAGACAAAGTTCGGCAGATGCGTACCAAGGAGCACTGCAACCACTGGGGAGTACATCTTTACCAATCTTTTTCCTTCATTATAAATATACCATATCCACTATGCTTATCACTAAGTGTGGGATTCAAACCCAACACACAACGCTAAAAGAATACGTCTTAGATGTTTCAATTCTTAAGTGTGGGATTTTACCCCACTCAGAGCTTAGAATAACATCGAGGACAATGTTCCTTTAAGTGTGGGATAACAGTAGTTACACTACTGTAAAAAAGATAATGGTATATGCTTGATTCTAAACTCGTTGCTCTTTAGACCATCCTTCTCCAATAAGTAAACAAAATTTTTCAAAATTGAGTTAAAAATATGTTGAAAATGAAAAATTTTAGACAAAGAATGATTTACTTTGGGAAAGAAGGATAAATAAAATACGATTCCTTTGAAAAATTAGTTTAGTAATCCCATAAAGAGGATCGCATGACTAGGCACACAACAAACCAACTTTCGGTTTGTGAGGTATCTTGAGCCATATAAAACATTCTTTTTTAATGCTTCACTTTTTTGATTCTTGAGTGTGCCGATGTATGCGTTTAGAATTAGAACTTTCTCCTGTTATGCATTTCGAATCTAAATTGGTGAGTGAAAAGGAGATCGAATCACATCATTCTTAAAACCATCCATACACCCAGAAAATAAAAATACGTTATCTATACCCTCTCAGAAGCATCCCTCAAACTTCATAGAAAGTTCCAAAGATGAAAGAAGAGAAGCTACAAGGATATGACATCGAAAAAAATCAAAAGAAAAGAAAGTCAAATGGAGAAAAAGACTCCTACCAAAAATCATGAAAAAAAAGAGCGTCAATCCTCCCAAAAATTCCAACTTTCCCACACAAAAAAAAAATAAACCTATGAAAAAACCAACACAACCCCCTCTCAAATCACCAACACTCTACTCCAAAAACCCTACATCACTCCTCCTAGAATAATTGTGGCTAGATCGACTTCGCCTCATTTAAAAGGTAACGATTTGATTCTCGATCAAGCCTATGACGATAAGCGATACATGACTGGCATTCTGAGTAATTGATAATATTAGAATAGGAAATCCTAAAAACTTTGAGTGATTGAAGTGACCACCGTGAGAGGATCGCCTAGTCATGTATCCAAGAGCAAAGATTAAAAGCATGCTTCCAAAGATTACAACGCCACTTTTTCAAAAGCACAAATATTTTATTTTTCCAAAACCCCCCTGAGTAAAAAGTTCCGCCTCGAAATATTTCATTATCTACTTATTTCTAACCATGCTTGAAATTCGAGTTTGCTTGAGGACAAGCAAAGTTCTAAGTGTGGGATACTTGATATCGCGAAAAAAGTCACGTTTTTACTATCGATATCTCTCTCATTCTGGAACAATACTTGGAAAATAAACTCAGATAATGTGCAAATCAATGAAACTTTGCCAAGAAGGTCAAAATAGAGTTCCACAAGAAAAATCAAGCAAAACAGACGAAAAATGAAGATTTCACATATGTTTAAAGATTTAAGATATCAAAACAAGATTTAGAGAAAAAATACTCATCACTGATATTTCTCTTATCTAAGATATTCCTTTTCAAAATATGAATATAACAGAAGAAGAATCAACAAAAACGGAGGAAGAATGAAGATTCTACGTACGCCGGAAGATTCAAACGATTCGCACAAGACATTTAAAGATCAGAGAACATTTTGGAGATTTGTTTTCATCAAATTCTTTGTTTTTAAATAACGAATCCAACAAAAAAAGAATTAATGAAAACGGACGCATAACGAAGAAGATACGCGCGATTTAAGAAGCGAAGCAAAAGACGACGAACCGGGGTGGCAGGCTGCCAGCCGCCACCGGCCACCACGCAGCTGGCGCCGGCAGTATGGGTGGTGGCGCCGGCTACCCTCCCCCTGTCCCCCAGCTGCTTTTTTATCCTTGCTCATACTCGCCTGGTACACGTGCTAGACCTTTTCCGCAACTTTAGGGTACACGTGCTAGACCTTTTCTCGCTTTAGGGTATATGTGCTAGCAACTTTACCACCTTTTTCTAACATGTGCTCCTAATTGCTAAAATGCATCAAATTTCAAGTATAAATAGGTGCCTTATGGTTCATTTTAAGACACACCTCAAAAAATCAATTCTACACCATACACCATACACCACACCTCTCACCTTGTTATTTCTTTCATAATTTGTTAAATTACTTTCTCATTCTATTAGGCTAGTTTAGGAAACTTGTTTAGAATATAACGAAAGCAAGGAACATGCTTGTAATCTTTGGTGTAAGCTTGGAGCTACTCTTATTAATTCAAGTCTATTCCTTCTCGCGCATTAATATCGGTTCTTTCTATCCTTATCTATCTTAATTAAATATGTATGCTTTAAATATGCTAGAGATAGTTTGTGCCACGCTTAGAGAGTAGATTACTATTGTATTTGTTGTGATGTAGTTAGTATCAATAATTATGGGATGACCTTAAATATGCCATGAAGTAATATGACGGCCCCTATTCGACTGTTTACTTGATATAGTACTGGAAATGTTGTTAATCGGAGTACAAATGTAAGGAAGTCGGTAAACGACCGAATGTAGTTGTATTATGGATCGACATTATAAAAATGGAAACTCTATGAACGGACTTATCTCGTGATTTTAAACATAAAACTTATATTCGCCTTTCAATTAACAAACGTGGTTGTAACCTTGTAAAGAGGAGTCGCGAACCTTAATACTTGGTCAATAGTTATCTGTGTCAAAACTATGGTTTAATTGTAACGTCATGCAATCATCATAAAATGCAATGTGATTACGTGGAATTGCCATGAGTATAGTACACTTCCAATCACAATGTACTTATCATGAAAACATCGTGAACCAATTAAATTCACAACAGATCATCAGGCAACGATTAAATACATTGTGAACTATCATAGTATTTTCTGATATGGTATGGGTTTAACTTTATGCAAAAGCCGTCATCATTTTAATTAGAATAGTTAGTTTAGATTAGATTAGAGTAGGTAGGCTACAGGCTAAATAACCATTCACGAAAACCTAGGGATTTGTTAATTGTATTGAGAACTGCAAGTTTTCGATCGTTGTATGATTGATTTATTCGATCCAATTTAAAATGATACTTTTCCTTAAACCACAAAACCTAAATCAAGGTACGCAAGAAACCTAAACACGTTCCCTCGCTTACCATGCTTGAGTTTCATTAATAGGAATTAATCAATTAATTCCGAACATATTTTCTAAGTTAGTTGTTTTCCGGATTTGTAGTTTTTGTGGTATTAAGAACGGCTAGACTTGTTATGGACTTGCTACTCTGTTCCTTCGCCCACGAGCGAATGCGTTCAATAATAAGGGCCACTGACTCCCTCACATGAGATTGTGGAGAGTTGAGCATTGTCTGTCTGATCAGAATCATGATACCCTAGTTCCTCGTGACATATCAGTTGATAACCGACTAATAAGGAATCTACGGGTTATTCCATAAGCTATCGAATCTAGTGAACTTTCCCAATTTAGATAAACGTTTTCTCTAAAAAGTCATCATCCCATATTATAAGCTATTGAAATCACAACAAATACTACTTTCCATTATCTGATTTAATATTTTCTTTTATTCTATTTATTTAGTTTACTTAGTTAACTGAACCAAAACCCCCAACACACTCTTATAAAAATCTGTACTAGAATAGAAAGATTGATTGGATCACCTCCGTTTCAATTCAGTTTCGCTTTAAGAATGACTCTAGGTCATATTTACCATCTACTAGCCTTTGGTTCAGTATTAGTAAGTCACACTTAGACCCTAGCATTTACAAATTTAAAACACCCACCGATAGGCGTTGTGATCACTCGCGCTTGAGACGATTCGACACCCATCACTCTACCACCACATGTTACTACCACCGCCATTAACATCGGTGAACCGACATCCACTGGATGTCACCGAAGTGTTTGTTTGATCATCACCCTCGATAACCGACATACTTTTCAAGATACCACCGCTGTTGAAAAATTGATGTCGACCACCAAGACGTCATCGATTAACGTTCATTCACTTTGAAAAACAAGTAGATCTGAAAAAATGGATCTGAAAGAGTAGATATTGAGAAAGTAGATCTGACTGAAAAAGTACATCTTTGAAAAAGTAGATATGAAAAATGCAGATCTATTGCATTTTACAAGATTTCGTAGTGTAAAATGCAGTAAAATATAAAATGCAGTGAAATACAAAATGTAGCGGAATACAAAATGCAGTTAATGATACTACATTTTACATATATGCAATGCATGTTAATACTACTGCATATTTACAAATATGCACTGCATTTTAATACAAGTGTCTTTTTATATATTTATACATTGTAACAAAAATATTTTTATAGTCAATTATACTGCATTTTTTTATTACTGCATTTTAAATGAAATTCATATGAATTGTAATGCATTTTAAATTCATATAGTAAAAAAATGAGTAAAAGATGAAAACAAAGTAAAAAAAATATCGGTGGCCGGAATCTGACTGCGATGGCGGTGGCCGGTGGATGATTTTTGTGGTTGGCGGCTGAGGACGATGGCGGTCGGTAGCTTCCAACGGCTGCTGGTGCTGAAAATGTTGAGTGTGAATAAGGACCTACAAATTTGGGGCGGATAGGGCAGATGGTGTAATTTGTTGAAAGTACATAAATGCCCTTGGGTTGGGAGACAAGTATTGATAGGTGTATGTATTGATTGATTATAAATCTTCTCTTTCTTCTCCTCAAATACCACCTTCTTCTGAGAACTCTACCCTTAAAATAATTAAATATTATATATATATGTATATATATATATATATATATATATATTTGTATTTCTATATATTTTTTCATACGTGATATATTATATCTTTTGGACCTCTAATTAAAAAATTTAATTTACATCCTTAACTTTCTCAAACTACAACCATAGGCTCACTATAAAAATATGGAGGATTAGTCAAATAGATACGAGGGGATAACTAAGGCTCAATTTGGTGTACATGCTATACTATAAATGATACATCAATTCTAAAGAACTACATAATCTATACTGTACAAATATTTTTGAATTTACCAATATGTCTATAATTAGGATAAATAGATATATGTTATTTAATTGTTTTGACGTTTTTGACATGATGATCTTCGTACGTCTCATATACGTTAGTAAGTTTATCACTTTGTTGATATTATACTCAATTCATTGGGCAAAATCAATATCATTGTATGTCAATATATGAAAACATATACTGTCATTTATAGTATAGTATTCACTAGGAAGAAGTGAATTTCACAAAAATATACATTTCTTTGATCGTATATTCCATGTCTACTACTTCATATTACGATAAATTTTGTTGTAACATTTTAATGATGTAACCCACGATTTTTGTGGGTTTTGATCTAGTATTCATGATTCCATAGTTACGTATTCCATTGGAAGATAGCATTCCCTTTCCTATTCCTAATTCCTACTTTCCATCTTCATTCACCTCTCCGTCCCTGTTAGTATAGGGGATGTCCATCGAAAATCAGACAATGTCCCCATCATTGAGTAAGTAATATACTTTAATAAACGTGAGCCAGAGATGAAAATTTCGCAAGGTGAAAAACTAACAAATGTCTAAAACGATAAGTATAATTATGTTAACAAACAAATTTAAGAAAATTTGGCTAAAATGATTAAAACGACAACCAAATAAAATGATCGTAAAAGTCACTTGCATAAAAGTCCTTTGTTTTATATATTCAGGTGTAAAAATTCTTAGACCACTCGCAACGCGGAACTAAAAGGGCGTTTTGCCCATCGTGAATGCCATGAACGCCCGCAATACGGCATTCTGGCAGGGTGTTGAAGGTAGCGTCGTGCAGGGGAAGACGTGGACGAAACCGGCGTTCAATGGGCCCATGAACGAATTTCTTTTTCTTTTTTTTTTCTTCCCGTGTTTAATTAAAAAAATAAAATAAGTTTTTTTTTATATTGCAATGGTCACACGAAAAGAAAAATTAAGAAAATAATATAGCCTTCGGTTTGGAACGGTTAGAAAAATTATAATTTAAATACTCTATGATAACTATATATACACACATACATTCTTAACGCTTTTCACAAAACAAAACTTCTCCCTTTTCACATACACTTTTCACAAAAAAAACCCATCTCAAATCAACAATGTTTTCTTCAAATTTAAACCCCAATCATAACTCAAATCAAACCCCAAATTTGGAGAACATCTCATAAAGCAACCTAATATTATTCAGAACACCAAACGCACCCTGCTCGAGTAACTCTCCCCCGATTCGCAATCCATCGATGCAACAATACGGAATGTATCCACCATACTTTCAACCATCGATGCCACAACCATTCGATTATAACCAACAACAACAATACGGATCTTATCCAAACCCGTACTTCCATCAACAACCATTCTTTTAACCTCAACAACAAACACAACAACCTGAACAAGAAACCTCCATACGATCCAGAAAACAACACCAAGTAACTCAATCTCCAAAAAAAAGAACCCATAAAAAGAAAACTGACGGGGAAAAGGCAACGTGCAACAAAAGGTTATGTTCATCAAAAGAAGAAACGTGGTTAGCAACTTGTTGATGCGACACGTCCAAAAACTCCGTCGTTGGCAACACACAAAAAAGAGGAACTTTGTGGAGTACGGTGGAAGAAAAGTTTATGGCCAACAATCATGGTTGAATTTGCGGCGCCGACCAACTATCCTCCAAGTGGCGTACAATTAATAATACTTGCAAAATTTCAACGGAATTAACTTGTCGGTGTACCGCCGTTGGGGAAGCGGTTGAGATGATGAGATGGTTTACGATAAGGCCATTTCCGAATACTATGAAACATAACAAAAGACCTTAAACATGAAGCAGTCTTGGTTGTTGATGGGCGCCTAGAGGTCGGTTGAGATCTAACTCGCGTCGTTGCAGGCCTTCCTTCGGGCGCGACCATCAGTGGGTTTTAAAATTTGTTTTTGCTGGGCCTAAGTATACTATAGCTATAGGTGAGTACATCGATAAGTATGACCTATGGTCATTCTTCAAACTACAATGGGTATGAGATCTAGGTTTTCAATTATCTTTCGTAATTTAGCTGGATTTTATCAAGAGTTGATAGGGGTTTTGTTTTGTTTTCTAATTAACTACCTAATTTAAAACTAAAATACTAAACTAAGATAAGGGAGGTGTGGTGAGGTGGCTACGAGAACTACAAGTTAAAAGTGTGTTTACTATGACAATCATGTATGCTATTTAGGGGTAGTTATTTTGATTTGGGCCTTAGTTATGATGACAGGTGCAGGATTTAGCAGACCTACTCGGAAGAATCAATGAGATACAAAGTAATCTACCTATAACCTTTCCATGGCTTCCACGTGTTTGTACTACACCAGAGGTGTTTCCAACGCTATACCAGGTACTGTGCTGTTTTACGGTATTTCTGTTGCTTCAATTGAAAGGTCCTTGTTGTCTATCCTGGATGGATTATACTTCCTAATGAGCCATAGCTCCTAGCCTATTATCTATCTAACATAGAGTTGTCCGCAATCAGATAAGTAACATGTCACGAAGATAACAACTATGGAATGTAAACTACACTGGAAGTTGTCCCAAATGTAGAAACCAATTTAACCAGTAACCATCCTCGAGTCTTGTTCCGTAATCTCGGACATTTGAGATATTCGAATCATGGCATGAATTGTTGAGTAAACAAAAACATGAACAGGGGTTTCCCACCGGAACAAGTTGGGATGGCCGGGTCTAACGGCTAATTAAACTGTTCATCATTATTTCATATAAATCATCATAACTATTCTATGCATGTTAAACTGGTGTATGCAATCAACATATATCTGAAAACCTAATCATATATCCAATAGCACAAGTGATACTAGCATGCAAACCCTAAAGCAACAATCAAACAAGAACATGCAGTACAGTAGCATACAGGGATCAACTTATTTCATGCACAGTATCTGGATAAACGTTTAAGTCACAAATGTTCCAAAAGTTCTCTCAAAAACATTTATAATATGAAATGGATCTAATCTATCTCTAATCCTATGCTCCGTGTCTCCCTCTGATCTTATTTCAACCAGGAGAACACCGGCCATGTCGAGTTCAACGATCAGCAGACATAGAATAATTAGCGGCGTACCATTACAAGTTGGCCAAGTTCTTAGTAGTAAGTTACTAACCACATCATAAGTTGGATAGATAAACATTGGATATTCATTTCATAGATTCAAATATATTTCAACAACATACAGACAGAGTAACGGCATGATTAAAGAATAACTACCATAGCATAATGACTATCATAGCAAACACATATTTGTTCAGCTCAGCATGGCAATAATTCTAGCAAGCATTTCTAAATAAGCATAGCAACAACACAACATATTTAAAAATAACAAGATAGAGATTTAAAATAAATCCTGACAGAGCGTTATTACAAATCTTGCGTAACCGCTGTCTCGGAGCACCTCTGTTACAAGTAAGCTACTAATCTACTAGCTTAACTAACCTAATTAACTAACTAATTTTTTCTAGAGAGAGAAAGAGAGAAAACAAGTTGAGAGATTCTTTCAAATGGTGAGGAGGTGGTTGTATTTATAGGCATCGCACAGCCGTATTCTTCAACCGTATTCCAATCCCCAAATGCACAACCGTATCACACAGCTGTATAAAAATCTGATTTTTATTGCCTGAACATGGAATACGGTTGGTTTTGGCCGTATACGGGTGGACTGGAGCAAATACGGGTGGGCACCAACCGTATACGGCTGGACTGGGCCGTATACGGCTGGGCACAGGCCGTATACGGCTGGGCATAGGCCATATACGACTGGGCACAGGCCGTATACGGTCTACACAGGCCGTATACGGTCTGTGTCCAGCCGTATACGGTCTGGTCCAGCCGTATACGATCTGGGACAGCCGTATTCGGTCCTCTCGGTTCTTCATTTCTTCGATTTGGCAGAATTTCTTCGTCGTTTATCCGTATTGAGAGATCTTTATATCCACGCATTCGTATTTTCCTAACGAAGAAAATGACCTAAGTTAGAGGTCATAATTCTTTGTGTAGCTCAAAAAGTGATAGAACGAGTGAACGAGAATTCTCATGATCGTATTCGTTAGATTTATCGTGTTTTTCGGCCATTTTAGTTGATTTTTGAAACGTTGTCTATATTTTGGCCCACGTTATGAGTTTTAACAATATAGTGCTCATTTTGGATAATTTCATCATAATTTGGGCCAAAAAGGTGAGATAATGACACTTAAGAACTTGACTTTTTGCGTGTCATCAAATATCCCACACATAGACTTTTGCTTGTCCTCAAGCAAATCACAATCTTATCTGCCAAAATCTCCAATTTCAAGATTCTTTCTTGAGCCACAAATAAGAATTTGTACATATTGAAAGTAAGTATTTCGCTTGTCGGATAAAGAAGAAGTGTTTACATGAAATATCCAAAGTTTTTCAAGATAATTCACTTAGGCAAACTTTTAATTCTCAAGATGCGGAATATACACGACTGGACGATTTCACTGGTGGTCACTCAATTCACTCAAGTGTATTAGGTTTCCTATTATCCTAAGCCAAATGAAAAATCGCTCAAATACTTGTCGTGCAGTATTCATCGTCATAGGCTTGTCCAAGGATCATATCTCCACCACTTAGACGGGAATGGTACTAATTATCCCAAGACATTCAAGTGGGTTGTGATATTTGATGAGGGTTAAAGGGTATGGATAATTGTGATTTTTAAGGGTTAAGGGTGTTACTTATCTTAGGCCTTTTAAAACTTAATGAAAAATTCCATTTAGACATTCTTTTTAATGAAAACGGAAATGGATAACGCCAAGGGAAGATAGCTATTTTGACTTCTATCTTTTGAAAACAAATGGACGATTTCACACTTTTAAGAATTGGAGTTTCCGAGAGATTTGAAGCATTTAGCTTTATTTTATTTTTGGGCTCGGAAATTCTTTGCAAGAGACTTTCTAAGGGGGATTTTTTTTTTCTTGCCCTCTAGGCATCCTTTCTTACTTTTCATTTTTTCTAAATCCCTTGTCACTTTCGAACTTACTTGGTGCCAATTTTTCGCACCATAAGACTCTCGATTTCTTTTGAGTATTAAATATTGAAACGCACGCGAGAAAATTTTAGTAAACACGAAATTTTTGTGATTTTGGGGTAGAAAGCAAAAAGAATATTCAAATAGCGTTTTTCAAAAAGATCTAAAAGATTCTAAGATATGTTCTTGGTAGGTAAGGGAATAAGTGGGTTTAAAGAAATGAAAAGGCTAAGGCTCAACAGGGTTATCTAGGCGGATCATCAACACTGAAGATAAGTGTTGGAAGGGTTTTGGGCTTGAAAGAGATATGTTGAAATGGGGTTTAATCCTAGGGAATGTCAAGGTCCTCTAATTGTACCTATACCACGTATGACACCCATCAATGTGATTTTGACACGTATACCCGGGGAAAGTTCTAATTCAGAAATACATGCACCGGTCACACACAACAAACGAACAATGAAGCATTTAAAATGATTGCTTATAAGGCTCAAAGTTCCTCACCGCAAAAATAGGTTATATGTGTCCATTCGTGCGATGCCCCTCTTAGATCCTCATCTTAAAATGTTTGGAATCTGACATTATTCTACCTCTTTTTACCAACTTTTGAATACTTGTAAAAAAAAATATGTACTCTTTCTTAAATGAAAAGCTTTTTGGCCAACTGAATGAGTGACAATTTCACTGTCGAAGTAAAACTGTTTAGGCTTTACTGAATGAGTGACAATTTCATTGTCGAAGTTTTAACCAATTTTCTTTCATTGTGACTCAAAAAGGTTTCAAATTTTTGAAAATTTTGTCAAAAATAAGGATTGAAAAATTATTCGAGGACTTGCATGTCTCAAAATCAACTTTGACAGATAATTAGACAAGATATACTGCTATCCCACACTTAAAAATAAACATTGTCCTCAATGTTTCTACACTAAGCGGGGAGAATCCCACACTTAGGGTTTTGCTTTAGGAAAAATGTGAATTTAAAAGTTTTAAGTACGTGCCACACTTAGGAATTTAAGTGGGCATAAGCATATCTAAGTTACGTAGAAACTAGAAAAGTTTAGGAGAGGGACTTCCCTACGGTTAAGGAGTACTGGATTTAGGACCAGATTCGTGAAGGAGCGGTGCTAGTGATCTGCTGGATTTGTTGACCAGGCTCTGTTTAAAGCTCATCCATTCCATACGAAGCTAAGTTATGCAAATACCATAAAATACAGTCACAGTACACCATTAAAACAACATAAAAGTCTAACATAAATAAAACATAAAGCGATAAAATAAACTAAAAATCATCTAGTAAATCATCCATGTCTGGGTCAAATGCCACAAGTGCGTCACTGTCCGGGATGGAAGTAGGTGATGTGGTAACAAGGGTGCAACAGGGAGATCAGTAGATGTAACAGCAACAGTAGGAAGAGTGGTCTCTGTAGTAGGTGCAGCTGGGAAAAATGACCATGGCGGAAGAGGTGGTCTGGGACCTTGACCAAGTCTAAAGGACTGGTCTGGAAGTCTAGGGAGTCCAACAATCTCCCTGATGTCAGAGTGAGAGTCATGCTAGATGGAGAGCTCTCAGAGAATCGCCCAACTTGCAGCCGGGTTAGCAGTAGTAATCCCATAGTCGAACACTGGGGCAGATACTGGAGTGATCGTCACATCTGTCGCATGCTCCTCTGGAACAGTGCTCAGATTCTTCTTTCCTCTGCGGTTTTTCTTCTTCTTCTTCTTCTGTTGTTGCTGGGAAGTGTGTCCTGAGGTCTCGGCTGAAGCGTCCATCCTGAAACATAAGGAAAACAGGTAATGCTATAGTTTATAAGGTTATACAAATGCAGCAGAGTCAGATGACTTTTAACATATTTTTATAAAAGTTTGAGTCATCTGAATAGTTGCACTTGTATAATTCAGATAAAACTTATCTCCGATGTTTATGTAAGAGTGCGGTGCTGTCGGGTATCTAGATTATCCTGCATCATTAGTCCAGTGATGATAATACTAAGAAAACACAAACTGAGAAATAAAATTAAAGCTATTATCAAGATAAGCAATGGGGTGCCTCTCAAGAGCACTTGTTTAACGAGTCACTAGCTTGACTCTGTTACCTACTTTGTCGGCTCAAGGTGGTTCAAAGATAAAGACTTCCTCATTCGAAGGAGAGTCTTCGATGTAGTACTTTAAGCAGTGACCAATGACTGCAAAGTTACCGTTCGGCGCTTCTAATTCGACTGCTCCGAAGGTAAAGACCTTTGATATCACGAATTGTCCGCTCCACCTTGATCTGAATTTGCCTCAAAACTTTTTGAGGGGCGAATTGAAGAGAAGAACTTTATCTCCAGGTTTGAATCGAGAATACTTGAGCTTGGCATCATGGGTATTCTTGTTTCGCTCCTTAAAATGTAGAGAACTATCATAAGCTTGGTCTCTCAATTCGGCGAGTTCGTTCAGCTGCATCTTTCGATGTAATCCAATTATGGAAGGGTCCAGATTACAATCTCTCAGTGCCCAGTAAGCCTTATATTCCAACTCGATTGGCAGATGACACGCTTTTTCATAGACTAGTCTGTAAGGCATGGTCCCTAATGGCCCATTTCCATAGACTAGTCTATGAGGTGAGGTCCCTAATGCAGTTCTGAACGCCCACAGAGCATCGTCTAACTTGTTGGCCCATTTCTCCTTATAATTAACCATGGTTCATTCCAAGATCTTTTTGAGAGCTCTGTTTGTCACTTCGGCCTGCCCATTCGTCTGCGGATGATAAGTCGTAGATGTCTTATGGGTGACACCATAATACTGTAATGTCCTCATAAACTGAGCACTACAGAAGTGCTTGCCCCGATCACTGATGATCGCCTTTGGAGTTCCGAAATGAGAAAAGAGTTGTTTGACGAACTTGATCACTACTCGGGAGTCATTAGTAGGAAATGCTTGTGCCTCGGCCTATCTGGAGACGTAGTCGACAGCCACTAGAATGTATTCTTTTCCAAAGGATTTAGGGAATGGTCTCATGAAATCCAATCCCCATATATCGAAGATCTCGCATGCCTGGATGTTAGTAAGTGGCATTTCACTCCTTCATGAGATACTTCCAAACCTTTGGCAAGCATCACAACGTTTTACTAAGTCGTGAGCGTCTCTGAATATAGATGGCCAATAGAAGCCGGAATCATATACCTTCCTTGAGGTCATATTTGCTCCATGATGTCCTCCAGTTGGTCCGTGATGACTCTGGTGGAGAATGTTCCTTGCTTCCCTTTCGTCAATGCATCTTCTAATGATTTGGTCCGGGCATACTTTGAACAAGTATGGATCGTCCCAATAGTAATTTTTGATATCTCTGAAGAATTTGTGCTTTCTAGAGGTAGGCATTCGTTTCAGGACAATTCCACCAACCAGATAGTTATCGTAGTCCGCGTACCAAGGGTTATGATTGAATTGTGATCCCCTCTGGTGGCTTCTGACATTCATGAGTTGTTCTACATGGAACTGATCTTGAATTTCTCTTTCATCAAGCTTTTCCATCGATGGGTTTTCCAATCGACTGAGATGATCTGCTGTGACGTTTTCTGCTCCCTTTTGATCCTTGATTTCTATATCGAATTCTTGGAGGAGTAGAATCCATCGAAGTAGTCTCGGTTTAGTATCTTGATTTTTGAAAAGATACTTCAAGGCTGAGTGATCTGTATAGACAATAGTTTTGGACAATATTAAGTAAGAATGAAATTTATCAAAAGCAAAAACTACCGCAAGCAGCTCCTTTTCTGTAGTAGTGTAATTCTCTTAAGCATCGGTAAGTGTCTTGCTTGCGTAGTATATAGGCTAAAACTGCTTTTCCTTCCTTTGCCCTAAGACAACTCCAACCGCAAAGTCACTGGCATCCCACATGATTTCAAATGGGAGACTCCAGTCAGGAGCAACCATGATCGGTGCATGTGTGAGCTGATCCTTCAGGATGTTGAAAGCTTTAAGGCAGTCATCTGAAAAGACAAACAGAGTATCCTTCTCGAGAAGGTGCATCATAGGTCGAGAAATTTTAGAGAAATCTTTGTCAACTTCAATTCCAGACTTTGATATCCGATGTCCCAAAACTATTCCTTCCTTTACCATAAAGTGGCACTTCTCCCAGTTTAAGACAAGGTTTGATTCTTCGCATCGGGATAGCATTCTTTCTCGGTTGGAAAGACAAGAAGTGAAAGAGTCTCCAAAGACTGAGAAATCGTCCATGAATACCTCCATGCACTGTTCAATCATGTCGTGGAATATTTCTACCATACTGATATGACCCAAAATTCATGTTTTTAAGTACTTATTTCCACACTTTTTGGACTATTCTTTGGTGAAAACATTTCAAAAACATCATTATTCACTAAAAATCACCAAGGTAGTCTAAATATAGACGTTGCTGCAAAAATCGGTGAAAAACGTCCAAATAACACGCAAACAGAGGCAAAATAATCACCTTAAATATTCCGCTCCTAATTTTCTTATAGAATCAAATCTTAATTTACATTTTATAATTCTATAGGAAAATACAATACCGGAGGTGAAAGAATCAGAAGAAACGGATGAAGGACGGAGAAGATATGCAGTTCAAGAGCTTGCCGATCGTTATCCGGAACACGTAAAAGTCAACCACCTACAAATTTGGCAAACTTAGTGTCATTAGAAGCGTAACAGAAAAACGAATCCAACGGCGCAAGAATCAAGCAAAACGGAGCCCGAACGAAGAAGATACGGACAAACCAAGCAACCGGGGGCTCTGTATACAGCAAATGGAGCACCAACCCCCCTCCCCCCACCTAGGTACCATATACGGTACCCTAGGTGCCGTATACGGCCCTTAGGTACCGTATATGGTGGGTTTCCTCTTGTTGGGTGCCGTTTGACCCCCGTTGGTCCGCTTGCCCCGTATGCTGCTTTGATGCTTGTATTTGGTGCTTAAGGACTTGTACCATGGCTACCTCCCTTCTCCTATAAATAGTGGCTTCATTTCCACCATTCCACAAACCTCTCATCTCATTTCTCTCATTTCTTTCTCTTTCTAAACTTCTCTCTAGAATAGTTTAGCATTCTCTCTCTAGCACTACTCTTAGGAGTTAGAGGAGAATTAGTAGGTTAGCTGTAGAAGCTCTTAGTAGCTTGTGTATGGAGTTACTCCGAGACTTCAGATTTGTGAAGATTTGTCTGTATTATTCTCTTATTCAGGTTTAACACAATCTCTCGTATTTATTCTTATAATCATGTTATCATATTATGCATGCTTAGGAATGAATGCTAAATTATGCTAGGCTAGACAAATCAATGTTTGTTGTGATGTATGCAATGTTAGGATAGTTATGATACAATTGGGATATCACCATTATGAAATAACGGAGGTAACGCTATACGGCTTTCATTTGTATAGCGCCGGAAACATCACTAATGTGTGGAGTACGGAACGTGGAAGCTATGAAAGTCGTGGGCACAATCCGTTGTTGAAATAATGATCCCAATTGTAACATGCCGTTATTCTGTCTGTATGAGTTTAAATTGTTTGTGAACTTAGAGGCTGAACCTCTGCCCATTTATCAGTCTAACTTATGTTGTGGTTTGTATCTTCCTCCCTTTAATTGGGCCCATTACTAGAAGTAGGATTGCCAACTATTTTGTGTATAGTGATCAATGAACTCAACATGGTCGTTGTTCAATTGATTGAGACATATCCAAGGGACACGAAGCATAGGATTAGAGATAGATTAGGTTCATGCTTGTTTGTTGTGTATCTTTGGGACAACTTCCGGGATATCCATGATTTGATTATCAGGTCAGTTGTTGTGCTGCTAGTGTTCCGTCCTATTGCATGTTCTTGTTTGATTGTTGCTTAGGTACTGCATGTTAGACATACATAACCACTATCACTGCCCTACTAACTAGATTTTCATAAACATGATAAACATAATACAGGTAGGTTAACGTGCATGAAATAGTTGTGATGATTGTAGGATTAATGATGAACAATTCAGCTGACCGCTAGACAGATTATCCCAACCGGTTCCACGGGTTAAACCCTGTTCATGTTATTGTTCGATGCACAATTCATGCCATGATACTAACGTCCTCTGGATGTCTGTAAATGGGGACCTGGATGAGAGGATAGTTGTCGGTTGAATTGGTCTGTGCATTTGGGAGAACCTCCGGTGTACTGGACACTCTATAAGTGCTATCCATGTGACATATTGTGTAACTGATTGCGGACAACTCTACGTTAGGTATATAATACGATCGTAGTTATAGCTCATTGAGAAATATAGGAATGTCTAGTGAGTAATCTGGAACCCTAATTGACATAACGGAAAAGCTGTAAAACGCCCGAGTATCCGGTATAGCACCGAGTAAAAGTCATAGGCGTAATACTTTATTACCAATTAAGCTTCTCTGACCTCACCAGATTAGTCATCATACCTAGTAGCCATATCCCTCATAACTATCCAACCAAATAGCATTGCCGAAATCACAGCAAACATAGTCCTTATCCTGATTTCTCTGCGTTCTCCGTACAAATCCCTCCTCTAATTTAGTTATTAATTTTAGTATTAGATTAGACAACCAAATCAACCTATCAAAAGTTTTTTTAAAAAAATCCCAGCTAAATTACAAAAGATAGTTAATCCTCCAAGAATCTCATGCCCGTTGTAGTTTGAAGAACGACACCTGAGTCATACGTACCACTTACTGCCCTTTAGGTCTTTAAGTGTATTAAAACTTAGGATACCCTGCATTATAAATATAAAACCCACTGCCGTGAACCCTTGCCAGACGGTTCAACTACCGGAGTAAAATCCGACCGACCGCTGGGGCTGTGACAAGTTTTTGGCACCGCTGCCGGGGACTACAACGACCGATTTTAGGAATTTAATTATCTTAGTTATTTAGCGATCCTTTCGGAAGATCAATATCATCCGGAAGTTATCTTCTTTATCCTTAGGTTAATTAGGTTAAATTAGATTTCCCTTCCAAAACCCTAATTTCTTTCCGAAACCCTAATTTCTACCCTACGAGTTATGACGAACCGTATCACGCTCGCCTCATCAATCAAACCACTGTTAGAGGGACGAGGAGGACCGATCGTAGCACCAACCGACGAAACCCTTGAAATTAAGCCTCACTACATAAAAATGATTGAATCTGAGTGTCAGTTTCATGGTCTTTCGGTTGAAAATCCAAACGCCCATCTCAATAAATTCATTAACCTTACCAACTCTTTCGAACTAATAGGAACCAATAAAGACCTTCTTCGACTCCATCTGTTTCCTTATTCTCTATCCTCTCGAGCCTTAACCTGATTTTATGATTTCGAACACAATTCGATTCATACATGTGAGGAGATGGCTACTAAGATTCTATCTAAGTACTTCCCTCCTTCCATGCAAACCAAGCTTAAAGCCGACATTGCTAACTTCCGTCAGGAAACTAAAGAATCATTAACAAAGGCTTGGGAACGATTTAAGAATCTTATCGGAAGATGTCAAAATCATCAGTTGGTTGAAACAAATCTGGTCTGCACGTTCTAGAATAGCTTAAATCCTCAGCACCAACAAACCCTCGACGCTGCTTCATCCGGAAACTTCATGCAACATACTTCAGACGAAGCTTGGAAATTGATTAAGATGATAACGATGCACCATCATGACTTGGAGCCAGATGAATCCACTTCAAAAAAATGAAGTACTTCAGATCAAGCCTTGGACACCTTGAAAACTCATCTCGAATCCATCTCCAAAGTTGTCAAGGACTTGCAAGAATCTTCTAAACCCATGAAAAAGAAGAGACCCCCAAAGTTATTCCCAAACATACGGGCCAACGAAGAAATTCTTGATACCACTGATAGAAACCCTGACTAATCCTTTCATTCTAAAGCATTCGTTCAGCGGTTAACCACACTACCTTCATCTCAATCTTTAGTTCTCTCTACTCCTACCCAATTGACTTCTCGTCTAAACAATATGATTTTCAATAACTTCATGGTTGAGCAAAATAATACAAACAAACGAATTCTTGATTTTCAAAAACAAAATGACTATTTGCTCAGGATTTCAAATGATTTAATTAAAAACATGGAGGATAATGTTAAAAGGTTGTTTTTACTTCGAATGAACCTTCTACTTCTACTGACTCGGTACAAGTTGACACCCCTGTCACTTCTCCTGAGCCAGAACCTTCTAAAGCCCCAGAAGTCTCTAAACCTGTTCGAATACCCTTCCCTGGTAGGCTTAAGAAAGAGAAACAGGAAGCTCAGTTTGGAAAATATCTAGAAATGTTCAAAAGCCTACACCTAAACATTAGATTATTAGATGCTTTAGTAGAAATACCCAGTTGTGCTAAATTCTTTAAGTAACTGATATCCAACAAAGAAAAACTTAGACTGATAGTTAACTTACCTTTAGATGCAGAGTGCTCTCTAATTATGCAACAAGGACTACCCCCTAAGCTTGGAGATACCGGCCGTTTCACTATTCCTTGTTATCTTCAGGATGTTCAAATAAGTAACGCCTTAGCTGACTTAGGAGCTAGTTTAAACCTCATGCCATTCTCGCTTTATAGGAAACTAGGATTAAACGAACTCTTGCATACCCATATGACTATCCAATTAGCAGATAGATCAGTTAAACTCCCCCGAGGAATTGTTGAATATATTATGGTCCGTGTTGACAAATTCATCTTCCCAGTTGATTTCGTTGTTATGGATATTGAAGAGGACACCCAGGTTCCACTCATCCTTGGCAGACCTTTCCTAAATACTGCCAAGACTGTGATTGACGTAAATGAAAAATCTTTAAAACTCCGAGTTGGAACAGAAGAGGTCACCTTCAATGTTGATAAACTAATGAAACAACCTATGGGAGAAGATCTTGGTTTTATAGATTCTATGCAGGAAATAATTGAAGAACACTTGGAAGAGATCCTCACAGTAAGCAGCATCAACCCCCTTCCCAATACTGTCATCACTTCAAGAATACTCTGTGAAGAAGGTGCGGGTCTATGCTCTACTATCTTAGATTCTTCCAATGTATCTGGAGAGTTACTATTTCCTTAAAATAAATCCGAGCCGCAGTTCAACTCCATCACAACTGCTCCGCTTGGATATGGCACTCCTGTCACTCTACTATGAAGGAACCCGAATTCTGAAGTGAATCATTCGTCTCTCTCAAGGGAAGAAATTCTGAAGACTCTTGAAGACATGGAGTCAATGCTTAAACCACCTGCCTCGCAACTATCTGAAGGTTGTGAAAATCTTAATCCAGAAATCACCATCAGCGAGTTTCATCAGCTCAATTACAGAGATTTGCAACAACCGACGAAGGAAAAGAAATAATCACTGAAGAAAATGCAATCTCTCAATCTTCCCGAGTAAAATATGAGCTGAGAAAAGATGAGCTGTCAAACAATACAGAATGGGTTAAGATAGCATCAGTCGATATTCTGGAATCACCTGCAATGGAGTCAGACTATTAAACAACATATGATGAGCTTAAAAGAGACGAGATTGCTAGGATAAAACCCTCTACTGAAGAACCACCTGAATTGGAACTAAAGGAACTTCCCCCACACCTTGAATATGC
Organism: Pseudognaphalium luteoalbum; assembly: GCA_963422505.1. Taxonomy (NCBI): domain Eukaryota; kingdom Viridiplantae; phylum Streptophyta; class Magnoliopsida; order Asterales; family Asteraceae; genus Pseudognaphalium; species Pseudognaphalium luteoalbum. Next base: position 50,871,656 of record OY730195.1, on the reverse strand, counting down.
TTTTCTTGAAGGCACTTTGCACTTACCAGTTATCATATCTAAATAATTGAAGCCCGAAGAGAAAGAAAGGCTGGTACAGGTTCTAAAGTCACACAAAAAGGCGATTGCTTGGAAGATCTCTGACATACAAGGGATTAGTCCAAACTACTGCACGAACAAAATCTTAATGGAAAACGACTTTAGACCATCAGTTCAAAGGCAAAGGAGAGTCAACCCAAAGATTTAAGACGTGGTTAAAAAGGAGGTTATCAAACTTCTGGATGCTGGTCTGATTTACCCTATCTCTGATTCCCCATGGCTCAGTCCAGTTCAAGTCGTCCCGAAGGAAGGAGGCATGACGGTCATAGCTAACGAAAACAATGAATAGATTCCAACACGAACCGTCAATGCTTGGAGGGTGTGTATCGACTATCAGAAACTGAATGAAGCTACACACAAAGATCATTTCCATCTACCATTCATTGATCAGATGCTCGAAAGACTGTCAGGAAACGAATTCTACTGCTTCCTTGATGGCTTCTCAGGCTATTTTCAGATACCTCTCGATCCGAAGGACCAAGAAAAGATGACGTTTACTTGTCCCTATGGAAATTTGCTTACCGACGTATGCCTTTTGGTTTATGTAATGCACCTGCGACTTTTCAAAGATGCATGGTAGCAATCTTCCACGACATGATTGAACAATGCATGGAAGTGTTCATGGACGATTTCTCAGTTTTTGGGGATTCTTTCACAACTTGTCTTTCTAACTTGGATAGGATGCTTGCTCGATGTGAAGAATCAAACCTAGTTCTGAATCAGGAGAAATGTCATTTCATGGTGAAAGAAGGCATAGTTCTTGGACACCGCATTTCAAAGTCTGGAATTGAAGTTGACAAAGAAAAATTTGAAACGATCTCAAAACTTCCACCCCCTACTTCTGGGAAAGCCATCCGGAGTTTTCTAGGTCACGCCGGATTCTACCGTCGCTTTATTAAGGATTTCTCTAAGATCTCTCGACCTATGACTCATCTTCTCAAAAAAGATACTCCGTTTGACTTTACAGATGAATGTCTCAAAGCTTTTAACTACCTGAAGGATCAGCTTGTACATGCACCGATCATGGTTGCCCCCGATTGAAGTCTTCCATTTGAAATCATGTGCGACGCCAGTGATTTCGCCGTTGGAGATGTACTGGGACAGCGGAAGGAGAAACAGTTTCAACCAATATACTACGCTAGCAAAACGCTCACAGATGCTCAAGAGAACTACACTACTACAGATAAGGAGCTGCTGGCGGTAGTATTTGCTTTTGATAAATTTCGTTCCTATCTAATCTTGTCCAAAACTATTGTCTACACAGATCACTCCGCTTTGAAATACCTTTTCAAGAAGCAAGATGCTAAACCGTGCCTTCTACGTTGGATTCTACTCCTACAAGAATTTGATATTGAGATTAAAGATAAGAATGGAGCAGAAAACGTCGCGGCTGATCATCTCAGCCGATTGGAAAATCCAGCAATGGAGAAGTTGCACGAAAAAGATATACAAGATCAGTTCCCCGAAGAACAACTCATGACTATAGGAGGCTACCAACAAGGATCACAGTTCACACACAACCCTTGGTATGCCGACTTCGCCAATTATCTGGTAGGAAACATCATACCAAAAGGAATGCCAACTTCTCAGAAACGAAAATTCTTCCGCGATGTCAAGAACTATTATTGGAACGATCCTTACCTCTTTAAGGTTTATCCCGATCAACTTATTCAAAGATGCGTCGATGGGAAGGAGGCAGAACAAATTCTACACTAGAGCCACCACGGACATACTGGAGGACACCTTGGCAACAAAATGACTGCACGAAAGGTTTACGACGCTGGCTTTTATTGGCCAACCATATTCCGAGACGCTTGCGACCTGGTAAGACGCTGTGATATCTGCCAAATGAAAGGTAATATCTCAGCCTGAAACGAAATGCCACTTACTAATATCCAGGCCATGGAGATCTTTGATACCTGGGGATTAGATTTTATGGGACCATTCCCTAAGTCTAACGGAAAAGAGTACATCTTAGTCGCAGTCGACTACGTCTCCAGGTGGGCCGAAGCTCAAGCTTTTCCGACCAATGATGCAAAAGTAGTAACCCAGTTCCTCAAAAAGCTATTCAGTCAATTTGGAACTCCTAGAGCTATAATTAGTAACCGTGGCACGTATTTCTGCAATACTCAATTCATGCGGGTACTGCAGCAGTATGGTGTCACTCAAAAAAGTTATACGGCTTACCAACCACAAACAAATGGGCAAGCTGAAGCGACAAATCGGGCTTTGAAAAGGATACTGGAACGAACTGTCGGGAATCACGGGCATAGGTGGGTTGAAAAATTGGACGATGCATTGTGGGCATTCAGAACTGCCTACAAGACACCATTAGGAACCACACCGTATCGGCTAGTCTACGGCAAGGTGTGTCACATTCCGATTGAGTTGGAATATCGGGCGTATTGGGCTTTAAAACATTGCAACTTGGAAATTTCAGTGGCTGGAGAACAACGGATAATGAAATTGAATGAGTTAGCAGAGCTAAGGGACCAGGCGTACGATAGTTCGCTGAGCTTCAAAGAAAGAACTAAAAGGGTTCACCGCTAAACTGAAGCCTTCTAGGTTCAAACAAGGAGACAAGGTGTTGCTCTTCAATTCGCGATTCAAGAAATTCTACGGTAAATTCAAAAACAGGTGGGGCAGACCATTCATGATCTCAAAGGTATTTCCTTATGGTGCAATCGAACTCGAGGCCCAAGAAGGTAATTTTAAGGTTAATGGTCATCGCATAAAGCATTATGTTGAAGACTTTCCCATCTTGGAAGACGTCTTCATCTTTGAACCTCCATGAGTCTTCAAGAAAGGTACAAAGAGTCAAGCTAGAGACTTGTAAAACAAGCGCTCTTGGGAGACACCCCAAGCTTATCTTTACTTTTCTATTAAAATTTTACTTCTTAGTTTATTTTTATTAAGTATGATTACCACTGACAAAAATTTCAGGATTTGCTACTTATCTGACTACAAACTTCAATTTCTACAAAATCATAGATAAGTCTCAAAGATGCAAACGCCAGAATTCTGAAAACAGAAATCTTTATGAAACATCTTTGCACTGTCATCAGATCTCTATGCATTTGTATTCATCATTTTATGCATTACCTGTTTATTTTTGTTTATTTCAGGATGGATAGCTCCAGTGACACCAGAGAGATCATAGTTGAGAGACCACCGAGACGTCGCAGAGATCGCAGACGAGGACGTAGAGCACGTACGACCATGCCCACTATTCCTGAGGAGGACCTTAATGATGTCCCGATCACTCATGAGGAGCCATCCACTGAGAGATCCCCATCACCTGCTCACCAGTCAGCCCCCATACCCACTCTTGAGTATGGGCTTACACTTGCTGATCCGGTGACAGCCTGGGCCCACTTTCGGATGCTCCACCTTCAGCATGACATCATGTCCACCCTCTCTGTGCATATAGGACTGCCAAGACCTTCTGACTGTCCATTCCATCTAGGTCCAGACCCAGGACCATCTCGCCCGCCCTGGTCATTCTTCCCTCCTGCTGGACCGTTCGCTGCTGGACCTTCCACTACTCCGCCCGATGCTGTTGAGCATGCTATGTCATCAAGGAGTTCATCAGCACAACTTTCACTTACTGAGCAGTTGATGGCCATGTTAGATGTTCCTAGCCCACCTCCCGCTCCTGTTTCTGCTGGTACTATGGAGCAGAGGAGAGACATGATGGAGGATCTTCCACCATCACCCTCCTCATCCCTTGCCGTTGCTATCGCTAGCTTTGATCCTGATAGCGATGATCTACTTGATGACTTTTAGTTATTTAGTTTATTTTATTTCTCTTATTTCAGTACTTTGATTTTATAACTCTTTGTTATTTTCGAGATTTTTAGTTATTTAGTTTATTTTATTTATCTTATTTCAGTACTTTGATTTTATAACTCTTATTTCAGTACTTTTAGTTATTGTGTTGATGTTTATTGCAGAACTTAGCTTTTTGTGGAATGGATGATCTTACACGAGACTGGTCCTCAATCCCGCAAATCACACACACCATTTCTACACTAATCTGGTCCAGTCCAATAAACAGAATGGGGAGTACTTTAAACCTTTCTCCGTTTTTGATGATTCTAAGTTTTCTAAAGTTTATGTGTTATAATCTGTGCCACATCCTAACTTATCACTAAGTGTGGGATTCCAGCCCAATTCAACACTTAGGAAACATTTTCTTACATGTTCAAACTCTAAGTGTGGGATTTTAGTCGTAAAATTTCAACTCAAGAGAACATTAGGGACAATGTTCCTCTAAGTGTGGGATGGTAGGTATGGAATACCTTCGATAAACGATTTCTATGTCTACATAGTATATCTCAGAAAATGTTATAAATTTTTTTCAAATTTTTCAAAAATATTTTTCAATAAAATTTAAAATATGAGCTAAATCTTGCGATTAACTCTAATTTTCGAGTTTTTGGTATGCCTGAAAGAAACCGTTTTCAAAATATGAGGAAAATATTTCAAAAACTTAAGGAAATTAAGGTAGAAATTTCCTAAGCAAGGAACGATAATCTAAGAGGGGCATCGCATGACTAGGCACATACAACCCATATTTGAAGTGAGGTTTTGAGCCTTAAAAGCATTCATTTTTAATGCTACATTGTTCATTTCTTGTGTGTGCCGATGCATGTATCTCTAAATTAGAACTTGCTCTTGACATACGCTTCGAGACCATATTGGTGTGTACCGTACGCGGTATAGGCGCAATTAAATGACCTTGACATTCATTAGGATTTGAACCCCCTTTTTGCCTTCTCTTTCAAGCCCAAAACCCTTCCGATGCTCATTTTTAGTATTGATGATCCGCCTAGAAAACCCTGTTGAGCCTAAACCTTTCATTTATTCAAAACCCTCAAACACAAACCACTTTCCCAAATTCCCAAAACCTTATCTTAGAATTTCTGAGGTTATGAAAAACACCTTGAGGAATATCCAACTCGATTATCCTACTCGTTCGTGTTCTCCAAAAAGAATCAAACCTCTCTTAAAGGTGCGGGAAAATTAGCACACAAGAGAGACAAGAGAACAACGGTGCGGGAAAATTAGCACCTGAAAGAAAAGACTCGAATTGATCAAGATAAAAGAAAGGATTTCTGAAGGATTCAAAGAAAAGAAATTATTCTCGGAAGTTCTCTTACAAAGAAATTCTGAAAAAGAAAAGAAAATAAAAAGCAGAAAAAACAAGAAAAGAAAAAGAAAAGAAAATAAAGCTAAAAGTGCTTCAAAGTATCAACCATTCAAAGGGAGATCCGATAGAAGACGAGCAGCGACTTCATCCGTTCTACAAATAAGTTTTTCATGATTCTTGGAAAGCCTAAGATAAGCAACACCCTTACAAACCAAAAAATTCCCTTATCCATACCTTTAACCCTCACAAAACATTACAACCCCTGAATGTCTTGGGATAATTAGCGCCGTTCTCACCTAAGTGGTGGAGATCCGATTCTCGATCAAGCCTATAATGATGAGTGCTACATGACTGGCTTTATGAGCGATTTCGTTTGATTTAGATTGATAGGAAAACCGATACACTATTGAGTGACCAACTTATGTGAGATTACCTGGTCATGTATACTCCACATCCCGAGAGTTGGAAGTATGCCCCTGAAAATCGCTTCTTGTTTCCGAAAGGATCATCTTATTTTTCCTTGTTTTCTGAAACTATCTACTCATATGAGGAAATGGTAACTAATAGGGATGTCATAACTCTCCTTAAAACCTGTTTAATGTTTTCAAAGGGAATATCGATGAGTGTTGCTTGAGGACAAGCAACGTCTAAGTGTGGGATACTTGGTGTGACCAAAAAAGTCATGTTTTTAAGTACTTATTTCATACATTTTGGACTATTCTTTGGTGAAAACATTTCAAAAACATCATTATTCACTAAAAATCACCAAGGTAGTCTAAATATAGACGTTGCTATAAAAATCGGTGAAAAACGTCCAAATAACACGCAAACCGAGACAAAATAATCACCTTAAATATTCCGTTCCTAATTTTCTTATAGAAACAAATCTTAATTCACATTTTATAATTCAATAGGAAAATATAAGATCGGAGGTGAAAGAATCAGAAGAAACGGACGAAGGACGAAGAAGATATGCAGTTCAAGAGCTCGCCGATCGTCATCCAGAACAGGCAAAAGTCAACCACCTCCAAAATTGGCAAACTTAGTGTCATTTGAAGCGTAACAGAAAAACGAATCCAACGGCGCAAGAATCAAGCAAAACGGAGCCCGAACGAAGAAGATACGGACAAACCAAGCAACCGGGGGCTCAGTATACAGCAAATGGAGCACCAACCCCCCTCCCCCCACCTAGGTACCATATACGGTACCCTAGGTGCCGTATACGGCCCTTAGGTGCCGTATATGGTGGGTTTCCTCTTGTTGGGTGCCGTTTGACCCCCCTTGGTCCGCTTGCCCCGTATGCTGCTTTGATGCTTGTATTTGGTGCTTAAGGACTTGTACCATGGCTACCTCCCTTCTCCTATAAATAGTGGCTTCATTTCCACCATTCCACAAACCTCTCATCTCATTTCTCTCATTTCTTTCTCTCTCTAAACTTCTCTCTAGAATAGTTTAGCATTCTCTCTCTAGCACTACTCTTAGGAGTTAGAGGAGAATTAGTAGGTTAGCTGTAGAAGCTCTTAGTAGCTTGTGTACGGAGTTACTCCGAGACTTCAGATTTGTGAAGATTTGTCTGTATTATTCTCTTATTCAGGTTTAACACAATCTCTCGTATTTATTCTTATAATCATGTTATCATATTATGCATGCTTAGGAATGAATGCTAAATTATGCTAGGCTAGACAAATCAATGTTTGTTGTGATGTATGCAATGTTAGGATAGTTATGATACAATTGGGATATCACCATTATGAAACAACGGAGGTAACGCTATACGGCTTTCATTTGTATAGCGCCGGAAACATCACTAATGTGTGGAGTACGGAACGTGGAAGCTATGAAAGTCGTGGGCACAATCCGTTGTGGAAATAATGATCCCAATTGTAACATGCCGTTATTCTGTCTGTATGAGTTTAACTGTTTGTGAACTTATAGGTTGAACCTCTGCCCGTTTATCTGTCCAACTTATGCTGTGGTTTGTATCCTCCTCCCAAGAATTGGGCCCATTACTAGAAGTAGGATTGCCAACTATTCTGTGTATGATGATCAATGAACTCAACATGGTCGTTGTTCCCTTGATTGAGACATATCCGAGGGACACGAAACATAGGATTAGAGATAGATTAGGTTCATGCTTGTTTGTTGTGTATCATTGGGACAACTTCCTGGATATCCATGATTTGATTATCAGGTAAGTTGTTGTGCTGTTAGTGTTCCGTCCTATTGCATGTTTTTGTTTGATTGTTTCTTAGGTACTGCATGTTAGACATACATAACCACTATCACTGCCCTGCTAATTAGATTTTCATAAACATGATAAACATAATACAGGTAGGTTAACGTGCATGAAATAGTTGTGATGATTGTAGGATTAATGATGAACAATTCAGCTAACCGCTAGACAGATTATCCCAACCGGTTCCGCGGGTTAAACCCTGTTCATGTTTTTGTTCGATGAACAATTCATGCCATGATACTACGGTCCTCTGGATTTCTTTAAATGGGGACCTGGATTAGAGGATAGTTGTCGGTTGAATTGATCTGTGCATTTGGGAGAACTTCCGGTGTACTGGACACTCTATAACTGTTATCCATGTGACATATTGTGTCTCTGATTGCGGACAACTCTACGTTAGGTATATAATAGGGTCGTAGTTATAGCTCATTGAGAAATATAGGAATGTCTAGTGAGTAATCTGGAACCCTAATTAGCATAATGGAAAAGCTGTAAAACGCCTGAGTATCCGGTATAGCACCGATTAAAAGTCGTAGGCATAATACTTTATTACCAATTAAGCTTCTCTGACCTCACTGGATTAGTCATCATACCAATTAAGCTTATCCGGTATAGCACTGAGTATCCGTTAGGTATATCCATGATTTGTTTATCAGGTCAGTTGATGTGCTGCTAGTGTTCTGTCCTATTGCATTTTCTTGTTTGATTGTTGCTTAGGTACTGCATGTTAGACATACATAACCACTATCACTACCCTACTAATTAGATTTTCATAAACATGATAAACATAATACAGGTAGGTTAACGTGCATGAAATAGTTGCGATGATTGTAGGATTAATGATGAACAATTTAGCTGACCGCTAGACAGATTATCCCAACCGGTTCCGCGGGTTCAACCATGTTCATGTTATTGTTCGATGAACAATTCATGCCATGATACTAAAGTCCTTTGGATTTCTGTAAACGAGGACCTGGATTAGAGGATAGTTGTCGGTTGAACTGGTCTGTGCATTTGGGAGAACTTCCGGTGTACTGGACACTCTATAACTGCTATCCATGTGACATATTGTGTATCTGATTGCGGACAACTCTACATTAGGTATATAATAGGATCGTAGTTATAGCTCATTGAGAAATATAGGAATGTCTAGTGAGTAATCTCGAACCCTAATTGGCATAACGGAAAAGTTGTAAAATGCCCGAGTATCGGGTATAGCACCGAGTAAAAGTCGTAGGCATAATACTTTATTACCAATTAAGCTTCTCTGACCTCACCGGATTAGTCATCATACCTAGTAGCCATATCCCTCATAACTATCCAACCAAATAGCATTGCCGAAATCACAGCAAACATATTCCTTATCCTGATTTCTCTGCGTTCTTTGTACAAACCCCTCCTTTAATTTAGTTTTTAATTTTAGTAATTAGAAAAGAAAAGCAAACCAACCTATCAAAAGTTTTAAAAAAAATCCAGCGAAATTACAAAAGATAGTTAATCCTTCTAGAATCCCATGCCTGTTGTAGTTTGAAGAACGACACCTGAGTCATACGTACCGATTACTGCCCTTTAGGTCTTTAAGTGTATTAAAACTTTGGATACCCTGCATTATAAATATAAAACCCACTGCCGTGAACCCTTGCCGGACGGTTCAACGACCGGAGTAAAATCCGACCGACCGCTGAGGCTGCGACACATACACCGCTGGAATGTTGCAGGTGCGTTGCATAGCCCAATGTTGACCATGATTTCTAGCGCTTTTCAAAAACCATTTGCTTGTAATGCGTGAAGTGAGAAAACTAAGTGGGCTGTGGTGATGTCAAAATTTGCACCTATTTGTATCTATTTAGTGATCAGTCATGAGTCGGTAAGCGAATGTTCCGTAAGGACATGTGAAGGTCGTCTTTTCCTGGTCCTTAAGATCAAGAGGAATCTAAAAATAGCCAGAGAAACCATCAAGGAAACAATAGAACTCGTACCTATACAATCTCGCTATCATTTGATCGATGAACGGTAGAGGGAAATGATCTTTTAGAGTGGCTTCGTTCAGCTTCGGATAGTCGATGCACACCCTCCATCCGGTGACGGTTCATGTTGGAATTAGTTCATTGTCTTTGTTAGCGATAACCGTCATTCCTGCTTTCTTGGGGACAACCTGAACTGGGCTGACCCATGGGGAATCGGAGATAGGATAGATCAAGCTAGCATCCAAGAGTTTGATAACCTCCTACTTGACCACGTCTTGAATCTTCGGGTTAACTCTCATATGTCTCTGTATAGAAGGTTTGAAGTCATTCTCCATGAGTATCTTGTGAGTGCAATAGTTTGGACTGATCCCTTGGATGTCAGAGATTTTCCATGCAATCGCCTTCTTGTTTGACTTCAACACTTAGATGAGTCTTGCTTTCTCTTCGGATGTAAGACCTTTTGCAATTATAACGGGTAGATGCGAGGTTCCTTCAAGAAAAGCATACTCCAGATGAGACGGTAGTTCCTTCATCTCCAACTCTGGCGGTTCTTCAATGGAAGGTTTCATTCGAGCAATCTCATCTCTTTGTAACACATCATACTCCGTTTGGAAGTCTGGTTCATTAGGAGATGAGTCGGCTGCAGTTGTTGATGCTATTTCTACTAACTTTGTCTCATTAGAGATTGCATTCTTCTTCAGCTCGTATTTTCTTGTAGATGATGAGGAGGTTGCACTATCTTCAACAAAGATGATATCGTTGGTGTCGGTAAATGCAAACCTCTGAAATTGAGATGTTGAAGAAGTACTTATGGTGATTTCTGGATTTTGTGGCGTACAACCTTCAAATAGTTACGGCTTAGCTGAGATTTCTGATTCCATCTTCTCAAAGGATTTGAGAATTTCAGCTACTGAAGGAGATGAAACAGTTTGACCCCTTTTTGGATTGGTAGAGGAATGCCTTCGTCTAAGGGAACATCAACAAATGAATTGTTTGTGAAAGTGTTGTCAGGCGGTGCAAGAGGATACTTCATTTCAGATAAAGGAAATAGCAGCTCACCAGAATGTGCTGATTTGTTAGAGATTGCAGAGCAGAGTCCAACATCGTCTTGGCATAGTCTCCTTGTAGTGATGACTGTTGGGAAGATTGTAGAGACAAAAGTTGATTAATACTTAATTTAGTCTAAGTGTTAATCCGTGAATTAAAATTACAGTTGTCTTTGTGTCCGTGAATGATAATGGTTTCGACAATATCTTTGTATCCGTGAATACTATGATTCGACAATAGTGTAATTAATCCGTGAATGCTTGATACGACAATTGTATTCCGTGAATAATATGAATTCACGGACGGTGTAAATCCGTGAATCCTTATTCACGGATTACACTTGGAATTTTCATAGTGTCTTGTCTATAAATAGGTCAGTTGAAGTCATTTTGAGAAGTTCTGCTCGTGTTATTTTGAGAGCTTTTGAGAGACATTCACTTGTACATGTTAACCTCTTGTATATGAAAGATTGATTTAGCTATATAATCAAGATTTCCTGTTGAATACTTTTATCTCTTTCTACTTTACTATAATTCACATTGTGATTGTGTATAGTTGTATTCCGCACGAATATACATATGTTCTAGTTTGTGTATTCTGATCCGAGGACGCTAACAAAGATGGTCGTGACTGCTAACTGCCAGAATCTCTTCCAAATACTCGTCGTATATTTCCTGCATGGAATCCACAAGACCAAGATCTTCTCCCACAGGTTCTTTCATCAATTTATCGACATTAAAGGTGACTTCCTCTGTTTTGACCCTCAGTTTTAAAGATTTTTCATTTACGTCAATAACAACCTTGGCAGTGTTTAGAAAAGGTCTGCCAAGGATGAGGGGAACGTGGGCATCTTCCTCAATATCCATAATGACAAAGTCAACTAGGAAGACAAATTTACCTACTCGAACCATAATATCTTCAGCAATCCCCCTAGGGAATTTAACTGATCTATCAGCTAATTGGATGGTCATTTGAGTAGGCAGCAGTTATCATAATCCTAGTTTCTTATATAGTAAGGCATAAGGTTGACACTAGCACCTAGGTCAGTTAAGACATTACTAACTTGGGTATTTTGAAGGTAACAAGGGATAGTGAAACGGCCAGTATCTCATTGTTTTGGTGGAAGGCCATGTATCATGATTGCAGAGCATTCAACATCTAAGGGTATGTTAACTATTTGTCTTAATTTTTCCTTATTTGAAATAAGTTCTTTGAAGAATTTTGCACAACTAGGCATCTCTACTAAAGCGTCTAATAATCTAACGTTTAAGTGCGGGCTTTTAAACATCTCAAGATACTTCCCAAACTGTGCTTCTTGCTTCTCCTTCTTAAGCCTACCAGGAAAGGGTATTCGAGTACGTGGAATGATTTCTGGAGCTTGAGAGGAAACTGGATCTGGTGTAGTGACAGCAGTGTCACTATGTACTGGATCAGTAGAAGTGGAAGGTTTGTTCGAGGAATTATCCGAGGTTTGTTCAACTCTGGTTTCTTTTCCTCCCCTCGTAGCAACTAAGACAGTGTTACTGATTGCGATTTCCCTTTGACTCTCCTCAACTTTTGAAAATAATTGGTTAAAACTAACTTCAAGGTTTTTGATTAAATCTTCGGAAATTCTAAGTAAAGCTTCAATTTTATCTTGAAAAGCCATTACTTGTTTGTTAATGTTTACTTGTTCAATCATGAAGTTAGTCAAGGTTTCGTTATAATGTTGTTGAGAGTTGAAGGAGAAATCGGATAGAGTGGAAGGTAAAGTAGACAGAGCTTGAATAGGAGGGGTTTTGATTTGCTACTGAACAGAAGATGTGGAATGAAAGTTTGGTTCAGGGATTTTGAAAGTTGTTCCAAATTTCCAGTCATATTGACTAGTATTCATGGATGAAGAATTTGGGGTTTTAGTAGAAAATAGAGTTTTGGAAAGGAAAAGGGTACTGAAAAGGAAAGAATAGAAAGGGAACTTTTGGATGATATTGATCTTCCGAAAGGATCGCTAAATAACCAAGATAATTAAATTCCTAAATCGGTCGTTGTAGTCCCCGACAGCGGCGCCAATAACTTGATGGGCGCCTAGAGGTCGGTTGCGATCTAACTCGCGTCATTGCGGGCCTTCTTCCGGGCGCGACCACCAGTGGGTTTTAAAATTTGTTTTTGCTGGGCCTAAGTATACTAAATCTATAGGTGAGTACAACGATAAGTATGACCTAGGGTCGTTCTTCAAACTACAACGGGCATGGGATCTAGGTTTTCAATTATCTTTTGTAATTTTGCTGGGTTTTATCAAGAGTTGATAGGGGTTTTGTTTTATTTTCTAATTAACTACCTAATTTAAAACTAAAATACTAAACTAAGATAAGGGAGGTGTGGTGAGGTGAGGTGGCTACGAGAACTACAGGTTAAACGCAAGTGTTTACTATGACAGTCATGTATGCTATTTAGGGGTAGTTATTTTGATTAGGGCCTTAGTTATGATGATAGGTGCAGGATTTAGCAGACGTACTCGGAACAATCAATGAGATACAAAGTAATCTACCTAAAACCTTTCCATGGCTTCCACGTGTTTGTACTACACCAGAGGTGTTTCCAACGTTATACCAGGTACTGGGCTGTTTTACAGTATTTCCGTTGCTTTAATTGAAAGGTCCTTGTTGTCTATCCTGGACGGATTATACTTCCTAATGAGCCATACTTCCTATCCTATTATCTATCTAATGTAGAGTTGTCCGCAATCAGATAAGTAACATGTCACGAAGATAACAGCTATGGAATGTAAACTACACTGGAAGTTGTCCCAAATGTAGAAACCAATTTAACCAGCAACCATCCTCGAGTCTTGTTCCCCAATCTCGGACATTTGAGATATCCAAATCATGGCATGAATATTTGAGTAAACAAAAACATGAATAGGGGTTTCCCACTGGAACAAGTTGGGATGGCCGGGTCTAACGGCTAATTAAATTGTTCATCATTATTTCATATAAATCATCATAACTATTCTATGCATGTTAAACTGGTGTATGCAATCAACATATATCTGAAAACCTAATCATATATCCAATAGCACAAGTGATACTAGCATGCAAACTCTAAAGCAACAATCAAACAAGAACATGCAGCAGAGTAGCATACAAGGATCAACTTATTTCATGCAGAGTATCTGGATAAACGTTTATGTCACAAATGTTCCGAAAGTTCTCTCAAAAACATTTGTTATATGAAATGGATCTAATCTATCTCTAATCCTATGCTCTGTGTCTCCCTCCGGTCTTTTTTCAACCAGGAGAACACCGGCCATGTCGAGTTCAACGATCATCAGACACATAATAATTAGCGGCGTACCATTAGAAGTTAGCCAAGTTCTTAGTAGTAAGTTACTAACCACAGCATAAGTTGGATAGATAAACATTGGAGATTCATTTCATAGATTCAAATATATTTCAACAGCATACAGACAGAGTAACGGCATGACTAAAGCATAACTACCCTAGCATAACGACTATCATAGCGAACACAAATCTGTTCAGCTCAGCATGGCAATAATTCTAGCAAGCATTTCTAAATAAGCATAGCAACAACACAACATATTTAAAAATAACAAGATAGAGATTTAAAATAAAACCTGACAGAGCGTTATTACAAATCTGGCGTAACCACAGTCTTGGAGCACCTCCGTTACAAGTAAGATACTAATCTACTAGCTTAACTAACCTAATTAACTAACTGATTACTTATAGAGAGAGAGTAGAGAGAGAAAGAGAGAAAACAAGTTGAGAGATTCTTTCAAATGGTGAGGAGGTGGTTGTATTTATTGGCATCGCACAACCATATTCTTTAATCGTATTCCAACCCCCAAATGCACAACCGTATCGCACAGCCGTATAAAAATCTGATTTTTATTGCCCGAACACGGAATACGGTTGGTTTTGGCCGTATACGGGTGGACTGGAGCAAATACGGGTGGGCACCAACCGTATACGGATGGGCACATGCCGTATATGGTCTACACAGGCCGTATATGGTCTGGTCCATCCGTATACGGTCTGGTCCATCCGTATACGGTCTGGTCCAGCCGTATACGGTCTGGGACAGCCGTATTCGGTCCTCTCGGTTCTTCGTTTTTTCGATTTGGCGTAACTTCTTTGTCGTTTATCCTTTTTGAGTGATCTTTATATCCACGCGTTCGTATTTTTCTAACAAAGAAAATGACATAAGTTAGAGGTCATAACTCTTTGTGTAGCTCTAAAAGTGCTAGAACGAGTGAACGAGAATGCTCATGATCGTATTTGTTAGATTTATCGTGTTTTTCAACCATTTTAGTTGATTTTTGAAACGTTGTCTATATTTTGGCCCATGTTATGAGTTTTAACAATATAGTGCTCATTTTGGATAATTTCATCATAATTTGGGCCAAAAAGATGAGATAATGACACTTAAAAACTTGACTTTTTGCGTGTCATCAGTTGCTGTGAGAGATCATCCAAAATGGAAAGCACCATCGCTGGTTGGTGGAACCGGTTTATGCGAAGAGAAAGATATTTTTTTAATGATTCGGTTGATCTCTCTTCCGACAACCATACTTCACTCCCAAATGAGCTATTTGGACCCAACCTGCTTTCACGGCCCATGGGCCGAAACAAAGCCCGAAAAGCGGCTAAAAGTTCCGGTTGTTCCGACGCATCAACATCATCATGCACATCCACACCGAGCTCAAAGATGGATTAGATGATGGAGAATATGGCCAACTACAAGCAAGAAATGTTAGCCGCAAGGAAACTAGCCTTTGAGATGTTCACCCATCAAGAAAAACTTCAAACCGCTATGCAAGGTGTTCAATTTCATACAGTACTAAATACCTCGAACATCACGGATCCAGAAGACCTTGCGGCAGTTAGGAGACTTAAGAAAACGATTCAGAAAAGTTTGGGGAGTTTTACGATGCCGAAGATGAAGAACGCGAGGATGACGAGTGGTTTAATTATTTGTTAGTTGTATTTTTATATTTTTGGGACAAATTCGCAAACTTTAAAATATTGTATTTTTATTTTTAGGATTGTAACATTTTTTTAATTTATGTAATTTTTATTTTTTGGATTTTAACATTTTTATTTTATGTACTTTTTATTTTAAGCATTGTAACGTTTTTACTTAAGTTATGTATGTCTATTTATATAAGTATTTTATTTTATTTTAATTAATTGAATTGTGTTTAATTTGTTAAATAAAATAAAATTTAATTAGTGGGTCCTAAAGTATATATATATATTTAAAATATCTAAACAAAAGTATATTAATACTAAAATAAATTTAAGCAAATCACATACTCTCATATCATGCAAAATAGTCAATTTTTAACATGAATTCAATAGGGGGTAAAAAGGGGTGTTTTTGTGTTACCATTGCATGTGCTGAAAATGATGTTGTGGTATTATGCTGACATGTGGCACCGAAGAACTGAAACACGGCTGTATCAGACCGTATACGGCTGAGCTAGACCGTATACGGCTGGACACAGACCATATACGACCTACACATACCGTATATGGCCTATCTCAACCGTATACGGTTGGTGTTCACCCGTATTTGCCCTAGTTCACCCGTATACGGCGAAAACCAACCGTATGGGTGTGTTCACACATACTAGATCAAATGTTGATACGGGTTAACAATAAGACTCTGCATTTGGGGGTTCAAATATGGTTGACGGATACGGCTGAATGTTCTCAATAAAGATTGCTCCCTCCTCACCATTTTCATCTCATCCAATCTCATCCATACACACTTCAACACTTCTCTTGACATTTTCTTAACGTTTTGATTTTTTTAGTTTTAGTTTTTTCTCTAGAAACTAGTGGAAAGATTAAGGGGGGAATCCATCACTTTTAGAGTAGTTATGTAGTTTAATTCGTAGAAGCTAGCATCTGTAATACTTAGAATATTATTCAGCGAGATACAAGTGTTATTCTATATTAATTTGTCAACTCAATTATTTATGTGTAATATTTATCCTTTCCTATCATAATTTGTCATAATGTTCTTGTTTGATGTTTGTGCTTTATTAATGTCGGAAATGTTTATTGACATGCCTTGTAGGTAGTTGCTTGTATATTTGCCATGATTTAGATATTTGTTATTAGGTATGATTAATGGAACTGTAAAGCTTGTACCTGTGTAAACTTATCATGCATCTAGACCTAATTTACGGAACACAATTTTTTGTCCTTCACTTAATTATCACTTTAGCGTTAAGCCTAAGTTGAGGTAGATATTTACCTATGTTAGTGTATGAAGCTATGAGATCGCTGTAAAATGGCTCAATATTTAGTATAGCGTTATAAACACCTCTGGTGTGGTAGAAACACGTGGAAGCTAAGTAAAAACCGACTGTATATCCCCTAGTGGAAACCTAGAGTCACCCATCTAGAACGTGGTCTAGGAATAACTAGTCTTGGAAGTATTGCAATACGGTACATCGCATGTCTACCTCTGGTTATATAGCTGTGGAAATACTATACACCGCGAGTATACCTAGGGTTAGCAAGCTGTGGAACTACTACACTATCTTACATTGTATGTATACCTCTAGTTATATAGTTGTAGAAATACTTTAAGTATTGTACATTGTGATTATACCTAGGGTTAGCAAGCTGTGGAAATACTAAATGATACATTTAACTGCCAAATATACCTGAGGATGAATGATTGATCGCAAAGGAGAGTCTAGATCACAACAGAAGTATTTGTGCTATTAAAATCTGCTATAATGAGTCTAGATATGAATGTCAAGCCCAACAGTGGTTCAAGATTCTTAACCCTCTAGAATCTACATAACTCTTAAACCCCTAGACTCTACATTACTGATAGTTTAGAATACAAAGTTAATAACCAGTACATGATTATATAATAACATTTAGACTTAGGTGTTAAGAAAGGTCATAATATCCTTAATGGTAGTCTGTTACCTTATTTCCGCACCTTTAATGGGTCACTAGTCCTAATCGGATAATGTAGGGGTTGATAAGTAGGGTCCTAGTGTTTACACCTACAGTTTACTTGTCTATTAACTAAATGTGTCCCCATAATGAACATCATCCCAGTAATGCACTATCCCCAAATCATGGTGAAACACATCTTCGTGATCCTTAAGTGTTACATAAATGCTAGCTTCCTTTTTGTTTTGTGTGTTAGTAGTTTATATTAGAAAACCAAATACAAAACCTATCCAACTATCTAAAACCCAGCTTAATTACTAAGTTATCCGAATGAGCTCTTTTTCAATTCTACCTTCGTGAGGAATGACCATGGATCATCCTTGCCATTTGCTAATATCAGATACTCGTACCTCGTATCAGTATGTTATTCAGAAGGTTTAGGTCCTGACAATTATAAATTTAAAACTACCAACCGGTGCCGCCACAAGTGGAAGGTCCAACGACATGAAGCGATTCTTGACCGACTATTTGGGATGCATCAAGTTTTTGGCACCGCTGCTGGGAACGGTAATACAATTTGGAGCTTGTTTAAATCAATTAGTTATTAAGATATCCTTTTGACTAGGATTCACGATCCCTTTCATAAGTTACTTTCAGCACGTAGATTAGCGTAGATTAGTTTAACTTAGCTTAGTTTAAATTAAATTCCCCTCTCACCCAACTTTAATTCTTACACCTTTGTTGCGCCCCGAACGGTCGTGTGAAGACGACGTACGGATCGCAAGCGGTTTGTTTTAAATTTATATTTGTTGGGGTCTAAGTATGACTTACTAATACTGAAACAAAGGCTAGTAGATGGTAAGTATGATCTAGAGTCGTTCTTAAAGAGAAACTGAATTGAAACGGAGGTGATCCAATCAATCTTTCTTTTCTAGTAAAGGTTTTAAAAGAGTGCGTTGGGGGTTTTGGTTCAGTTAACTAAGTAAACTAAATAAAGCGAATAAAATGTAATAATAAATCAGATAATAAAAGTAGTATTTGTTGTGAGTTCGTTAGCTAATAATGTGGGATGATGACTCTTATAGGAAGATGATTATCTAAATTGAAAGTGTCTAATGGATTCAATACCCAGTGGTATAACCATTAAGTTCCTTATTAGTCGGTTATCAACTAATATGTCACGAGGAACTAAGGTGTCATGATTCTGATCAGACAGACGTTGCTCAACTCTCCACACTCTCATGTGAGGGAGTCAGTGACCCGTATTATTGAACGTATTCGCTCGTGGGTGAAGGACTAGAGTAGCAGGTCATTAGCAAGTCTAACCATTCTTAATACCATAAAGATTTCAAATCCATTAAACAACTAACTTAGAATTTATGTTCGGACTTATTAGCCAATTCCTATTAATGAAACTTAAGAATAATAAGCAGGGGAAAACGTTCAGGTTTCTTGCGTATCTTACTTTTGGTTTCATATTTTAAGGAAAGGATATTAGTGTAACTTAGATTCCAAACTTGCCTTTCTCATTACAATTAACAAATCCCTAGGTTTTCGTAAATGGTTATTTAGCCTGTAGCCTACCTACTCTATTCCAATTTAAATTAACTAATCTAATTAAAAAGCTAATTAAAATGCTGATGGCTTTTTGCATAAAGTTAAACCCAGACCATGTCAGAAAATGTTATGGTGATTCACAGTGTATTTAATCATTTACCGATGTTTCCATTGTGAATTTAATTGCTTCGCCATGTTCACATGATAAGTACATTGTGATCGAAAGTGTACAATACTCATGGCAAGTCCACGTAATCACATTGCATTTTATGATGCTTGCATGACATTACAGTTAAAAACATAGTTTTTACGTAGATAACTATTAACCAAATATCAAGGTTCGCGACTCCTCTTTACCAGGTTACAATCACATTTGTTAATCGAAAGGTGAATGTAAGTTTTAGGTTTAAAATCATAAGATAAGTCCGTTCATAAAGTTTCCGTTTTATAATGTTGATCCATAATACAACTACCTTCGGTCGTTACCGGCTTCCATACGTATGTACTTTGCTTAAAAGCATTTCCAGTACTATACCGAGTAAACAGTCGAATATGGGCCGTCATATTATTTCAAGACATATTTAAAGTCATCCCACAATTATATATGCTAACTACATCACAACAAATACAATAGTAATCTACTCGCTAATCATGGCACAAACTAATTCTAGCATAATTAAAGCATAGATATTTAATTAAGATAGAATAGGATAGAAAGAACCCGGATTAAAATGCGAGAAGGAATAGACTTGAATTATTAAGCTTAACTACAAGCGTACACCAAATATTACAAGATATTCCCTAGCTTTCGTTCTACTTTAAACAAGCTCCCTAACTAGCCAAATACTAATTTTGAAGCAAGAAAATAGAATGAGAAAGTAAAGAGAGAATTATGCCTAATGCATATGGGACCTTTTAAAATGGAAGCCTTGGGGCTCTATTTATAGGTGAAATGTGGCTCATGTTATCATTCCATGGCACACATTAGAAAAAGGGTGAAAGTTGGTGCACCGGGTACGAAAAAGTAGCGAAAGGTGGCGCACTGGGTACGAAAAAGCATGGAAAGGTGGCGCACCGGGTACATGCAAGGACAGAAAAGCAAAAACGATATGGGGGGTAGGTGTCCGGTGCCACCCACCAGGTGGCCGGCGGCGGCTGGCTGCCACCCGTCCTGGTCCATCGTCTTTCGCTGCGTTGCTTAATTCACACGTATTTTCTTTATTATGCATCCGTTTGCGTTGATTCTTTTTGCGTTGGATTCATAATTAAAAAATGAATACTTTTATGTAAGAATATCCCAAAAATATATCTTCTATCTCCAAATATTGCATACGAATCATTTGGATCTTCCGGCGGGCGTAGAATCTTCATTCTTTATCCGTTTTTGTTGATTCTTCTTCTGTTGGATTTGTAATTTGAAAACCAACATCTTAGATGAGATGGATGTTGATGATGGGCACTTTTGTCTTGAAATCTCATTTTGATGCTTTAAATCTTCAAACGTGTGTGGAATCTTTGTTTTTCATCCGTTTTGCTTGATTTTTATCGTGCAACCTTGTTTTGAACATCTTGGCATAATATCATTGATTTGTATTGTTTTTAAGTTTAAAATGCCAAGAATCGTTCTAGAATGAGAGTATTATCGGTAGTAAAAATATGACTTTTTATGCGATATCAACCTTCTTCGTGTACTATTTTCTCTAAAAATTTGGGTAATGGAAAATTCGCAACAACTAATAGATCAATTTGATAGTCTTGTTTAAGATAGATGTAGAAGTGACTCCCACTTAGATGATGAATGTCAAGGGTATAGTAGGAATTATTTGGATAACATAGAGTACCTAGATCCTCAAATATAATATCAATATGACCCTTACGCTTTCAATAACATCAATACCAACCTTACTATTCGGAACCACTCGAAGTCTACCCATGAGCATCTTACCTATATTTTAACCACAACCGTACAAGAGTTTTGAATTAAGAGATATGTCTTTGGCTTTTCTCAGCAATTCTACTTTCTCACTTTCTTCTAACTCACTTGAACAATCATTAAAAGAACAAGAGGACTTGATTAATGCATTACTCATAAGTTAACTGAACAACAAGTATATGTCCAAGTGAGTAGTGTAGGAGATAGGAATCAAGTTATACCCAACTTTAGGCTATAGTAAGGTTATAGGAACACACACACTACATCTACTTCACTTGACACAGACTTTCATTCTCCTGAGTCTGGTTGCAAACTACCTTTAACTCCTACACCTACCCAATTTTCTAAATCCTCACTTCCACCCATTCTTAACCTATCAACATCCGAGACCAACGAAGAGTTCATTCTAGAAGAGCTCTCTGAACCATTGCTACTCGAAACTACTGACCAGGGTGACGAGTACTACCAGGTAGACAAGGAGATAGAAATGGAGAATCCATAGGTGGGGATTTACACAGAAGACTCAGTTTCAGAAGGACGGAAGGAATGTACACCGACTTTTAGAAGTGATCTCATCCCAACTTAAATCGATGTGGTTGGTACTATCCAATAACTAGTTGTGGTTGATGATATCCCACATATCTTTTCAAGATGAATCACCCTTTGATCAAAATGAACCCTTTATTTCCTTAGACAAACTAGTTACCCAAGTAGTTGATGAGAATATTCCTACAAGATTGGAGACGTCAATGGACTATGTCCCACCACCATGCCCAGAATATAACATTATCATCAAAAAGACCAAAGGAAGAAAGGTGGGTGTTGTGTCAAGGTTGTCCTAGAAATCATCTCTCCACTACTATACATAATGACGTATACGTCATCAAGAGATAAGGACCTCTTTGACCAACCCATTCTGCAAATACAAACTGATAGGGTAGAAGAAGTTGAGAGATTTATTATACCTCTAGTAAAACAAATCACTCACTTCGATGCACCTTCTCATCTATTTGGACATACCCTAGGAATGACCTGCTTTAACTATCTAGGTATGTACCAATATTACCACTTATGTCTACTGATGGATGCAAGTAAGCTAGGATTTCCTGACAAATAGCGTTAGAGTCAAGCTAGAGACTCGAACAAAAATAAGTGCTTCTCGGGAGGTAACTCGTGTCTAATTTAGTATTAATAATAGTAGTAAACTAACCTCAAGAAGTAGAAGATGAAACCCTAAAAAGCATGTGTAAAAGTTTTCTTCAATTTATGTGAACAAAAAGGGAATAATTTTTAAATTGACTTGGAACTTAAAATCTCATATTTGTGGAAGTCAAGGTTTTTAAAATTTAAAGTCAATCTTTTGTTAAAAACATAAACATTCCTTCCCCACTTTTCTGGACTTCATTGCAAAATCTATTTCACCATTATCTAAAATTCTTAACTTCCTTTCACTCGCAAACATGGAACCCTGCTGGAAGTTTTGTTATCTAGGTGCCTTAGTCATTATACACACCCGCTCCTATATTTCGAGCATTTGAGGTACTTACATATATTTTTGTGAATGTACATAAGATCTTTCAATGCCTAATAACATGATTTATATGTCAATATGTGTATTATGCTCCAACTCATTTATAAATGTGTTTTGGAAATCTTTATGCTTGGCTGCCTGATATCGCGTAAAAAGTCATGTTTTTACTAACGATATCTCTCTCATTCTAGAATGATTCTTGACATTTTAAACTCAAAACCAATACAAATCAATGATATTATGCCAAGATGGTCAAGACAAGGTTGCACGATAAAAATTAAGCAAAACGGATGAAAAACGAAGATTCCACACACGTTTGAAGATTCAAGGCATGAAAATGAGATTTCAAGACAAAAGTGTCCATCATCAACATCCATCTCACCCAAGATGTTCATTTTCAAATTACGAATCCAACAGAAGAAGAATCAATAAAAACGGATAAAGAATGAAGATTCTACACCCGCCGGAAGATCCAAATGATTCGTATGCAATATCTGGAGATAGGGGACATGTTTTTGGGATATCTTTACATCAAAGTCTTCGTTTTTGAATTATGAATCCAATGCAAAAAGAATCAACGCAAACGGACGCATAACGATGAAGATACGTGCGAATTAAGCAACGCAGCGAAAGACGACGGACAGGGACGGGTGGCAGCCGGCCGCCGCCGGCCAACAGCCAGCCGCCGCCGGCCTCCACCCTCTTATCTCTTTTGTGCTTTTTCGTCCTTTCTTGTACCCGGTGCACCACCTTTCGCTACTTTTTTGTACCCGGTGCACCACCTTTCATTACTTTTTCGTACCTGGTGCACCACCATTCACTCCTTTGCTAATGTGAGCCTTGGGATGCTAATGTGAGCCATATTTTCCCTATAAATATAGCCCCTAGGCTTTCATTTGAAGATGTCCCATATGCATTAGGCATAATTCTTTCTTTACTTTCTCATTCTATTTTCTTACTTCAAAATTAGTGTTAGGCTAGTTAAGGAGCTTGTTCAAAGTAGAACGAAAGCTAGAGAACATTTTGTAATCTTTGGTATACGCTTGGAGTTACACTTATTAATTCAAGTCTATTCCTTCTCGCATTTTAATCCGAGTTCTTTCTATTCTATTCTATAACACCCCTCTTTTACTATACAATAATATTCTATTATTTGACTCGGAAGCGTATATTATAAAATACAGTTCCTTACTCTATATTAAATAATATACATGACAAATTACATATTTGATTCACCCTAAGTTTTAAAACTGATTAACAACCATTCAAAACGGGGTATTATAAAGTTCTCAAAACAAGATTTATTACAAAACCATATCAGAGTCTTCGAGCGCAGAAAAACACTCCTTGAACCACTATTCACCTCCTGCACCCACTATTAATCAAAACATATCCTGTAGGAAGTAATTGGAGAGATTAGCACAAAGTTAAGTGAATAAATTTATCACACACAATTCAACTTAGCATAACAATTTGTTTACAACAAATACTAGTAAACACATTCTTTTTCAATGAGGATCGGTGGCTCTTGGGATATCATAATATCCGGGAATTCCCAAAGAACACTTAACGTCAATCTGTATGGCCAATACAGAATAGACCGATAACTATTGGTTATTAAACTCATACACAAGTCTCAAACACAACAAATGAATCAAAACCTGTGTAATTCACATAATAACCAAAAAGTCCAACTACACGTTGACCTCAATAATCTGATACACATAGATTCACATATCACGTAGATTCATAATCAATAACACAGATTAACAATCGTATAATCAATCTACGTATACTTGTTGTAACCAAACAGTTACAACTAAATCAAAGGGTGAGTTCTAAATCCACTCACCGATACCTTTGTCTTCACAATCTCGTACTCCAGTATCACTTATCTCTTGGAGGATATGAAAATCGACAATCAAATATAAGTTAGTAATATATTTAGTAATCTTTAACTTATATTCGAATTCCACGTATATATCAATATTATTTACACAAACATAATTGTCCATATCGTTAGGAGCTTAATATAATTTCATAACTATTACAAGTTCCTACACATATCATTATTTATTACGTAATTAATTTAAATTTTGTTTTTTTACACCATACCCGATCGGCTCATCATGTATAGCCGATCGGTTAGCTTTGTTTATTTATTACTCTTTTGTCTCAACATCATGTTCTGTAGTGGTTTTGTACTAAATTACATGATCGGCTTAACTAGGCCGTTCAGCTAACCAAACACACCCGATCGGCTCAACATATATAGCTGATCGGCTAATATGTATATTTCAGTGTTTTCATGTCTAAGTCAAGTTCTGTGACGTTTTTCAACTAAATTACCTGATAGGCTAATTTTAGCCGTTCGGCTAAGCCCTATTATACCCGATCGGCTCATTAATCTCAGCCGATCGGCTGAGGTGTAAAACCCAGTAAACCTGCAACTTTTGATCATACTATTGCTCGAATTCAATTTCTAAATCAAGAAACCCATCTTCACAATCAGTTACCATTTAACCAATTCATGTTTCTATCCTAAAAGTGGTACCATATGTTAACAAATTAACATCAAACAATTTGAATTATCAAATCAATTCAATCCATTCAACTTAACAAACATTTGAATTCACAAAACCAACATCATACCTACACTTCCTGATGGAGATGATGATGATAAGCAGAAGATAAGCTAGATTTAGCCTACAATTACTTAGTCACGGATTCAGATTCAAGTTCTAGGTTTTTTTGATGTGTTAATAGCTTAAGAAGTGATAACCAGGAGAAGAAATGGAGTCGGTCTCCATTTTGTTTAGTTTAAATAGTTGGGTATTCTATACCCGTTCTAAAACTATTGTCTGGAACCTAGTATCCTTTCGCGAAAATATCACTTTATTATACCGTCAACTTTAATAATTTAAAACAAGTAATATTTCACTAATCACAATAAGTTCTAAGACTTATTTGTCTAAGTTTCGCAATTAAACATATAATATCAGATAATTTCTAAAACAATTAAATAATTAATTTGAATAGAAAATTACTAGACCCGACGAGAGGATGTTACAAATCTCCCCTCCTTTAGAAGATTTCATCCTCGAAATCTAAACTTGATCAAACAATCCAGGATATATGGATTTCATAGATTCCTCGGACTCCCAGGTCAAATTGGAACCTAAACTGTGTCTCCATTTCACTAACACTATTGGTATCTGTTTCTTTCTAAGTTTATTAACTTTTCTATCGAGAATTTCAATCGGTTCTTCAACTCATTTCTGATTCTGGTCGAATTTCAGATCTTGTAAAGGAAGAATTTGAGATTGATCCTCGACATGACACTTCCTCAAATAACAGATATTAAACGTATCATGAATACCAGCAAGCTCAGGAGGAAGATCCAATGAAACTGATTGATCATTAACCACTTGACGAATTCTGAAGGGACCAATGTATCTAGGTGCCAATTTACCTCGTTTCCCAAATCTAATAACGCCTTTCCACGGTGAAACTTTAAGATAAACTAACTCACCTTCGGAAAAACTAACCGGTCGCCTACGTGGATCTGCATACTGTTTCTGTCTATCACGTGCAGATTTTAGCTTTTCTCGGGCGATAGCCACATTATCAGCTGTGATCAGTACAATATCTGGGCCTGCAAATTGCTTTTCTCCAACTTCCAACCAACATGTAGGGGTACGGCAACGACGACCATATAGCATTTCATAAGGAGGCACACCAATACTGGAATGATAAGAATTATTATAAGCAAACTCCACCAAAGGAAGGTGGGAATCCCAAGAACCTCCATACTCTAAGACACAAGCTCTGAGCATATCCTCTAACGTCTGAATAGTACGTTTGGACTGACCGTCTGTCTGAGGATGATAAGCCGTGCTAAGATTAATACGTGTACCCAACTCCTGCTGTAAACTCTGCCAGAAATGGGAAATAAATCGAGAATCTTTGTCTGACACAATCGACAATGGAATACCATGTCTCGAGACAATTTCATTAACATACAACTGTGCGAGTTTACTTAGAGAGGCAGTCTCACTAGTAGCCAGAAAATGTGCACTCTTGGTCAATCTTTCAACGATAACCCAAATCATGTCATTACCTCGAGATGTGCGTGGAAGTTTGGTTACAAAATCCATAGTCAAATGTTCCCACTTCCACTCTGGAATCTCTAACTGTTTCAACGACCCATATGGCTTTTGATGTTCTGCTTTAACTTGAGCACATATATGACAATTACTAACAAACTGAGCTATATCGGTTTTCATCGTGGGCCACCAATACAAAGATTTCAAATCATTATACATCCGAGTACTGCAGGGATGAACAGATAATCGTGATTTGTGAGCTTTAGTCAAAAGCATATCTCGAATACTACCAATAAGAGGAATCCAAACACGAGACTGAAAAGTCTTTAATCCTCTAGAATCGTTAATCAATAAGTCTTTTCTTTTCAACATAATTTCTGACTTAAGATTATATTCCAACAAAGCTTCTAACTGTGCAGCTTTAATTTGATCTATCAAATCAGAAGAAATATCAACTTTCAGAAAATAAACTAGGTCAGAAGTACCTTTCCAGCTCAAAGCATCTGCAACTACATTTGCCTTCCCTGGATGGTAACGTATTTCACAATCATAATCTTTGATTAATTCTAACCATCGCCTTTGACTCATATTTAGTTCTTTCTGTGAAAACACATACTACAGACTTTTATGATCAGTACAAACAATGCATTTAGTACCATATAAATAGTGTCTCCAGATTTTTAAAGCAAACACTACAGCTGCAAGTTCTAAATCATGTGTTGGATAATTCTTTTCATGCAGTTTCAACTGACGAGAAGCATAAGCAATAACT
This sequence comes from Pseudognaphalium luteoalbum, assembly GCA_963422505.1. Classification (NCBI taxonomy): domain Eukaryota; kingdom Viridiplantae; phylum Streptophyta; class Magnoliopsida; order Asterales; family Asteraceae; genus Pseudognaphalium; species Pseudognaphalium luteoalbum. The sequence continues at coordinate 50,844,354 of OY730195.1, read as the reverse complement.
CTGTCCCGCTGCATTAGAACACAACCCAACCCAGTATAAGATGCATCGCAATAAACGACAAAATCATCAGACTCATTAGGTAACGCCAACATAGGAGCCTGACATAATAATTGTCTTAAAGTCTGAAAAGCTGTTTCCTGCTGATCAGTCCACACAAATTTCTCATTCTTACGGGTTAATTTAGTCAACGAACCAGCAATTTTAGAAAAGTCCTTAATAAACTTCCGATAATAACCCGCCAAACCCAGAAAACTTTTAGTTTCAGAAGCGTTCTTTGGAGTTTTCCAATTCATTATAGCTTCAACTTTAGAAGGATCAACTTTAACCCCATCATTACAAATAATGTGACCCAAAAACTGTACTTCCCGAATCCAGAATTCACATTTAGAAAATTTTGCATATAACTGTTCTCTTTTCAATGTTTCAAGAACTAACCTCAAATGCATAGCATGTTCTGCTTCGGACTTAGAATACACAAGAATATCATCGATGAAAATGATTACAAACTTATCGAGAAATGGTCGACATACCCGGTTTTTATGGATCTGATGAACAATTCACAGCTAATCAATTCAAGTTTATTTTAATAAACACTCAAGGCTCAGGTGAGTCTCATAGCCCCTATTTTACTGTTTTTCATTAAGGGGTGTGATATTATTGCTCGTTTTGTTTTACAAGTAGAACGCAAGTACAATTCAATCAAATACTACATGAGTTGTTTTCAACTAATCAATAAAGCCCTCCATAGCATAGTCTGGTAATACATCTGTAGCGTGAATGTTAGTATATGATATCATATAGGATTGACAATCCTCGTCCGGGTTAGCACGCACTAACTGGTCAAACGGACGTATTAGCATTTGGGAAGACGAGTGTAGATTAGGCACTCGTAGGAGGTAACTCAGTTAGGTTTCCTTAATTGGACTTGACACTCAAGTTAAGCTCAGACTATGTGCTCATGGCTGTATAACTTTTATTTTGCTTAATTGCATTTTAAATTCAATTATAAAATCTTGCGGTTCATACAAATATATGTTGATATACAAACCTGTGAGCTCACCAGCGTTTCGCTGACCCATTTTAGCATGTATCACAGGTGACCAGCAGTAGGTTGGACTGCTCAATCAAGATCTATTAGCTCGAGTCAGCATGCAAACAATCAGAGATTTTAGCTGCATTATTATATTTTGTATAGATTAATTATGTACTTAAATCTCTCAATTTTAAACTGAGATAATGTAAACAATATTTTGATGTAAACTTTTATTTTATCAATATCAATGTAAAATGACGCATGTAGTGGTCGTTTACTATTAATCTCTGTGCTTTGATTATTGATTAGTAACACCCAAATCCTGCTTCCGCTAAACGATAATTTGGGGGTATTACAGATTGGTATCAGAGCCTAAGGTTATAGTGAACTAGGTTGCATTTAGTGGGCCTAGACTATGACCGTTAGGCAGTATTCCTTATTAAGTATGATTAGGTTCAGTGACTGCATTGTATTGGTTTAATTTAACATAGCTTGATCAACTATGTACAATTAAAAGAATATGATGTGAGACCTGAAAAGAGTCATGACTAAACAGGATACATTAGTTGACTCTGACCGCGAGAGAAACCGGGACTCAAACATGTCTGTGTTAGACACTTTAGGCTATTATGTGATATATATATATATATACATAAATAGGCCTCTCTCACGCTCAATATCTTAGGCTATATTATATATGTATTATATGAATATAGGCCTCATTCTTTCTAACGCTTTGTCTCAGAATGGCAAACACACCACCCAATTCATCACGCTCTCATCCATATGGATCGCGTAATCCAAGGGTAGCTAGGAGGAACACCAGGTTGCCTCGAGTTGACCCATACCCCATTCACTTCACTTTGTCAGATTTAGCCACTAGGCTACACCGACACGAACAACGACTTGATACTATGGATATCGAACTCCAAGAAACCAACGAAAACTGGAGACTCACATCACTTGAATGCATCAATCAAGTCTCCGAGGATCACGAACATACAATCAACCACGTGAACACCCTTGACAATCGTCTAGGTGAAACCGTCGAAACCATGGAGGTTGTCCACAATCAAGTGATTGGCAACCGAAACGAAATTTCTGTCCTACAATCAAGGCTGAACCAGTGGGAGACACGTCTAAGGGAAACCGAGGATGCCCTCCGCCTGGTTAGCAGACTTGCAGAATCTGTGGACCGTCTCACCACACTACTGCCACAACTCAATCTACGTCAGGATTAGCTTAGGCTGAACCTGTACTTTATTATGCTTTCATAGGACCTATGTAATTGAACCGGATGTAATAATTCCTGGTACTTTTGTAAAAATTCTAAGTCTGTAACTTTTGAAACCCCAAGCTGGAAATTGTCTGTAATCGTTTGACTTCGTATTATGAATTGACAATTTCTTTCGTTATTTCTACAATATGATTGTTACTCCATGATGTTGTATATTACCCTTCTTACATATATACATCTATTGTAATTATCATCCTGGTGCAATTTCTTATGTACCTCTCATTCTTTCTTGAAGAATCATGCCGCCAAAGAGGAAAAGTTACAGTGATGCCGAACTTGCTGCTGTCGTATCTCGAGCAGTGGCCGATGCTTTAGCTGCTCGGGATTCACCCCAAAACTCACGAAACAATGACGAAACCCCAGTCAATACCCCAGTCATCAAGCCTTGTTCCTACAAGGATTTTCTCAGCTGTAAACCACTCTACTTCAAGGGCACGGAAGGTGCCATTGGTCTGATTCGATGGATTGAACGTATGGAATCCGTCTTCAACCTCTGCAACTGTGCTGAGGAAAACAAGGTCAAATTCTCTGCTTACACCTTTCAGGAAGGTGCACTTACGTGGTGGAACACCTACGCCAATTCTATAGGCATAGAAATAGCAAATCAACTCCCCTGGGCTGAATTGAAGAAGAAGCTAAGGGAAAAATACTGCCCTGAAGAAGAACTGCATCGGTTGGAGGAAGAGTTTTGGCACCTAACTGTGCAGGGAACTGACATTGCTGGATATACCACCAAATTCCAGCAATTTGCGCTGTTATGCCCGGGTTTGGTTGATCCGGAGGAGAAGAGCATCAAAAGATACATTCGCGGCCTCCCGGAAAATATCCAAGGGAACGTCGCTTCATCCAAGCCAACCACTACTGAAAGTGCTATCCGGCTAGCACATGAACTCATGGCAATGGTTATCAGTCGTGAGAAATCCAATACATCCTCCTCCAACAACAACAAACGCAAATCTTCCGAACACCAAAACAACCAGAACAAGAAATTCAACACCATTCAAGTCTACAACACCAATTCCGAAACCAAACGCGCTTACACTGGGGACAGGCCATATTGTTCCAAGTGCAACTACCACCACGATGGTCCATGCAGTACTCCCTGCAACAACTGCAAGAAGTACGGGCACTTGACCCGAGATTGCCGAGCCCCTAAATCCAACAACAACACCTCTCGCAACAATTCCAACCAACCCAAATCCTGCTTTGGGTGTGGAGAAACAGGACACTTCAAGAACGAATGTCCTAAAAACAAGAACAAAGGAAACAACAACAATGCAAGGGGAAGAGCGTTCGTACTCAATTCCGGGGATGCCCGTCAGGACCCAAATGTGGTCACGGGTATGTTCCTCCTTAACAACTTATCTGCTTCTATTCTGTTTGATACTGGTGCCGATAGAAGCTTTATTTCCGATGAGTTCTACCCTCTACTTGATATTGCACCTATTGCTCTAGATGTTAAGTACACCGTAGAACTTGAAAATGGCAAACTCATAGAAACTGATAGTGTGATACCTAATTGCACTTTAAACCTAGCCAACGAAATCTTTTCAATCGATCTTATGCCTGTTGAAATTGGAAGTTTCGACGTCATCATTGGTATGGACTGGTTGTCCAAACATCGCGCTGAAATCATTTGTTATGATAAACTCGTTCGTATTCCTCTCGCCGTCGGTAGAACCTTAGTCATACAGGGGGAGACCGGTGGGACGAGACTAAACATCATATCTTGCTTGAAAACTCGTAAATTCCTGAGAAAAGGTTATCCAGCAATCCTCGCACACATCATGGAGAAAAAGTCGGAGGAGAAACGACTTGAGGATGTGCCCATCGTTCGAGACTTTCCAGAAGTCTTTCCCGAAGAACTACCTGGTCTACCACCAGCAAGACAGGTTGAGTTCTCAATCGACCTCGTGCCAGGTGCCGCACCTGTGGCCCGAGCACCATACCGCTTAGCCCCATCCGAACTTCAGGAGCTGTCCACCGAGTTACAGGAACTCCTGGATAGAGGATTCATCCGACCGAGTTCTTCACCTTGGGGAGCTCCGGTCTTATTCGTGAAAAAGAAAGACGGTTCTTTCCGAATGTGCATCGACTACCGAGAGTTGAACAAATTGACCGTCAAGAACCGATATCCACTCCCTCGTATTGATGACCTGTTTGACCAACTCCATGGGTCAAGCATTTATTCAAAGATCGATCTGCGGTTAGGTTATCATCAACTTCGAGTTCACGACACCGATATCCCGAAAACTGCTTTCCGAACTCGTTACGGACATTATGAATTTCAAGTAATGCCATTCGGCCTAACTAACGCACCGGCTGTATTCATGGACCTTATGAATCGGGTGTGCAAACCATATCTCGACAAGTTTGTCATTGTCTTCATTGACGACATCCTCATATACTCGCGAAATGAACAAGAACATGCTCAACACCTCAAAACCATTCTAGAACTACTTAAACACGAAGAGCTTTACGCCAAATTCTCCAAGTGTGAGTTCTGGATACAATCCGTTCAATTCCTTGGACATGTTGTTAATAGTCAAGGAATCCATGTCGATCCATCGAAAATCGAGGCCATCAAGTGCTGGCAAGCACCAACATCTCCAACTGAAGTACGTCAATTCTTGGGTCTTGCCGGGTATTATCGGCGATTCATTGAAAATTTCTCAAAAATAGCTGAACCACTCACATCCTTGACTCGGAAAGACAAAAAGTTCGATTGGACTAATAAACAAGAGTCAGCATTTCAACTTCTGAAACAAAAGCTTTGCAGTGCTCCGATTCTATCATTACCCGAAGGCACTGATGACTTCGTGGTATACTGCGATGCTTCTCATCAAGGTCTCGGTTGCGTGCTGATGTAACGAGACAAAGTTATTGCCTATGCTTCGCGACAGCTCAAAATTCATGAAAAGAACTACACCACCCACGATCTCGAGCTAGGAGCTGTCGTCTTTGCCCTTAAAATATGGAGACATTACCTCTATGGCACTAAGTGCACAATCTTTACCGACCACAAAAGTCTCCAACACATATTCGATCAGAAGGATCTCAACATGAGACAACGCCGGTGGGTCGAGTTGCTCACCAACTACGATTGTGAGATCAAATACCATCCGGGTAAGGCAAATGTTGTTGCCGATGCCCTCAGTCGAAAAGAATGAACGAAATCACTTCGAGTCCGAGCCCTCAGTATGACCATTCACAATGATCTAAACATTCAGATTCTCACTGCTCAACTCGAAGCTCTGAAACCCGATAATATCGAAAACGAAGCCTTGCGAGGCATGGACAAACAATTCGAAATCAAGCCTAACGGGATTAGGTATTTCTCAAACCGAATCTGGTTATCCAGTTTTGGAAACCTACGAGACTTGGTGATGGATGAAGCTCACAAGTCCAAATATTCTATTCATCCTGGATCCGACAAAATGTATCACGGCATCAAGGAATTTTATTGGTGGCCGAATATGAAAGCTGAAATCGCTACATACGTCAGCAAGTGTCTTACTTGCTCGAAAGTCAAAGCTGAATACCAAAAACCTTCTGGTTTACTCCAACAACCCAGCATTCCTGAATGGAAATGGGAACAAATTGCCATAGATTTCATAACCAAACTACCAAAGTCATCGAGCGGTTGCGATACCATTTGGGTGATCGTCGATCATCTCACAAAATCTGCCCATTTTCTGGCAATCAAGGAAACCGACAAAATGGAATGCCTCACACAAATCTACATCAAAGAGGTTGTTTCTCGACACGGTGTTCCAATCTCAATTATCTCTGATAGGGATAGTCGTTTCACCTCTCACTTTTGGCAATCACTTCAAAAATCATTGGGTACCCGTCTGGATATGAGTACCGCATACCATCCTCATACTGATGGCCAAAGTGAACGAACAATTCAAACACTGGAAGACATGCTACGGGCCTACGTAGTTGACTTCGGTGTAAATTGGGAAAAACATCTACCATTGTGTGAGTTTTCGTACAACAACAGCTATCACACCAGCATTAAGGCTGCTCCTTTCGAGGCACTATACGGTCATAAGTGCCGATCACCTATCTGTTGGACCGAAGTGGGAAACAGTCAACTCACTGGTCCAGAGATCATTCACGAAACAACTGAAAAGATCTTTGAGATCCAAAACAAACTCAAAGCCGCACGTGATCGTCAGAAAAGTTATGCTGACGTGAGACGCAAACCACTTGAGTTCCAGGTTGGGGATCGAGTGCTACTCAAAGTTTCACCTTGGAAAGGTGTTATCCGATTCGGTAAACGCGGGAAATTGAATCCCAGATACATTGGACCATTCGAGATCCTCGAGAGGATAGGTCCAGTGGCATATCGACTGCAACTGCCATCTGAGCTCAGCAGTGTGCATCCCACTTTTCACATTTCAAATTTAAAGAAATGTCTCTCTGATGAGACACTTATCATTCCACTCGATGAAATTCGTATTGACGACACGCTTCATTTTGTTGAAGAACCCGCCGAAATCATGGACCGTGAGGTCAAACAACTCAAACAAAGTCGTATTCCCATTGTCAAAGTCAGGTGGAATTCGCGACGTGGGCCGGAATTCACCTGGGAACGGGAGGACCAGATGCGACTCAAGTACCCTCAGTTATTTGCTGAAGCTACTTCAAACACAACTTCAAACAAAATTTCGGGACGAAATTCTCCTAACAGGATGAGAATGTGACACCCGTCAAATTAGGACTAGTAATTAGTGCCTAATCAATTATTAATACATGTAATTAGTTCCGTGTTAGGCTAATTAATGTACCGATATATATATTATTGAATATATACAATTCTGCGATTTGATTAAATCCTACAAGTTTCAAATCGAAGGTATTTCGATTCAATTAAATACGGACGTTGGTGAAACAATTTTATTAAATAATATAACATTATTTAATAACACTATCTTTCCCAAAATATTATCTTGATAATAATACTTTGTAATCAATTCGTATCGTACAAACAACAGTTACGTGATTTAAAATCCGTACAACGAACAATCGAGATCCCTAGATTAACGAATCATCTATATAAATGTTTTTCCAAGTATTTAGAAAGAACACTTCAAGTGAAAGTATTGAAATTTAAATCGTTACTTAAAAACGCGTATTAAACGTTTAACACCAAACCGAAAAAGCAAATGAACATAAAACGTGATAAATTAAATTGGGAACAAGAAAATGACCAAAATACCCTTGTGTAGGCCCCGTAGGCCGGGCCCCCCATGCCCCATGTGACCCCATGTGGTCACCACCCACATGAGCCACTAACACTTCATGCAAGTGTTGAGTTAGTGGAATACTACATCACCCTCCACTCATCTCATTTCCATTCAACACTTCAATCTCATTTCTCTCAAAAACACACACAATTCTCTCTCAAAATCCAGAGAAAACTCAGCCTTTTCTCCACCCTCAAACCACCACAAGACCACCATAAACCACCATAGCACCACCACCATCAAAGTCACTATTCTACAAAGAACACAAGCTCAACAACAACTCCTCTTTCTCCTCATCTCATTTCCATCAAAATCTTTGTAAGGAAACTCTTTCTTACTTTCATATTGTTTATTTACAAGTTATAAAGCTCAACTAACAAGATTATGTCCAAATATAAGCTTAAAATACGTTTTTATGAATTTTTCACAAAGAACACACAATCTGTCCAGAAAAACACAGATTACTAAAAATGTCATAACTTGAGTTCTAGGAAGAGTTAGAAGATTCATTTTTTTTAATGTTTGCGTATTGAAAATATCTACAACTTTCATGTTTTACGTTTTTACCAGATCCGAACGTATTTTTCTCTATTTATCGATTTTTGGGACTGACCTGACTAAAATCAGAAACTGAACTATGCATGACAAATTAAATTGTTTCTCTATGATCATGGGCTTAAGACTCTTGGAAAAATATATGTTAGACCCTAAACACATAGAAGATCAGTTAGAAAAATTGGTGAGACTTGGTTGGGACCAGAAATATGTTAGACACATGGCGGAATAAACCGACAAAAAGTCGAAATGTGATATCTTAAATATTTGGAACTTTTATAAGAATCAACACTCTTGGTGAACTTGGACACAAATCGACAATTTATTTAGACTCTATAAACTGATATTTGGGTTGGGTGAAAGTTTCGGGTCAAACCGAGTAAGTTTGACCAAGTCAACAAAAGTGGCTAGTTCTCGAAAAACTTACTATTTTTGGAAAGTGGTAACAAAAATGGGTTTGGTTGACTTAATTAAGTAACTTGGATCAAAAACTAATTTTAGAAAGTTTCCCGAACGAAAACCGACACTCGGATACACTTGGGCAAAAAATAGAAATTTGGCCAGACGCTAATGTCGCATGACCTGCGACACTAACTGCGACACTACCTGCGACACTACCATAGTGTCGCTAATAGTGTCGCTATTTATTGAAAATTTGTTTGAACATGCGACACTGACCCTAATGTCGCATAACCTCACTGCGACACTAACCTTAATGCGACACTGACCCTAGTGTCGCATAAACTCACTGTGATATTGACTTTAGTGTCGCATGACCTGCGACACTCGCATACACTGCGACACTTACCCTAGTGTCGCATGACTTGCGACACTGACACTAGTGTCGCTACTAGTGTCGCTAAAGACAGAATTTATGAGATTTATTTCTTCACTAAGTATTGAACATGGGTAACCACTTATAACCACACATGATACATACTGTAACAATGTATACGATGACACAGAATTAATAATAATGTGTTAAAGAATTATTATTACAAACTTTCACCAACGGGTCGTACACGTTTTTGATAAACAAAGTTGAACAATCAAACATTTGGACATAACTAATTGTTGGACAACAAACATAGATGGTCTGTTGAGACATCTACTCACTCATATAACATTGCGCGTTTTAAACGCCCGACAGGTTACAAGTCTTCGGACATCAATTCACAGCTAATCAATTCAAGTTTATTTTAATAAACACTCAAGGCTCAGGTGAGTCTCATAGCCCCTATTTTACTGTTTTTCATTAAGGGGTGTGATATTATTGCTCGTTTTGTTTTACAAATAGAACGCAAGTACAATTCAATCAAATACTACATGAGTTGTTTTCAACTAATCAATAAAGCCCTCCATAGCATAGTCTGGTAATACATCTGTAGCGTAAATGTTAGTATATGATATCATATAGGATTGACAATCCTCGTCCGGGTTAGCACGCACTAACTGGTCAAACGGACGTATTAGCATTTGGGAAGACGAGTGTAGATTAGGCACTCGTAGGAGGTAACTCAGTTAGGTTTCCTTAATTGGACCTGACACTCAAGTTAAGCTCAGACTATGTGCTCATGGCTGTATAACTTTTATTTTTCTTAATTGCATTTTAAATTCAATTATAAAATCTTGCGGTTCATACAAATATATGTTGATATACAAACCCGTGAGCTCACCAGCGTTTCGCGGACCCATTTTAGCATGTATCACAGGTGACCAGCAGTAGGTTGGGCTGCTCAATCAAGATCTATTAGCTCGAGTCAGCATGCAAACAATCAGAGATTTTAGCTGCATTATTATATTTTGTAAAGATTAATTATGTACTTAAATCTCTCAATTTTAAACTGAGATAATGTAAACAATATTTTGATGTAAACTTTTATTTTATCAATATCAATGTAAAACGACGCATGTAGTGGTCGTTTACTATTAATCTCTGTGCTTTGATTATTGATTAGTAACACCCAAATCCTGCTTCCGCTAAACGATAATTTGGGGGTGTTACATTTACCAATCCGGAGAAATAAGCGCCTTAGCCGACTTAGGAGCCAGCATTAACCTTATGCCCTACTCCCTGTTTAAGAGGCTGGAACTTGAAAACTTGAAACCCACTAAGATGACCGTCCAGCTAGCTGATCAATCTGTTAGATACCCAAAAGGAATAGCTGAGAACGTTCTAGTTCAAGTTAACAAATTCTTCTTTCCAACAGATTTCGTGGTAATGGATATCCACGAGGACATAAACATCCCGATTATCCTTGGAAGACCATTCATGAACAAATTGATGTGTATAACCACACGATTGTATTACGATCACATGGTGAAAGCATTACTTACAAGATCGACCAACCGGAATGCACTCCAGAAGAAGAGGAATGCTATGCTATATCAACAGGCAGATTTTGTTCCGATGACGAATCAGAACCAGAGGAAGAGCAATATTTCACTCAATCATCAGTTTTCATCTCTGATTCTGAGTATGACCAAGAAGCAGAGGAAGAAATTGAATCTGAAGATGAAGAACATGAAGAAGAGGAAGAAGAAACTGAGGAGGAGGAAGTAAACGAAGAAGAGGAAGAAATGGAGGAAGATGAAGGTCAAGCTAATTCACCACAGATGGCTGAAGTCAAAAGAATACAAGACTGCAAAGACTACACTTCATCAGAAGAATCCTTTGATTATGGAGCCATCCACCAAGAGCTCAGATCCACTCATCTCAAAAGAATGGGAAACATTCTCGACTCTTATCTCGATCCGTCGAAACCCTTTACCAGAACCCGACTTCGAGACATAGATACTTTTGAAGAAGAACTACGAACATCACAGCACCCAGACCTGTATGCTAAACTCCTACAAAGAATTTCTGCATATAAGGCACGACAACCAGAAAGCTTTGTTGGAGAAAACCTTCAAAACACCATCACGGAAGTCAGAACCATCGAAGTCGACAGTACTCAACCTTTCAACAATGCACCCTCAGATGAAGAATTCCACCAATTCCCAGATTCACGAGATGAAGATTCTGACTACAAGAGTGTCGAATTTGACGGCGATTTTATTGACGTCACAATCGATGAACGCTCTATTCTAAAAACCCCTCTTGCTCCACCAAATTCCCCCATCATCACAGCTGAGAGATTAGGAGATTCCGCTCATAGATACTCACCAAGACATGATCAAACTAATTGATGAATACACCGATGTGCGCGTCATTGTAGAGGCTATCAAAGAGTCCACCAATGACTACAACACCACTCAGAGACACCTGATCAGACGGATTGAACGAGAATACGATTCATATCTCGCCAATTATGGAGAACCAGTACCCCAAACTTTGCTCAGACATATCTAAGAGTTCTCCGATTCCCTTCAATAACAAGTCACCAGAGAAGCTCAACAACCAGAAAGGCCAGACTACCCAATGGGAGAGTCGAGTTCTGCCGCAACCAAAAGCAAATATACCAAAAAGTATATTACGCCTTATCGGATCAGCTTTTCCATACTCATCAAGTCAGAAGGCTATACTTGCATCAATGAGAACCCATCTTGAAAGAGCTACTGGAAATCCTCAGAATTATGCTGACATAAGAATGGTCAGAGATCTTACAACCTTTCTAGATCTCATCGAAACTGGAGAACATCTCACAACTTCAGAAAACTTCAGGATCGTCATTCACTCCACTATTGGTCATCACGTTGAAGTAATAGTTGATGAATTAAATCAAGCAGCATTTGAAGAAAACACTCGTGACATTCCAACACGTTATTGGCACATGCCACCAGTCAACTTAGCATCCTATGTAATAGATCGACTGCGTGGATTGTATGAGGAAGAAGACATAGAAATTGACGCTTACTTCAACGGATACTGCGAAATATTCAACAAGCTAACCTATGTCTTCACTGACTCGGATTTTCCCTTCAACCGCGAACAACATCAACTCATCAAACAAGTATGCCAAGCCACTAGATCCTTTGGAGGAGACCCATTGGCCAACGATTTTGAAGAAGTGAAGATTGAATTCATGGCTTTAATAACCTCAATAGGCAGGAACCACCCACAACGTGAAATTATTCAAACTCACACCTGCACGCGAATCGATCCTAACGGACCAGTCACAAGGGCAATTCAATACATCAACTATGGGATGGCAATCCTCGACAGATTAGCCACTGATCACTTCAAAAGCTTCAGAATGGAATCCACCCCTCCACCAACTCTCATTACTGACATAATAGAACAGTTTCTGCGATACTTTCCTCCATGATATGCCCTACCTAGGAACCACAGTGACCACTCTAGCACCACGGACACATCCAACATCATTTGAAGAAGAAAGGGCTAAGTCGAGCTCTCGACTTTAAAAGAGCACTTCTTGGGAGGCAACCCGTGTGTTTACATTTCTGCAATTTTACTTTCCAAGAAATGATAAAATCTCCGACTATCTTTCACACTCGGATCATACAAAGCATGCTCCAGCCTGCAAGAAAATATCAACACCAGAAGAATAGTATATCCGACGTGTTCACACCTACGAGACCAATCACAAGAAGACTTGATCAAGAATTCACCAAGGAAGACGGAATCTAGCACATGCAACCCAAGGAACACTGCAACCACCGGGGAGTACTTCTATACCGTCTCTTTCATTTGTTTAAATATACCATATCCATTATGCTTATCACTAAGTGTAGAATTCAAACCCAAAACACACCACTAAAATAATATGTCTTAGATGTTTAAATTCCTAAGTGTGGAATTTTCACCCCAGTAGAACTTAGATTATAAACATCGAGGATGATGTTCCTTTAAGTATGGGATAGCAGTAGTTACTCTACTGTAAAATGGATAATGGTATATGCTTGATTCTAAGTCGTTTCTCTTTAAGACCATGCTTCTCCAATAAGTAAACAAAATTTTTCAAAATTAAGTTAAAAATATGTAGAAAATGAAAATTTTTAGACAAAGAATGATTTATCTCGGGGAAGAAGGATAAATAAAATACAAATTCCTTTGGCAAATTAGCTTAGTAATCCCACAAAGAGCATCGCATGACTAGGCACACAACAACCCAACTTTCGATTAGTGAGGTATCTTGAGCCATATAAAAAGCATTCACTTTTAATGCTTCACTTTTTCGATTCTTGAGTGTGCCGATGTATGCGTTTTGAATCAGAACTTGCTCCTGTTATGCATTTCGAATCCAGATTGGTTAGTGAAAAGGAGATTGAATCACATCATTCTTAAACCCATCCATATACCCGTACACCCATACTCCCAAAGAAAAAAAAATAGATACGTTACCCCTACTTTCTCAAAAGCATCCCCCAAACTTTGAAACAAAGTTTCAAAGATGAAAGAATAGAAATCGCAAGGAGATGACATCGAAGAAAAAGAGAGAAAAGAAAATTCAAGAAAGAAAAACCCAAAGAAAAAGGAAATCAATAGGAGAAGAAGACTCCTTCCGCAAACACCAAAAAGGAGTCAATCCCCCAAAAATTCCAACTTCAACAAAAGAAACCCATCAAAAAACCCAACAAAACCCCCTCTCATTCCACAAACACTCCGCTTCTAAAAACCCTACATCACTTCCCTTAGAATGATTGTGGCTAGATCGACTTCGCATTCACCAAAAAGTAACGATTTGATTCTCGATCAAGCCTATGACGATAAACGATACATGAATGGCGTTCTGAGTGATTGATAATATTAGAATAGAAAACCCTAAACACTTTGAGTGATTTGAGTGACTACCTAGAGAGGATCGCCTAGTCATGTATCCAAGATCAAAGATCAAAAACATGCTCCCAAAGATTACAACCCTGCTTTTTCAAAAGAACGAATATTTTATTTTCAAAACCCCCCTTTGTAAAAAGTTCTACCCTAAAATATTTCATTATCTTCTTATTTTAACCATGCTTGAAATTCGAGTTTGCTTGAGGACAAGCAAAGTTCTAAGTGTGGGATACATGATATCGCGTCAAAAGTCATGCTTTTACTACCGATATCTCTCTCATTCTAGAACGATTCTTGGCATTTTAAACTCAAAACCAATACAAATCAATGATATTATGCCAAGATGGTCAAAACAAGGTTGCACGATAAAAATCAAGCAAAACGGATGAAAAATGAAGATTCCACACATGTTTGAAGATTCAAGGCATCAAAACGAGATTTCAAGACAAAAGTGCCCATCATCAACATCCATCTCATCCAAGATGTCCGTTTTCAAATTACAAATCCCACAGAAGAAGAATCAACAAAAACGGATAAAGAATGAAGATTCTACGTCCGCTGGAAGATCCAAATGATTCGTACGCAATATCTAGAGATAGGAGACATATTTTTGGGATATCTTTACATCAAAGTCTTCGTTTTTGAATTACAAATCCAATGCAAAAAGAATCAATGCAAACGGACGCATAACAACGAAGATACGCACGAATTAAGCAACGCAGCGAAAGACGATGGACAGGGACGGGTGGCAGCCGGCCGCCGCCGGCCAGAAGCCAGGCGGCGCCGGCCAGAAGCCAGGTGGCGCCGGCCTCTACCCTCCCGTCTCTTTTTCACTTTTTCGTCCTTTAAACATGGCGAAGCAATTAAATTCACAATGGAAACATCGGTAAACAATTAAATACACTGTGAATCACCATAGCATTTTCCGACATGGTCTGGGTTTAACTTTATGCAAAAAGCCGTCAGCATTTTAATTAGATTAGTTAATTTAGATTAGATTAGAGTAGGTAGGCTACAGGCTAAATAACCATTTACGAAAACTTAGGGATTTGTTAATTGTAATTAGAAAGGGAAGTTTGAAATCTAAATTACACTGATATCCTTTCCTTAAAATATGAAACCAAAAGTAAGATACGCAAGAACCTTGAATGCTTTCCCCTGTTTATCATCCTTAAGTTTCATTAATAGGAATTGATTAATAAGTCCGAACATAAATTCTATGTTAATAGTTTAATGGATTTAAAATCTTTATGGTATTAAGAACGGTCAAATTTGTAATGACCTGCTACTCTATTCCTTCGCCTACGAGCGAATAGGTTCAATAATACGGGCCACTGACTCCCTCACAGGAGAGTGTGGAGAGTTGAGCATCGTCTGTCTGATCTGAATCATGACACCTTAGTTCCTCGTGACATATTAGTTGATAACCGACTAATAGGGAACTTATTGGTTATACCACTGGGTGTTGAATCCACTAAACATTTCCAATCTAGATATTCGTTTTCCCATAAGAGTCATCATCCCACATTATTAGCTAACGAACTCAAAACAAATACTACTTTTATTATCTGATTTATTATTACACTTTTATTCGTTTTATTTAGTTTACTTAGTTAACTGAACCAAAACCCCCAACGCACTCTTTTAAAACCTTTACTAGAAAAGAAACATTGATTGGATCACCTCCGTTTCAATTCAGTTTCTCTTTAAGAACGACTCTAGGTCATACTTACCATCTACTAGCGTTTGGTTCAGTATTAGTAAGTCATACTTAGACCCCAACAAATATAAATTTAAAACAAACCGATTACGATCCGTACGTCGTCTTTATACGACCGTTCGGGGGCACATCACTGCCTGATTTAACTAATCTTCAATTATTTCCGTATATGTTGTTTGTGCTGAATTGAAATTATAGGCGCCCGACACTTTAATGTGTGTGACTAGACTCGAAGTCATACACATATTTTTTTTTCAAAAAATTTCACTTTTAAAAATCTTTCAAAAACCATTGAGTCTATGTCCTTGGGAATAATCACATGTCTATTAGATCACATTTGTCTGCTCTATTGTTTGTACAAATACCTAACAGACATGGACCGACGCCTATAGATGGAGAATCTTTGAGTATAACAAAACACCCATAATTTTTCTATATATATCTCATTTGATTAGGTGCCATTATTCGTTATAACGTTTGTTACCCTTATACGTAAACTCCTAAATAACATACTTGAAATTTAAATTAAGAATCTAAATCACAAAGATATACGCGATCCCCAGTTCAAAGTTGGATCGCATACCAAAAAGTAAAATTCCACTGTGACCGAATTACGCTGATTTATGCGATCTTAGAATGGAGGTGGGATCGCGTATATAAGAGCAAACCCAACTGTGATAAAATTCACTAACATACGCAATCCTAGAAACTACTTGGGATCACGTAAGTATGATTAAATCCGATTGTGATCAAATTCCAAAGAGATACATGATCCTAGAAGCTATCTGGGATTGCGTAACCAAGACCAAATACAACAACCTACAAAACTCAACTTTTTGAGCAATTTCAATCGCGCATTATGACCTAAACTTTTGTACACACATCCACTATAACAATATAAAACTTTTACTTTTGACACTTTTTTAAATTTCTCAAAAATGGAAGATTTGAATGTATGATCACTTTCGACCATTTTAATCACTATTACATGACAACCCAAGTCACAACTTATACATATCGAGCTCTAGACTTTTTGTCCAATTTATCCACATTCTAAAACAAGTCTAAGACAATCGACAAAAGAACCATATCCTTTATCTAACTCAATTTTGCTTATAGGGTCATTAGTAACCCATTTGGGCACTTTTGACCCGTTTAACCAACAAGGACATTTTTGACCAATTCACTACTCAATTATAACACATAATTGCCCAACAAGAATATTAGACTACATGTCATCACCAAAGTTTGACCAAAACACAATTTGAACACTGTGACACCCGTCAAATTAGGGCTAGTAATTAGTGCCTAATCAATAGTTAATACATGTAAGTAGTTCTGTGTTAGGCTAATTAATGTATCAAATTATATATTGATGAATATATACAATTATGCGATTTGATTAAATCGTACAAGTTTCAAATCGAAGGTATTTCGATTCAATTAAATACGGACGTTGGTGAAACAATTTTATTAAATAATATAACATTATTTAATAACACTATCTTTCCCAAAATATTATCTTGATAATAATACTTTGTAATCAATTCGTATCGTACAAACAACAGTTACGTGATTTAAAATCCGTACAACGAACAATCAAGATCCCTAGATTAACGAATCATCTATATAAATGTTTTTCCAAGTATTTAGAAAGAACACTTCAAGTGAAAGTATTGAAATTTAAATCGTTACTTAAAAACGCGTATTAAACGTTTAACACCAAACCGAACAAGCAAACGAACATAAAACGCGATAAATTAAATTGGGAACAAGAAAATGACCAAAATACCCTTGTGTGGGCCCCCTAGGCCGGCCCCCTCATGCCCTATGTGACCTCATGTGGTCACCACCCACATGAGCCACTAACACTTCATGCAAGTGTTGAGTTAGTGGAATACTACATCACCCTCCACTCATCTCATTTCCATTCAACACTTCAATCTCATTTCTCTCAAATACACACACAATTCTCTCTCAAAATCCAGAGAAAACTCAGCCTTTTCTCCACCCTCAAACCACCACAAGACCACCATAAACCACCATAGCACCACCACCATCAAAGTCACTATTCTACAAAGAACACAAGCTCAACAACAACTCCTCTTTCTCCTCATCTCATTTCCATCAAAATCTTTGTAAGGAAACTCTTTCTTACTTTCATATTGTTTATTTACAAGTTATAAAGCTCAACTAACAAGATTATGTCCAAATATAAGCTTAAAATACGTTTTTATGAATTTTTCACAAAGAACATACAATCTGTCCAGAAAAACACAGATTACTAAAAATGTCATAACTTGAGTTATAGGAAGAGTTAGAAGATTCATTTTTTTTTAAAATTTGCGTATTGAAAATATCTACAACTTTCATGTTTTACGTTTTTACCAGATCCGAACGTATTTTTCTCTATTTATCGATTTTTGAGACTGACCTGACTAAAATCAGAAACTGGACTATGCATGACAAATTAAATTGTTTCTCTATGATCATGGGCTTAAGACTCTTGGAAAAATATATGTTAGACCCTAAACACATAGAAGATCAGTTAGAAAAATTGGTGAGACTTGGTTGGGACCAGAAATATGTTAGACACATGGCGGAATAAACCGACAAAAAGTCGAAATGTGAAATCTTAAATATTTGGAACTTTTATAAGAATTAACACTCTTGGTGAACTTGGACACAAATCGACAATTTATTTAGACTCTATAAACTGATATTTGGGTTGGGTGAAAGTTTCGGGTCAAACCGAGTAAGTTTGACCAAGTCAACAAAAGTGGCTAGTTTTCGAAAAACTTACTATTTTTGGAAAGTGGTAACAAAAATGGGTTTGGTTGACTTAATTAAGTAACTTGGACCAAAAACTAATTTTAGAAAGTTTCCCGAACGAAAACCGACACTTGGATACACTTGGGCTAAAAATAGAAATTTGGCCAGACGCTAGTGTCGCATGACCTGCGACACTACCTGCGACACTACTATAGTGTCGCTATTAGTGTCGCTACTTATTGAAAATTTGTTTGAACATGCGACACTGACCCTAATGTCGCATAACCTCACTGCGACACTGACCATAATGCGACACTGATCCTAGTGTCGCATAAACTCACTGTAATATTGACCTTAGTGTCGTATGACCTGCGACACTCGCATACACTGCGACACTTACCCTAGTGTCGCATGACATGCGACACTGACACTAGTGTCGCTACTAGTGTCGCTAAAGACAGAATTTATGGGATTTGTTTTTTCACTAAGTATTGAACATGGGTAATCACTTATAACCACACATGATACATAATGTAACAATGTATACGATGACACATAGATAATGATAATATCTTAAAGAATTATTATTACAAACTTTCACCAACGGGTCGTACACGTTTTTGATAAACCAAGTTGAACAATCAAACATTTGGACATAACAAATTGTTGGACAACAAACATAGATGGTCTGTTGAGACATCTACTCACTCATATAATATTATGCGTTTTGAACGCCCGACAGGTTACAAGTCTTCGGACATCAATTCACAGTTAATCAATTCAAGTTATTTTAATAGACACTCAAGGCTCAGGTGAGTCTCATGGCCCCTATTTTACTGCTTTTCAATCAGGGGTATGATATTATTGCTCGTTTTGTTTTACAAGTAGAATGCAAGTACAATTCAATCAAATACTACATGAGTTATTTTCAACTAATCAATAAAGCCCTCCATAGCATAGTCTGGTAATACATCTGTAGCGTGAATGTTAGTATATGATATCATAGAGGATTGACAATCCCCGTCCGGGTTAGCACGCACTAACTGGTCAAACGGACGTATTAGCATTTGGGAAGACGAGTGTAGATTAGGCACTCGTAGGAGGCAACTCAGTTAGGTTTCCTTAATTGGACCTGACACTCAAGTTATGCTCAGACTATGTGCTCATGGCTGTATAACTTTTATACTGCTTAAATGCATTTTAAATTCAATTATAAAATCTTGCGGTTCATACAAATATATGTTGATATACAAACCTGTGAGCTCACCAGCGTTTTGCTGACCCATTTTAGCATGTATCACAGGTGACCAGCAGTAGGTTGGACTGCTCAATCAAGATTTATTAGCTCGAGTCAGCATGCAAACAATCAGAGATTTAGCTGCATTATTACATTTTGTATAGTTTAGTTATGTACTTAAATCTCTCAATTTCAAAAGGAGCTAATGTAAACTTTTATTTTATCAATTTCAAATGTAAAACGACGCATGTAGTGGTCGTTTACTATTAATCTCTGTGCTTTGATTATTGATTAGTAACACCCAAATCCTGCTTCCGCTAAACGATAATTTGGGGGTGTTACAGATTGGTATCAGAGCCTAAGGTTATAGTGAACTAGGTTGCATTTAGTGGGCCTAGACTATGACCATTAGGCAATATTCCTCATTAAGTATGATTAGGTTCAGTGACTGCATTGTATTAGTTTAATTTAACATAGCCTGATCAACTATGTACAATTAAAAGAATATAATGTGGAATCTGAAAGGATTCATGACTGAACAGGATACACTAGTTGACTCTGACCACGAGAGAAACCGGGACTCAAACTTGTCTGTGTTAGACACTCTAGGCTATTATGTGATATATATATATACATAGATAGGCCTCGTTCTCACTCTATATCTTAGGCTATATTATATATGTATTATATGAATATAGGCCTCACTTTTTCTAACGCTTTGTCTCAGAATGGAAAACACACCTCCCAATTCATCGCGCTCTCATCCGTATAGATCGCGTAATCCAAGGGTAGCTAGGAGGAACCCCAGGTTGCCTCGAGCTGACCCATACCCCATTCATTTCACTTTGTCGGACTTAGCCACTAGGCTGCACCGACACGAACAATGACTTGATACTATGGATATCGAACTCCAAGAAACCAACGAAAACTGGAGACTCACATCACTTGAACGCATCAATCAAGTCTCCGAGGATCACGAACATACAATCAACCACGTGAACACCCTTGACAATCGTATGGGTGAAACCATCGAAACCATGGAGGTTGTCCACAATCAAGTGATTGGCAACCGAAATGAAATTTCTGTCCTACAATCAAGGCTGAACCAGTGCGAGACACGTCTAAGGGAAACCGAGGATGCCCTCTGCATGGTTAGCAGACTTGCAGAATCTATGGACCGTCTCACCACATTACTGCCACAACTCAATCTACATCAGGATTAACTTAGGCTAAATCTGTACTTTATTATGCTTTCATAGGACCTATGTAATTCGACCGGATGTAACAATTCCCGGAACTTTCGTAAAACTTCTAAGTCTGTAACTTTTGAAACCTCTAACTAGAAATTGTCTGTAATCGTTTGACTTCGTATCATGAATTAACAATTTCTTTCGTTATTTCTACAATATGATTGTTACTCTGTGATGTTGTATATTACCATTCTTACATATATACATCTATCGTAATTATCATCCTGGTACAATTTCTTATGTACCTCTCGTTCTTTCTTGAAGAATCATGCCGCCAAAGAGGAAAAGTTACAGTGATGTCGAATTTGCTGCTGTCGTATCTCGAGCTGTGGCCGATGCATTGGCTGCTCGGGATTCACCCCGAAACTCACGAAACAATGATGAAACCCCAGTCAATACCCCAGTCATCAAGCCTTGTTCCTACAAGGATTTTCTCAGCTGTAAACCACTCTACTTCAAGGGCACGGAAGGTGCCATTGGTCTGATCCGATGGATTGAACGTATGGAATCCGTCTTCAACCTCTGTAACTGCACGGAGGATAACAAAGTCAAATTTGCTGCCTACACCTTTCAGGAAGGTTCACTTACATGGTGGAATACCCACGCCAACTCTGTAGGCATCGAAATAGCAAACCAACTCCCCTGGGCTGAATTGAAGAAGAAGCTAAGGGAAAAATACTGCCCTGAAGAAGAACTACATCGGTTGGAAGAAGAGTTCTGGCACCTGACTGTGCAGGGAACTGACATCGCTGGATATACCACCAAATTCCAGCAATTTGCACTGTTATGCCCGGGTTTGGTTGATCCGGAGGAGAAGAGCATCAAAAGATACATCCGCGGCCTCCCGGAAAATATCCAAGGGAACATCGCTTCATCCAAGCCAACCACTACTGAAAGTGCTATCCGGCTAGCACATGAACTCATGGCAATGGTTATCAGCCGTGAGAAATCCAATACATCCTCCTCCAACAACAACAAATGCAAACCTTCCGAACACCAAAACAACCAGAACAAGAAATCAAACACCATCCAAGTTTACAATACCAATTCTGATACCAAACGTGCTTACACTGGGGACAAGCCATATTGTTCCAAGTGTAACTACCACCACGATGGTCCATGCAGTACTCCCTGCAACAACTGCAGGAGGTACGGGCACTTGACCCGGGATTGCCGAGCCCCCAAATCCAACAAAAACACCTCTCGCAACAATTCCAACCAACCCAAATCCTGCTTTGGGTGTGGAGAAACAGGACACTTCAAGAACGAATGTCCTAAAAACAAGAACAAGGGCAACAGCAACAACAACAACAACAACAACAACGCAAGGGGAAGAGCGTTTGTACTCAATTCTGGGGATGCCCGTCAGGACCCGAATGTGGTCACGGGTATGTTCCTCCTCAACAACTTAACTGCTTCTATTCTATTTGATACTGGTGCCGATAGAAGCTTTATTTCTGATGAGTTTTGCCCACTACTTGACATCACCCCAATTGCCTTAGATGTTAAGTACACCGTAGAACTTGCAAATGGTAAACTCATGGAAACCAATAGTGTGATACCTAATTGCACTTTAAACCTAGCCAACAAAATCTTTTCAATCGATCTTATGCCTGTTGAAATTGGAAGTTTCGACGTCATCATTGGAATGGACTGGTTGTCCAAACATCGCGCTGAAATCATTTGTTATGATAAACTCGTTCGTATTCCTCTCGCCGTCGGTAGAACCTTGGTCATACAGGGGGAGACCGGTGGGACGAGACTAAACGTCATATCTTGCTTAAAAACTCGGAAATTCCTGAGAAAAGGTTATCCAGCAATCCTCGCACACATCATGGAGAAAAAGTCAGAGGAGGAGCGACTTGAGGATGTACCCATCGTTCGAGACTTCCCAGAAGTCTTTCCCGAAGAACTGCCTGGTCTGCCACCGCCAAGACAGGTTGAGTTCTCAATCGATCTCGTGCCAGGTGCTACACCCGTGGCCCGAGCACCATACCGATTAGCCCCATCCGAACTTCAGGAACTGTCCACCCAATTACAGGAACTCCTGGATAGAGGATTCATTCGACCGAGTTCTTCACCTTGGGGAGCTCCGGTCCTATTTGTCAAAAAGAAAGACGGTTCTTTCCGAATGTGCATCGATTATCGTGAGTTGAACAAACTAACCGTCAAGAATTGTTATCCACTTCCTCGTATTGATGACCTGTTTGACCAACTACAAGGGTCAAGTATTTATTCAAAGATCGATCTTCGGTCAGGTTACCATCAACTTCGAGTTCGCGACATTGATATCCCGAAAACTGCTTTCCGAACTCGTTACGGGCATTATGAATTTCAAGTAATGCCATTCGGCCTAACTAACGCACCGATTGTATTCATGGATCTTATGAATCGGGTGTGCAAACCATATCTCGACAAGTTTGTCATTGTCTTCATTGACGACATTCTCATATACTCGCGATGTGAACAAGAACACGCGCAACACCTCAAAACCATTCTAGAACTACTTAAACACGAAGAGCTTTACGCCAAATTCTCAAAGTGTGAGTTCTGGATACAATCCGTTCAATTCCTTGGACATGTTGTTAATAGTCAAGGAATCCATGTCGATCCATCAAAAATCGAGGCCATCAAGTGCTGGCAAGCACCAACATCTCCAACTGAAGTACGTCAATTCTTGGGTCTTGCCGGGTATTATCGGCGATTCATTGAAAATTTCTCAAAAATAGCTCAACCACTCACAACCTTGATTCAGAAAGACAAAAAGTTCGATTAGACTAATAAACAGGAGTCAGCATTTCAACTTCTGAAACAAAAGCTTTGCAGTGCTCCGATTCTATCCTTACCCGAAGGCACCGATGACTTCGTGGTATACTGCGATGCTTCTCATCAAGGTCTCGGTTGTGTGCTGATGCAACGAGAAAAAGTTATTGCTTATGCTTCACGACAGCTCAAAATCCATGAAAAGAACTATACCACCCACGATCTCGAGCTAGGAGCTGTCGTCTTTGCCCTCAAAATCTGGAGACATTACCTCTATGGCACTAAGTGCACAATCTTTACCGACTACAAAAGTCTCCAACACATATTCGATCAGAAGGATCTCAACATGAGACAACGTCGGTGGGTCGAATTACTTACCGACTACGACTGTGAGATCAAATACCATCCGGGCAAAGCAAATGTTGTTGCCGATGCCCTTAGTCGAAAAGAACGAACGAAACCACTTCGAGTCCGAGCCCTCAGCATAACTATTCATAATGATCTGAACATTCAGATTCTCACTGCTCAACTCGAAGCTCTAAAAACTGATAACATCAAAAACGAAGCCTTGCGAGGCATGGATAAACAATTCGAAATCAAGCCTAACGGGGTTAGGTATTTCTCAAACCGAATCTGGTTACCCAGTTTTGGAAACCTACGAGACTTGGTGATGGATGAAGCTCACAAGTCCAAATATTCTATCCATCCTGGATCCGACAAAATGTATCACGGCATCAAGGAATTCTATTGGTGGCCGAATATGAAAGCTGAAATCGCTACATACGTCAGCAAGTGTCTTACTTGCTCGAAAGTCAAAGCTGAATACCAAAAACCTTCTGGTTTACTCCAACAACCCAGCATTCCTGAATGGAAATGGGAACAAATTGCCATGGATTTCATAACCAAACTACCAAAGTCATCGAGCGGTTGCGATACCATTTGGGTGATCGTCGATCGTCTCACAAAATCTGCTCATTTTCTGGCAATCAAGGAAGCCGACAAAATGGAACGCCTCACACAAATCTACATCAAAGAGGTTGTTTCTCGACACGGTGTTCCAATCTCGATTATCTCGGATAGGGATAGTCATTTCACATCTCACTTTTGGCAATCACTTCAAAAATCATTGGGTACCCGTCTTGATATGAGTACCGCATACCATCCGCAAACCGACGGCCAAAGTGAACGAACAATTCAAACACTGGAAGACATGCTACGAGCTTGCGTAGTTGACTTCGGTGTAAACTGGGAAAAACATCTACCATTGTGCGAGTTTTCGTACAACAACAGATATCACACCAGCATTAAGGCTGCACCTTTCGAGGCACTCTACGGTCGTAAGTGCCGATCACCTATCTGTTGGACCGAAGTGGGAGACAGTCAACTCACTGGTCCTAAGATCATTCACGAAACAACCGAGAAAATCTTCGAGATTCAAAACAAACTCAAAGCCGCACGTGATCGTCAGAAAAGTTATGCTGACGTGAGACGCAAACCACTCGAATTCCAGGTTGGGGATCGAGTACTACTCAAGGTTTCACCTTGGAAAGGTGTTATCCGATTCGGTAAACGCGGGAAATTAAATCCCAGATACATTGGACCATTCGAGATCCTCGAGAGGGTAGGTCCAGTGGCATATCGATTGCAGCTGCCATCCGAGCTCAGCAGTGTGCATCCCACTTTTCACATTTCAAATTAAAAGAAGTGTCTGTCTGATGAGACACTTATCATTCCACTCAATGAAATTCGTATTGACGACAAGCTTCATTTTGTTGAAGAACCCGCCGAAATCATGGACCGTGAGGTCAAACAACTCAAACAAAGTCGTATTCCCATTGTCAAAGTCAGGTGGAATTCGCGGCGTGGGCCGGAATTCACCTGGGAGCGGGAGGACCAGATGCGACTCAAGTATCCTCAGTTATTTGCTGACGCTACTTCAAACACGACTTCAAACAAAATTTCGGGACGAAATTCTCCTAACAGGGGGAGAATGTGACACCCGTCAAATTAGGGCTAGTAATTAGTGCCTAATCAATAGTTAATACATGTAAGTAGTTCTGTGTTAGGCTAATTAATGTATCAAATTATATATTGATGAATATATACAATTATGCGATTTGATTAAATCGTACAAGTTTCAAATCGAAGGTATTTCGATTCAATTAAATACGGACGTTGGTGAAACAATTTTATTAAATAATATAACATTATTTAATAACACTATCTTTCCCAAAATATTATCTTGATAATAATACTTTGTAATCAATTCGTATCGTACAAACAACAGTTACGTGATTTAAAATCCGTACAACGAACAATCGAGATCCCTAGATTAACGAATCATCTATATAAATGTTTTTCCAAGTATTTAGAAAGAACACTTCAAGTGAAAGTATTGAAATTTAAATCGTTACTTAAAAACGCGTATTAAACGTTTAACACCAAACCGAACAAGCAAATGAACATAAAACATGATAAATTAAATTGGGAACAAGAAAATGACCAAAATACCCTTGTGTGGGCCCCGTAGGCTGGGCCCCCCATGCCCCATGTGACCCCATGTGGTCACCACCCACATGAGCCACTAACACTTCATGCAAGTGTTGAGTTAGTGGAATACTACATCACCCTCCACTCATCTCATTTCCATTCAACTCTTCAATCTCATTTCTCTCAAAAACACACACAATTCTCTCTCAAAATCCAGAGAAAACTCAGCCTTTTCTCCACCCTCAAACCACCACAAGACCACCATAAACCACCATAGCACCACCACCATCAAAGTCACTATTCTACAAAGAACACAAGCTCAACAACAACTCCTCTTTCTCCTCATCTCATTTCCATCAAAATCTTTGTAAGGAAACTCTTTCTTACTTTCATATTGTTTATTTAAATGTTATAAAGCTCAACTAACAAGATTATGTCCAAATATAAGCTTAAAATACGTTTTTATGAATTTTTCACAAAGAACACACAATCTGTCCAGAAAAACACAGATTACTAAAAATGTCATAACTTGAGTTCTAGGAAGATTTAGAAGATGCATTTTTTTTTTAAATTTGCGTATTCAAAAGATCTACAACTTTCATGTTTTACGTTTTTACCAGATCCGAACGTATTTTTCTCTATTTATCAATCTTTGGGACTGACCTGACTAAAAGCAGAAACTGAACTATGTATGACTAATTAAATTGTTTCTCTATGATCATGGACTTAAGACTCTTGGAAAAATATATGTTAGACACTACACACATAAAAGATCAGTTGATAAAAAGTGTGAGACTTGACTTGGACCAGAAATTGGTAAAACATTTGGCGAAATAAACCGACAAAAAGTCGAAAATGTGAAATCTTGAATATTTGGAACTTTTATAAGAACCGACACTCTTGGTGAACTTGGACACAAACCGACAATTTATTTAGACTCTATAAACTAATATTTGGGTTGGGTGAAAGTTTCGGGTCAAACCGAGTAAGTTTGACCAAGTCAACAAAAGTGGCTAGTTTTCGAAAAACTTACTATATTTGGAAAGTGGTAACAAAAATGGGTTTGGTTGAATTAGTTAATAACTTGGACCAAAAAATAATTTTGGAAAGTTTTCCGAATGAAAAACCGACACTTGGATACACTTGGGCTAAAAATAGAAATTTGGCCAGCCGTTA
The DNA here is from genome assembly GCA_963422505.1 of Pseudognaphalium luteoalbum. Classification (NCBI taxonomy): domain Eukaryota; kingdom Viridiplantae; phylum Streptophyta; class Magnoliopsida; order Asterales; family Asteraceae; genus Pseudognaphalium; species Pseudognaphalium luteoalbum. Next base: position 50,817,069 of record OY730195.1, on the reverse strand, counting down.
GTGTCGCATGACCTGCGACACTACCTGCGACACTACTATAGTGTCGCTATTAGTGTCGCTACTTATTGAAAATTTGTTTGAACATGCGACACTGACCCTAATGTCGCATAGCCTCACTGTGACACTGACCATAATGCGACACTGATCCTAGTGTCGCATAAACTCACTGTAATATTGACCTTAGTGTCGTATGACCTGCGACACTCGCATACACTGCGACACTTACCCTAGTGTCGCATGACATGCGACACTGACACTAGTGTCGCTACTAGTGTCGCTAAAGACAAAATTTATGGGATTTGTTTTTTTCACTAAGTATTGAACATGGGTAATCACTTATAACCACACATGATACATAATGTAACAATGTATACGATGACACATAATTAATGATAATATCTTAAAGAATTATTATTACAAACTTTCACCAACGGGTCGTACACGTTTTTGATAAACCAAGTTGAACAATCAAACATTTGGACATAACAAATTATTGGACAACAAACATAGATGGTCTGTTGAGACATCTACTCACTCATATAATATTATGCATTTTGAACGCCCGACAGGTTACAAGTCTTCGGACATTAATTCACAGTTAATCAATTCAAGTTATTTTAATAGACACTCAAGGCTCAGGTGAGTCTCATGGCTCCTATTTTACTGCTTTTCAATCAGGGGTGTGATATTATTGCTCGTTTTGTTTTACAAGTAGAACGCAAGTACAATTCAATCAAATACTACATGAGTTATTTTCAACTAATCAATAAAGCCCTCCATAGCATAGTCTGGTAATACATCTGTAGCGTGAATGTTAGTATATGATATCATATAGGATTGACAATCCCCGTCCGGGTTAGCACGCACTAACTGGTCAAACGGACGTATTAGCATTTGGGAAGACGAGTGTAGATTAGGCACTCGTAGGAGGCAACTCAGTTAGGTTTCCTTAGGCTCAAAATGTGTGTTGTGGATGGATTACAAGTTTAAGAAACTTACATACTTAACTTCAAAATGTGTGTTGTGGATGGATTACACAAGCTATATTCAAAAATGATAATCAAAGAGAAGGTAAGCTTGTCACTCACGATTATACAAGCTTATATCCATGCTATTCCTTCTTAACCTCCTTTCCCTTGCGTTGCCTATTGCCTACTATCACCTACATAATTAACCACTTAAAACGATAAACATAAAATACTTAGTGAATATATAGATAACTAATTAATTAATTCAACCAAGGCACATAAGATACTTACAAATAAGGATTGATACACTTACACATATTTTTAATTACAAACTAATGAGCATAGGTACAGATTCAAACCAAGTGGATCTGCGGTCCATATGATTCGATCAAACAAGCTTCCATACCAATTCGGTATGTATACCAAGTTCAAATAGACACCATTTAGTGCTAAGCACTTATTCCGTAATAATAGAATATTCCATAATAATCCAATCTCTAAACTAATGCTCAACCACATAAGCCAAGATCAATCGTAGGTTCCCGTATCGGACCTAATCAGATTGTCACTTCAATTGAACGTGCAGAATCCAAATGATTGAATATTGAACGTTAATTGAATCAAACAAACACGATATCTATAATCTTGTATATATTAACACTTGAAATATATCAATTACAGAATACAATCACTGCCTCTCTCTCTCTGACTACGCCTCTCTCTCTCTAGGGTTTGATCAACCCACAAATGAAATCTTACACTTCTATTTATACTCACACTCTGACCTACTAGCGACACAACTTGTATCGCTATTGTGACCCTTGCGACACAAGCTCTGTGTTGCATGAACAGTATATTGTGTATATCAAGCGTATACACAATATATACGACACTTAAGAAGTGACGGGTGAAGAACGTGCGACATTTAACATAGTGATGGTATCCTAAGGGAGTCACTTAATAAGTGACGGTATAAGTGACGTATTGACATAGGCGTCACTTAGACAGTCACTTAAGGGAGTGACGCATTATGGGGCGTCACTAGGATGAGTGACGGACTTAACAAATAATTCAAGTATATGCGTCACTACAAGAGTCACTTAAGAAGTGACGCAAGAATAAGTGTCACTTATTAAGTGACGGTATGGGCTTTCAAAATTACCAAATAGCGTCACTTGAGGTAAGTGATGCACGAAGTGACGCAACGATGAAGATCACCGTGTCACTGGTCATACCCAGATTTCAAAATTGGGGTTTTTGAAAATCGAAGTAAGGGGTTTGTGCGCATGATAAAGACGAGTATTACACACCCTTTATTACACGAAAACATTACCAATTCAAGCGTTAATTCAAACGATTTCAAGTTTCCCAAAAACCCGTAACCCTAATTTAAAATTACAGCATGAATAATGATAGATAATGGTTAAAATAAGTACCAAATGGTTCGTGTGAATGAGAGGAACAAAGATGTAGCACAGGAATACACGAACAAGCCGTAGAAATCACGAATGGATCGATGAAAATCGCACAGACGAAGTGACGCAGAGACAGTATGAGTGTCGGTATGTCAGTGCAAGTGACGCTATGAGTGTTTGAAAAGTGGTGAGGTTGAGTGTCGTGGGGAGGGGTATTTATACACCAACCCTAGTATGCGTCACTCAACCCGGCACTTATAGCGTAGCTTACCCCGACACTTACTGCATCACTAAAGTAAGTGACGCAATATCGTATACATCACTGGCAGCGTCACTTATGAAAGTGACGCGCAGTTCACTTTTAGTGAAAAAGTTGCGATTTTATCGATTTTCACGTCGTGATTTCGGTACTCAAATTTGAAAATGTAACTGTAACTTGAAGAAAATCTAAAATTAAACTAACTTAGATAAAACACATACAGGAATGTAAATTTACAACTTAGAAAAGTAACACATTCTTTTTGGTGACGGAGTTGATATAGTCTGGTTAGGGATCATATCGGAATAACATGCATTTATTAGGAACAGTAAGTGTTATTTCGATCATCAGTATATTTGTCCTCTTTAAATTTACTTGACATACTAAAAACACTTTTTATAAAAATTATTTCAAAATGATTATTAGTATATTTGTCCACTTAAACATGATACACTTACATCTAGGAGATATTTTATTATTATTGGTATGTTCATTTCGCTGTGGTTCCCACCATAGATATACATCTTAACTTAAGACATAGACTATGTTTCCATTTACAGATAGAATATAAGAAAATCAATTTTAAGAATCAAGTCAGCGGTGACAGGTCTGTACTTACGTACAACAGAGCGACATAACTTGACTCAGGTTTAAGCAAAACCAAACTTGGTCAAACCATTTTGGCGACCTTGTAAGGTATCTTAATTTTAAAGACTTTGCAAGTACTTTGACTTGTGTTTGCTTAATTTTAAAGTATATATTAATAGAAGCCAGGTCTATACTTACGTATAACAGAGGAAACTGTCAATTTATACCCCCAAATGATATCAAATAAACGTCTTTCATGAAAGCATGTCTAGTATAAGTAAGAAATTAAGACTTTTGTCATACATCTAATGATGGTGTACCACTTGAAATAGACAATTAATGATTAAGCTTCTTAATACTTCTCAAAGAGTTTTGCATAACATGCCTACTAATATATCGTATGATGAAGACAATGTTTATAAAAACTGTTTTCAATACGTCAGATAAATCTACTGACACATCCAAGATAAACCTTAAATTTCCATTTTTATGCATGTCACCCGATGTACTATCATATCCCAAGTTGTTTACAGACACAACTTCAACGTCTATTTTAAAATGTAGCAACTGTGCATTTCTTTAATACTAGAGAAGTATAAAGAGTGGTTGTTGCGTTGTTGCCTATTTTTTTTATTTATTTTTTATTTTTTTAAACACACAAAAATAAATAACGTTCCAAGTTACAAATTACTTTTTAGCGATAAAGAATCTTAAACCAATCATGTTGATTTGTTCATCAAATCGAGTACGCGTAAAGGCTTTAGTGAAAAGGTCAGCATTCTGCTTTAAGGTGTCTATTTGGACTAGGTCTATCAGGTGTTTTTCATAGCAATCCCGTATAAAGTGGAACCTAAGTTCAATATGTTTAGTCTTAGAGTGCTGTACGGGATTGCGTGTGATAGATATAGCAGCAGTATTATCTATGTGAATAGGAGTCATAGAAAGAAGTAACCCGTAATCACGCAGTTGATGCTGTATCCATAGAACCTGAGAGCAGCAACTCGCAGCAGCAACGTACTCAGCTTCTGCAGTGGAAAGAGAAACTGTAGTCTGTTTCTTGCACTGCCACGATACCAGTCGAGTTCCTAGGAATTGGCATCCACCAGTGGTTGACTTCTTGTCTATGCTGCAGCCGCCATGATCTGAATCCGAATAGGCAGAAAGAGCGAAGGATTTCTCATTTGAATACCATAGACCAAGATTGGGTCTATGTTTGAGATAACCAAAGATTCGCTTTACTGCCCTCATATGAGACACCTTTGGTTTGGCTTGAAAGCGAGAGCATACGGATACCGCAAACACAATATCCGGTCGAGAAGCAGTCAAGTACATCAAAGAACCTATCATTGATCGATAGTCCTTTTCTTTGCAATCTTCTTCATCGTCAGCAAGTCTGAGATTGTGATTAAGCTCGATGGGAGTCCCATAGGTTTTACAATTGAGCAGATCATATCGAGTCAACATGTCTTTGACATACTTTGACTGATGAATATAAATACCCTTTGGAGACTACTCAACTTGTACACCTAAAAAGAATTTGAGCTCCCCCATCGCACTCATCTCAAACTCAGATTTCATGATCTCCTGAAAGTTCTTGCACATCGCTTCATTTGTAGAGCCAAAAATAATGTCATCCACATACACCTGCACGAGTAGCATATCCTCTCGATTGCCAGTCCGTTCTTTGCGGATGAACAGAGTACTGTCGATATTCCCACGAACAAATCCATGCTTAACTAAATGGGTAGTAAGCCTCTCATACCATAATCGCGGGGCTTGATGAAGACCATATAACGCCTTGTTTAACTTGCAGACGTATTCTGGATGCTCAGGGTCTTCAAAGCCAGGAGGCTGTTTCACGTAGACATCAGTGTCCACTTTTCCATATAAAAATGCGCTCTTAACATCGAGTTGGTGAAAGCGAAACTCTTTGTAAGACGCAAATGCAAGGAAGATCCGAATGGACTCAAGTCTTGCCACAGGAGCGAAGACTTCATCATAATCCAAGCCCTCGATCTGACTGAATCCTTGAACGACCAATCGGGCTTTATTCCGAATTACAATACCCCTATCATCCATCTTATTGCGAAACACCCATCGAGTGCCAGTTAAATGAGCACCTTTGGGTAATAGAACTATATCCCACACGTGCAGCTTGTTGAACTGCTGCAACTCTTCTTGCATAGCCTCGACCCAAGATGGATCTTTTAAGGCCTCATCAACCTTCTTCGGTTCAATTTGGGATAAATGACAGGAATTTATCTGCAACCAAATTCAACATTTCTTGATTCGGATTTTGCTGCACTTGGTGCATTGTTTGAACAACAACATCAGGATCACCGATAATGTTATTGATGGGGTGATCCCTGTGTACACGTGTGACTGGGATTCGATCAGGTGCAAGTACTAACTCCAAATTATTCATGTCCCCTTTAGTGACGGGAATAGTGTTAGTTGCAGGAGAAGTAGGACTTTCAGGTTGCACATCATCTTCATTCGAGATGAGGTGAGAATTGATTAGTTCCTCTTCTTCCTCATCTTCCTCTAACGGAGGCATGTCGGGATCATCGGGAAGATCTGCGGCATTGATAGTATTTGAAGAGGAAGGGATGTTGGTAGATGGTGGAGGAGGCGTAGTAGTAGGTGGTGGTGTGGGTGTTGTAGTAGGTGTTGGAGGTGATGGAGTGGGTGTTGGTGTAGGTGGAGATGCCGGTTTTAAAGTAGAAGTGTCTTGACACAAACTTATACCATGAAGCAAAGTAACTATCTCATCCTCGTCATCATGTCCTTCGGGTATGTCGAACGAATTTAACACGTCCTTGTAATTAAATAACCATTCAGGACCCGTTCCTTGAGGAGGATCCGTGTATCGCAAGCATTTCACCTCAAAATGCTCTTCCACCTGGTGAGTTGATTTGATGTAGACTCGTTTATTCGGAGAGTTGACTGAATATCCAAGGAAGATTCCTTCAACAGCTTTAGCTCCAAACTTTGAGACCTTGTCTTTGGAGACCATAATCAAACACGGAAACCTGAAAGGTTCCAGAAACTGCAAAGTGGGCTTACGGTTGTTGAAGAGTTCATAACATATCTTATTCTTCTTCTTAACCGTGAGCACGCGGTTCAAAACATAGCAAGCAGTATTGACTGCTTCTGCCCAAAAGATTATAGGGAGCTTAGAATCGGCCAGCATAGTCCGAGCTATCTCGATAATAGTCCTATTTTTACGCTCAGCAACTCCGTTCTGTTGAGGAGTTCAAGGGGCACTGAACTGATGGTCAATGCCTTTCGTGGCACAGTATAACTCAAGAGTAGAGTTCTTGAATTCAGTCCCGTTGTCACTTCGCAGTCTTTTCACCTTTAAGTTGCATAAGTTTGCCAACTTATCTAACAGATACACCAGAATGTCTGGTGTTTCACTCTTCGCACCCAGAAAGTACATCCATGAAAATCTCGAGTAGTCGTCGGTAACTACTAAGCAATAAGATCTTCCACCGATGCTCTTGGTAGAAATAGGACCAAATAGGTCCATGTGCAATAACTCCAATGGTGCCGCAATGGAATTCACTAATTTTGGCTTGTGGGGTTTCTTATGAAGTTTCCCTTTATGGCAGGCGACGCATTCATCTTTTAGCGCGAATGACTGTTTAGGGACTCTATTTACCAAGTCATTATTTATCAAGAAGTTCATCTTACGAAAATGGATGTGTCCCATTCGTCGATGCCACAATAGTGATTCCTTTTCTGAAGCCTTCGAAAGGAGACATGTATACTCATCTTTAGTCTCCACGGTTCGCATATTCATAACGTAGGTGTCGTTTCACCGTGGCGCCCTTAAAAGCACCCATTCCTCGGGGATAACGAAACCCGGCTTCAAGAACACACATTCCGTCTTTGTGAACGCTGTGGTATAGTCCTTATCACATACTTGTGAAACGCTCAGCAAGTTGTGAGTCAGTTGAGCCACATAGTTCACATTCTCAAAGCTAACTTTCCCGTTAGTTAGCGTTCCTCTACCCGAAATGGTTCCCCCTGTATCTCCAGCAAATGCAATGTGTCCTCCAGAATGTGGTTTAACATCCGTCAAAAGGGACACATCGCCCGTCATGTGTCACGAACAGCCACTGTCCATAAACCATTCACTGTCTTTAACGCGTTCTAACTGCTGCAACACATAAAGTAGGAGATTAGTGAGAAACGGTGACCCAAGCCTTTACAGACTTAGGTCGACCACAGTCATCAACAATAATCACATCAGATAAGACTTTATTTTTAAACAAATCAGATTTTGTATCTGATGTGTTATTATTGATGACACTAGAGTCCGCAGTAGACTCTTTTCTTTTCCAAACCTTGGATGGTTCGGAATTTGGCTTTGGAGTAATGTCAGGCTCTTGTTTTGGCAAAGGTTTTTGCCCAACATTACTCGGTTTTACAGCAGGTTTGCGAGAGACAGAGTAACGCCTAGGAGGAGATCTTGAAAATGAATTTCGGAAAACAGATGTCCTAGGCATTTCTCTCCCGTAGTTCTGATGAGACAATTTGGGACATTCACGAATTAGATGTCCTTGTCTCTTGCAGTGAAAACATGCTCTAGTCTCAACAGCTGGTTGAGGCTGAGGATTTACCACCGGAGTAGAAGAAACGTTTCTAGAACATGTACATTTCGTGCACATCTTAGAAGTTTCCTGTTTAGGTTGAGAGGTTGAACTAGAAGGTTTATGTTGCAAAATCTTTATAGGTGACTGTAAAGTTTGAGATTTTGATTTTAAAACCTTATTCTTTTCTTTGTTAGGTTGAACCTTAATTGTAGGTTCAACCTTTAACACTTTTTTAGCTTTTACTTCAACATTCTTTTTAAACTCAGGATACTCCTCATCGGTAATATCCTCAATCTCAACAATCTCCTCATTACTAACTGGAGATTCACATTCCGATTTAACAAACTGAGGCGAAGGATACTCTGTCCGTTTAGTTTTCTCCTTCGCCTGTTTGTTAACCTTATTAACCTTAGATTTGACCCCGTATAACAATGCATAGTTAACCGGAATCTCTTCGGTGCCTTCCTTAACAGGCATAGGACAGTATTCAGTAGGAGGCGGGACTACATTATAACCTAGTCCCATCTTCATTTTGTGATCTGTCCTTTGCTTGTTAAGAATTTCATTAAAGGCAACAGTAGACGAGGAGGAACCTAGAATCTTACTCTTATATTTGTCATATTCATCTTTAAGATCAGCATGTTCCTTTTTCAAACGGTCTATTTCAGCAAGATAACTATCAATAGCATCCTATTGACTAAAAACTTTAGACTTATACCTAAGCGTGTCCTGTTGATAAGCCTCTATTTTCTTATCATACAATTGTTCATTTGCTTTTAGGTATTTGTTTGATTCACTAAGTTTTTCGACCTTTTTCCTTAAGTCTACGTTGTCTACTTGAAAGCACCTTAAGGATTCAGTTAACTTAATGCATGAGATACAGTTCAAAGGTTCTTCAGGTTCATTGCGTACCTCATTTGAAATATGAGCCATGAGACACTGCTGATAATTCTCAGCATACATACTCCAATCTGTGTTGGTTGGCTCAAAAACGACAAGTGCGTCAGCTATTGCTTGCTTCACTTGATCCTTCTCAGAAGTTCTTGGAGCATCAGGCTTTGTGAAACCTGACAGAGGAACCTTTGGCTTCTCACACTCTCTTGCAAAGTGTCCCAGATTTTGACAATTGTAACAGCGCACCTTGCTTTTATTAAAACCGAAACTGGTTTTGCCATCTCCCTCCAAACTCTTGCGACCAGTTCGTTGCAAGAATTTCTGAACACGCCTTGATATCATGGCAATGTTCCAGTTTAAGTCCATCTGCTCAAGATCATCATCATCAAGTTGAGCATAATCCTCTTTGGCCAGTTCCAAAGTAGCATTTGGTTGTGAAACCAAATCCTTATAAGAGCTTAGAAAGGCTGTATAGATAGCAGCCTGCTCTTGAATAGTAGGAGAGATAGAAACCTGCTGTTGTGACCCCTGTGAGGGTCCAGAAGCATATACTGGATGAGGAGCACCAGTAGAATACAATGGAGCTTGAAGTGGAGAGCTCGTAGAAGAAACAAAAGCCATTCCACCATAAGTCTTGCCGGTGCTGACTTTTCCTCCATATAAGGACGGGTCTTGAACAAAACCTCCCAACTTGCATTCTCTCTTCTTCATCTCCATCGCATGAGCTTGAAGAATACCAATTAGCTCATCCAATTTCATGGTAGCTAATTCTTGACTTTCCTTGAGAAGCTGTACTTTAACATCCCAAGAACTAGGCAAGACATCCAGCAGCTTCTTATTCACTTCAAGTGGAGGAAAATTATAACCTCCCTCCGTCAACTCACTCACTAATTGTGAGTATCTAGTAAAAACTCCAGAAGCCATTTCATTGGGTAGAGAATCAAACAGATCATACCGTTTCTTTATCAGTTCTAACTTAGCTTCTTTATACCTTTGATTTCCACCACATCTAGTTTCGATAGCTTTCCAAAGTTCGTATGTGGTTTCGTGTGATTTGAACAGTCTTAACACGTCTTTGGTTAGGCACATATAGATAGCCGCATGTGCCTTTTTCTCAATATCATAGTCTTTCTTTTCCTCCGGAGTCATGGACCTGTAGACCTTGACCGGAGCAATACCAGGAAAGATTCCTTCGGCTAAGGGAGCTACATATCTTTCCCTGAGTGGACCCCATAGCTCTGGACAGTGAAAGTTTATGTACTGTTCAAATCGATCACGCCAATATGCGTAATCCATGTCAGCCGTAAACAGAGGAGGTTTATTATTAGAACCAACATCGTGATTCTGTTTTAACATATCCCTGATTCCTCTAATATCTTCTTTATTAGCAACAGCAGCCATTGAAGATATACCTGAAACTTTACTCAAAAACAAAAGCTTGAAAACTTGTTAGTACCAAAAGGCGTCACTTAGTAAGTGACGCACTCAAGTGTCGCAACGACTAGCGGCACTTGGCAAGTGACGCTATCGAGTGACGGATGAAGTGACTGATGACACTGTAAGTAAGTGTCGCTCAATCAAGCAAGTGACGCACTCAAGTGCCGGACTTGAGTGACGTACTAAAACAAATAGGCGTCACTGGTAAAAGTGACGCAATAAATCAAAAGGCGTCACTAAAGGAAGTGATGCAATAAATCAAACGGGCGTCACTAACAGAAGTGACGCTTGACACTCAAGTGACGTGCAACAGTGACGCACGTGAGTGACGGTGGATTAGAGTAAACGACACTTAAGTTAAGTGGCGTATAAACCTCAAATGACGCTCCAAGTGACGCGTTCAAGTGACGGTAAAACCCTAATTTGGAATTAGGTAGTGCCGCTGTAAGTGACGCGTCCAAGTGACGGATCGAGTGTCGCAAAACGGCTGCAAAATCCTAAAACCCTAAAAACTCAAACTTTCGTAAACCTAACGAAAATTCCTTGAACCCTAATGGACGAAACCTGTAAATGATGAAGAATATCGACTGTATTTCACTTAGCAACTCAAAATCCATATGTAATCTCGATTCTTGATTCAAACAAAACCGAAATGAACCCAAAACGACTTCTAAACGTCAATGTTATCACCTAAAGGCTCTGATACCAGTTGAGAGTGCCCCTGACGTTGGATCTAGATGACAATTGACTACAATTGAAATGCGGAATCAATCAATTGCACGTATTGCTAACAAACACAAACCGAAACAAATGTATTTGAACAAAGTAAACGTGTATATCAGCTTGTATAACGAATTGGGAACGATTACAAAGTGGTTTAGTCGTCAAATTGTGCTAGGGTTTCGTCAACCCTAGCCTGAAACCCGTAGGTTTGTATTTATACTAAAAGTCTGCCGACATGCGTCACCTGTGGAAGTGTCGCATGTGGCCGCCTTCATGCGTCACTTACCTAAGTGACGCTATGCGTCACTAAGGCAAGTGACGCCTAACCTAAAACGTAAGTGTCGCATATAACAAAAACTATATTTTCACTATATGACTAACGACACTTATTACAACTCGATAGACCAACTGACAGACAACCTAATATGCATCAACATTGTCTTTTTCACTATTCGTTTACAGACTCGCATATACACACTAACACTTTACATACTCAGACTAATTGACTTTGACAAGTACAAACGTTGACCAAGTAAATGACACACAAAATGCACCAACAAAGTCTCCCATGTCAGCAACTTGGTCAAATAATTTTCCAATTAGCCTTCACCAACAAACTCCTTCATGTCTTTAACAATCAGAAACTCCCCCGTTGAGATAACATGGTCTTCAAACAATCTTGATGTCCTGATTCATGTGACTGACACACATTTATCATACAATAAAATCTTCAAACTATGTGGCCATCTCTCAATCATCAGTAGCTTCTCCAATAGAATTTATCTTCACAATCTTTGGAGAATAACCGATATCCTTTACATCTTCAATATTTGACTTTAACAAAATATGTGATGTTTGAAGAAAATAATATAGAAGTAAAATCTTTTTGTATTTTCTGTATAAAGGAAAAGTAAAGAACAAAGATTAAAATAAATTTGGGGACAGGATTGTTTTACGTCTGCTTAGAGATCATATCAGGCCAACATGCAATTATTAGGAAATAGTAAGTGTTATTTCGATTATCAGTATATTTGTCCACTTTAAATTTACTTAGCACACTTAAAACACCTTTTATAAAAATTATTTCAAGACGATTACTGGTATTGTTTATCCATTAAACACGTTACATCCGGGTCTGTGAGTTAACCTTTTATTGTTAGTATGAATATTTCTCCATGGTCCCCACCAATGACATACCCCTGTAACCCAGACATAAGCATAGCTTCCAAATCCAGAGAGAATATAAGAGTATCATTTTTAAGAATTAAGTCAGCGGTGACAGGTCTGTACAAATGTATAACAAAGCGACATAACTTGATTCAGGTTTAAGCAAAACCAGACTTGGTCAAACCATTTTGGTGACCTTGTTAGGTATCTTGTGATTTAAGACTTTTTCAAGTTCATTGACTTGCGTTTGCTTAACTTTTATGGATATACTAACTGAGACCAGGTCTGTACTTACGTACAATAGATGAAACGATCAGAATATACCCCCAAATGATTTCAGATAAACATCAGGCATAGAAGTATGTCATGCTATGTTAAGGAATTAAGACATTTAGTCGTACATCATATGGTGTTTACGACAAGATCATAGACATGTATTAGAATTACTTCTTAAGAACCCAGAAACCGGTATGTATCACGCCTACCTGTACATCATATGATGAAGCTAATATTTATAAAAGTTATTTTAAACATGCCAGATAAACCTACTGATACATCAAGGATAAACCTTAGAATTTCCATTTTGTGCATGTCATCTGATGTACAATCATTTCCCATGTTGTTTACAAACACAATCCAATATCATTTTGAAGAAATAAGAATCTTGTTGTTCACATTTCCGATCCAAATAATCAGAATTTTAATTACTCCCCCTGAACAGCAAATTCTTTTCGAAAATCCAATTCAAAAGTACTCCCCTTAAACATTAAACATATTTTTGTAATTTGTGATTTAAGATATTTCGCAATATTGCATTTCTTCTCAGGTATTGTTCTCATCGCAACATTGCATCGAAAATCCACTGTCGATCCCCTATGACCGGACCTAATCAAATCCTAATACTCAATCAACGTGCGGAATCCAAAGATTGAATATAAACGTTAAACGATTAAAACAAAACAAACACAAAGTATATTAATACCCAAATAATTACCGATCAGATTAATTGCAAGAACTCGAGTACAATATACTGAAACTTTACCTGGGTTTGTCAACCTTGACAAATGAGCCGAACTAGGCTATTTATACTCGACTCATAATCTGGCCTATGCGACACAAGCTGTGTCGCCAAGCCGACTCATGCGCCACAAGTTATGTCGTCAAGTTGACTTATGCGACACAAAACCCTTATGTCTCCAAAACACAAAATGTAATTACTTTTCAAATACAATCGTCATAACTAACGTAATTACATATCTAACGCATTACATACTTAGACCAACTGACAGACACACTAAGATACACCAACAAACTCCCCCATGTCTTCAGCTTGGTCTTCAAAATTTCTTCAATTCAAACCCAGCCTTTAGAAACCTGCCTCCAGCATGAATCCCATGCGTAACACACACAGTCACAACCTTATGAAATTGTCTAGCAAGAGTCAAATTCACTACATTTCTTACATTGAAGCGAATTGGACTATCAAACAATTTTCTCAAATCTTTCTATGACAAATTAATCAAGCTCATAGGATCAAGTACTTTGAATTGAGCTTTCTTCAAACCATACAACGAAGTCATCTCCGGATGCTCAGATTCTGGAACAAAAATAAATAACGCTTCGCCCGTATGCGGATCAAGTTCCCAATGATGGAATCTTCCACGAAAGTTAAAGGGAACAGTCTCAAGCGGAATCTCAGTCAAACAATCAGCTGACGGATAGTGTACTTTGCAGATCGGCTGTCTTGTTACTGGATCAAGTCTTTTCTTGAATACAAATCTCGTTCCAAGCGTCGGTTTGATAAAGTTATAACGTTTACTGTAGGTTCCAACTATTCGGACCACAACTCAAGAGTATGTGGCTCTGATACCAATTGTAGGTTCCAACTATTCGGACCAACACGAGTAGCTTGCTTGTATGTAAATGCGGAAATTAAACACAACAAGTTATGCAAGATTCAAGCTAGATATCACCACAACACAAAGATGTATGTATATATATATTAACAAGTAAACATACACTTTGACAAAACACACAAGTAACAAAATAACCCTAACAATGACTCTTTCTCTCTGGATAGTGAGTTATGTGTGTGTAAAGTGGCTTGTGTAACAGAAGCTGATGAACTTCTATTTATAGCCCAAGTTAAGCTTTCTGCGACACAACCCTTGTGTCGCATAGACTGATTCTGCGACACAACCCTTGTGTCGTATGGACGGGTTCTGCGACACAATTCTTATGTCGCAAAGAGTGAATCTGCGACATAATCCTTGTGTCGCAAGATTACAAAACTTGTAATTAAACTATATCTAATCTATACAATGCGTAATTACAATAATGACACAATTACAGACTGAGACCAACTGACAGACACATCTAGATGTACCAACAAACTCCCCCGTGTCTTCAGCTTGGTCTTCAAAGAATTTCTTCAATTAGCTTCAGTCTTTAAACCCATCCAGGTGGAAAGTTTCCACCAGCATGCACACCAAAAGAGAAACATATATCAATGATTTTCTGAAATCTCTTCGCCAGAATTGTGTTGAACTCGTTGTCAGGATTGTAGCGAATATGATTGTTGAATAGTTTCTTCATGTCATCCTTTGACAAGTTTATTATGCTCATCGGGTCAAATATCCTGAATTCTGCTTTAGGTAAACCCCACAGAGAAGTAGACCCAGTTTGAGGCACAGAATCAGGCACGTGGACAAGAACGGCTTCGCCGGTGTGAGCATCCAGTTCCCAGTAATGAAATCGTTTCAGCAAATTAAGGGGAACAGATTCTAGCGAGACTTCACGAAGACAATTAGCAGGAGGATAGTGATTTCTGACGATTGGCTGATTTGTCTTTGGGTCAAGCTTTTTCTTGAAAGTAAAACGAGTACCCAGCACAGGTCTGACATAATGATATTTCTTTGATCGAATCTCTGCTCGCATGACCTTCTGAATAACTTCAGCTATTCCGTCTTTATGAGGATTGATCAACTGAAGTCGAGTAAGACGAACCAGGTCGTGCTTTGGCAACGTACTCAATTTCTTCAGAGATCGACGAAAGTACTGGATACCGTCACGTCTCTTGATCATGAACCTTCCCTTGTTCACCTTCCAACTTTTAATAAGGCCGGTATAATCACCGCCTACCTTGTATTTCTTGCAGGTAACAGGAACAGGTTCGATATTTTTACCTTTGATGAACCAGTTATCCCTGATGGACATTTCCCTGTCAACAGGAACATGTTCGAACGTATCCTGTGGGAAGATGTCATTGTAATTTGTCCTTGAGAATCCTGTGGGGACTGGTAGATCTTGAGAAAGTCCGATAGGTTCAGACGATTCAGGAGCAGAGGTAGCCTGAGAAAAAGATCCTGAGGTGGATCCCGGTACGTAGTTGAATGCAGGCTCTGACTCATCGTCTGAAGAATCAGATATAACAATACCTTCTTGTGGGTGAAAGGGCTGATCAACATATTCTTCATTTGGGTCAAGCCCTTCCTGCTCAACCTCAATGTCATCATTATCACTTGCAGCCTCGAAATCAAAAGGCTCTTCAGGCACAACCCCATCCTCATAAACCGCAGCTTGAAAGTATGTCAAATTGCAATAGGTGTAATCTACAGCTAACGGTTTCGGTTGCCCTGGTAACTCAAGAATGTAATCTAAAATAGGAGTTTCATTGATAACAGAATCATTTACATTTTCGGTATTTACATTATCATCGCCCTCGGCGGAAACCCTAGGTGTTGATTCTAAAGCCGGTTGGCTTGACTCCCCCGAAGCAATAGCTTGGGTTTCCAGCAGTAGAATCTTTGATTTCAGCTCAGCATTCTCCTTTTCCAGGATAGAGATTCTGGCATCTTGAGCTTCGAACACCGTGAGTTGAGCTTCCATGTCATGCTGCATTTTATCAAGCCTGCGCAGGAGCTCTTGAATAACCGCCGGGTGAGGGGTGATAGGAGATTCGGTTCTCGGGAGCTCAGAAGATGTAGAAGTTGAAGTGCGAGAGCGGCGAACCGGAGGATCCAAAATATCAGCCTCAGAAGAATCACGAGGCCGTTTACCTCGGCTGGAGGATTCAGGAGGTGGAGAGGGTGGCTGATATGCGTCGATCTCACGATCGAGATCGACAAGCTCCTGATCTAGAGGATCTGGCAAAACAGACGGTTGCGGAGCTGCAGGTGGTTGAACTGGTGGTGGTTGGTGGGCCGGAGGTGGTACTGGGGTTGGTGGAACAGTAGGCCTGGGGGCTGGATCGTTAAACTGTTCACCAGGAGGACCAACATAAGCTGGATCAATGATATGACCGAATAAGTCAACCTCCCTTTCTGGTGCCTGACCCTGCTTAGCAAAAGAGGTACAGATTGTGTAGATCCTGGTGTTCATCGGTGTCTGCTTGAAGGTATGAACAGTGGCCACGGGAAGACCAGGAAGCAGATGATTCAGCAGTAACTGAGTGAACCTTGGATACAAAGCCCACTTTTCTCTAGTGTCCAGTGCGTTGCTGACAAACCCTCGGAAGATATAACCAGAGAAGTTGAATGGCTTGTTGTAGATCAACGCAAGAAAAGCTGAAACAGTGGCGTAGCTCATTCCCTCGAGGCCTGCCCTTCGGCTGGATAGACACACAATCACAATGTGGGCCAGATACCGCCAAACCTTTGTCATATAGGTTTTCTTGTACTGGTCCACTGGGATGTCCTGATAACCAATAGATTGCATCCCCTGAGCAATGGCCGCAGCAGAAAACTGAGTGAACATATCAGGGTTGTCTCCAAATTCGAAGAAATCCCGAATCAGCTGCTCAGAGAAGATAACCTCGTGACCTCGAACCTTGGAAATAATACGAGTATCCTGTTCCTCTTTGTTGACCACGGCATTATCCCAAAACTCAGTAATGTGATCTCGCAAAATCCGCGTGTCAGCAGTAATGGCTTTGTGGATTCGAGACCGTCGAAGAAAAGATATCATCGGTCGATATGGACGCGATGTCTCGACAGCGGTGTTCAGGAAAGCCACAATGTTGTGACGCGGTTCCCAAAAGTACTTTGTGACATCGATCTCAGGAAGTGGTGCAACGTGTGCAGGTTGTTGATCAGCCATTTCTGAAAAATAACAGTAATACAACCAAAAACTCGAGCAGCGTTAGCGTTAGTACAAAAAAAAAAAAAATAATCGCGTTTTTATTTTACAAAAGTTCTGCGACACAGTAGTTGTGTCGCATAACGGAGATACGACACAGTACATGTGTCGTAGAGGAAGACTACGACACAGAGCTTGTGTCGCATGACACGTGTCACGCGGACAGAGTTTCCCTTGCATTTAGCATTTTTTGAGAAATTAATCTCAGATGCGACACAACAGTTGTGTCGTAGGTTGTGTCGTATAAAATGATACGACATAGCTATTATGTCGTATGTTGTGTCGTACATGATACGACATAAACGGAGGGAATCGATACGACATAGCACAGTTTGATCTATGCGACATAGCACAGTTTGATCTATGTCGTACATTGTGTCGTATCTCTTCTATACGACATAACCATTGTGTCGTATCTTATGTCGCATGCGAGTTTGGGGTTAACTATTCCCAACATACGACATAACTAATTACGCTTTCATAATTACTCACGACACAACTCATACGACACAAAGGCGTTTTTGCGACACAACTGCGATTTTGCGACACAGTCGTTTTTTCTTTTCGATTCTGTTGGTTCGAAGCTATTTCCAGAGATTTGTTGCTCGATTCCTACTCGTCTCATCCTTACGCTCCTTTTGGTATGATCCCTCGTATTTTCTTTGCCCATCATGAGTATAATTTGTTGTGGATATTACGGGTTTTAGGGTTACGGTTATTTCTTTTCAATTATTTAGGGTTTAGGGATTTCTAGGGTTAGAAACCTTGGTATTCTTGCTCCCTTACTGTTTGCGAACCCTGGGGTATGATTAGTTTTCGAAAACCCCAACATTTTGGTCAAAACCATTTCTGGGTTGTTTTGATGTTCATCTTTGCGACACAACATACGACACAATTATTGTGTCGTATAAATGGAATACGACACAATGCTTGTGTCGCACAGAAGGCAGAGCAGATTTTAGCGACATATAATTTGATTTAGAATTCGATTTTGATTGAGACTAAAGAATTTTCGCAAGAGAAACGATTTGTGACAAACAAAATAAAGATAAGATAAAGTTAATTACAACTATAAAAATAAAGTTTAACAAAAATATCTACAAGCACAAAACCTTTTGGTGACGGAGTTATGATAATTCTGGTTAGGGATCATATTGACACAACATGCAATAATTAGGAATAGTAAGAGTTATTTCGATCATCAGTATATTTGTCCGCTTTAAATTTACTTGACGTACTAGCAACACTTTTTATAAAAATTATTTCAAGACGATTATTAGTATATTTGTCCACTTAAACGTGTTATACTCACATCTAGGAGATAATTTTATTATTATTGGACTGTTCATTTCGCTGTGGACACTACCATAAATATACATCTTAACTTGAGACATAGACCATGTTTCCATTTACAGAGAGAATATTAGAAAATCAAATTTAAGAATCAAGACAGCGGTGACAGGTCTGTACGTGCGTACAACAGAGCGACATAACTTGATTCAGGTTTAAGCAAAACCAAACATGGTCCAACCCTTTAGGCGACCTTGTAAGGTATCTTGATTTTAAAGACTTTTCAAGTACTTTGACTTGCGTTTGCTTAATTTTAAAATATATATCAACAGAAGCCAGGTCTATACTTACGTATAACAGAGGAAACTATCAATATATACCCCCAGATGATATCGAATAAACTTCTTTCACGAAAACATATCTAGTCTAAGTAAGATATTAAGACTTGTGTCATACATCTAATGGTGTTGGACCACTTGAAATGGACAATTATCATTTAAACATCTTAATAATTCTCAAAGAGATTTGTATAACAAGCCTACTAATACATCGTATGATGAAGACAATGTTTATAAAAACTGATGTTAATATGTCAAATAAATCTACTGACACATCCAGGATAAATCTTAAAGATTCCATATTCATTGCATGTCATTCAATGTACTATCATATCCCAAGTTGTTTACAGACACAACATCAACGTCTATTTTAGAAATGTAGCAACCTTGCATTTCTTTGATACTACATAGTATAAAGAGTGGCTGTTGCGATTTTTTTTTTTTTTTTTTTTTTTTTTTTTTTTTTTTTTTTAAACAACGCTGTACATAAAACTAGTCACAAATCATTTCTTGAGATCAAGGGAAATCATCCCTATCATATCTACAAGTTCGTTGAAACGAGCACGCGAAAATGCTTTGGTAAAAAGATCGGCCTTTTGCATGAGGGTATCAATGTGAATAAGGTCTATCAAGTGTTTCTCATAGCAATCTCTTATGAAGTGAAACCTAATCTCTATGTGTTTGGTCTTAGAATGTTGAACAGGATTGCGAATAATAGATATAGCAGCAGTGTTATCAATATGAATAGAAGTTAAGGTAAGAAGTAACCCATAATCACGCAATTGGTGTTGTATCCACAGAATCTGTGAGCAACAGTTTGCAGCAGCAATGTATTCAGCTTCCGCTGTTGAAGTGGAGACTGTTGTTTGCTTTTTACACTGCCAAGACACCAATCTTGAACCGAGATATTGGCAACCTCCTGTAGTTGACTTCTTATCCGAATTGCAGCCGCCATAATCTGAATCAGAATAGGCAGAGAGAGAAAAATCTTTCTCATTTGAATACCATAGACCAAGTGATGGTCTATATTTGAGGTAACCAAATATTCTCTTTATAGCCTTCATGTGAGAAACTTTGGGCTTTGCTTGATACCTGGAACAAATAGACACAGCAAACACAATATCTGGTCTTGATGCAGTAAGATACATCAATGATCCTATCATAGAACGATAATCTCGCTCCTTGCAGTCTTCTTCGTGTTCAGCATGCCCGAGTTTGTGATCAGTTTCAATAGGAGTACCATATGGTTTACAGTCATGGAGCTCATACCGAGTCAACATGTCATTGACATATTTGGACTGATGAATGTAGAGTCCTTTATCAGACTGCTCAACCTGTACACCCAGAAAGAATTTGAGTTCTCCCATGGCACTCATCTCAAACTCGGACTTCATAATTTTCTCGAAATCCCTGCACAAAGAATCATTAGTTGAACCAAATATAATGTCGTCCACGTAAACCTGTACCAGCAGCAAATCTTTTCCATCCCTTTTAATGAAGAGAGTGCTGTCGATGTGGCCTCGGGAAAAGCCATATTTCGTTAGATGATTTGCCAACCTCGCATACCAAGCTCTGGGAGCTTGATGAAGACCATATAAAGCTTTGCCTAACTTGCAAACATAATCAGGATGAATAGGATCTTCAAAACCTGGAGGTTGTTTGACATATACATCCTTCAGAACCTCTCCATACAGAAATGCGCTCTTGACATCGAGTTGATAAACCCGAAAACCTTTAAATGTTGCAAAAGCCAGAAAGATGCGAATAGATTCCAGTCTTGCAACTGGAGCAAACACATCATCATAGTCCAAACCCTCGATTTGAGTAAAACCTTGAACCACCAACCGTGCCTTATTTCGAATAACTACGCCTCTGTCATCCTTTTTCACACGGTATACCCAGCGAGTGCCAATAGGATCGACATCTTTGGGTAAAGGAACCAATCTCCAGACATCAAGCTTTTTGAATTGATTTAACTCTTCCTGCATAGCCTCAATCCAGTATGGATCTTTCAAAGCTTCGTCTATTTTCTTTGGTTCAAGCTGAGATAGGAAGCATTCTTCCATAGTTTCATCCAAGAAGGCAGGAGAGGCAGTAGAAGATTCCTCACGAATCTCATTGGCAGCTACCTGACCTCTAGTTAGAACACCTTGTTGAAGTTCACCAATGATGTTATCAGTGGGGTGGGAGGAATGAATTCGAAGTTGAGGAATCGGATCAGGCACAATGATCGAATCCAGATTAGAAGGAGCCGCTTCTGAAAGTTCAATAGCAACTGAGTGATCAGTAGCACAGCTTTCATGGTCAACCGGTAAGATGATATCAGTTTCAGTTACAGGATTTGATTCAGTAGCCATCTGATCAGCGTCGGAGGGAATATCATCATAGACAATATTTTCAGGTGGTACAACTCTAGATGTTGAAGTAGAGACTTCAGAAGACAGATCTAAACCATGAAGTAAAGATACCACCTGATCTGCTTTACTAACTTTGGGAAGATTAAAAGAATCTACCAACTTGTCATACTCAAACAGGGATTCCGGTCCCTTGCCCTTTGGAGAATCAGTATACTTCATGAACCTTACTTCAAAATGTTCCTCAATTCTCCCAGTAGACTTGTTGAAAACTCTTTTATTTGGCGAGTTCACAGAATATCCCAAAAATAAACCATCGACCGCCTTTTCATCAAATTTCCCTGCGGAGTCCTTGGTAATTAAGATGGAACAAGGACACCCAAAAGGCTCAAGAAACTTCAAGTTTGGTTTGCGATTATTCAGCAATTCATAACAAGTTTTGTTTCGCTTCTTAACCATGGAGACCCGATTTAACACATAGCAGGCAGTGTTAACAGCTTCGGCCCAAAATGTAGTAGGTAGATGCGAGTCAGACAACATAGTTCTTGCTGTCTCAATGATTGTCCTATTCTTTCTTTCAGCGACTCCATTTTGCTGAGGAGTACGAGCGGCACTGAATTGATGGAAGATTCCTTTTCGAAGACAATACATTTCCAAGGTTCTGTTCTTGAATTCTGTTCCATTATCGCTGCGTAGTTTCTTGATTTTCAGGTTACACAGATTTTCCAGACGATCAAACAAGTAGGTTAAAGTATCGGCTGTTTCATCCTTTCCAGCCAAGAAATATACCCAAGAGAATCTTGAGTAATCATCAGTAACGACCAGACAGTATGACTTTCCTCCTATACTTTTCTTGTTCACCGGACCGAACAAATCCATGTGAAGTAATTCCAAAGGAGATTCAATAGAGTTCACCTGCTTAGACTTATGGAACTTCTTGTGTTGTTTCCCTTTGATACAGGAAACGCATTCATTATCTAATTCGAATGATTTTTTAGGCACACCTAACACAAGATCATTGTTGACAAGATAATTCATTCTGCGAAAATGAATATGTCCCATACGTCTGTGCCAAAGCAGTGAATCTTTAGAAGATGCTTTTGATAGCAAACAAGTATGTTCCTTT
Organism: Pseudognaphalium luteoalbum; assembly: GCA_963422505.1. Lineage (NCBI taxonomy): Eukaryota > Viridiplantae > Streptophyta > Magnoliopsida > Asterales > Asteraceae > Pseudognaphalium > Pseudognaphalium luteoalbum. The sequence continues at coordinate 50,794,773 of OY730195.1, read as the reverse complement.
GTAGTAACTGTTTGCATATCCAAAATGTACGAATTGCGTACACGGGGTGCTCTCAGTAGCACCCATTCCTCGGGAATAACAAATCCCGGTTTCAAAATCAAACATTCAACATCTGTAAATGCTGTAGTAAACTTCTTGTCGCATACTTGAGAAACACTGATTAGATTGTGTTGCAGTTCCTCGACATAGTTTACTTTATCAAAACTTACTTTTCCATTAGTAAGAGTACCTTGTCCCGTGATGTTACCACCTGTATCTCCAGCAAAAGCAACATGTCCTCCGCGATATGGTTTAACATTTGACAAAAGAGACATGTCACCTGTCATGTGCCGTGAGCAGCCACTATCCACATACCATTTACTGCTTTGTACGTGATCTGACTGCTACAGCACAACACGAGGAGAAAGTTAGTTAGAAATGGAGACCCAGGCCTTTACAGACTTGGGTACTCCGGAGACCTCATCAATAATAACTACATCAGTTAAAATTTTGTTTTTCAGGAGATCAGAAGTATTTCCTGATGCAGTATTAACTGATGATGAGTCTTTTGATGACTCTTTTGGTCTCCAAACATTCACAGGAACAATATAGGGTTGCTTGTTAACAATGTTAGCCTGTTTAACTGGCGGGTTACTAGGCCTAGCAGTATTAACTTTCGAGATAGATGGTTGAGCAAGTGTGCTTTTCTTTGAAAATGATTTTACAGTTGAATTTTTGGAAACACCTTTTGATAACATTTTTCTCGAAAGCAACGGACATTGATTAATCAAGTGACCTTGTTTCTTGCAGTAGAAACATGATCGTCTCTCCTTAAAGGTTTGGTCGTCTTTCCCTAAGAATTTAGGTGATACAGACATCTTTGAAGTGAATGTCTCAGAATGTGAAACAGAGGATTTGACAGAATTCTTGATTGATTTATAACCAGTATTCTTAAAATTATTCCTTTTAAGTTCAGCCTTAGCCTTAGTACTACTTTGTGAAGATTTATCGTTTGTCTTAGAAGTAATAAAGTGGTGATCAGGCTTAGAGTAGTTCTTTTCACATTGAGACACACACTTACAAGGAATATCTCCGACTTCGACCCTCTTTTCAGTAGTTTTAGAGGGAGCAGACTGAAAACTACCAAAGGAGGTTAACTGGACAAATCCTGATGAGGCAAACTTAACAGGTTCGAAAGGCTTTACTGGTTTAGCCTTGACCAACTTAGTTTTCTTTCTATCATGTTTGACCTCTATGTTAGCTTGATAAACTTCAGGTGACTTAGGAACAGTTAAACTAACAGATTCAACTAAGGGCGTCTCTACTTGCTTGATAGCAGGTTCATTAACCGTCTGTTCAACAGGCTTTGTATCTACTAAGATAGTAGGCACAAAATCTTTAATTTCATCCTTGGACGGTCTACACAAGTTTACATTTAAAGATGGAGGCGGTTGATTATGATAACCCAGACCGGATTTATCTTTAGTATTAGACCTACCCGTCTGCAGGATTTCAGTAAAGACCATGGATGAAGTATTGATATTCTTGAGTTTTCTTTTGTAATCAACAACTTCGGCTTGGGAGGCAGCCAATTCCTTTTTTAAATGAGCGATCATTTTTAGGTAACTGTCAATTTCATCTTGATTACTGAAAATTAGAGCCTTCAGCTCCTTTTTATCTTCTATTAATTGATTAATGTTACTTTCAAAATGTTTCTCATTATTTTTCAAAACTTTGTTTGCCTCCATTAGATTCAAGATATCAGACTTCAGGTTATCATTATGTTCCATAAGCCCATTTACTTTACCAGTTAAACTTATACAAGAATTACAAGAAAATGACGCAAATTGTACCTCATTGTTGATGGCCATGAAGCATTGTTCTTGAGTTTCATGAGCAGAAAAGTCATAAGCATCACCATCTTCAATCAACAATGCAGCCTTAGCCGTAGAGTTCTCAATCTGTTTTGGAGTAACAGATGGCTTTGTGAAACCAGTGGCCGGCTGTCATCCTTTCTCGCATTCTCTGGCGAAATGACCAGGATTCTGACACTTATAGCATTTGATTTTGCTTTTATCGAATCCCATTGGTGTTCGGTCAGAAGCGTCTTCCAGAGATCTCTTTCCAGTTCTTCTTAGATAGTTCTTGGCTCTGCGAGTAAGCATAGCCATATTCCATCTAATATCTATTCTTTCTAACTCATCTGGATCAACTTGATTGAAATCTTCATCAGTCAGTTCCAGAGTACTGACTCTTTTAGAAAGAAAATCTTCGTATGATGACAGAAAAGCAGTGAACATTGCAGCATGCTCATCTGTGGTGGCTGAAGAAGGAACTGACGATGATGAACAAGGTTTACTTGAAGAAGTAGTATAAGTTGGGAGGGATGAAAAAGTTCCTACAGCAGGATTACTGTAAGAAGAAGATCTCTGGGAATTAACTTCAGATGAAATGAAGGCGACTCCACTATTACTTGATTCTGATGTACGAGCAGTGGATCTTGTTTCCTTCTTTTGAATATCTAAGGCACCAGCTTCAAGCTTTCCAACAAGATCATCTAAGGACAATTGCATTGTCTTAGGATCATTTTCTAACAACAAAACTCGCGTTTCCCAACTTGGAGGAAGAGCAGCTAAAGCCTTTTTGTTAATTTCAGAATTCTTCAGATTATATCCTCCAGCTTGCAATTCATTTACAGTACGTGTAAATCTGCACAGCATGTCTCTGACAGTCTCATTCTTCTGGATATAGAAGTAATCAAACTGAGTTTTGACTAATTCCAGTTTGCTCTCGATGAACTCTGAATTACCACCAAATCTCTTCTCAATAGCCATCCAAAGATCATACGCGATTGTTTGAGGAAACATATCCAAGACGTCAGTTGGAAGTGACATAGTAATAGCAGAGTGAGTTTTTCGTTCAATTTCCCATGCTTTTCGTTCTTCGGGAGTGTATGAACGAATAGGTTTGGGTGGAGGAATGCCCATGTGTTCTCCAAGAGCAACCGGAGCTTCATATCTTTCAAGAAGAGCCAATTCCATGACAGGATCAGTGAATAACACAAAAGATATAAATCGTTGTTTCCAAGCTCGGTATTCCATTCCTGGCGCAAAGTAAGGAGGTTTATTTGCACTACCGATTGTAGCATTATGTTGTAGAACTGCATCAACACTTTGAAGAGACATGTTGAAAATCTGCAAGAAAAGTTAGAAAATATTCCACAAACAAGCTGAAATTTTGTCTAAGTCTGGGAAAATGCGACACAGTGGTTGTGTCGCAGAAGGTCAATACGACACAAGAGAAGTGTCGCAGAGCTTAATTAGACAGAAGACAAAAATGCGACACAACAGTAATGTCGTATGTTATGTCGCAGCTTGTGTCGCAGACCAGTTAAGGTCAAAGAAGATTGTGTCGTAGGCTTATGTCGCACGTTATGTCGCACACTATGTCGTAGACAAGTTAATGTCGTATAGATGTGTCGTATGAACAGTGGTACGACACAGTGCTTGTGTCGCAAAGACGCGCGTGCAGACTGCCTAGAGCCCACAAAAATTTCAACTTTCAACACAAAAAATAATAAACAAGTAACCCATACTTTGCATCAGTTCTGAATACTAATTTTTTAAGCAAAAACTTACCAACTTTTGGGTAAACCAAATTTCAAGGTTTGACAAACACAAATACTTGAGAATTAAACACCTAAATAAGCTCAAATATGCCCTTTTTCACCAAGAACACTAAGATCACACAAAATAAAAATATCACTTTTTGGACTAAAATCTTGCAAAAACTAACTCGCAACCACAACTCAAGAGTATGTGGCTCTGATACCAATTGTAGGTTCCAACTATTCGGACCAACACGAGTAGCTTGCTTGTATGTAAATGCGGAAATTAAACACAACAAGTTATGCAAGATTCAAGCTAGATATCACCACAACACAAAGATGTATGTATATATATATTAACAAGTAAACATACACTTTGACAAAACACACAAGTAACAAAATAACCCTAACAATGACTCTTTCTCTCTGGATAGTGAGTTATGTGTGTGTAAAGTGGCTTGTGTAACAGAAGCTGACGAACTTCTATTTATAGCCCAAGTTAAGCTTTCTGCGACACAACCCTTGTGTCGCATAGACTGATTCTGCGACACAACCCTTGTGTCGTATGGACGGGTTCTGCGACACAATTCTTATGTCGCAAAGAGTGAATCTGCGACATAATCCTTGTGTCGCAAGATTACAAAACTTGTAATTAAACTATATCTAATCTATACAATGCGTAATTACAATAATGACACAATTACAGACTGAGACCAACTGACAGACACATCTAGATGTACCAACATTTACTATTCACTTCACGACGCAAAACCGTCTGTACAAAACCAGCTCGTGAATCTCTGGTTGGATTTATCAATTTCAGTTGAGCTAGACGATTTATCTCTCCCTTAGGAAACGTACTCAGCTTCTTGAATGACCTTTTAAAATACTGAATACCATCGCTTCTCTTAATCATGAAGATACCCTTGTAGGTTTTCCAACTTTTAATAATTCTTGTGTAATTCCCACTAACTTTATATGACTTGCAAGTAACAGGAATAGGTTCACCAGGAATATAGCTTACCACCGGTCGTTCAGAAGTTGATGTAGAAGTAGTTTCAGAATCCGGTGTAGTCTCTGGAACAGTTTGCGAAGTTCTAGCTGGCTCTGCTTCATCTTTAGAAGAATCAATCTCGATTGTCGGAGCATCGTCATAACTCATCAGAACGCATCTCCTCTTCCTCAATCTCAACATCATCATTAATTTCAAATTCAGTTTCAGATGCCTGACCTTCCTCATTAACCATTCGCTGAATAAAAGATAGATTAGCATGTGAATAATCTACAGCTAATGGTCTTGGTTGACCTGGAATATGATCGACCGAGAAGTAATCTAAACGAGGCATTTCATTATCATCAGAAACATTTACATTATCGTTTACATTTTTAGTCTGTGTTCCGGCAGGATCCCTAGATGTTGTTTCTATGGCACGCAGGCCTGACTCCCCCAGAACAACAGCTAGGGATTCTAATTCTAAGACCCTAGTATTCAAAGTAGGTACTAAAGCTGTCGTTTCTTCTAATGCCTTAATCTGCGCAGCCTGAGACTGAATCAATTGAGCTTGATTATCCATAATCTGCTGCATCGCATCCATCCTTTTCAGTAGCTCTTGGATGACCGAAGGCAAAGTTTGAATTGGAACCTCAACGCGGGGAATGTCGACCCGTGGCCTTGAAGCATAAGTAGAAGTGCGACGGATAGACTGGGGTGGAACCCAATCTTCATCAGCGAAATCATCGTCTCGTGGTCGTTTTCCATGATCAGGTCGCACGGATGTCGTGCCCTGACGGATGCGTCGCTGAATGCGTTTGAACCGACGTGGATCAAACCGTTGAATATTTCTCAACGCATGTTCCGAAGGTACAATCCTCGGAGAAGTCTCGGGAGTAGAACCCCCATCCGAATTCTCAGCAGCTGGTTCCTCAAGATTAGGCTGATCAACATGTACACCAACTGGAAAATTATCAATTTCCTGTAACAGGTCATCAACCTGTATCTGTACCTCATGGAGATGTAGTTCCTCCTCCTGAGGTTGCTGCCCATGTGCAGCCAAAATATCTATAAATCCATCGTTAGGCGGAGCAACATAGGCTTTATCAACAATATGCCCAAACATAGGAAATTGTCACCCGCATTTGCACCAACAGCACAAACAGTCCAGATTCGGACGTTCATGGGAGTCGGACGCAAGCATTCTCGAGCATTCGGTGGAATACCGGGAAGCTAATTATCGATAAGAAGCTGAATGAAGCGTGGATATAGATTCCAACGCTTGTCCCCGGCATTAACATTGTCTACCATCGCCCTGAATATATACCCTAAAAAGTTGAAGGGCTTGTTGTAAACCAACGCAAGCATGGCAAAGGTCGTAGAATAGCTTATCCCGTCAAAACCGGCCTTGCAAGGAGAAAGACAAACAATCACCATATGCATAGATATCTCCAAACCTTAGGCAGATTCACCTTTCGGTATAGATCATTTGGAACCCCTGGATAACCGATGCGAGTCAGGGCTCCAGCAATGAACTGATTCCCAAACAGAGTGGGCATCTCTGGAGTATCACCGAACTGGAAGAAATCCCGAATAACCTGTTCGGAGATGATCAACTGACAATCACCAAGTGTGTAGATAATCCGTGTAAATGGCAACTCAGAGTTGATCACTGCATTCTCCCAAAACGGATCCACCTGATCCTTATAAATTGTTGTGGTCACGGTAATAGCAGTGTAAATACGAGAACGGCGTAAGAATGACACCATTCACTAGTACAGATTTGGGCTTTGGTCACACCAGAAAAGCGTGACGATATGCTTACGGTCACGCTTGTTTTTCAACGTGTGTGTGACTAAAGGTCCCGCGACCATAGGGTGCATATAGCCACATTAAATCGTTAGTGGCGGTATCCATTTAAAAAGAGTGACCAAAACCATAAAAGGTGTGATCATATGCTCTTTTAAATCAAGTAAAGGTGTATTATATGTGACTATTGTTCATCCAATGGCCACTTGAATTCTATGTTTGTGTGGCGTTATGTAACATGTTGTCACAGAATGAGTGTTTTAATTTGGAGATATGGTCACATAAATTGAAGCCAAAGTGGCCATAGGTGTTAATAAGCGTGACCAAATTCTCCTTAAAGCCAAGTAAACGTGGATTTTGTGTGGCTATTGTGCCTCCAATGGCCACGTGAACTCTATCTTTGTGTGGCGTTATGTAACATTTAGTCACACAACGAGTGCTTTTCTTTGGGATTTGGTCACACAAAAGTAAGCCAAAAGTGGCCATAGGTGTTAATATGTGTGACCATATGATCTTTAAAGTCACGTAAACCTGTATTTTGTGTGACTATTGTTAATCCAATGGCCACTCGAATTTTATGTTTGCGTGACGTTTGGTATCATTTAGTCACACAACGAGTGTTTTATTTTTGGATTTGGTCACATATATAGAATTAAACCAAATGTGGCCATAAGTGTTAATATGTGTGACCATATGATCTTTAAAGTCACGTAAACCTGTATTTTGTGTGACTATTGTTAATCCAATGGCCACTCGAATTTTATGTTTGTGTGACGTTTGGTATCATTTAGTCACACAACGAGTGTTTTATTTTTGGATTTGGTCACATATATAGAATTAAACCAAATGTGGCCATAGTTGTTAATATGTGTGACCATATGATCTTTAAAGTCACGTAAACCTGTATTTTGTGTGACTATTGTTAATCCAATGGCCACTCGAATTTTATGTTTGCATGACGTTTGGTATCATTTAGTCACACAACGAGTGTTTTATTTTTGGATTTGGTCACATATATAGAATTAAACCAAATGTGGCCATAGGTGTTAATATGTGTGACCATATGATCTTTAAAGTCACGTAAACCTGTATTTTGTGTGACTATTGTTAATCCAATGGCCACTCGAATTTTATGTTTGCGTGACGTTTGGTATCATTTAGTCACACAACGAGTATTTTATTTTTGGATTTGGTCACATATATAGAATTAAACCAAATGTGGCCATAGGTGTTAATATGTGTGACCATATGATCTTTAAAGTCACGTAAAACCTGTATTTTGTGTGACTATTGTTAATCCAATGGCCACTCGAATTTTATGTTTGCGTGACATTTGGTATCATTTAGTCACACACACAAGTGTTTTATTTTTGGATTTGGTCACATATATAGAATTAAACCAAATGTGGTCGTAGGTGTTAATATGTGTGACCATATGATCTTTAAAGTCTTGTTTTACATGTTTTTTGTGTGACTATTGTTCATCCAATGGCCACTCGAATTTTATGTTTGCGTGACGTTTGGTATCATTTAGTCACACAACGAGTGTTTTATTTTTGGATTTGGTCACATATATAGAATTAAACCAAATGTGGCCATAGGTGTTAATATGTGTGACCATATGATCTTTAAAGTCACGTGAACATGTTTTTTGTGTGACTATTGTTCATCCAATGGCCACATGAATTTTTTTTTTGTGTGACATTTGGTATCATTTAGTCACACAACGAGTCAATCAAAGTGTGACCGTATTATGTTAGCGCATCATTTAGTCACATATAACAAATCAATATTTCGTGTGACAATTGGAATTATATATATATAAATATAAATATATATATATATATATATATATTATATAACACGACAAATTAAAATTTGAATAATATATATGTACATAATTAACTCCATACATGTACCCAAACTAATATTGGAATATTGTTTTACATGATAACAATAACCGAATAAATGTATCAAAATGATAAAGTAATTATACATGATCACAGTTGCAAGGCCTTTTGACTCTTGAGTTTCATCCTCGCTTGCTTTTGCACGGTATCACTAGTTACAAAAACCGATTTGTTGCGCCTTTTCTTTGATACTTCTGGTGCAGTTTTGTTTTCCACATACGCCAATTGACCTGAAGTAGGTGGTGTTACCTATAAAAGACAAAAGCCGCATATATATGTATCAAACATCAATATTAATATATGAAGAATTATATATGTATACGTAGCTAGATATAGGTTGTTAAAAATGTATACGTACTGTATGTACCTCCTCCTCAAATACCACTTGCTCCTTGGGCCATGCATAAAAACCACCTACTACCTGCAAAGCAGTTTTGACACCATTGTCTCCAACATCCGGTAAAAGAGCTGCATCCACCAACGATGTACCAACAGACACTTTGTAGCAATCCTTTGGGATTACTTTGCTATGAAGCATCTGTTTTCCACTCGACACGTGTACGGTACCCAAAGCAATAGTGTTTGACTTCTTTAGGTTCCACAGTTTACACTTGAATACCTAAACAAAATGAAATGATGACGATTAATATAAATATATATACTAATTATAACTAAAGCATAAGCCTCTGTCTTAAACAATGAAGATTTCAGATATGCACAGAGTACAACTCACAATAAATACCCTGTAATTGCATTCTAATTAAATTCAGAATTGTATAAACCAATATTTCAACAAATAATTAATAGCACGTACTTCATATTTACCGATTTCAATATTTTCCAGCAGCATCATATCATGTATATATATATATATATATATATGCAATATCAGAATTAGATGAAACTTAATTGAATAATGTTTCAACATGCTGAAATACATATATATACCTGCAGCATTGGTGGTGTTGGAGACCGTTTATTTTGTGATCGGGACGACCGGTTAGGTTCAACCATGTTCTCCCGTGAATCAGGCGTCCTGTTTGCTGACTTGTTAACTGCTTTTTCAATAGTCTCCTATATAAAACAAGGCAAACAAGTACTTATTGTAAATGAGAGTGACTCTTGAACTAGCAGTGCTTTGAATTACTAGTTGTACTTTGAATACAACTAGCAGTGGCAAAACTAGCTTGATTTTGCAGTAGCAGTGGGAGTGACTCTTGAACTAGCAGTGGGAGTACATGACTTGGCCCTTTTAAGTTCTTCAATGCCACTGCAAAATCAATGTAATTCTAATGTTTTATTACTTAATTACCATTTTGTCTTTTTGGTTGATCATGCTAGTTGCAAGTCCTTTAGGCCTGTCAAAACTAGCTTCCTGCCCACTTCCAACCACACTTGATGTCCTTATTTGGCATGATCTGCAACTTCAATGGTTGCTTTAGGATTAACGTCCACTGATGGAGACACCTGCAATATATATAAAGAAATACATATATCCGTTAGCTGCAATATAAATTAATGAATAATATGTTAGCATAATTACTTAATTAATACAAGAATTAAATGTCTTTCCTCCGATGGCAGGTTTTGAGTTGACATTGAATTAATTTTCGCCTCTTGTGCAGTCAACTTGGCCATCACTTCTGACACCTGGTTGGACAACGTTTCTATAACTTTGTCTTTGTCTTCACGGGCACGTCTGTCAGCTGCAAGTTCTGCTTGAAGTAATTTCATCTGTTCGGCATCTGCTGCTTTTCTGCTTCGAGCTGCTGGAAGATGAAAATACTTGTTGATTGTCACTCCACTTCCTACTCCTCTGGCATACCCTCCCTTTTCCTTTCCAAATACCTCTGTCATTGCATCGTTGCCATGAGCAAGCTGTAAGGTTCCAGTTTTGATCTTCTCGTGAGTGTCTATCTGCATTATAGATTCCAACAGCCAGTAGTTAATTGATTTATGGAAAGTAAACTACATGAACTATTTAAACGGAAAACTTGCATGTCAAATTAATGCTTACTAGTTGTTGTCCCTTATCTTTAGTCATTTCGTCTAGAAATAACCCGGCTTTGTTTTTCCTTCCTCTCAACCACAATATACCACGTGGGGGTTCTTCATGTGCTTCAATTACTTTTTCTTCGATCTTGTAATCATCAAATCAACACACATGTAAATTAGTCAAATTACCAATTAACATGTAAGCATATAAAATTGACAACAAAAACAAAGTACACTAGCTTTATGTGTATTTTACTTTAATCTTATATATAATTGATACATAAAATGTACAAAATAGAAACATACATTATATATGTAAATGTAATTACCAATTTATTTTTCACATGTACGTAGCCACCTCGTCCCATGGTATGCGGATAAACTGACTTGGAGCGCGCATCTTTTGATGCATCTGACTTTTTCTAATTAGAGAACAAAATCATGATTAGATGGCATTAATGTGCAAACACAATAATCTGAAATTATATATATATATATATATATATATATATATATATATATGCACTCTAATATAAATGACTAAACCTACTAATCCTCCGTGCTCGTATACTCTACAAAAGAGTTCCATTCTGGGGCATGGACAAATGCACTATATTTCATTGGGACTTCATTTACTGCTGGTGTGTTTAGGTTGGGCAGTATGTAGGATTCCCTCAATTTCCTTCTGAAATTCCTAAGATGGGCACCAAGACGATTCATTACTAGCTTTCTGTGTGTCTCATCAACATCAAAATATCGCTGTAAGATCAATATTAACAAGTTAAATCTATCTATCTATCTATCTATCTATATATATATATACACACACACATCCAGTTGCATATATAATGTATTGTAAACAATTTTAATTAATAAAGGAAATTAATCAAGGGAGCATGGAGTGGGTTACAAATACCATGATTTCATCCCACAGTTTATCTCTTTCTTCTTTATCGACCTTCTTCCAGGATAGAATCTTCAAACCAATATGCTCACGAACAATGTCTCCCAAAAAAACTCGAAAACAAGGCTCTATTGTCCCCTATTAGCCGATCCATTTGATCGAAGGTTACCTTGAGCTTTTGTGAACCGGGTCTGCCATACTTGTTGCGAAACGCAAATAATCTTGTTATGCCCCTCGGCGGAACTATTTTGGGATCTGCATTATTGTCGTTTTCATCGGCTTCATCATCTTGTACATGATCGTAACCCTCCGATTCATATCCTAAATCGTGGTCGTCATCATTATAATTATTTAGAGGATGATCGGCTTCGTTATCCATGATATATACTTTAATTGAGATTAACTGAGAGTTGTAAATTCTTTGATATTTTTGGTTGGAGATTAATTGAGAGTTGTAAATTCTTTATTAAGATGTTTTGGAATGTAAATAGGTCACTTGAAATTCAAATTTTTCTGCCTGGCTCTAATTGGTCAGTTTAAATTTTTTGGTGAAAAATTTGGCTCCAAAATGAATGAAATAATATTTAGAGTTAAAATTATGAATAAGGTTAATTATCTATACCCCTTATTAAGCATTTCAGTATGTTGACCTTAAATCATATGAGAAATACCAATATTTCCCCTGTATTTAATCTTAAATCAAAGAATAATCAATATTAAACTGAAGGATATCAATACTTAAATGCCCTTCCTTTTAATTTGTCAATTATAACACTAATGTACATTAATACATACCATAATATATTTCAAATTACTTTCTATGTAATGTACTTTTACCAATTATATATTCATATCTTTCTAATACATTGACATATAATGACCTAGGATGATAATAAAAAAAAGCGTTCAAAACGATTTCACTATGTTATTTCCGAAAAAAAAAACATTATCGAATCACATAACTTTATTATTGATTTCCGCTGCATTGCGCGAGTTTTTATACTAGTGAATTCTGATTGTAGGGGGGAAAACAGCAAATCAAACAATATTGAGCTAAAAAAAATAAAATGTAGGTTAGCGGACTCGAACCCGGGATTGCTAGGTTAGCTCCTCAATGAAATGACCAACTCAGCTATGAATATAATTGATTTACTTTTCCCACGATAAATATATAATATTATGTTGTTAAACCTTAAACGCTAGCCCTAAACCCTAAAGTGAAATGACCCACAGGTTCCTAGCATCTTGTTTCCTTTCCTGACCTTCCATTAACAAAAGCATATAATGCACATATATATAACACATCATTAACTTAACTACAAAAAATAAGTACATATTTATAAGTATCCGACATATATACATCTGTATATAACTAACTATATATAGTTAATCAAAAGTAAAAAATACCAAAAGTAGATACAAAGTTAATGTAGCAAGCATCCCACAAGCATACATTACAATCGAACAGCCAAGACCGTCTGTGAAACAAGGCATCGCGTAACGTCTGCCCGTGCAATACCTTGTGCTTAGGACAACAAAGAATGCAGTTAGTGTATTCCCTTTTTGCTCGCCATAAGATACAGGGATCAGCCAACAATTGACGTACCTTGTTAGCTGTCCGGGCCACATCCCACAGACCTGCTAACCTTGTTCTGGTAGAGGTCAACAGTTGCTTGGCCTCTGCCCGTCTCTCTTGACTTTCCCCCATCACCAGCATCCCAAGCACAAACGTTGCATCACGTTGTCCCAAATTAGATGCCTGTTGCATCATCTCCTTTCCAGCAGCCTCATCACCAAATGAGAAGAACTTGTTCTGATCAAGACATTTAAGAAAAGTAAATTAGTATGTGACAGAGTACAAGTAAAAACTTCAATAAAATGTAAAATAAACATTACCATGCCATCCCTAAACAGCATGTTAGGGTTTCGATTCTCCCTCATTTTTGATAGCACATCATTTTTGTGCAAGTTCGTAGAAAATAGAGGATAGAGGTAATCATCATCCAGCTGGCGATAAACCTCATCTGAATCAACTGCACGTCTGAAGGTCTTGCACCTGTAATGCATATATATAAACGACGTCATAAACACAATGTAAGTCCCTTGATCTTAAAAGGTGATTTCTTAAATACTGTACATGCACAATATAATTTAAATATTCCTAAATCAAGCCCTAATTAATAATTGCGCTATATTTTTTAAAAATTACAGAAAATACAAGGCTTATACTGACAAAACGTCAATATAACCTTAGGTTGAAACGAGAATCCAAACTAGAAACTAGGGTATGGAGACTTACAGAGTCCTCATTTTAAAAACTTGCTTGGCGTTGCAAGCCCCGACACGGGCCAGTACTTGACTAACGACGCCGTCCGGAAGGTCAGCAAGAGTTCGATCATCTTCCATAGCAGGTTTCTGTCGTTTAGAGCTTTGGGAATCCATGGTTTATATCTTGTTTAGATGATTTGTTGATGCTCTGTTTTGAGTTTCTCTCGATGTTGGTACGCCGGGAAATTGAAGGTGTTGATCTGATGTCTGAATTTTACTCGTAAAGTTTACGGCTCACGCGCCTACTTCCAAGTCTTTAAGTAAATTACCTAAATGCCCTTACTATTAAAATCCTTCTTATTGTATCGGTAATTGATTATTAAGGGTATTTATGTCATTCAACCTTTAAGGGTTAGTATTAGTAGACGTAATTACCAAATGTGGTAAAAAGATAAACTATTTTTACTCTTGATATACACAATTTCACAATAACATATTTATATACAATATTATAAAAATGTTATAAAAACATATTTATATAAACAAATATGGTAAGAAGATAAATTATATTTTTAATCGGTACACAATTTAACAATAACCTATTTTTATTTATACACACACAAACAAAAGTATGAAAATCTTATACTTATAATAAGTAGAATTATGCCGTATATCGTACATTTGACTATTAACCTTAGGACAATGTCACATACATATATATGCTGAAATGACGAATTACATAACACCCTAAGTTCAATAGTGGCGTGTGTGATACCGCAATTACTGCCGTATATAGTACATTTGACTATTAACCTTGGGGCAATGTCACAAACATATGCCGAAATGACGAAGTACATAACACCCGGCCGTAAGTTCAATAGTGGCGTGTGTGATACCGCAACTGTCGTATATCGTACATTTGACTATTAACCTTAGGACAATGTCACATACATATGCCGAAATAACGAATTACATAACACCCTAAGTTCAATAGTGGCGTTTGTGATACCGCAACTGCCGTATATCGTACAGTTGACTATTAACCTTAGGGCAATGTCACATACATATGCCGAAATGACGAATTACATAACACCCTAAGTTCAATAGTGGCGTGTGTGATACCGCAACTGCCGTATATCGTACATTTGACTATTAACCTTAGGGCAATGTCACATACATATGCCGAAATGACGAATTACATAACACCCTAAGTTCAATAGTGGCGTGTATGATACCACAACTGTCGTATATCGTACATTTGACTATTAACCTTAGGGCAATGTCACATACATATGCTGAAATGACGAATTACATAACACCCGGCCGTAAGTTTAATAGTGGCGTGTGTGATACCGCAACTGCCGTATATCGTACATTTGACTAATAACCTTAGGACAATGTCACACACATATGCCGAAATGATGAATTACATAACACCCTAAGTTCAATAGTGGCGTTTGTGATACCGCAACTGCCGTATATCATACAGTTGATTATTAACCTTAGGGCAATGTCACATACATATGCCGAAATGATGAATTACATAACACCCTAAGTTCAATAGTGGCGTGTGTGATACCGCAACTGCCGTATATCGTACATTTGACTATTAACCTTAGGGCAATGTCACATACATATGCCGAAATGACGAATTACATATAATTTGCATATAATATTTCACAAATGGTTTTTTGTTCATTCTGCTTTGATTAATTTATTTATTATTAGTTGAGGTTACATTTATATAATAATTTATTTAACCGAACCGAGTTTTTTTTGGTTTTTCGATTTCGGTTTCGGTTCATGATTTTGAGATGGACGTTATAAACGGTTAACCGAAAAAACCGAAAACTTTATATATAGTTATAAATATATGTATATATAGTGTACATATTATATTTATATATAAATATTTACACTTTTATTTTGATAAAATTATTTTTATTTCTTTTTCACTCATTGTAATGTAATTTACTAGTTAAATTTTGGCCTAATATGGTAATTACTTATACTAAGTTTCTAATTATATTGAAATGATTTACGTACGTATAACATAAATACACAATTATAAAGAGTAAAATGGTTATCGTTTGATACTTCTATTATCAAAGTATTTTAAATATAGTGAACATTGAAAAATAAATATTTATATGTGTGTTATTAATTACCTTTTAAGTAAGTATTAATTAATTAACGGTTCATTTGGTTAACCGATTATCCGAACCGAAAAAACGGTTAACCGATTTCCGGTTAACCGATTTTTTCGGTTTCGGTTTAGATTCAAAAATATTACAAACCGAGACTCCAGTTAACCGAGTCTCCGGTTAACCGTCCACGAACACCCCTAAATTTAATCACACCATTAAATGAAACTTAGTTCATAACAAGAACAAGTATAACTACACACAACATCACTACAACACCAATTAAAAGTGCAAACACTTGGTCAAACATCTTCAATTTTGACTTCATGAGAGTCAACTCTTCAACCATCTTCATCAACACCATCTTTGAGTCTGAATCTTCTTCCGTTTCATTCCTGATGGACTTGTTTTTGCATTCCATTCTTAATTGATACATAATCTTCCTGTAATACTCTGGAAGCTCCGAATCAAGAAAGCGATATCTTGTGCAAAAACTGGTTTTAACCTAAATCACAACCAAATAACAAAATTAAAGCATTTTTGAGTCAATATTTAACCTAATAGCATCATCAATTGCAGATACCAACAACAATTAAAAAATAAGGTTAAAACTAACATCTGGGCATTTTACGAATCTGCGTGCCGGTTGATCTCAGTCCATGATGTGCGAACATACATCTTGGCTCCGCAATGACAGTAATAAAATTGTGGTTCCAAAACTTGATTTTGAGAAGATGATGATGACGCCATGTTACAGGGAGAAAAATGAGCGGGAATAAAATGGGGATGGTAATAGAGGGAAATGTGTTTAATGATAACTAAAGTTTATAAAAGTTTTCGCTTTTCTGTCGCACCCCCAAAACACGTGGCAGCGGAAGTAGGAGGTGTCATGGGGGCGCCGACCAATCAAATATCATAACACCAAGATTAAAGCAAACGACCTCTATATGAGACGTTTGAAAATAGTTACATTTCTTAAATAAAACGATTACAAACGTTATATCAAAACATTGGAGTTCGCATTAAAAGTGTAGAGATTTCTAATACGTAGATGTTGCTACAGAATATCATAATGCAATCTAATCTCTTGTTGTTTGTGAAAAGATGCGACTCGAGCTAATGCTTTCCAAAAGCATCCTACTGCCTTGTTTCCTATGGGTAGTCCTACTGCATCTGTGAACCTGAGAAATACATGCTAAAAGGTCAAAATAAAGTTGGTGAGTTCATAGGTTTACGCAGTTAAAATCATAGTATGAACCACAAGATTTCATAGTTATCAAAGTAGCACGAATGCCAAGGTAAATCATAGTATACTATTGCCATGAGCTCATAGCCTGAAGCTTAACCGTAGTTGTTTACCCCCAGTGAGTGTATAACCAGTACACTCGGCTGTACGAAATATTATGCATCCGTATAGTGGTTAGAGCGACTAACCCGGATGGCGGATTGTCAGGTCCCGATAGATCTATCCATAATGTTCGCGCTTAGTATTAACGTACTATGATATTTGTTAGGGGCCATCGTAGTTTGGTTTAGTTACTCATGCAATCAGTATAAGAGTTTTCGTTACTTGTGTTCATATGTAAAACAGTTTAAAAACAGAGCATGTATTCTCACCCCAAAGTAAAAAGCAGTAAAAAGTGGGGCTATGAAACTCACCTGGGTTAAGCAATTAGCAAGCAAATAATCAAATAAGCAAGCAATGTGTGTATCCAATGTGCAACCTTCTAACGTCCTAAACGTATAAGGTTGTATGTAAGTAGATGTCTTAAAGACCATCTATGTAAGTGGAGGGTTAATGTCTACCTAAGACTAGTTCACTCAACTAGTATGTCCATGTATATTTGTTCAAATATGTTTATCAAAAACAAGTATGACCCGTTGGTGAAAGTTTGTAATAATAATTCGTTTAGACATTATTATTAAGTTTGTTTCGTTATATATCGTGTGTTGCTTTCAAATTATTTAGTTCGTAAAAACCTCAAACCGTAGGTCAAAGTTGGTCAACTCGCTGGTCAAAGCTGGTCAAACTTAGTCAAAGTTGGTCAAAGTTGGTCAAACTTAGTCAAATTTGGTCAAAGTTACCAACTAAGTCAACCCAACCCATTTTCTTGCAAGTTTTGCCAAAAATAGTAAGTTTGTCGTTTTTCGAAATCGAGCCCCGTTTTTGTTCACTTGGTCAAACCTTCTCAGTTTGACCCGAAACTTTTACCCAAACCTTATATGTGTTTATGGACCATAAAAAGTTAGTTTGTCTATTTATAGCAAGCCCGCAAGTGTTGGTTTTTAAAGTGTTACTAAAATCAGTCCACTATCTCATTTTCCAGAAAATACACTTGTTTATCGAATTTTAAATTGTATATTCCGAATTTACTCCCAATAAAAATACCAGTCATTTTTCCACATGTTACCTACTTCCAGTAATATTTTCATGAATTTTAGATTAGTCTAAGTATTTGACAAAATTGCATGTGTCCTCTAAGGTCCAACAGTTGACCAATCTGGACACATGCATGAAGATTGAGTTTTTGGGAAAAATCTACAACTTTTCAAGAATAGGCTATCAGTACAACTTTTTAGCTAACAAGATTTTTAAGATTTTGGCGGTGGTTTCAAGTTATTTGGAGTTGTGTAACTTAAGATATGGTCAAAACCCTATGAACAAAGTTTCCGACTTTTCAGAGCAGATTGTATATATATTTTTATATAAATTATTAAAAATAGTATTCTAGCTCAAAATGATATGAGGTTTGTGGGGTTTGAAATCTAACATCTTGAACTTAAGTTTTGACTATGAAAACGTCTATTTTCATGGAGAGATGATTTTTCTAAAAATCATGGAAGTGAGCAAAACTTTCTGGACAGGAAATGCATGAAGCATTTTCTTGAGTTTTTGAAGATGAAAAATAGTTTTTGTATAATATATTGGACATATATCCTTGAGTGAACTTTAAATACATGTTATAAGAGTATTATAAAGGAAAAAAATGTTCTCACAATGATATTTTTGATGTTTGATGGCAGAAATGAAATGGGGAGGTCTTGAAACCTTGTTTTCTTGAATTTCCTTGCAAAAATAGTGAAGTATGAAGTGGTGGTTGTGGGTGGTTGCTTGGTGGTGATATGGTGGAAGGTGGTGGCTGTGGGGAGGTGTGTGGGGCTGGTCTTGGCCGAAAATGGGGAGAGGAGGAGGAGTAGAGAGAGTTTTTGGTTGAGTGTGTGAAAGGGATTGAGTAAAATGAGAGAATACTTTGTGTTTTGTGTCAAATGAGTGAGCATGGGAATCTCTTGCACATGGGGGCATGTGAGGGCTGCATGTGGCCGACCATGGGGCCCCACAGGGGTCAAAAATCAGTTTAAGTTTTGTCTATTAAGTTTAGGTTACGTATTGTGTTCGTTTACCCGTTATTTCCGCTAAATCGTTAAATCGCGTAACGTTATTTTGAGTTGTTTAAATTCACAATATTTTTGGGATTATTTTTTTTTGAAGTATTATTAAAATAATTTATTTTTAGTTGTCAAAATATTTATTGACTTTCGTTTGGTTTCCGAATTCGATTCGTGTGTTTTTACTGCGTTTGTTATGTTTTAATTAAAACGTCTAAGTTTTTCGTGTATTATTATATACAAATAATAATATATGATAAATAACTTCTAAAAATTGGTTTAAGTTATTTATAGAAATATTTTCACCAACGTCGTATATTTTGTCGGACTCCGTCCGGTTGTTTCGCATAATTTCAGCAAATCACGTAAGCGTAATATAAAACAATTACGTAAGCGTATATTCACATAAATATACAAATAGTTACAAGTAATTACAAGTATTTTGCCTAAATCACATTTAAATACACATACTTAGGGTTTCGGTTAATTTTTAAAAGTTAACCTAAATTGCCGGGTGTCACATTAGATCCGGATAGAGATTTCGGAGGCATAGTTTTCTGTTATTAGAACAATATAATTAAAAAATATGTGACAAATGTCTAAAGATATATTCCTTTAAAGTTCATAATTATTTACTAAACAACTTACGAAAAAATATATATATAACTCAAATCGCCTAAATCTTATTTTAGGTTGAATAATAAAATCAAATAAAATATTAATAATCAATTCAATGCTACCAATTTAAACTCGGATTGTACGTAAATCAATATAATTAGAACAATATGTGACAAATTGTACGTAAATCAACCATAACTAAACAATATGTGACAAATTGTACGTAAATCAACCATAACTATACGCAATGTGTTCAAGAATTATCAAAGTTTATAAAATGTGTTTAATGATAACAAAAGTTTATAAAAGTGTTCAAAATGATGAATCCGTATGGTTAATCGAATTCGTTTTCCGTTTAGTGCCATATAATCATATATCATTAATTACATTAATAGTGGCTACGCCATTCTTTCCACTAACAGTGGCTACAATATACTTAGCACAATATACTAACAGTGGTAAGCACTTCCACACTTCCACACTAACAGTGGTAATCATATATCATTAATTACATTAAGTTTCTTCATTCAGCCTCAGATTCTTTAGAAGATTTGGACCCTTTCTTGCTTGATTCTACCCTCTTGTTGTACTGATTCATGATTTTATAGATTATATCCTTTCCTTTATCAGTTTTGATAGCTACAAGTAACTTTCTTTCAATTAGCTGTTTCAACAGTGATTGGCTCAGAACATAATCTCTTTCTTCCAACATATAGATGTATTTACCATTCCTCAGTCGTATGCAATGAACTCCTGCTCTAGCAAAATGTCTCCAATCAGTAACAGCTTCAATACCCAAAAATAGTTCACCATACTGTTCTGGTTCAAACATCATTCTTAACCATTCCCATACGTGTCTTTCAATATGAATATTCACAAGCTTCATATCCTTTTCCATTCCAACTCTATACATATCATACACATCCATTTTCTTTACTTTTCTCAAAATATCACCCATAGACTTATGAAAACTCACATCTCCATTTCTTCTTTTAATTCTGAGTTCATAAGACACAGTGTTTGACTCTATGAACATTCCTTGCCATTCAACAATATCTGAGAGATCTTCATCATTAAGATTTGTATTTTCATTCCTATCTCTCTTTTCAACCATCGTCTCTTCTAAGAGTTCTTCATCTCTATCCAAATCATATATCTGATCATCAGAGTCTTGAATCATTTGAAATGACCTTTTATGACTTGCAACTTTCAATCTCAACTCTTCAAGCTTTTGGGCTTCGATTTTCTTTTGTTCAAGCTCCTCCTCAATCTGTTGATACCTTAATTTCAGCCTTCTCTGTATCTCTTCATCCTCTCTCCTTTTCTTTTCAATTCTTTCTCTTGCCTCAGGATTAACAATTGGATTGTTATCCCACAATTCCTGCAATTCCTCTAATGTCATTCTCCTCAACTCCATTGTAGAATATCTAACTCCTCTTAACTTGCAAACCAATTGATTTTTCAATTCACCTCTTGTTGGTTTCTTAGCTTTCCTCTTAGCTTCTTTCTCTTCAGCATCCTTCTTTCTGATCCTATCAATTGCAACTTGCAGAGGGTTACCCTTGGTCTTTTCAACATAAGCATCATACATAATGCCGGGAAAGACGAAAGATAGAGAGAATGCTCGATTGGATCTTAAAGAGTTGGGAATAGACAAACCAGAGTTGTTTGTTAGGAAAGACGACCGAGAAATAACAGTAATACCACCAGCAGGTTACACGCTAACGAATGCCGAAAAGGACATCTTTTGTCAGACGTTATACAACATGAGGGTACCGCAAGGATATTGTTCTAATTTCTCTAGTTTAGTCAGCCTCACAGATAGGAAGCTCATCGGCCTTAAATCACACGACTATCACATGCTAATGCAGGAGTTTTTGCCCATTGCAATACGTTCGATGATGGACGAACCCACACGCAAGGCTATTATCAGGTTTTGCTTTTTCTTTAAATCTATATGTAGCAAAGAGATCATATTAGAGGAACTAGATAAGATGCAAGAAGAACTTTGTGTCACACTGTGCCTACTCGAAAAGTTCTTTCCCCCCTCTTTTTTTGATATTATGGTCCATTTGACTGTACACCTAATTAGGGAGGTAAAATTATGTGGTCCTGTATGCTTTCGGTGGATGTATCCCTTCGAACGATGTATGAAGGTTATTAAGGGACATGTGCGAAACAGAAATAGACCAGAGGGATGCATTGCTGAGGAGACTATTGCAGAAGAAACAATAGAGTTTTTCGGAGAATATCAAAAATCCATGAAAACTATTGGTATCCCAAATGATACACATGAAACTGATGAAAACGAGGACGGAAAGCCACTGTCGGCTGGCAAATCAAGTGAAGTTTCTGCAGAACTCTTTCAGAAAGCACATTTGTATGTAATACTGAATACAGATGAGATTGTACCGTATATCGAGTAAGTATTAATTACTAACACATGTCTAGCTATTTCGTTACTTTAGTTAATGTTCTATCAAATATAATAACAAAATACCTTGTTTCAGGCGACACAAGGAGGTTTTGGTAACACAAAACCCGGGTAAACGAAAAGCATGGCTGCAGAATGAGCACGTTAAATCTTTTGATAAGTGGTTACGCGAAGAGGTAATTGTTATTTAATCGTATATTATTTACTCCTTACAATTGTCCAGTTTTTACCAATTGGAGATCGACTTAATTAACTGTAGTTTCATTAACCAAAGTTACTACTATTAAGCCTGTTAGTATGTACTGTCAGAGTTGAAGAATAAAGTCAAACTAAAAGCTGGACAATTGTTTTTTTCTTTCTCTATTTGTGTTTTGTTAATTCGTTCAATTTCAAGCTCACATATATATATATATATATATATATATATATATATATATATATATATATATATATACTTGTAATGAGATTCTGCAGGTTGAGAGAGAGTTAGCGATCTCCAAAGACAGTGTATCTGAAACCGTAAGGTGGATCTCATATGGACCACAAGCCAGCGTAGTGAAATACACTGCATATAACATCAATGGTTATACATTTCGTACAAAATGTAGTGATGGCAGAGTTTACCAAAACAGTGGGGTTAGTGTTGAGACAGAAGATATTCACATATCCAAAGAAGTTGCAACCGCTAGACGCACATTTTATTATGGGGTTTTGCAAGAGATATGGGTACTGGATTACCGCTTCAGGAAACTTCCTCTTTTCAAATGTGATTGGGTTAACCGTAAAGATGGCGTGGTCCAACGCGATACTAAACTTGGTTATACATTGGTTAATCTGAATAATGTAGGCCACAAGGTTGATCCATTCGTGTTAGCCTCACAAGCACGACAAGTGTTTTATGTGAAAGACCAGCTAACTAGGAATTTATCTATTGTCCTGAAAGCACCTCCCAAGAATTACAGAGATACATATGATGAAATCGATGAGGAATTTAGCACGGTCATTCACCCGCACAATGATAACATATTGCCACGTGTGGATAAATGTGACTTGGGTAATGAATCACGAGATGATTACTTTCGAACCAACTAGAGTTTGGGTATTGTTATACCAAAGTCCAAGTGATCAACATATATGTAATGCTGGAACACTAGCTATATTAATTTTAGTACAGTAACCTTGTAAATTACCTTTTGAATATTTTATGGAATGATTACAATAACCATTTAATTTGACCATACCACTAAGTCTGCTTGCATACATTAAACCTTTTGGTCTAAATGACATTTATATTAAAAAACATTCTGAGAGTGGGGTTCGAACTTGGGTCCCAGCCAATACACCTACAAAGAAACATGTTAACCAATGCAGCTAAATGTTATATCTGTTAGAATTCCAATACTTTTTAATATAACAATATACGTTAGATTTAGCCACACAAACAACATTGAATGTGACTAATATCAAATTTAATGATAATCATTTTTGCCCATTTTAGGTTTAAAAAATAGTCACAAGAATATTTAACAACGTGACTATTGTGAATACATTGGTCACATATAATCACCCAAAATGTGGCCATAAACATCCTATTGGATACACATTTGTGATATGGTGTGGCTATTACCATGCCATATAGTCACATGATCGGGCAAGAAATTAGGGTGACTATACACATTACGTTTTGCCATTCTGAGTTTCTAACACACTAAACTTTAGACACACATAATAACTTGTGTGACCATATGTACCTGACTTTGGCTACACTTAAATCATGTGTGATAAAATCGACTCTATACTTTAGTCACATAAACAATTCCTCCATGTGACCAATAGGGTCTCATGATTTAGCCACACAAACAACACTGAATGTGACTAATATAATATTTAATGATAATCGTTTTTGCCCATTTTCGCTTTAAAAAATAGTCACAAGAATATTTAACAATGTGACTGTTGTGAATACATTGGTCACATATAATCACCCAAAATGTGGCCATAAACATCCTTTTGGATACACATTTGTAATATGGTGTGGCTATTACCATGCCATATAGTCACATGATCGGGCTAGAAATTAGGGTGACTATACACATTACGTTTTGCCATTCTAAGTTTCTAACACACACTAAACTTTAGACAGACATAATAACTTATGTGACCATATGTACCTGGCTTCGGCTACACTTACATCATGTGTGACAAAATCGACTCTATGCTATAGTCACACAAACCATTACTCCATGTGACCAATAAGGTCTCATGATATAGCCACACAAACAGCACTCAATGTGACTAATATCAAATTTAATGATAATCGTCTTTGCCCATTTTCGCTTTAAAAAATAGTCACATGAATATCTAAAAACGTGACTGTTGTGAATATATTGGTCACATATAATCACCTAACATGTGGCCATAAACATCGTTTCGATACACATTTGTGATATGGTGTGGCTATTCTAATGCGATATAGTCACATGATCGGGCTAGAAATTAGTGTGACTAAACACATTACCTTTTGCCATTCTAACAGACACTAAACATATGGTCACATAATAACTTATGTGACCATATGTACCTGGCTTTGGCTACACTTTAATCATGTGTGACAAAATCGACTCTATGCTTTAGTCACATAAACAATTACTCCATGTGACCATATAGTGGCGTTTGGTCACAGTGTTCAAGTGTGTGACAAGATTTGTCACGCATTCCAACTTCATGTGTGACTAAATGAAATGCAAAAAAATTGCAGTTCCCTTTAGCCACATAAATATTCGAAGGTGTGGCAAATTCGTTTCAGAATGGTCACACGATTGGAGTTCATGTGTGGCTAAAGAATAACGTCCCTTTGGTCACATAAATATTGGAATGTGTGACCATTTCAAAAAGACCATGTGTGACGAAAGCCCAAATTTGTACTAGTGATTTGCCTGTACGCAGCCGCCGTCTCCTTTGTATCATCCAAAAATGCCACTATATTGTGGCGTGGTTCCCAAACAACATCACCGTCTGCCATTACTGTATAAGATATAACAATAGAACTCGAAAGCAGTTAGTGTAAGCAGATACAATATAAACAAATAAATCAATCTTAAATTCTGTTTTATGCGACACAGGAAATTGTGTCGCTAGAGTCCTGCGACATAAATGTCTTGTGTCGTTTGCAGAATAAAAATTGATTTTCAAAGATAAGCGACATAAGGAATTGTGTCGCTAATCACGGATGCGACGGAAAAGGTTGTGTCGCTTTTTGCAATTAAATCAAATTTAATCGAATATAATGATTTTGGCGACATAACTCTTGTGGCACATAAATTGTGTCGCTTAGTAAAAGCGACATAAGGATTTGTGACGCATTAACTAGTGATGTGACTCAAAAAGTCATGTTTTAAAGTACTTATTTCCGCATTTTTTGGACTATTCTCTGGTGAAAACATTTCAAAACAAATCATTTATCATAAAAAATCACCAAGGTAGTCTAAATACGAGAGTTGCTACAAAAATCAGCTAAAACATCCAATTTACACGTAAACCGAGGCAAAAATAATCACCTTAAATATTCCATTCTTGATTATCTTATCAAGTTGGATCTTAATGCATATTTTATGATTCAATAGGAAAATCCAATATTGGAGGTGAAAGAATCAAGAGAAACGGGTAAAGAATGAAGAAGATGTGCAGTCTAGAAGCCCGCCGATCGTCATCCGGAACACGTAAAAGTCAAACACCTCCAAATTTTTCAAACTTAGTGTCATTAGAAGCATAACGGAAAAACGAATCCAACGGTGCAAGAATCAAGCAAAACGGACTCCAAACGAAGAAGATATCGACGAACCAAGCAACCAAGAAGTCAGTATACAGCAAATGGAGCACCAAACCCCCCCCCCCCTGGGCACCTAGGTACCGTATAGGGTACCCTAGGTGCCGTATATGCCCTTTAGGGTGCCGTATATGGGGGTGTTGTGCTTGTGAGGTGCCGTTTGCCCCCCCTCCCATGGTCCGCTTGCCCCATATGCTGCTTTGATGCTTGTATTCAATGCTTCAAGACTTGTACCATGACTACCTCCCTTCTCCTATAAATAGTGGCTTCATTTCCACCATTCCACACACCTCTCATTCACAAATCTTCTCTCTCTCTCTACTTTCTCTCTCTAGCACTTTTCTAAGGAGTCAGAGGAGAATTGTTCTTGTAGTTAAAATAGTTAGTTCTTCTCTCTAGTTTCTCTCTCTAGAGAACTAGAGAGATATAAGTTAGCGGTTAGAGCTAGAGGAAAGTTGTAATTGGGTAATCAAGCTGTAGCAAGGTTATTCAAGTCAGACTATTGTAATCCTCAGTATTACTCTTCTAATCCAGTGATATTATCTTACCCTCTTACTGTTATAATGTTTACTTTGCATATTATTTCAGTACGATTCATGATTATTGCCATGTTGATTAGCTAGATTAATACGTGATTGTTGAAATGTAGATGTTAGGATTAGGGATAATGTTTAATTAATATATCTTATATATGATTGGTAGTTGTTATGATGCATACATGTTTAGACTTATCCTGGATGTAGATTTAATTAATCACCCTTTCTGGTCTCTCACGTGACTGTCGCCTTAGGATAGGATCTGATCAACCCTAACTACGAATACACAGTTACCTCCTTTTTGTATGAAATTGTGGGATCACCGTAACACGGATGAATACTTGGTATAGAGTTGGAAATACCACTGGTAGAGTACAAATACATGGAAGCCAAGGAAATGCCGATGGTTTATCTCACCGTGGATTACCTGGAAGCAACCCTTCCAGACACGGGTCTAGATCCTGTTAAGCCGTGAAAATGCTATAGTACACCGTTAAACTACCTCTGGTTATAAAGCTGTGTAAAGATACATTAGGTCTTTAAAACACCGTAGATATACCTAGGGTTAGAGTACTGTGGAAAATAAGGACACTATACACTGTATGCATGCCTAGGGATGAACGACCGATGGCAAAGGAGGGTCTAATCCATGACGGAAGTATTAGAACTAAAACAGATAAAATATGAGTTAGGAAATGAAAGCAAGGATGCCGGCTGTGTTCCCAGATGCTTAAAACCCCTAATCTCTACTTAACCCATAGTTTAACTTATTCAACATACAACCAGTATTACTCTGTTAAAATTGGATAGACATAGGTGTTAAGAAAAGTCAGTGTTGTGAACTGTCGCCTTATTCCTTAACTCCATTTAGAGAGTCGCTTGGTCTCCGAAAGAGACGGTGAGGTGGGTCTAAAGACAGTCCCATCTGATCAGAATCAGGATAGCCTAGGATTCAGTGACATATGCTTTAGGGTTACACCTAGACGTAGGGTCCTAGTGTTTACACCGACCATTTAGAAGATTCTTATCTAGAGTAATCACCTATCATCAATATAATATCATCCCGAAACCCTAATCGTCGAAGTTTCAACAATCACTCTCTACCTGCTGCTTATATTCTCGTTTACTTTCCTACATTTTAATTCTGGTCTTTAGATTAGATTAGATAAAATCAAACCCATATCTACCTTGTTTATAAACACATCCTATTGTCAAGTTATCTTTGGTAGGTTCCAATTCAATTCAATTCGTTCCGATTTTGGACGACACTCGAGTTATACTTGCCACCTTACCCACAAGGTAGGTAGATAGCATAGTTTGAGCCCAGCAAAATAAAAATTTTAAAACTTTCACCGTCACTCACCTCTGTTGCGGTCAGACCAACGACCGGGGTTAAACCCGACCGACGAACGGGGTGACGAAAAGTTTTTGGCGCCGCTGCCGGGGATCGGTTTCGTCAAGAATTGAATTCTGCCTTAGATAATTAACTTTAGGAGATCCTTCCTTAAGATTATCATTACTTAGGAAGTTAATTGCTTATTAGATTAGATAACTTAGTTCTTAAAACCCTAGAAAATACATAAAAATTAGAAAATGGAAAACCCTAATTCTCCTGCAAACCCCATCTCTCCTCTCAAACAAATGATGACAGATGAGATGACGGCTTTGGTAGATACGGAATTCTTTGACTGTCCAGAGTATGAGTCAAACTCCTTTAACGTTAGAGAAGTTTGTGTTAACCAAGAAGTTGAGAACCGAAAAATATTGAGCTTAGACTTAGGTTTTGATGAATCTCAGCAGAAGATTCCAGCTTCTGTTACTATTGCTTTAAGTGGTCAACCCACACTTGACCCTTAGATTTTGTCAATCTTGTCTAGGTATCCGCACTATATTAGACCTGCTACTTTACCCGATGATGAACCATTTGGAATCGAAGTGTTCTTTTATCCACCCATTCCTTGGATGGATTTAAATGAATGTCTTCACTGTTTAGACGAATACTTCGAGTACGATCTCCCAGATATTTTGCGAGCCTACCCCACTACTCTTTATTCAAGTGTAGTTGAGGTAGAGCGTCTCCAATATCAGGTTGAGAGTGAACTTAGGATAGAAACACCAACCCGATTAAACAATGAATCTAGGAATCATCTACTCGAATCAAAAACCGACCTTCACTTAGGAAATTCTCTAAAGCCCAATAGGAGGATAGATATTTATGCCAACTTTCTGAAATACCTTAAGATATCTAATTTTCCATTTACATGTGAGTAGAGAAAGACCTTTGTTGAAATTGATAGGATAATTTGACTTCTCCGTGCTAACCACAGTAGAAAAGACGAGCTATTGTTAAAATCAGAGTAATATCTTTTAATGGATTTACTTGCCAGCACCGATTATTCCTCTATTTCACAACCTAGGATAAATTGTTATGTTGCAGCCCTGATTGACGAGCTTGAATTTTGGATAAAGAGAAGCCCTATCAAGTCTGTCTTGGTTCTTAGTGATATTCCATTCTTTGTTGATCATGCTACTTATTTAACTAACGAGCTTAGAGCTATTTTTCCCGAATCAACTGGGGAAGCCATGGATGCTACTTTCTTTGCAAAAAGGAAACATATCCATATCCAACTGATCCAGTTATTCCAAAAAACCAAATTTCCGTTTACTAACCAACAGAAGATTTATATCAAAGAGCTTTCGCAAACAATTCACACTACTTACGGAAATCCTGATTCTTCTGAGGAAACGGAATTCGTGGATTTACTTTCAAAACTGCTCTATGATCTTTCTTATCTAGATACAGGATTTAGGGATGGCATTTCAAACCAGAAAAAGGTGAAACGGTAATTTAATCGTTTTGTCGATACATTGTTAAAACTCAGTCAGGAAGAGCGAGAATTCTTAACAGAATTTGAACGGTATTACATAAACCCTGCTGGTTTAGTTTACTATGTCATCTGAGCTCTCCGAGGTATGTTTATTTCCCGCTATACCTTGTCTCTATCCGAAGCATCAACCGTACACAAAAGTGTCATCTCGACACTATCCGGTAAAACAGTAAGTCTGGTATGGAGGAGCTTTCGTCTTTAACAAAGCGCTCTTGGGAGGCACCCCAAGCTTATCTAGGTTAACTAATATTAGTTAGTGTTAGTTTTAGTTTAAATTAATTTATCCTTTTTAAAGCAAGAAAACATTCTTTAAACTTTAAACTCGCGCGATTCGCGTAAGTTCAAACTTTTTAGAAAAATTTAACGAAGTTTTAAATTTTAAAATTTTGGTAAAACGATTATGATTTGTTTTAAAGTTTAAAGTACACAAAAATATTGTTTCGCTTTAAAATAAACTCGTTTTGTTTAAACGCAAAGAACTTTCCGCGCGCAATTTAAATCACAATTTTAATTCGCGAAAATTTCTTATAAGGTTTCGTATTTACTTTTGGTTACTTATTAAAAATCTTGAAACCATTCGAAAACCAATCGTACGTATCGTATCTTTCGCGTTTTAAATCAAAACGTATTTAAACCAAGAGGAAGGGACTCACTACCAAACAAAAGGTCAAAAAGTCAAAAAATTTCTCCCTTCCCCTTCCCCAAAATCGTCGGCCCCAACCCCCCATCACCAAACCCTCATTTTTCCACCATTTTTGATGATTCAAATATTCAAGTTCTTCATTTTATCATCTCTCTTGCATACATAACATCATTTCATCACTTGCAAGGTAATTCCTAACTTAAATCTTTAAATTTCATTAACTTTTTTAAAAAGTTAGGGTTTCAATTCTTGATCTATGAATTACATGGTGAAAGCTTGTGTTTTATGGTTCAAAGTGTTCTTACATAGTTCCTTAACATGATTCCATGCTTGATTGAGTAGATTATTGATAATTTGTGACTTTGATCTTCAAGTGTTGACTTTATTTTGACTTTAGTGGTCAAACTTGCTTGATTTGTTGACTTTTGATAACTAGTAGCTTGTTTTGACTTGTTTTGAATAATTCATTCTTAGTATGACTTGATAAACATGATTACATGATTGCTAGTTCATTTTGAATGATCTTTAGGAATATCGAAAGTTAAAGTAGGCATGTTGTGATTAAAATTTACCAAGTAACATACTTTATTTTTAAATCTTTAATTTTAAAATGTTGCTTGAGTTAATTAAATCATGACAAGTTTCTTAGATTTTCAATAAATCCTTAGTTAGCTTTTGGTCCTTGATTATTTTTAAGTATTCACCACCTTAATTAATAAAGTGTTGGATATTTTTAATATGACCATCACACATAAGCTACCGTCATTCATTTATCAAAATCTTCAAAATCTTGCAAAATTGTCAAGTTAACATGTGTCTTTAACCGTATGGTATTTGCATAAATGCTCTTTTTGGTTTACTTGATATATTTGAGGTAACTACATGGTTTTTTGCAAACCTCATGCTCACTTAGATTAAGTTGCCATGAATGAAAGTAAGAATATTTGCTAGTTGTTTGAAATGACGAGTTCACTTAGATTAAATGCTAGTATTGTTATTACTTTAATACCCTTGGAATAGGTTAAAACACTAATGGTTGTGAAAGATTGCGGATTGAGGATTGGTTAGGACTAGGTTTAGTTTAAAATAAATTGCGGATTTATTCATATTTTAAAGCCTACACTTCCAATTTTTGTTTAAAATTTGGAAATGTATTTAGCCTTTTGTTATGACTTATGCATCTCATTTTCTTGTCAACAGATGGATCTATCAAACCCTTCGTTGAGGAAGCTTGCTTCATCCTCCGAGAATATGGACGAAATTGAGAAATGGATGGGACGATACTTAGGGTCAAACAGAGTTATCATTTGGTCGGATATGAGACGCTTGGGTATTAGGGATGAGTTGGAAGATTTGATTAAGCATGATACAGATGGCAAGGAACATGCTGCATTTGAGGCTATATACCATGAGGTCGTCACTGAGTTTATGATTACATACGAGTTCCGAGAGAGGTTGGAGATCACTGATAAGAAGATCGCTTTTCGGTATCGTGCGAAGAAGTATCGTATGACAGTGGGAGATTTCGGGGTATATCTTGGCCTTTGCACACGATTACAGGCCAGTTCTGATTGGTTCACCAGCAGTTTCCATTCTATCTCTAGTCTACCGTCACGGGATCATAAGGAGATATGGAGGGATTTGACGAGTGTTGGTGCATCTTGGTGTGTCTGTTTGTTGGTCTAAGTCTGTAATGCGTTTGATATGTAATTACGTTAGTTATAACGTTTGTATTAATTACATTTTGTGTTTTGGTGACACAAGGTCTTTGTGTCGCAATAGTTAACTTGGCGACACATCTTGTGTCGCATGAGTCGGCTTGGTGACACATCTTGTGTCGCAAAGGTCAGATTAGCTCTAGCATAAATAGACACATACGGCTCTGTTGAGTAATATTAGTGTGTCTGTCAGTTGGTCTTGAGTCCGTAATAGCTTAGATTAGAAAATAGATTATTTTCTATTTTGGGCGACACTTGTCTAGTGTCGCATTCAGGCGACACTTGGTAAGTGTCGTACTAGGGTTATGATCTGCGACACTTAGCAAGTGTCGCAGGATCGATATGTTTGTATATATAGAGTCATCACGGCTCATTGCAAAGGTTGGACAAAACCTATGCACAACTTGTCGGCTAAAACACCTGTAAACAAGCTAGTATTCATTGGTAATTGAAATACAAAGCATTCTTATTCAATATCTCATTGTATTGATTTAGATTTCATGCTTGTTACTTCAATTGTGTGATTCCATCACACAATTGATTCAAGTGATATGTTCTAGATCCTAGGTTAAGGGACAACAAAGTGGTATCAGAGCCGTTGGGCTGTTTGTGACAGATTTGATCAAGTTTCGAGTTTGTTTCGGTTGAAATCGGGAAATTACTAGCTTATTTTTATTGATTAAAGAGTGTTTGGTATTCAAATTCTTGTTATTAACGTGTTTTTGCAGGTCTTGTTTATCTGGGAAAGAGAATTTTCGTTAGGTTTACGAAAATTCGGTTTTTAGGGTTTTGGGTTTGTTGCTGCGTGTTTCTGCGACACTCGTTGTGACACTTCTAGCGACACTTTTCTCAGTGTCGCCTCTAGGGTTTTGCAACACTATCTTGCGAAACTTCAAGCGACACTTACCTCAGTGTCGCCTTAAGAGTTTAGCGACACTTACTGCAACAGTAACTCCTGTTTAGCTAGCTACACTTGCTAGCGACACTTCTTTGCGACACTTACTTTTAGTGTCGCCTGTGGTTTAATTTTACACTCTCTGCGACACTTGTCTTAGTGTCGCTTGTTAGATTGCGACACTTCCTTAGTGTCGCTTAAACATTTTAAATCAGATTTTTTTAAAAAAAAGGGTTTAATTTACAATGTCGATGCAAGCTTTTGCTTAAATGCTTAAAACCAGTAATGAAGCTGGTAGTACAAATAAGGCTCCAATTTTTACAGCTAATACAAATTACGTTGAAAGGAGACAAAAATTTGAAGCTTTTATTTCTTATAATGAACCGGATATGATGATTCCTTTGCTTGAAAGGTATGAACATCTGAGGCAAGAGGGGGTATTTGAGGGAATCGCACCTCCTAAGTCTATTTGTGCGTTGAATGCGGGTGAAAGAAATCTTGGGATATGGAAAGGAAAGTCCATTCAGCTCTTGTTATGAGCTTATCTTCTGATGT
The DNA here is from genome assembly GCA_963422505.1 of Pseudognaphalium luteoalbum. NCBI lineage: Eukaryota > Viridiplantae > Streptophyta > Magnoliopsida > Asterales > Asteraceae > Pseudognaphalium > Pseudognaphalium luteoalbum. Next base: position 50,761,666 of record OY730195.1, on the reverse strand, counting down.
ACTCAAAATGTTTAAACATCATGACATCGCATATGATATGTGGCAGGCCCTGGAAAGAAGATGCGGTGGTAGTGATAAATATAAGAAAAGTAGGCTGGAGTTGGTCAAACGATAATATGAGTTATTTGATATGTTAGAAAATGAATCCCTAAATGGTTTGTTTATTCGTTATTCACATCTAGTGAGTGAGCTGTCTGACGGGGGAGTGAAAATGCAGGTAGAGGATATTATGTGACACCCGGCAATTTAGGTTAACTTTTAAACTTAACTGAAACCCTAATTACGTGCATTTAGATGTGATTTAGGCTAAATAATTGTAATTACTTGTAACTATTTGTATATTATTGTGAATATACACCTACGTAATTGTTTTATATTACACTTACGTAATTAGTTGTAATTACGCGAAACATCAGACGGAGTCCGACAAACTATATGACGTTGGTGAAAACCTTTCTATAAATAACTTAAATCTATTTTTATAAGTTATTTATCATATATTATTATTTGAAATAATAATACACGAAAAACCTAGACGCTTAGTTTAAAACGTAACAAATGTGGTTAAAACGCGCAACTGAGCCGACAACCAAATGAAACTCTAATTAATATTTTGATAACTCAAATTTAAGTATTTTAATAACACTTCAATGAAAAATAATCCCAAACATATCGTGAATTAAAACGACGAAAGAAAATATTACGCGGTTTAACGAATTAACGAAATGACAAATAAACGAACACAATACACAACACAGTCTGAAAACCATGATGAAAACACTTCAGCCCTATGGGGCCCCCCTTCAAAAATCGGCCCATACACACCCATTTAATTTTCTTGCATAAACACTCTTTCCCATTTCATTTCTTTCATTTTCACAACTTTACTCTCTCTATTTCTCTCTCAAAAATCCAGAGATTAACACCACTATATCACCACCCAAAACCACCACAACACCACCAAGCATCACCACTAAAATATTCATCCATTACTAAAGATTTTTCAAGATTTCAAGAGCTCAAGAACTCCCCAACACAAATCTGTCCATACTTCTTCAAAACATCATTGTAAGGAACATTCTCACCTCCTTAATACTCTTATAACATGATAATAAGTTCACTCAACAAGTATATTAACCAAACCATGCTCAAAAACTATTTTTCTTAACTTGAAATCAACCAAATGTAAGAAATACTTTCTGCCCAAAAAGTTTGGTCCACTTCCACGATTTTTAGAAAAATCATTTCTTCATGAAATCGGACGTTTTTATAGCCTAATATCAAGTTCAAGATGTTAGATTTCAAACTCCACAAACCTCATATCATTTTGAGCTCGAATACTATTTTTAATTTTTTATATAAAAATACATATACAATCTTCTCTGAAAAGTCAGAAACTTTGTTCATAGGGTTTTGACCATATCTTAAGCTACACAACTCCAAATAACTTGAAACTACCGCCAAAATCTTAAAAATTTTGTTAGATATAAAAGTTATAATGATAGCCTTTTCTTGAAAAATTGTAGATTGTTCCCAAAAACTCAATCTTCATGCATGTGTCCAGATTGGTCAACTGTTGGACCTCAGAGGACACATGCAATTTTGATAAATACTTAGACTAATATAAAATTCGTGGAAAAATTACTGAAAGTAGGTAACATGTGGAGGAATGACTAGTATTTTTCTTGGGAGTAAATTCGGAATATAAAATTTATTAAAAATTCAACAAACAAGTGCATTTTCTGGAAAATGAGATAGTGGACTGATTTTAGTAACACTTTAAAAACCAACACTTGCAGGCTTGCTATAAATGGACAAGCTAACTTTTTATGGTCCATAAATACATATAAGGTTTGAGTAAAAGTGTTGGGTCAAACCGAGAAGGTTTGACCAATTCAACAAAAACGGGGTCCGATTTCGAAAAATTACAAACTTACTATTTTTGGCAAAACTTGTAAGCAAATGGGTTGGGTTGACTTAGTTGGTAGCTTTGACCAACTTTGACTAGGTTTGACTAGCTTGACTAGGTTTGACCAACTTTGACCAACTTTGACTAGGTTTGACCAGCTTGACTAGGTTTGACCAACTTTGACTAAGTTTGACCAGCTTTGACCAACTTTGACCAAGTTTGACTAGGTTTGACCAACTTTGACTAAGTTTGACCAGCTTTGACTAGGTTTGACCAGCCAGCTTTGGCCAACTTTGACCATGTTTGACCAACTTTGACCAGCGAGTTGACCAACTTTGACCTACGGTTTGAGGTTTTTACGAACTAAATAATTTGTAAGCAACACACGATATATAACGAAACAAACTTAATAATAATGTCTAAACGAATTATTATTATAAACTTTCACCAACGGGTCATACTTGTTTTTGATAAACATATTTGAACAAATATACTTGGACATACTAGTTGAGTGAACTAGTCTTAGGTGGACATTAACCCTCCACCTACATTATTGACTTAAGTGGACATTAACCCTCCACTTACATAGATGGTCTTTAAGACATCTACTTACATACAATCTTATACATTTAGGACGTTAGAAGGTTGCACGTTGGATACACACATTGCTTGCTTATTTGATTATTTGCTTGCTAATTGCTTAACTCAGGTGAGTTTCATAGCCCCATTTTTTACTGCTTTTTACTTTGGGGTGAGAATACATGCTCTGTTTTATAAACTGTTTTACATATGAACGCAAGTAACGAAAACTCTTATACTGATTGCATGAGTAACTAAACCAAACTACGATGGACCCTAACAAATATCATAGTACGTTAATACTAAGCGCGAACATTATGGATAGATCTATCGGGACCTGACAATCCGCCATCCGGGTTAGTTGCTCTAACCACTATACGGATGCATGATATTTCGTACAGCCGAGTGTACTGGTTACACACTCACTGGCGGTAAACAACTACGGTTAAGCTTCGGACTATGAGCTCATGGCAATAGTATACTACGATTTACTTTGGCATTCGTGCTACTTTGATAACTATGAAATCTTGTGGTTCATACTATGATTTTAACTGCGTAAACCTATGAACTCACCAACTTTATGTTGACCTTTTAGCATGTATTTCTCAGGTTCACAGACGCAGTAAGACTACCCACAGGAAACAAGCCAGTAGGATGCTTTTGGAAAGCATTAGCTCGAGTCGCATGTTTTCACAAACAACAAGAGATTAGATTGCATTACGATATTTTGATATAACGTTTGTAATCATTTTATTTAAGAAATGTAACTTTTTATTAAAACGTCTCATATAGAGGTCGTTTGTTGTAATCTTTGTGTGATGATATTTAATTTGGTCGTAGCCCCATGACACCTCATACTTCCGCTGCCACGTGTCTTGGGGGTGCGACAGATTGGTATCAGAGCCTAAGGTTATAGCGAACTAGGATTGCATTAGTGACCTAGACTATAACCATTAGGTTAGTATTCCTCATTTGGTATGACTGGTTCAACAATTGCATCATTCAAACTTAATTTAACATAGCCTGATCAACTATGTACAATTAAAGGAGATTTGATGCAAGACCTGAAATGGTTATAGTGAATAGGAATACATTAGAAGACTTTGACCAAGGTTAGAAACGAGACCAACCTTTATACGTGCTTATGTGCTAGATTTATATATATATATATATATATATATATGTGTGTGTGTGTGTGTGTATATATATATATAACCTTATGTATACAAACTTATTTGCCATTCTTCACGGCAACCACTCCCACAACTACGTCATCTGACATCGAAAATGAGGCTCTAGCCTTACATACTACTGTGGAGATTTCCACGGTACCCACTCGCCCAACCATATCGGGCAACGAAATAATCGAATAGGACTCACTTGAGGAGAATCCACCAAAGGATTCACCACCCAAATAAGTGACGCCTACTTCGCCCTTTTCTTTCCGCTCGCAACCAAATCACTCAGGAATACGTATAGAACTTAAAACGTACGATACTTCGACACCTAGATGAACTACACCTCCTCCCATCACTTCGCACTCTTCGTTCTCACTTGTATCATAGACCCATGGAGCGCGCGTGCTACACACGACTAGAAGAACATACACACCACCTCGAACTAGAACTTGTCCTATTCATACCACTACTACTGATACTCCACCCACTAGGACCCATCGTAGGGCAGATGTCCGCCAATGGAATTGGTTGCCCGCAACACTTGAGACTTGGAGAACTAAAGAAGGAATATAGATTTCTACAGAGGACGAAGAAGCTATCGACATGCGAACCTCTCTATACGCACATGAACCCACTTACCATACCATTCTGGTACTAGCTGCTAGGATACGCCTCCACGAAAATAGAATAGACACTATGGAGTTAGAACAACACGAAATCCGTTTAGGTTGGATGCACCTGGCATAGGGCCGAGTTGTACAAATCCTTAAGGATCGATAGAATCTTAGCGAAACCATAGAAACTATCCATCTCCAGGTGATGGAGACTAGAGATGAAGTCTCTGCCTTGCGATTAAGACTAGTGTGCAAAATAGAACTCGCTTAGGGCTAGTAGAAATTCCACTAAACATGTACAGTGTGTAGAAAACAATTTTCAAATAAATCTTTCGTCAGACATTCTCCACGAATTATTCACAAACATAAATCTTCCAACAGATTTTTGACAAACAGAATTCAACACTTTTCAATGACCAGAGTTTTCAATGTATTTTCATCTATTTGAGCCTTTACCAAATTTTCATCAAACGGTTACTCGAAACTTCCCACAACTTCATTTTTTCAATGGATTTTTGTTAAACAAAATTTTCCCTGTTTTGTTAATGACAAGAGTTTTCAACAGATTCACGTCAGCAGCGATTTTAAACAAATTTTGCCACAAAATGTTTTTACAGAATTTTTAAAATTCATAAATTATTAACGAAGTTATCAAAAATTATGAATACATTTTTAACAAATAAAAACCGTACCTATAAACAAACACTTGATTTTCACTTAATTTTTCTCAAAGATCTATGTTTTCTAATGAACGATAACGACTTATACTTTGAAACACCTACGGGTCTTCTAACGATTTACATATTGGAAATATGTTTACAATGATTTATATTGGATGTGATCAATGAATTGCTCATAACTTGCGAAAGGTTTACAAATTGGTTTATTGACAGTTTTAACAAACTATTTATTGGAATCCAATTACTACTTCCATTTTTCTTTTATCAAGATTTGATCACTACTTTGTCTCTGTTTTATGAACTACTTATCTCTGTTTTGTGAGCTACTATGAAGCTGTTTTAAGAACTGTTTGTGAACTATTTAATGCTCGTTTTCTATTATTTACTATGAACCCTTTGAACTCCGTTTTAGGAACTATTTGAACTTTGATTTATGAACTATTTGAACTTTGATTTGCCAACTACTTGAACTCTGATTCATGAACTACTTGTACTATACTGTGAACTATTTTTGTGAAATTACTTTTACGTATTGTATAATATGACTATGAAACGACTATGATAACAACTATGGGGGAACTACGATAACAACTACGAGCCCCACTACGATAACAACTACGAGGACAACTACGATAACAACTATGGGGGAACTACGATAGTAACTACGAGCCCCACTACGATAATAACTACGATTCCAACTACGATTACATCTGTGATTAAACTTTGGAAACTTTGACAACTTTGAAAACTTGAGACTTGTACTCCGATTTTAGAACTATACTTTGAACTATGATCTCAACTATGACCTTTCTTTGATTTCAACTACGATTCCTACAACGAACCACATAGGAATGTTTTCCTACTATGATCCCCATAGGAATGTTTTCCTACTACGATCCCCATAGGAATGTTTTCCTACTACTACGAACTTTATAGCAAATGACCTTACTACGACTGACTATTTAGGAATAATTGTCCTACTAATAGTACATGGAGATAATTCTCCAAACGTATACAAATGGATGTGTTGCATCACAACAACGAAATTTCCTTTCATGGACTTTGTTTAACGTCTGAAATGCTCACACTTTCGCTAGATCCCACACAAACTATGACTACGAGCAAATTTCGGAACGAAATTCTCCTAACAGGGGGAGAATGTGTGTGACACCCACCACATTAGGACTATTGATTAGTACCTAATCAGTTATAATACATGTAATTAGTTCTGTGTTAGGCTAATTAATGTATCAAGTAATATATATTGTTGAATATATACAATCATGCGATTTGATTAAATCGTACAAGTTTCACATCGAATGTAATTCGGTTTAATTAATACGGACGTTGGTGAACTATTTTATTAAATAATATAATATTATTTAATAACGCAATTATATCCAAAATATTATTTAGATAATATTTCAATTCAAATTCGTATCGTACAAACAAGGACTACACGATTAGATTATTAAACGCGCAAACAAATCGGAACAAGTTAAAGTTATATTTTATAACGCAACCATTAAGTATTTGGTAAAATACTTCAACAAAAATATTGGGTAATTATTCGTATTTTAAAACGTATATTTAAACGTATAAGATAAACATTTAACGTTTAAACGAACGGGAGAACGAACACCGCATGGAGCGCGATTGCGGGGATTGAAAAAGGTGAGGCTTTCACCTACACCCCACCTCTCTTTCCCTCTTTCTTTCATTTCCATTTCAACAAAAACACACACACACCACTAAACACTCTCAAACCCATCACCACCAAATTTTCGGATCTAGCATAACTGACAACAAAAGTTACATTTTCGGAATCACCATCAAGAGAGGAACAAGATTAACAAAGGCACCACCCTCGTTTTCTTCCTCGTTTTGTCTCGATTTGCAATTGTAAGAAATTCTCTAAATATTTAGATCCACTCATTTTGGTGTATTATTTCGGTGTTATAATGTTTACACAACTTAGTATTGTCCAAATGTATGAAGAAAACACGATTTTGCAGCCTAAAAATGAGTTAGATTTGAGTTTTGTGTTGAAAAAAATCACGACAGCCGCTGGGTTCTGGGCTGGTGTTTATCCATGTGACACAAGCACTGTGTCGCATTTAGTGTCGCAAAACATGTGACACAAGCATTGTGTCGCATTTAGTGTAGCAAAACATGTGACACAAGTATTGTGTCGCATTTAGTGTCGCAAAACATGTGACACAAGCATTTTGCCGCATTTAGTGTCACATTAAGTTGCATATCATAAGACACAAGCCTTGTGTTGCGGAACACAAGCATTGTGTCGCATATTATGTCGCAGAAACCCAAAAACAGAAGCCAAAAACATTCTAAGTGTTTAAAAAACACTTTTCAATAACCAAACCAAATACGATACGATTAATACGCAAAAATGGATAAATCAAAGTATAATAATAATAGTTAAGGTTATTATTAATAAATCTGTCACCAACGGGTCGTACACGTTTTCAAAACACAAACCAAATAATCAACCAAATCGTAGTAACTTGGACATAAATAGTTGTGTAACAACTACAAAGGTAGTCCTTTGAGATACCGACTCCCGTTTATAACCATCGCGTGTCGTGGACACCCTCAGGTTACAAGTCGTTGGACTTCAATTCTTGGAAAAATCTATTCCAGTTTATCTAGATAAACTCTTCAGGCTCAGGTGAGTCTTACAGCCCCACTTTTACTGTTTTACTTATGGGGTGAGATACATTGCTTACTTTTATTGAACACAAGTACGAACAACTTATTTTACTATACGGGATTGCATGAGTTACTTACTTTTACTGAAGTCTCTCCATCATGTATCATTAGTTATGGACTTAAGCGCGAACACTAGTTAATGGATCCATTAGGGAAATGACTCTCACCGCCCGGGGTAGTAGCGCTACCACGAACCGTTCTGTATAAACGGATGACTATTATTCGTTACTTATGCTTGCTCAGTTATGAGCATGTCACGGGAGCAACTTATTACTTACGGGTTAAGCTTCGATTATGAGCCTCATGGCAACGGTATAACTTACTTACTTTACATTTGCGGGATTGCAAATACCTGATTCACGCCTGCGGGCATTACTGATTAAATCTTGTGTTCAAATACTAATATTATTTACAAACCTGTGAGATTCACCAACATTCGTGTTGACCTTTTTAGCTTTGTATCTCAGGTACACATACGGAGTAGGATTCCCTCAGGATACTAGCTAGAGTCGCATGATTTCTACAACTGCATTTAATGGAGATTCTTAGCATTATCTTTTGTATTTATTATGATTATGTAATAGAATCTCCTGCTTTACGCGCGGACTCTAGGGAACTTCATTTTGTAACCCGAAACTCTATGTTTCAAACATTTTATGTATGGAAATGTAACTATTTTACAAATGTTGCATATAGATGTCGTTTGCTTTACTTTTGTGCTGTGATATTTGATTAGTAGCACCCCAAAGCTTGCTTCCGCTAAACGGTGATTTTGGGAGTGTTACAATGTGACACCCGGCAATTTAGGTTAACTTTTAAACTTAACTGAAACCCTAATTATGTGCATTTAGATGTGATTTAGGCTAAATAATTGTAATTACTTGTAACTATTTGTATATTATTGTGAATATACACCTACGTAATTGTTTTATATTACACTTATGTAATTAGTTGTAATAACGCGAAACATCAGACGGAGTCCGACAAACTATATGACGTTGGTGAAAACCTTTCTATAAATAACTTAAATCTATTTTTATAAGTTATTTATCATATATTATTATTTGAAATAATAATACACGAAAAACCTAGACGTTTAGTTTAAAACGTAACAAATGTGGTTAAAACGCACAACTGAGCCGACAACCAAATGAAACTCTAATTAATATTTTGATAACTCAAATTTAAGTATTTTAATAATACTTCAATGAAAAATAATCCCAAACATATCGTGAACTAAAACGACGAAAGAAAAAATTACGCGATTAAACGAATTAACAAAATGACAAATAAACGAACACCGTACGCAACACAGTCTGAAAACCATGATGAAAACACTTCAGCCCTATGAGGCCCCCCTCCAAAAATCGGCCCATGCACCACCTCCCCCATTCCCCAATCATTTTTAATGCATCCACTCTCTTCCTTACACACCCATTTAATTTTCTTGCATAAACACTCTTTCCCATTTCATTTCTTTCATTTTCACAACTTTACTCTCTCTATTTCTCTCTCAAAAATCCAGAGACTAACACCACTATATCACCACCCAAAACCACCACAACACCACCAAGCATCACCACTAAAATATTCATCCATTACTCAAGATGTTTCAAGATTTCAAGAGCTCAAGAACTCCCCAACACAAATCTGTCCATACTTCTTCAAAACATCATTGTAAGGAACATTCTCACCTCTTTAATCCTCTTATAACATGATAATAAGTTCACTCAACAATTATATTAACCAAACCATGCTCAAAAACTATTTGAGCATCCACTCTCTTCCTTACACACCCATTTAATTTTCTTGCATAAACATTCTTTCCCATTTCATTTCTTTCATTTTCACAACTTTACTCTCTCTATTTCTCTCTCAAAAATCCAGAGACTAACACCACTATATCACCACCCAAAACCACCACAACACCACCAAGCATCACCACTAAAATATTCATCCATTACTCAAGATGTTTCAAGATTTCAAGAGCTCAAGAACTCCCCAACACAAATCTGTCCATACTTCTTCAAAACATCATTGTAAGGAACATTCTCACCTCTTTAATCCTCTTATAACATGATAATAAGTTCACTCAACAATTATATTAACCAAACCATGCTCAAAAACTATTTTTCTTAACTTGAAATCAACCAAATGTAAGAAATACTTTCTGCCCAGAAAGTTTGGTCCACTTCCACGATTTTTAGAAAAATCATTTCTTCATGAAATCGGACGTTTTTATAGTCTAATATCAATTCAAGATGTTAGATTTCAAACTCCACAAACCTCATATCATTTTGAGCTCGAATACTATTTTTAATAATTTATATAAAAATACATATACAATCTGCTCTGAAAAGTCAGAAACTTTGTTCATAGCGTTTTGACCATATCTTAAGCTACACAACTCCAAATAACTTGAAACTAACGCCAAAATCTTAAAATTTTTGTTAGATACAAAAGTTGTAATGATAGCCTTTTCTTGAAAAATTGTAGATTGTTCCCAAAAACTCAATCTTCATGCATGTATCCAGATTGGTCAACTATTGGACCTCAGAGGACACATGCAATTTTGATAAATACTTAGACTAATATAAAATTCATGGAAAAATTACTGAAAGTAGGTAACATGTGGAGGAATGACTAGTATTTTTCTTGGGAGTAAATTCGGAATATAAAATTTCTTAAAAATTCGACAAACAAGTGCATTTTCTGGAAAATGAGATAGTGGACTGATTTTAGTAACACTTTAAAAACCAACACTTGCAGGTTTGCTATAAATGGACAAGCTAACTTTTTATGGTCCATAAACACATATAAGGTTTGAGTAAAAGTGTTGGGTCAAACGGAGAAGGTTTGACCAATTCAACAAAAACGGAGCTCGATTTCGAAAAATTACAAACTTACTATTTTTGGCAAAACTTGTAAGCAAATGGGTTGGGTTGACTTAGTTGGTATTTTTGACCAACTTTGACTAGGTTTGACTAGCTTGACTAGGTTTGACCAACTTTGACTAAGTTTGACCAGCTTTGACTAGGTTTGACCAGCATGACTAGGTTTGACCAACTTTGACTAAGTTTGACCAGCTTTCACCAACTTTGACCAGCTTTGACCAACTTTGACTAGGTTTGACCAACTTTGACTAAGTTTGACCAGCTTTGACCAACTTTGACTAGGTTTGACCATCCAGCTTTGACCAACTTTGACCATGTTTGACCAACTTTGACCAGCGAGTTGACCAATTTTGACCTACGGTTTTAGGTTTTTACGAACTAAATAATTTGTAAGCAACACACGATATATAACGAAACAAACTTAATAATAATGTCCAAACGAATTATTATTATAAACTTTCACCAACGGGTCATACTTGTTTGTGATAAACATATTTGAACAAATATACTTGGACATACTAGTTGAGTGAACTAGTCTTAGGTGGACATTGACCCTCCACCTACATTATTGACTTAAGTGGACATTAACCCTCCACTTACATAGATGGTCTTTAAGACATCTACTTACATACAATCTTATACGTTTAGGACGTTAGAAGGTTGCACGTTAGATACACACATTGCTTGCTTATTTGATTATTTGCTTGCTAATTGCTTAACTCAGGTGAGTTTCATAGCCCCACTTTTTACTGCTTTTTACTTTGGGGTGAGAATACATGCTCTGTTTTATAAACTGTTTTATATATGAACGCAAGTAACGAAAACTCTTATACTGATTGCATGAGTAACTAAACCAAACTACGATGGACCCTAACAAATATCATAGTACGTTAATACTAAGCGCGAACATTATGGATAGATCTATCGGGACCTGACAATCCGCCATCCGGGTTAGTCGCTCTAACCACTATACGGATGCATAATATTTCGTACAGCCGAGTGTACTTGTTACACACTCACTGGGGGTAAACAACTACGGTTAAGCTTCGGACTATGAGCTCATGGCAATAGTATACTACGATTTACTTTGGCATTCGTGCTACTTTGATAACTATGAAATCTTGTGGTTCATACTATGATTTTAACTGCGTAAACCTATGAACTCACCAACTTTATGTTGACCTTTTAGCATGTATTTCTCAGGTTCACAGACGCAGTAAGACTACCCACAGGAAACAAGCCAGTAGGATGCTTTTGGAAAGCATTAGCTCGAGTCGCATGTTTTCACAAACAACAAGAGATTAGATTGCATTACGATATTTTGTATCAATATCTACGTATTAGAAATCTCTACACTTTTAATGCGAACTCCAATGTTTTGATATAACGTATGTAATCATTTTATTTAAGAAATGTAACTTTTTATTAAAACGTCTCATATAGAGGTCGTTTGTTGTAATCTTTGTGTGATGATATTTGATTTGGTCGTAGCCCCATGACACCTCATACTTCCGCTGCCACGTGTCTTGGGGGTGCGACATATTAACAAGAAATTGTTAAGTGCGTTACCAAAGAAATGGAATCATCGTGTGATGATGATGGAGGAAGACGAAGGCGTGATGTCTATGTCTCTAGATGATTTCATTGGACGATTTCAAGAATATGCACTAGATATGCAAAGGAAAGAAACAAAATCTAGTGCTCATATTCAAGATCCAAGCATTTATGGGAGTAAATCTTCATCTTCAGGGATTGCTCTTTTGTCTGGAGGAGGTTTGTCATCCGCCACTAAAACTTCAACTGCAAGTGGTGGTGCCTCCAGTGGATCATATATTTTTTCAGGTGGATCACTTTCATCATCTGGTGGATCCAAGGCTAATCAAGCTTCTCCAGCTACTGAGGAGAATGCTGCTGTATTTCAAGCATTTTTGAGTGCTTATGACAGTTTTCTATCCCAGAAAACTAGTTCCATTGATTTAACTGATGAGGATTTTGATCAAATAAATCCTGATGATCTCGAGAGAATGGATATTAGATGGAACTTTGCTATGTTGACTAGGAGAACAAAGAGATATTTGTGAAAAACTGGAAAAAAGAACTTAGATGATGATAGTGATTCGGGTTTGGGATTTGATAAGAGCAAGGTTAAATGCTACAAGTGTCACAATCTTGGACACTTTGCTAGAGAATGTGAGAAGTCTAAACAACCTGCTTCTGGTCTTTCAAAGCCATCTGCTTCAAAGAAGTCAACTGCTAAGGATGCTGATAAGCTTGAGGAATCTATCAATGAAGCTCTTCTCCTTACTAATGATGAATATCACAACTGGAGTGATACAGATGAGAACATTCATAACACAGCTCTTATGGCAGAAATTTCAGATGAGGTACAAATTGATGAACCTCTTTCTTGTGTTAATTGTATCAAATTAACTAGTAAAATTAACAGATACTCTGAGGATAATGCTCGCCTGTATTCTGATTTAGATAAACTTAAACAGGCGAACCAATTATTAAAAGAAAATGAAAAGATTTTTGATAAAAAAATTAATGCCACTATGACTGAAAGAAAAGATTTGAAGGCTAAGATTTATCGTCAACAAGATGCTATTGACAGTTATCTTAAGAAAATTGTCGAATTACAAAAGGCTCTTGATGAATCTAAAACCGAGGTTATTGATCTTAAACGAAAAGTTTCAAATTTCAGTACATCCTCCGTTGTTTTTGATGAGATCCTTCAAGCGCAAAGGATCAATACAAAAAGTAAGTCGGGGATAGGATACCAAGCGGTACCTCCCCCAGCTAACTATGAACCTATGCCATTGAAGGATGACATTAAAAACTTTGTGCCTTCAACTGTTAAAGAAGGCAAGTCATCTGTTAAAGAACCAATTATTTTGGTTCCATATGAGAAGGGCGATAAACCTATCTCCCAAAAGAAAGCCAAGGGATTACTTGTACTTCCTACTATTGAGGAGGAAGTAATTGAAATTGAGGATGTAACTGATGAGATTGATACACAGGTTATTAAATTGGATGTAAAGCCTGAAAATTTTATAATTACAAATGAACCGTGTAGTGAAATCCCTTCACTAAAGGTTAAATCTATGGCTATTCCCAAGGTTAAGAAGGAACATAATTTTGCTAATAATAAATCAATTTCTTCTAAACCAATCACAAATAATTACAAAAGTAAATCAACATCTTTTTCACGTGCCAATTCACCTTGCACATTTCAATGTGCTTGTTCAGTAAATAGAAATATCAAATCCTCATCAGTTGTGCAACCTCAGTTTCAATCGGTTGTTGAGAGAAGATCCTGTTTCTACTGCAAGAAACAGGGTCATTTGATAAGTGTTTGTCCGTTGCTTTCTAGACAACGGTTTGGAAGGATAGTGCCTAGATCCTCAGTTTACAGAAATTTTTCAAAATCTTCACCTAAGCACAGTTCCATGTCTCCCAAACCTGTCAAGAAAACTGACAAGATAATGTCGGTTACACCTACTTGTAATCAGCAAACTCTTGTCAAAAAGTAACCATCTAAACCTCTGCAGGTTTGGAAAGTCAAAGAGTCCAAAGAAGACTCTTCATCACATAATACCCCATCAATTAAAGTGCCCGAAATTTTGAAAAACCATGTACTCATTGATGTGGTTATTATGGATGATTCTGGTAGACCCAAGTCCATCAAGGCTTGGGTCTCACACTCAAACTAATTTCTCTATTTTTTGTGTGCCTACAGCCATCTGAAGAAGTAATCAAGAGCAAATGGTATGTAGATAGTGGTTGTTCACGGCACATGACCGGCAACATATCTCTACTCTCCGATGTTCAACCTATTAGAGGAGGATATGTTGCATTTGCGGGTGATAAGGGTGGAGAAATTACTGGTCGGGGAACTCTCACTAATGGATCAGTGAGTTTTGACAACGTGAACTATGTGGAACAATTGCATTATAATCTTCTTAGTGTATCACAAGTGTGTGACAAAAAGTTCACAATGGTGTTTACGGATACGGAGTGCTTAATACTCAAACCAGGCTTTCAAATAGCTGAGGAATGGGTACTCATTCGAGCACCAAGGACAAAGGACACGTATGTCCTTGACATGAGTACTGTGTCAACTACAACATCTGAACATACATGTCTGTTGTCCAAAGCTACTCCAAAGGATTCCCTTCTATGGCACAGGCGAATGGGACACATAAACTTTCGCAAGATGAAATATCTTGTAAAAAATGAGCTTGTTACTGGTGTGCCTAAACTCACATTTAGTTTGGATGATAACTGCGTCTTCTGTCTCAAAGGAAAATAACACAAGCAGTCCCATAAGTCGAAGAAGGTGAATTCCAATGTATCACCCCTAGAACTATTGCACATGGATTTATTTGGGCCGGTTAATAAGAGGAGTATGGGAGGAAGTACTTATTGCTTGGTAGTCACCGATGACTACTCTCGTTTTTCTTGGGTTTACTTCATTTCTACAAAGGATGAAGTCCCCGAGAACTTAATATATCTATTTGACAAGTTAGAAAACTTGTGTGGAAAGAGAATCAAGAGGATTAGAAGTGATAATGGAACGGAATTCAAGAACAAAACAATTGAGATGTACTATTTAAGGAAGGGTATTCATCATCAGTTCAGCTCTGCTTATACACCTCAACGGAATGGTGTCGCTGAACGCAAGAACAGGACTCTCATTGAAGCTGCGCGTACTATGCTATCCGACTCTAAGCTTCCAATCACTTTTTGGGCAGAGGCGGTAAATACCGCGTGTTTTGTTTTAAATAGGGTTTTGACGGTTAAAAAGGAAAACAAAACATGCTATGAGCTGTTTAACAAACGTAAACCAAACTTACAATTTCTGGAGCCCTTTGGATGTCCTTGCACCATTATGTCACGAACTCAAAAGGACAAGTTTGGTGAAAAATCAATGGATGGAATATTCTTGGGATATTCTGTGAATTCTCCTAACAAGAGAGTTTACAATTTATCTACAAAGCGTATTGAGGAGCATTATGAAGTCAAATGTTTACGCTATACGGCTCCTCCCGAAGGCAAAGGACCAGAAAATCTGTTCCAGTATGATAGTTTCTTTGACTCATTCAATATTCCAACACCTGAGAATGTTGATGATGAAGAAACTATTGTCACTCTTCTACATGGTTTGGATATTAATGTAGATCACACTCCATCTGCACCACCTGTCCAACCTAATACATCTTCCAACTCTGCATCAACACCATCAGTTGATGCACCAATTCTAACAACAGATCCTCCATCACCTCAACCGTTAGATATGGCTAGTCCTTCTGAGGATGATGATGAAGCCAATTATCCTCCATCCGAGAAAAATTCTACTGAAGGAGATCTTAATAATTTGGAATTAGTTATTGTGCCTAACTCAATTCCACAGACTCGGATTCATAAAACTCAACCCACTGATAATATCATTGGTGAGTTAAGTAAAGGTGTTCAAACTAGACATCAATTGGCCGTGACCGACACGTCTGCTTCAACTTCTAAAGCACCTCCTACAGCCTCCTTGGAATGTCTTGTAACTGAGATGGAAGAATGTTTTCTATCACAAGTTGAACCAAAGAAAACAGCTGATGCGTTAAAGGATCCGCATTGGGTTGAAGCGATGCAAGAAGAACTGCATCAATTTAAGAAGCTGAAAGTTTGGGAATTAGTTCCTCTACCCAAGGGTGTCCATGCAATTGGAACTCGTTGGGTATATTGTGTGAAGAAGGATGACCGCGGTGTAGTGGTTAGGAAAAAGGCGCGATTAGTAGTTCAAGGATTTACACAAATTGAAGGATTGGACTACGATGAAGTATTCGCCCCTGTAGCTAGATTGGAATCTATTCGCATATTTTTGGCTTATGCTTCATTTAAAGGTATTCGGGTTTATCAACTAGACGTAAAGAATGCATTTCTTTATGGACAAGTTGTGGAGGAAGTCTATGTCAGGCAACCTCCTGGATTTGAAGACTCGGTACATCCAGATTATGTCTGCAAGTTAGACAAGGCTTTGTATGGTCTTCACCAAGCACCACGAGCATGGTACGAGAGGCTGTCTACACATCTACTCAAGCATGGATTTTCAAGAGGACAGATTGACAGCACTCTTTTTACAAAAAGGTCCAAAAACGATTTGTTACTTGTGCAGGTATATATGGATGACATCATCTTTGGCTCTACAAGTAATGCTCTCTGCAAGGAATTTGAGCAACTTATGAAGTCTGAGTTTGAGATGAGTTCAATGGGAGAACTCACATTCTTTCTAGGTGTCCAAGTTGAACAATCTGCCAAAGGCATTTATATCCATCAGTCAAAATATGTCTATGACATGTTGACTAGGTATAATTTGCATGATTGTAAGACTTATGTCACCCCCATTGAGGTATCTCACAAACTTGGACCAGCTGAGGAAGATGATGAGTGTAACGAGAAGGACTATCGTTCAATGATAGGTTCTCTCATGTACCTTACTGCTTCAAGACCAGATATTGTTTTTGCTGTTTCTTTGTGTTCCAGGTACCAAGCTCATCCGAAGGTTTCTCATATGAAGGTAGTTCAGCGGATTTTTGGGTATCTCAAATATAGACCCACTCTTGGTCTATGGTACTCAAATGAAGACGACTTCACTCTGACTGCGTATTCAGATTCAGATTATGGCGGATGCAACAAGGATAAGAAGTCCACATCTGGTGGATGTCAGTTTCTTGGACCGCGCTTAGTGTCATGGCAGTGTAAAACGCAGACAACCTTTTCAACCTCCACAACCGAGGCTGAATATATTGCTGCTGCCAGCTGTTGTTCACAGGTTTTGTGGATTCAGCATCAACTTCGCGATTATGGTTTCATCTTAACTCTTACTCCTATACATATAGATAACACTGCAGCCATATCTATTACACGCAATCCCGTACAGCACTCTAAAACAAAACATATAGAGATTAGATTTCACTTTATACGGGATTGCTATGAGAAACACCTTATTGACCTTATCCAAATAGAAACACTTAAGCAAAAGGCTGACTTGTTTACTAAGGCCTTTTCCCGTTCTTGTTTTGATGAATTAGTTTCTATGCTTGGCTTACGATTTTTTAAATCGTTACAGTGACGTTGATTCTACTTGTAATATTAGTTATTTAAAAAAAAAAAAAAAAATTCTCGCAGGAGCCATACTTTATACTTATTAGTATTAAAGTAATGCATTCTTGATACATCTATAAACAGACGTTGGGTTGTGTCTGTAAACAACTTGGGATATGATAGTACATTAAGTATCATTCATGAAATGCAAATGTTCCCTGTTATATCTGATGTATCAATAGGTTTATCTAATATATTTATCATAAATTTTCTTAACACACAGCTTCATCATATGATATGTTCATAGGCAACTCTCTATTGGTTCTCTGAGATATTAAGCAGTAACATCAACTACCTGTTAAATTTTTTTTGTAGTAAACATCATATGACGTACGACTATGTGTCTTCATTCCTATATTTAATATGGACAATTTTTGTATTCTAAAATTTTATATCAACTTATTTGGGGGATATAGTATTGGTTTCCTTTGTTGTACGTCGGTACAGACCTGATCTCTGGTATTATATCTTAAAATTAAACAACCGCAAGTTCATCAGACTTGCAAAATCTTAGAGCTTCAAATAAAATTATATCCTTAAGTCAAGTTAAGTCGCTTTGTTGTACGGAAGTACAAACCTGTCACCAATGACTTGACGAAAATTGATTTTGTTTAAACCTGAATCAAGTTAAGTCGCTCTGTTGTACGTAAGTACAGACCTGTCACCAATGTCTTGATTCTTAAAAATAAGTTTCATATAATTTTTCTTAATATAAAGATTAACCATATCTAGATGTTAGGGGTATGTCATATGTGTGAACTGCAAAAGATTGAACATATTAACAATAAAAGGTTATTTCAGATGAATGAAGGTTAGTTGTTTAAGTGGATAATGATATGAACAATCGTCTTGAACTGTGTGTTATTAAATTTATTTTAAATATTTTATGTAAATTTAAAGAGGACAAGTATACTGATAATTGGAATAACAACACATATATGCAAATTAATGTATGATGACTTGATATGATCCCTAACCAGACCCAAAACAATCCCTTCACCAAAAATAGTGTATTTGTTTTGAATTCCTAGTTAAGTTGTAATTATTTTAATATATTTTGTTTTACTTAAAGTCAAATGTCACTGAATAGCCAAAACCGAATCGCGAAAGAATTTGAAAATGTTAGGAATTTTCAAAATTTTAAGTCTGCGACACTCACTGAGTGTCGCATCGAGTGTCGCATCGAGTGTCGCCTATAGTATTGAGTATATAAATGTCACCCTGCGACATTTATTATCACGTTTGCTTTGCGACACGCACAAAAATCTTGCGACACTCGCTCTCGTTTAAGCGACACTCGATCTGTATCGATTTTTGCTGCGGATTTCTCATCGTTTTTGGAATTCTTCCTTCGATTTCTGTTCTTCTAGTTTATACGCACCTAAAGGTACAAATCTTTCTTCATGTCATGACATATTTAGCTCTAATCAATCTAGGGTTCATACGGTTTTTTAGGGTTTTCGAATCTTTCATGATCTAGGCTAGATAGAAGTTAGTTAGGTGTTACTTTCATGTGCCTAATAACCGATATACATGTATCTATCAAGTTTTTAACCTGACTCGGCCTAAATTTGAAGTTGATTAAAAATTTGAATTCTGGATTTTTTGTTGATGCATATTAGGTGTCTGTCAGTTGGTCTATCGAGTTGTAATAAGTGTCGTTAGTTACTTAATAGAAATATAGTTTTTGTATAGTGCGACACTCGTGTTTTAGTTTAGGCGACACTTGCCTGAATGACGCATAGCGACACTTAGGTAAGTGACGCATGAAGGCGGCCACATGCGACACTTCCACAAGTGACGCATGTCGGCTGACTTTTTAGTATAAATACAAACCTACGGGTTTTCGGCTAGGGTTGACAAAACCCTAGCACCATTTGTCGACTAAACCAACTTGTAATCGTTCCCAAACAGTTATACAAGCTAATATACACGTTTACATTATTGAATTCCTTGTGTTCGGTTTGTGTTTTGTTAGCCATACAAGCAATTGTTTGATTCCGCCTTACTATTGCTGTCAATTGACATCTAGGTCCACGACAAGGGGCACTTTCAACTGGTATCAGAGCCATCTAGGTGAATACATTGATATTTAGATTCGATTTTGGGTTGATTTCGGCTTTGTTCGAATAATTAATTGAGATTACATACGGTTTTGGAGTTGCTAAGGTGATTTACAGTCAAGATTCTTCATCATCTACAGGTTTCGTCCATTAGGGTTCAAAGAATTTTCGTTTGGTTTACAAAAATTCGACATTTTTAGGGTTTTGGGATTTTTCAGCCGTTTTGCGTCACTCGATCCGTCACTTAGACGCGTCACTTATAGCGGCACTATCTAATCCCAAATTAGGGTTTTACCGTCACTTAGATGCGTCACTTGAAGCATCATTTGAGGTTTATACGACACTTAACTTAAGTGTCGTCTACTCTAATACACCGTCACTCAAGTGCGTCACTGTTGCACGTCACTTGACCCTCAAGCGTCACTTCTGTTAGTGACGCCTTTTTGATTTATAGCGTCACTTTTACTAGTGATGCCTATTCGATTTAGCACGACACTCAAGTACGACACTTGAGTGCGTCACTTGCTTAACTGACCGACACTTACTTATAGTGTCATCCGTCACTTTGTACGTCACTCGATAGCGTCACTTGCTAAGTGTCGCTAGTCGCTGCGACACTTGAGTGCGTCACTTACCTAGTGATGCCTTTGGTACTAATTAGTTTGCAAGTTCTTGTTTTTGCGTATAATTTCAGGTATATCTTCAATGGCTTCTATTGCTGACAAGGAAGATATTAGAGGTATTAGGGAGATTCTAAAGCAGGGAAATGATATTGGTTCCAATAATAAACCCCCACTTTTCACTGCAGACATGGATTATGCTTACTGGAGGGATAGATTTGAACAGTTTGTTGACTTTCATTGTCCGGAATTGTGAGGCCCATCAAAACAAAGATATGAGGCTCCAGTGGCTGAAGGAGATTATTGGACGGTTCCTCCACCAAAATCTTTTATTGCAATGACACCTCAAGAAAAGAAGGACTATCAGATAGAAAGAAAAGGACACTCAGCTATTTGTATGTGCTTAACAAAGGATGTCATGAGACTGTTTAAACATCATGACACAACCTATGATTTATGGAAGGCTATAGAAACGAGGTGTGGGGGAAATGCGAAATACAAGGAAGCTAAGCTGGAATTGATAAAGAAACAGTACGATCTGTTTGACTCCTTACCTAATGAGACAACCTCTGGACTGTTTACCCGGTACTCACAATTGGTGAGTGAGTTAACGGAGGGTGGATATAATCTCACAGCACTTGAGATAAATAAGAAATTGTTAGATGTTCTACCAAGTGCATGGGATGTAAAAGTCCAATTCTTGAAGGAAAGTGAAGGATTGGATGGTATGACTTTGGATAAGCTGATAGGAGTTCTTCAAGCACACGCTATGGAGTTGAAGAAGAAAGAGTGCAAGTCAACTGGTTTTGTACAAAATCCTTCACTTTATGGAGGCCAAGTTAACTCTGGTAAGAGTTATGGAGGAATGACATTCATCTCGGATACCAATTCTCCATCTTATTCAGCTGGAGCATCACATGCTGCTTATGTTTCTGGCACATCCTCCATTACTCAAGGATCACAACAGCAGGTTTCATCTTCACCAGCTATTCAAGAGCAAGCTGCGATCTATACAGCTTTCCTCAGTTCTTACAAAGATTTGGTTACTCAACCAAATACTACTTTGGAAATGACCAAAGAAGATTATGCTCAGCTGGATGACGATGACTTGGAGCAGATGGATTTAAACTAGAATATAGCTATGATTTCCAGAAGGGTTCAGAAATTTATGCAGAGAACGGGACGAAAGAGTTTGGAAGGTAATGGGAAGACCGGATTTGGGTTCGACAAAAGCAAGGTTCGATGTTACAACTGTCAGAACCTTGGTCACTTCGCAAGGGAATGTGAGAAACCCAGGATGCCATCGTCGGGTCTTACTAAACCGGATCCACCCAAGGCAAATGAAAAAGAAGAAGCTAAATCGTTAGCTGTAGATAACGCTTTGATTGTTTTTGAGTCAACTGCTTTTGATTGGAGTGCTCAAGCTGCACAGTTTCAATGCCTGATGGCTCACATTACTCTTGAGGTACCAAATGAACCCAATGAGCCATTTAATTGTGTTTCGTGTATTAACTTAACTGAATCCCTTAAGGCCTATCAGAAAGACAATCAAAATTTGCGGGACAAAATAGTTAAACTTAATGAATCTAATAACTTTTTGCTAGATAATGAAAAACTTTATGAACAACACCTTGAAGCTCATAAATTAGATACCGAAACCTTTAAGGCAAAGGTCTTTAGCCAGCAAGATGCAATTAAAAGTTATCTTACTGAAATTGAATTGTTGACTAAAGAATTATCTGATTTGAAAAATGAGTTTGAGAATCATAAAAGCAAAATCTTAGGTTCAACATCCGCCACTCAAGTCTTTAATGAGATTGTTAGCAAGCAGGGAGCAAGTGGCAAAAAGAAGGAAGGTCTTGGCTATAACCAAGTACCACCACCTTCTAATGCTGAATATTGTCCCCCGATTGCTAAACAAGGCCTTGAGGAGATCTTAGTTGATTATACCAAACTATATGGTATTAAGGCCAAAGAAGCCAAGCTAAACAAACTAACAACGGAGAAAACCAAGAGGCAAGAGTATCCATTGCCTCAGTTTGTTAAAGCTGAAAATAAGTCTCAAGTTCATACTGATGAGATTGTTGAGATAGAGGATATTACTGATCAGGAATATCCTGAGTTTAAGAAGATTGAGGCTAAACCTGAAAAACAAATTTTAAAAGTTGAACCGGTATCAAAGGTTCAAAATAGAAAGGAAAATAGAGTTTTAAATGTGAAACTACAAACTCAAAAGTCACCGGCAAATGTTTTAAAACAAAAGGTGACAAATGAAAAAGTTCATGTTGATAAAACTCATGCCTCAACTTCCACTTCTAAACAAGCATTTTCTAACACATGCACAAAATGTTCATGTTCTAGAAATGCTTCACCACTTCCTGCAGTAAATCCTTCGCCTCAACAGTTTAGAGAGACTCGTTCTTGTTTCTACTGCAAGAAACAAGGACATTTGATCCGCGATTGTCCCAAACTCTCTTATCAGCGTCATGGGAGAGATATGCCTAGGACATTATTCTACAGAAATTGTCACACCCCGCTAAAGCGGAAACACGAGATGTAACAGCACAATGGTTTCATTACACAAAGTACAACTACTTCATCGTTTACAAAATACGGGTATTAGCACTTACAATAAGTTTACAGTACCAAATACCAAATCATACAACCGAATACATCCAAAAGATAAAACGAAGTAAGTCTAATAGCTTCAACATTAATAAAGACAAACGATGCTTCATTCCAGAACTACTGACCGTTTCCTGAAAAGCATGTAAAATGAGGGTCAACTATAAAAATAGTTGGTGAGTTCACAGGTTTTGAAAATAAAATGTAATTGTGAAAACAATTTAGAAGTTATCAAACCACGTAGTAAGATTTACATTATTAGGAAAATAGTATTTATACGCAATATAAGATTCATTTAAGAATGACATGTATAGCTTGAGTCCACAACCAAACCTATTGGCCAGAAGCAACGCCCCAAAGATATGTCCTATCGCAAACATATAAGATTGGTGGTATGCACTCATATGCACGAATGAGTGGGAAGGTGGCCTCCTTCCAAATAGTACTATCCATATCAACCATCGGCTCAATAATGAGTTAATGGGTTGTGTAAGAGAAACCGGGGACTTAAGACACGATAGAGTCACAAGCATACAATAAGAGCGTATAAATAGAAATGTACATACAAAATAAGTATTTGCAACAAGATAACATGCTTTTCACCCCAAAATATTTAGTATGAACGGTAAAAAGAGGGGCTGTGAATACTCACAATTGAGCGCAAGAGTAAATTGATGGATGTAACGCGCGTGCTTGCCGTTTATGACTCCTATCCAAGACCTACGATCATGAAGGTTCTAATTAGGTTTTTATCTAGTTTTATTTGTAAGGATTGCTTAGCTAATTATTTAGATTACAAAGTGCCAATATAGTTTGTTTGCTTTGAAGTTGTTAATGTCCAATAATCGCGGTTGAAAATGATAATGGTCACACGATTGTACAACATACTAAAATTATCGAACGTCACACACAAGTCGTATAATTTCACAAGATTGTTTGAGTCCGAATTTTATAGTGTTTGAGTTTTGGAACTTTGGTTCCCCGCAATTTATGATTAACATACACAATAGATAATTACATCAAAAGACATTCAAACACTTTTGTTACCAATCTTTCCAAGCATAGAAAGTTTCCCGTTTTTGATACCGAGACCGATTATTGTTGACTTGTCAAACCTTCTTAGTTTATCCCGAGACTATTACCCAATCCTTAATCAGGTTTATAAGTCATAGAAGTTAGTCTTTCTCTACATAGTAAGTCCGTAAGTGTCGGTTTTTAAAGTTATACCAAAATCAGTCCACTTCTGATATTTTCCAGAAATTACTCCTGTTAGTTGTATTTATTAAAAATACTTCTGGTCAAAAATGGTTTAAGAGAAAAATCAAAGATGTTCTAAAATATGTTATCTACTTTGTGTAATTTTTACAGAACTATTAGAAAGGTCCAAGTATTTTTAGATTTTACTTTTATCTTCTAGAGTCGAATTTAAACACATGCATTCAATCATTATTTCTGAGCAAAATGTACATGGAATCAATAAAATTGGCCTTTTTCAAAGTTGTAGCCAAGGAAATTTGTAAACTTTTAGCGTTGGTTTCAAGTCTTTTGGAGTTGTAATGCTCCATTTATGAATAAAACACTGAGAAGAAAGTTTCTGTCTTACTGTTATAGCTTGTACATCCTTACTCACAAAAATTATTAAAAATATCAAATGAACTCGTATGAACACGAGGCTTACATGGTTGGAAAGCTTACTTCCAGAACTTAAATTTAGACTATAAAAACGTCCATTTTCATGAAGGAATGATTTTTATAAAAATCGTTGAAATATAATAAGTTTTCTGGACAGAAAGTTGTAAACTCTTATTTGAGTGTTTCATTTAAAATAATGAACACCAAACATGAAATGAAGAAGATTATCCTCTTTTGATCTTTAAATCCATGTTCTAATACATGCATGATGTTGATATACAATCAAGATGTGTTAGAGATGATTATTTATCACAAGAACAATTTTTACATAAAGATAAACAATATTCAACAAAGTTACAAGTATTAACACCAAGTTTCACTTGATTTTTTTGGTTTGATCATGGGTTATTCTTTCTTCTAACACATAATGATGTGAAAAGATATAACCTACAAACATCAAGCATTTTATGAGGATTTTAACCATAAAAGAGGCATAAAATCCGAAATTTTATGAAGAAAATACAAGAAAATGAAAGATAATTGAGTGTAGATGATATAAATTTACCTTTAATAGTTTATTGGTGATGAACACCTTCAAAAATTCTGGGTTTTCTCTTGAATGTGGCTGAGTTTTTAGAGAGAATAGGAAGAGTTTTGTGTGTGTTTTGGATAGTGAAAAGGTGAAGAGTGTGAAAATGTGTTTTGGGAAAATGGGTGATAATGAGGAGTATAGGGAAAATAAAAAGAATTTGAAATGAAAAGGAGGGGGGGGGGGGGTGTTTAGATTATTATTTTTTTTGTTAAATAATATGTATAATTGTTGTATAATTAATTTGTATTAAAGGTGTATAAGTATTGTTATGTTATAAGGTTTATTTTGTGATGTTTTGGTGATTAAAATTTGAGTTTTTAAAAAAGTGAGAAATTTTAAGTTCTTGAATTAAGTTATGATACACTTAATTTGTTCTAATTTTAATGTTCATGTATTATTCATCCGATTAAGTTTGCGTTGACGAGTTACGGAAATTCCAGTTTGCGATTCAATAAGGATTTTGTTAAAGCATAAAGAGATAAATTTTCTTTGTTTAATTTGACACTTAGTAATCTAATTTAGTTTATCTTATAGACTTATGATCTACTAGGAAATCTCTAAGGCTTTTTACGGTTTAGTAGACTTAAGGAGTCGTAACCATAAATTTTTCCGAAATATATGGAATGCCATAATGAAATCTAAGATTGGAGTGTGGTAATAACCTGAGATTTTTGGCGGTTGTCACAGAAATTCCCTTTCAAAATCACCTCCTAGGCATCACTCCATCTCTTCCATGCCTGCTAAGACAGTAGTTAGTGTTGGGCAAAATCCTTTGTTAAAACCAAAGCCCAACATTATTTCCAAGCCAAATCCCGAACCATCAAAGGTTTGAAAGATAAAGGAGTCCACTGAAGACTCAAATGTCATCAATAATAACACATCAGATTCAAAATCTGATTTGTTTAAAAATAAAGTTCTATCTGATGTGCTTATTGTTGATGACTATGGTCGACCTAAGTCTGTAAAGGCTTGGGTCACCGTTTCTCACTAATCTCCTCATTTTTATGTGTTGCAGCAGTCTGAACGTGTAAAAGATAGCGAATGGTTCATGGACAGTGGCTGCTCACGACACATGACGGGTGATGTGTCTCTCCTAGTGGATATTAAACCATACGCAGGAGGTCATGTTGCTTTTGCTGGAGATACAGGGGGAACAATTTCGGGTAGAGGGACCCTAACTAATGGAAAGGTTAGCTTTGAGAATGTAAATTATGTGGCTGAACTTCAACATAACTTGCTAAGTGTTTCACAAGTTTGTGATAAGGACTATACCACATCATTTACAAAGACTGAGTGTGTCATATTGAAGCCGGGGTATGTTATTCCAGAGGAATGGGTAGTAATGCGTGCACCTAGAAGAAATGACACCTATGTGATGAACATGCGAACCGTGGAGACATCCAGCGAGTACACTTGTCTCCTTTCGAAGGCTTCAGAAAAGGAATCACTCCTTTGGCACAGACGAATGGGACACATTCATTTCCGAAAAATGAATTTCCTAGTCAACAACGACTTGGTTCGTGGAGTTCCGAAACAGTCCTTCACCTTGAAGGATGACTGTGTTTCTTGCCACAAGGGCAAACTCCATAAGAAGTCTCATAAGTCTAAGGTTGTGAATTCCATTAATGCTCCGTTGGAATTACTGCATATGGATCTTTTTGGTCCTGTTTCCACAAAGAGCATCGGTGGTCGCTCTTACTGTTTAGTAGTGACAGATGACTACTCACGGTTCTCGTGGGTATACTTTCTTGCAACAAAGGATGAAACAGCGGGTATTTTAGTTTATTTGTTGGATAAGTTGGCAAATCTGTGCAACTTAAAGGTAAAGAGACTCCGAAGCGATAACGGAACCGAATTCAAGAATTCGACTCTCGAGTTATTTTGCGCTTCTAGGGGTATTGAACATCAATTCAGTGCTCCGAGAACTCCTCAACAGAATGGAGTTGATGAACGGAAGAATAGGACCATCATTGAAACTGCTCGCACTATGCTAGTGGATTCCAAACTTCCTATTATTTTCTGGGCTGAGGCAGTTAATACTGCTTGCTACGTTTTGAATCGGGTACTTTCGGTTAAAAAGAAGAATAAAACGTGTTATGAGCTCTTCAACAATCACAAGCCGAATCTGCAGTTTCTGGAGCCATTTGGGTGTCCTTGTTTGATCATGATAACCAAAGAACGTGTCCCTAAGTTTGGTGATAAAGCTGTTGAAGGGATTTTTCTTGGATATTCGGTCAATTCTCCAAACAAACGGGTATACAACAAATCAACAAACGAGATCGAGGAACACTTTGAGGTAAAATGTTTACGATATACAGAACCACCTCAAGGAACGGGTCCGGATTGGTTCTTCAATTATGGGAAACTCTTCAGTTCCTTCAATGTACCGGAGGACGACGACACTGAAGAATTAATCACAATGCTTCATGGACTCGATGTTTTTCAACAAACATCCGATTCTCCTCCTACAACACCCAATCCAATTCCCGATACGACATCCACTCCATCACCTACTCCAACACAACAAATGCCTGCACCTACATCCACTACTTCTCCTGCATCAGTACCTACAACAACAACCATTCCGTCTTCTTCAAACACTGTTAGTGCCGCGGATCTTCCGGACGATCCTGATATGCCTCTCTTAGAAGATGAAGAAGACATGGATTATTCTCGTTTCTTCATTAATGAAGAGAACGAAGATGCTTCTGCCACTGAAGGTGACTTGAACAACTTGGAATTAAATCTTGTGCCAGATGCCATTCCAGTGACCCGGATACATAGGAATCACCCAGTTGAAAACCTTATTGGTGATCCTCATTCTGCTGTTCAAACGAGACATCAGGCGAAGCAATCTGCTGAAGATAAGGATACTTCAGCTGATCAGATTTTGGGATTTATGGCGACTGTTAATTCATGCCATCTTTCCCAAACCGAACCGAAGAAAGTTTCGGAGGCCTTACAAGATCCATCTTGGGTCGAGGCCATGCAAGATGAACTGCAACAATTTCACAAGTTGCAGGTGTGGACTTTAGTACCATTACCCAAGGGTGCTGATCTAAAAGGCACTCGATGGGTATATCGAGTAAAGAAGGATGATCGAGGGGTTGTTACAAGAAACAAAGCTCGACTAGTTGTTCAAGGGTATACTCAGGTTGAAGGACTAGATTATGATGAGGTTTTTGCCCCTGTCGCCAGATTGGAGTCTGTCCGTATCTTCTTAGCTTTTGCTTCATTTAAAGGGATTCGTGTCAAGCAACTTGACGTCAAGAGTGCATTCCTTTATGGTAAGATTGATACGGAGGTTTATGTTCAACAGCCTCCAGGTTTTGAAGATTCGGTGAATCCAAATTATGTATACAAGCTAAATAAGGCATTGTATGGACTTCATCAATCTCCTCGACTATGGTATGAGAGGCTTGCTACTCATCTGGTGGACAACGGTTTTTCTCGGGGCACATTCGACAGCACTCTTTTCACAAAAGGGAAAGGAGATGATTTGTTACTTGTTTAAGTGTACGTCGATGATATTATTTTTGGATCATTGAATGAGGCTTTATGCAAAGAATTTGAAGAGGTCATGAAGTCAGCTTTCGAGATGAGTGCAATGGGAGATCTAACTTTCTTCCTAGGAGTGCAAGTTGAACAGTCATCCAAAGGGATGTATATTCATCAGTCGAAATATGTCAATGACATGTTGACACGGTATGATATGCTCACTTGTAAGCCTTATGGAACTCCTATTGAACTCAATTATAATCTTGGACCTGCTGATGATGATGAGGACTGCAAAGAAAAGGATTATCGTTCGATGATCGGTTCTCTAATGTACCTTACTGCCTCAAGGCCTGATATCGTATTCGCGGTTTCAATTTGTTCAAGATATCAGGCACGTCCTAAGGTTTCTCATATGAAGGCGGTGAAGAGGATTTTTGGCTATCTTAAATATAAACCCACTCTCGGTCTATGGTATTCAAATGAGAAGAACTTCACGCTCTCTGCTTATTCCGATTCAGATTATGGTGGCTGCAACATGAATAAGAAGTCTACAACAGGAGGATGTCAGTTTCTAGGATCCCGATTGGTGTCATGGCAATGCAAAAAGCAGACAACGGTTTCTACTTCAACAGCGGAGGCCGAATACATTGCTGCTGCAAGCTGCTGTTCTCAAGTTCTTTGGATTCAGCACCAATTGCGTGACTACGGGTTACTCTTAACTTTAACTCCTATACATATTGATAATACTGCTGCCATATCAATCACACGCAATCCCATACAACACTCTAAAACCAAACACATAGAAATTAGGTTTCACTTCATACGGGATTGCTATGAGAAACATCTTATTGATCTTGTCCATATAGATACCCTCAAACAAAATGCTGACTTATTCACTAAGGCTTTTTCTAGAGCCCGATTTGATGAATTAGTCAACATGATCGGTCTAAGGTTCTTTACTACGAAAAAGTAATTTGTGACTTGGATTAGCTTTAAAGTACTATTTTATTAAAAAAAAAAATGCAACCTACGCAACTGCCACTCATTATACTTTCTAGTATTAATGAAATGCAAGGTTGCTACATTTTAAAATAGACGTTGAAGTTGTGTCTGTAAACAACTTGGGATATGATAGTACATTGGATGACATGCATAAAAATGGAACTTTAAGGTTTATCTTGGATGTGTCAGTAGATTTATCTAACGTATTGAAAACAGTTTTTATAAACATTGTCTTCATCATACGATATATTAGTAGGCATGGTATGCAAACATCTGTGATAAGTCTTAAGAAGCTTAATCATTAATTGTCTATTTCAAGTGGTATAACACCATTAGATGTATGACAAAAGTCTCAATTTCTTACTTATTCTAGACATGCTTTCATGAAAGATGTTTATTTGATATCATTTGGGGGTATATATTGATAGTTTCCTCTGTTTTACGTAAGTATAGACCTGGCTTCTATTAATATATACTTTAAACTTAAGCAAACACAAGTCAAAGTACTTGCAAAGTCTTTAAAAAATAAGATACCTTACAAGGTCGCCAAAATGGTTTGACCAAGTCTGGTTTTGCTTAAACCTGAATCAAGCTATGTCGCTCTGTTGTACGTAAGTACAGACCTGTCACCGCTGACTTGATTCTTAAAATTGATTTTCTTATATTCTATCTGTAAATGGAAACATGGTCTATGTCTTAAGTTAAGATGTATATCTATGGTGGAAACTACAACGAAATGCACATACCAATAATAATAAAATACTTCCTAGATGTGAGTATAACATGTTTAAGTGGATAAACATACTAATAATCGTTTTGAAATAATTTTTATAAAAAAGTGCTTTTAGTATGTCAAGTAAATTTAAAGAGGACAAATATACTGATGATCAAAATAACACTTACTGTTCCTAACAAATGCATGTTATTCCGATATGATCCCTAATCAGAGTATATCAACTCCGTCACCAAAAAGAATGTGTTAGTGTAATTTTAGTTATAAATTTACATTCTTATTTTCTCTAAGTTAGTGTAATTTTAGTTATTATCCAAGTTACAGTTACATTTTTCAAATTTGAGTACCGAAATTACAACGTGAAAAATCGATGAAATCGCAATTTTTTTACTAAAAGTGAACTGAGCGTCACTTTCATAAGTGACGCTACCAGTGATGCATACGATATTGCGTCACTCACTTTAGTGACGCAGTAAGTGCCGGGGTAAGCTTCGCTATAAGTGCCGGGTTGAGTGACGCATACTAGGGTCGGTGTATAAATACTCCTTCCCCACGACACTCAACCTCACCACTTTTCAAATTACTATAGCGTCACTTGCTCTGACACACTGACACTCAAACTGTCTCTATGTCACTTACTTCTGTGCATTTTCCGTCGATCGATTCGAGCGTTCTGTGGTTTTTCATCGCTTTCTAGTCCCATATTCTTGTTCTACGTATTCACACGAACTATTTGGTATTAACCTTAACCTTTTTCGTTTGATATTCATGTTGTAATTTAAACTTAGGGTTACGGGTTTTTGGGTAATTTGAATTCGCTTAATTTAATGCATGTTTAGATAATGATTTCATGTAATAAAGGGTGTGTTATACTCGTTTCTCCCTTGCGCACACTCCAGTTCACTTGATTTTGAAAACCCCTAATTTTGAAATCTGGGTATGAACAGTGACACGATGATCTTCATCGTTGCGTCACTTCGTGCGTCACTTACCTCAAGTGACGCTGTTTGGTAATTTTGAAACCCATACCATCACTCAATAAGTGACGCTTGATTTTGCGTCACTTCTTAAGTGACTCGTGTAGTGACGCATAAAATTGCTTTACTTATTAAAACCGTCACTCTTCCTAGTGATGCCTTTACATGCGTCACTACCCCAAGTGACTGTCTAAGTGACGCTTATTTTTAAACGTCACTTATACCGTCACTTCGTAAGTGACTCCCTTAGGATACCGTCACTATGATAACTGTCGCATGTTCTTCACCCGTCACTTTGCAAGTGTCGTATAAATTAAATCACCAAATACAAACGTCACTTACATTAGTGACGCTTGATAGCGTCACTTCCAATAAGTGACGCTATAATTTGATTTTAATGTTCACTACTGTACAATACGACACTCAGTAAGTGACGGTAGTGGCCATGCGTCACTTACCATAAGTGACGCCTAAAATCAAAATTCGTTTTCTAACCCTTCTGTGTTCGGGCTAACTCTATAACGCTTTCGGTTATTTTTCTTTGTATTTTAGCTTACAGATGGCTGAGTTACAGAATTATTATCGCCGCACCAACACCCGTCACAACATAACGGCGTTCTTGGAGTCAACACACGCCAACTCAGCTCCCTTCCGGCCTATGATCGAGTTTCTCCGCCGATCAAGGATTTATTACGCCATCACCGCATCGACTCCGGTTTATATGAACCAAATTGAGGAATTTTATGATCATGCGGTGATCAGAGTTCAGGGTGACGTACCGAGGATTGTTTCAAACATGTTCGGTGAGGAAATCGAGATCACCGAGAACTCGATTCGACGGGTTTTACAGTTAACCGATAACTCTACGATGCCCACTATCTTCCCAACTACATTCATCTATGGGGGACTTCAGAGAATGGGTTATCCAGCTAATCAGCTGTCGGATTTTCGCAAACAGTTTCTGTGCCGCGTTTGGAGGTATCTCTGCGATATTATCATTATATGTTTATCGCCGAGGAAAGGGGGTATGATGCGGTAAGTCATTTGACTTTATCACTTATGTTAGCCCTAGTGTATAATAAGCCCTATAACTTTAGCGGCTATATTTTTGGGAACATGGTGGAAAACATCAGGGCTGGGAAGGATAAATGGTTGCAGTATCCTCGTTTTGTCCAGTTATTGTTAAATGATCTGAACTTGGATATCGCACCTGACCAGCGTTCTCTTTTGGTGCCAACACCGATGCTTTTACGAGTCTTTAATGACTGTAAGCTGGCACCAAAAGGTAAACAAATTTTGGCTGACCGAGAGTTATTCGGGCACATAGTCAACGAGAACTATGTTGCGCCGATTGATAATGGTTTTGAAGATAATGTCATCCCTCCGGTCAATGAGGATGATTTGGTCGACACTGACATTGCTCAGGACCTCGATGATATTGATCGTGTCGACCGGGTCGATGACGATTCCGATGCTGGTGGGCCCACTCCTCCTGATTCTGAGGGTGATGTGCCACCACAATCTGCTTTTGATGAGATTCAACTAGCTGATCCCCAACGCTTTAAGCGTATTCTATGCCGGATTTCTGCTGGTCGGGTTCATATCCCGAGGAATCCTGGTAAGCGTCCTGCTGGGTCGTCGCCATCTTATGCCGATTTACCTCTACGTCGACGCCAGCGGACTTCGATTATTCTTGAGGAGCCAACTCAACAAACTTCTCCTCAGCCTGCAACTGTTTCTATTCAGCAGGTTTTAGCTCAACTGGAGCTTTTATCAAAGCGTTTTGATGATCAACAGGCGATCATTGCAGCTCAAGCTTCACAGATTAAAGATTTAGAGATTAAAGCTGCTACAGTGGACTCTCTCCAGCAACAAATAACGACTATGTCTTCTAGGTTGGTAGAATTGGAGTCAGTCACACTTGTTTCGGGGGAGGATAATCCTAGGGAAATAGAAACAAATGTAACTCCTTCCCCTGAACCTGAAAATGTACAACCTTCTTCCACTATGAATGAAAATATCAGTTTGGATTATTTTGTTGAGGTTCAAGGTCAGGCAAGACCTATTGCGGTTGATTATTCATTTGTAGATCTCACATATTTGCAAAACTTGATGAATGATAATAACACGATGCCTGAGGAAGAGGTGATGGATGATCCTGTAGCAGAGGATTACTTTTTTGAGGAAAATGAGGATATTTAAGTTGAGGGGGAGCAATTGCACAGTGATGAATGTTATGATGATGCTCCCATTATAGAATCGGACTCTTCTGAAGATGAATCGGAAAAGGAGACGAACGAGCCATCAACATCTACAACAAAACCGGATATAGTGCTCAAACCGATTAACGAGGTACCGGTTACGTGTAAATGCTACAAAGTTAGATCTGATTACACGGGATTGATTAAGAGTTGGAAATTCGATGAGAACAACTCGGTTTTTATGATAAAGAGAAGTGATGGCATTCAGTACTTCAATATGAAGTTTTATAAAATAAGTACTCTGCCGAAGTGTGAGCTTCAAAGGTTAGCTCAGATACCCTTGATCAACCGATCATGAGATTCAAGAGCAGATTTCTTTCACGTGATCATTCATCGTGAGATTAACAGTAAAAAGTACAACTTGATAAAGCCGACGTTGGGTATGAGGTACAAGTTTAAGAAGAAGCTGGATCCGATCACCCGACAACCTATTGTGAAGATGATTTATCCACCAACAAAGTGTCTACAAAAGATACCTTTGGAGATCATCCCGTTAGATTTTTTGAATAGGTTAGTGTATTGGGAATATGATGATATTACGGGTGAAGCTGTGAGTTTCTATTCCAAATTCAGAACCAGCTACAGACCCGGAGTCTTCTAATGCAGATAAGGGAAATAACGAGAAAACAGCTTGGGATGCTGTTTAGCCTACGAAGAGGTCGTTATGGGGTCTTAAGAGGAAAATGTTTTGTGTTTTTGACCCATTAAGTTTGATCAATCTTTCTGCTCAAGATATGAAAAGGTTACATGAAAACAGAATTGAGTTCAAGACGAAAGATAGAGCTGAAGCGTTAAAATTTCAGAAGATCGTGGATATCTACGTTGCCAATGGAGTACACGCTGGTGGTGTATTTCCAGCTGGCTGGAAGTGAAGACTTGAAGATTTTTGAGGACCAAGCTGAAGACACGGGGGAGTTTGTTGATGCATATTAGGTGTCTGTCAGTTGGTCTATCGAGTTGTAATAAGTGTCGTTAGTTACTTAATAGAAATATAGTTTTTGTATAGTGCGACACTCGTGTTTTAGTTTAGGCGACACTTGCCTGAGTGACGCATAGCGACACTTAGGTAAGTGACGCATGAAGGCGGCCACATGCGACACTTCCACAAGTGACGCATGTCGGCTGACTTTTTAGTATAAATACAAACCTACGGGTTTTCGGCTAGGGTTGACAAAACCCTAGCACCATTTGTCGACTAAACCAACTTGTAATCGTTCCCAAACAGTTATACAAGCTAATATACACGTTTACATTATTGAATTCCTTGTGTTCGGTTTGTGTTTTGTTAGCCATACAAGCAATTGTTTGATTCCGCTTTACTATTGCTGTCAATTGACATCTAGGTCCACGACAAGGGGCACTTTCATTTATGGTTTCTGGGTTTATGTTCATCTTTGCGACACTCACAGCGACACTCGCCATAAGTGTCGCAACTTGGTAATTCGAACACCAACTGCGACACTCAACTTGAGTGTCGCCTTACTGCCATGCGACACTTGAATAAGTGTCGCCTTTAAAGGAACAACAATTGGTTGCGACACTTGATTAAGTGTCGCCTTGTCTTTTGTGACACTTAACTTGAGTGTCGCCTACAGTAGTCTTTAAGTGTCGCTGGTCTGTTGCGACACTTCTTTAAGTGTCACCTTAGCATTCTATTGTTTGTTGCGACACTTCTGTAAGTGTCGCCTTATATATTGTGTGCACTTATGCGACACTCCACTGAGTGTTGCCTCTGGATTTGTAATGCTGCGACACTTACCTTAAGTGTCGCATGGTAATTTTTAAGGCTTCTGAGCGACACTCACCCAAGTGTCGCTACTTCAATTAGCGACAATACTGAAGTGTCGCCTAAAAGTAATTTTGAAAGAACGGTTTATACTTTATTTGTACTAACGGTATAACTTTTCTTTGTGTATTATCTATGTTTTATTTTTGTGCAGATGGCAAACTTAGCTATTTATGCTCGCCGCACGCAGCCACGACATAATGTGGTGGCTTTTCTAGATGATACGCACGCCAACTCGATTCCTTTTCATCCTATGATCAAGTTTTTGCGTCGCTCGAGGATTCACCATGCTATAACAGCTTCGTGTCCAATCTACCTGAATCAAATCGAGGAATTCTATGCAAATGCTGTCATTAACACAGAAGGCGAGGATCGAAGGATTTTCTCATCTGTTTTTGGTCATCGTATCGAGATTACGGAGGATACGGTACGAGAAGTGTTGGGATTTGATGACAATTCTGAGTCTCCAACTCAGTTTGAGAACAGTTTTATTGCTGGAGGTCTTCAGCGTATGGGTTATCTAGCGATTCCTCCAGACCAGTATAGAAAGCAACATTTGAGCAGAGTCTGGAGGTACTTGGCACACATTATCATTGTGTGCCTCTCGCCAAGGAAGGCGGGATTCGATGGGATGAGTTATGGAACGATTTCTCTGATGCTGGGTTTAGTTTACAACAAACCTTTCAACTACTCTGGATACATCTTTGGGCATCTAGTGGAGAATATACAAGCTGGCGACAACAAGTGGTTTATGTATCCATGCTTCTTGCAGCTGATCCTGAATTCCCTGAATCTAGGGATTCAGCCTGACCCAAGGTCGATTCTGACCTTGACTCCGATGCTAGTTAGGGTATTTGGGGATTGTGCAACACCCCCAAAGGGTCAGGCAGTTCTGCCTGATGTTCCGTTATTCGGCCACGTGATTAATGAAGAATATGTGGCTCCGCCAGATAATGGGTTTCTGGATATTGCAGCTCCACCACCGCAATTTGATGAAGCGGTTTTGGAAGAAGTTTTAGTGGATATCGAGAATTTTCAAACTTCTCCTGCTGCTGCTGCTGCTGTTACCACCTCCGCTGCTGATAAGGGCAAGCGGGTTCGGGATTCTTCAGACACAGAATCCGATGATGTTCCTCTACAACGTCGTCAACGAACCTCGACTGCTGCTTCTGATGAACTTCAGCCACAGCCGGAATTTTTGAAGAAACTGATGGATGATATGGCGCAAATGAACCAGATGCTTCAAGATCAACATGCTCTCATTCAGGTTCAAGCGTCAAGACTTTCGAAGTTAGAGTCCAGGGCTGCTCGTGTACCGAATCTTGAGCGTCGTGTGATAGAGTTGGAATCTTTGGCTGTGGTTCCGGGGGAGTTAGATCCTGAAACCACAGGCCATGATAATGTAAATGTAATCAATGATTCTGAGATTAATGAAAATATTAATTTGGATTACTTTGCGTCGTCAGCTCACGTACCTGGCCAACCAGTACCATTAAATGTAGACTACTCGCATGCTAATCTTGAATATCTACAAAGTCTGGTATTTGGAACAACTGTTGAAAATGAGGGTCCAAACATGTTTGATAATGATGTACAATTTGAACCTGATGTGGTTTCTGATGAAGATGAGTTCGAGGATAATCCATATGAGGAGGTAGAATCAGATGATGATATCGTTCCTGCTGCTTCTTCTGCAGCTTCTGCAGAACCATCTTCCCATTCTACTGGTACTTCAACATCCACTGCTCAACCTAGAAAGTATCCAGAATGGATTTTGCCTCCAACGCCTGAGTTGAAAAGATGCCGAGCATATTCTGTTCGTGGAGACTTATATGGGCTTATAAAAAGTTGGAAATTTGATGCTGATTTTGGATTGTTTGTCATCAAAAGGCAAGATGGCATTCAATATTTTAAGGCAAGGCTTGATCATTTAACTACGTTACCGAAGGTTGATCTAAATCGACTAGCTCAATTGAATATGATAAATCCCACTGATAATCGAGAAGCTGAATTCTTTCAGCAAATACTGCGTCGAGAAATAAATACGAAGAAATTTAAATGGATTCGACCAGTAATGGGAATTAGATTTTCAAATAAGAAGAAGTTGGACCCGAGGACGCGTCAACCCATATACGGTTATCATTATCCTCCAACCAAGAATCTTACCCAAGTGCCATTTGAAAAGTTACCATTTGATGTGCTGGGAAAATTTAGGTTCTGGTGGTATGACACAGTTACTGGTGAGGCGGTTATTGAATATTTTTCTCAAAAGGGACCGGGACGTGATGCTAAAGAATGGAAACATGTTACTGGCTACACTCTTAGAGTTTTTGATCCTCTTAGCCTGATTAACATGTCAAAGGATGATCTTCAAGCTCTTCACAGTAATAGATTGCAATTTGATATGATCGATCAAGAAGATGCTGTGAAGTTTTAGAGAGTTGTGGATCTCTGCATTGCTAAGGGAATTCATGCTGGTGGGAATCTCCCGACAGACTGGATCTGATATTGAAGATATTTTAAAAGACCAAGCTGAAGACACGGGGGAGTTTGTTGAGTCATATTAGTGTGTCTGTCAGTTGGTCTTGAGTCTGTAATAGCTTAGATTAGAAAATAGATTATTTTCTGTTTTGGGCGACACTTGTCTAGTGTCGCATTCAGGCGACATTTGGTAAGTGTCGCACTAGGGTTATGATCTGCGACACTTAGCAAGTGTCGCAGGATCGATCTGTTTGTATATATAGAGTCATCACGGCTCGTTGCAAAGGTTGGACAAAACCTATGCACAACTTGTTGACTAAAACACCTGTAAACAAGCTAGTATTCATTGGTAATTGAAATACAAAGCATTCTTATTCAATATCTCATTGTATTGATTTAGATTTCATGCTTGTTACATCAATTGTGTGATTCCGCCACACAGTTGATTCAAGTAATCTGTTCTTGATCCTAGGTTAAGGGACAACAGGCTCATTAGCTAGGGTTGACGAATTTGTGAGATCAGAGAGTATATTGTAATCGTTCTATTCAATACAAGCTGATCGACTTTTGATATTCAATTGATATACTTTGTGTTTAATTCGTTGTTTATTCGTTTAACGTTTTGTTATCAATCGTGGGATTCCGCACTACGTTTGATTGTTAGGGATTCAGTTAGGTCCGGTACATGTGTCCTATAAGTGGTATCAGAGCCAAAATCTCAGGATTTAGCGTTATTAAATCCATTTTGATACGTTTCTCGGATAAAAACAACAAGTTTGAGTTAAAATCTTCATTGAAAGGTGCTTAGAAATTGGTATTTGGCGTTTCTGGAAGATTTTGGGATTATTATTCGTCCTCCATTCGTGAATTTTCTTTAGGTTATCGAGAATTTTTGATTTTAGGTTTCTTTGGTCGCTGGTCAGCCGTTTCTGCGACGACATATCTCTTGTGTCGCATCTAGGGTTACTGCGACATACACCTTTAATTAGGCGACATAAGCTTGCGACTCAAGCTTATCCTGACTTGTGACATACGCCTTTAATTTGGCAACATAAGCTTGCGACTCAAGCTAAATCTGGTTTGTGACATAAGCCTTCATTTAGGCGACACAAGCTTGCAACACAAGCTTGCGATATAAGACTTGGTTTTCTTCCATCGCTATCTTTTGCGACATAATATTTGTGTCGCATGACACTTTGAAATTCTATATTTTCTGTGACATAATCTTTGTGTCGCTTGAACTTTCTGCGACACATACTTGTGTCACATAACAGTATGTTCTTTGTGTCTTTGATTGTTTTGCAGGTAATTTATAATCACATCATCTTCAGCACATTCTATTCAGTCTGTTGGAGCAATGTTGAAACAAAACAATGAGGTCGGATCTGGAAACAAACCTCCTATGTATATGCCTGGAATGAGTTATTCTGATTGGCGTCAACGCTTTGAGTCTTATGTTGGACTAAATGACCCTGAAATGATGATATATTTAGAGGAAAGATATGAACGTCCTCTAAGAACAGGAGTCTTCAATGGTCCAGTTCCTGAGAAGTCAATTAAATCAATGACTCCTGAGGAACGTAAAGCTTTTGATATGGAAAGAAAAACTCATGCTGCAATCACTATGGCATTGCCTCAACCTATCATGAGACAATTGAGGCAACATAAGATTGCATATGATCTCTGGAAAGAGTTTGAAAAGAAATGTGGTGGTAGTGATCAATACAAGAAGAAAAAGATTGATCTGATCAAGAAGCAGTACGAGGTTTTTGATATGCTTCAGGATGAGTCTTTGGAAGATCTGTGCAGCAGATATTCCCAATTGGTCACTGAGTTAATGGAAGGAGGTGTAGTTCTTGAACGTAATGATGTGAACAAGAAACTTCTAGATTCACTTCCTAAGAAGTGGCATACTCGGGTGCTCTTGATGGAAAGAGATGAGGATATCATGGACATGGAGCTCGAAGATCTTATAGGTCACATTGAGGCTGAGCTTCTTGAGATGCAAAGAAAAGAGACTAAGGCTACTTCACATCTCCAGAATCCAAAGTTATATGGAGTAGATGTTCCGGTATCTTCAAGCAAGCCTACAGTTACCGCATTCATCGCTAGCAATGCTAGTGGAAATGCATCTACTAGTACTCCATCAGGTGGTACTTATTTTCAGAGTTCTGGATTCTCTTCTGGTGAAGATTATTCTTCCACGTTTTCAGCATTTTTAGCATGCGCTGGTGACTTTTCTGATGAAGATTTTGGTCAAATTGATCAAGAGGAATTGGAGAGGTTAGATTTAAAATGGAACATGGCTATGCTAACAAGGAGGGTAAAAAACTTCTTGCAGAAAACCGGGAGAACCTCTGTGAACAATCCGGGTGAAAAAGGCATTGATTTCAATAAAGGGAAGGTGAGATGTTTTAAGTGTCAGAACTATGGACACTTTGCTCGTGAGTGTGAAAAGAATAAGACACCACCTTCAGGTCTTACCAAGCCTTCTCCAACTAAGGCTGAAGAGAAAGCTATGGTGTCAGCTGCTTTGATGCTGACAGAAACTCCATGGGACAACAGCAGGTCAGATGCAGCTGATGATGAAGAAGAGAACACTGCACTAATGGCTGAGGTTCATGAGGTAGATGATGAACCTTTATCTTGTGTTTCATGCATTAAACTTACTAACCAGCTTAATGGGTGTAGAGAGGATAACGAACGCATTAATGCTACTATTTCACAATTAACAGAAAATAATGAAATGTTGAAAGAAAGTTATAAGGCGTCCGAAAAGAAATTAACGGCTATTTTTGAAGAAAAGAAAGAACTTAAAGCCAAAAATTTTGAACAGCAAGATGAAATAGGAAGTTATGTAGATATGTTAACTTTTGTTAAAAAGGAACTTGTTGATTCACAGGCTGAAGTTCTTACTTTAAATCGGAAATTATCAAATTTTTTGACATCCTCTCTCGTTTTTGATGAAATTCTTCAAAAGCAAAGGACAAATACTAAAAGTAAGGCAGGACTTGGTTATCACCATGTCCCACCTCCAAAAGACTATCTGCCTATGCCTCAACAAGAAATCATCAAAGATTTTGTACCTACTGTTCCTCAAGTAGATATAAAACCTGTCAAACCTGTTAAAGTAAGGATAAGTAGGCCTCAAGTTAGGAAGGAGGGACTAGGTTTTCATCAAGTCCCACCACCAACAGAGTATCATCAAGAAGATACAGCCGAAAATGTTAAACAGAGTATCATCAAGTAAGGATAAGTAGGCCTCAAGTTAGGAAGGAGGGACTAGGTTTTCATCAAGTCCCACCACCAACAGAGTATCATCAAGAAGATACGGCCGAAAATGTTAAACATGAGTCTAAAAAACCTGTAAGTAGTATGCCTGAGCCAGTTAAGAAGCTTGAAAATTTGAAGGCTCCTAAGGTTGACTCAATTAAGAAGCTTGATGTCAGGGCTGAGCCATTTAAGCCCATTGAGAAACAGGAAACTAAGGCTGAGCCTATTAAGCCTGTTGTAGTTTCCAAATCTGTCAAATCAGTTACTAAGTTGATTCCTCCAGTAAGTTTGAAGGAGGAAATTGAGATTGAGGATATAACCGATGAAGAATACGGTTATTTGAAAAAGAAGAATGTAACCAACGACCATCATATCTTCACCAGTGAAGGTTATGATGAGATTTATAAAATGAAAGTTAAAGCTAAGGCTGAACCTACAAAGGAGATTTCTCAACCAGAAAATTTCAAATCTAATAATAAATCTTCTAAAAATAAATCTCAAGGTTCAACTTCTGCTTGTACACATCAGTGTACTTGTTCAGCCTATCCATTTTTTGGCCGAGCTCAAAGGTTTATACCTCAATCTTCTGATAGTGTTGAGCAACGATCTTGTTTCTATTGCAAGAAACAAGGTCATTTGATTAGTATGTGCCCATTGCTTGCTAAGAAGTATGGTCGAAGGGGAGATACATGAACCTCTAACTCTCAAAAATTTTCAAAAAAATCTATGAGAGGTTCTGCAGTTCCACCAACTACTTCTGAGAATAACAATATTGAGCCAAACAAAATTAAACATGATAAGCTCAATAATGTTAACAAGCAACCATCCAAACCTCAAAAGGTTTGGAAGATCAAGGAGTCATATTCTGACTCTTCATCTGACAATGATTCATCAGGCAATGATTTCGATTTGCTAAAAAATAAAATTTTGACTTATGTAATCATTATGGATGATGCTACTGGGTTACCCAAGTCTGTTAAGGCTTGGGTTTCCCTTACTCATTAATCTCTTTATTTGTGATGTCGCAGCAATCTGAAGCAGTTCAAAATAGTAGATGGTATATCGACAGTGGTTGCTCGTGACATATGACAGGCGACTTATCTTTTTATCCGAAGTCAAAGATTATAATGGGGGATATGTTGCTTTTTCCGGTGATAAAGGAGGAGTTATTACCGGATAGGGTACACTCACTAATGGGCAAGTGAGTTTTGAAAAGGTTAATTTTGTGGAGCAGCTTACTCACAACCTGCTCAGCGTATCACAAGTGTGCGACAAAGAGTACACTACGACATTTACCAAAACTGAATGCTGTATTTTGAAACCAGGGTTTGTAATTCCTGAGGAATGGGTGCTACTGAGGGCACCTAGGCAAAAAGACACGTATATTCTAGATATGAAGACTGTTGAAACAACCCAACATACGTGTCTACTTTCAAGAGCTCCTGAAAAAGAATCACTTTTATGGCACAAACGTATGGGTCATCTGCACTTCAGAAAGATGAATTATTTGGTGAAGCACGATCTTGTGCGTGGAGTTCCAAATAAATCCTTTGGAATCAATGATCTTTGTGTTTCCTGTCAAAAAGGGAAACAGCACAAGAAGTCCCATAAGTCAAAAGTGGTGAATTCTGTTTCAAGTCCTTTGGAGCTACTGCATATGGATCTTTTTGGACCTGTAAGTAAGAAGAGTATGGGAGGTTCTAAATACTGCTTGGTAGTAACTGATGATTACTCTCGATTTTCGTGGGTGTATTTCTTAACTACTAAGGATGAAGTTCCTGAAATTCTCATTTATTTGTTTGATAAGCTCGAGAACCTATGCAATCTGTCAATTAAGAAACTGCGATCGGATAATGGTACTGAGTTTAAGAATTCAACAATTGAGTTGTATTGTCTAAGAAAAGGCATTGACCATCAATTCTGCACCGCACAAACTCCTCAACAGAATGGAGTTGCTGAACGCAAAAACATGACACTCATTGAAGCCGCACGAACAATGTTGGCAGATTCTAAGCTGCCTATCTCTTTCTGGGCTGAAGCAGTAAATACTGCTTGTTATATTCTTAATCGGGTTTCCGTGGTTAAAAATCACAATAAAA
The DNA here is from genome assembly GCA_963422505.1 of Pseudognaphalium luteoalbum. Taxonomy (NCBI): domain Eukaryota; kingdom Viridiplantae; phylum Streptophyta; class Magnoliopsida; order Asterales; family Asteraceae; genus Pseudognaphalium; species Pseudognaphalium luteoalbum. The sequence continues at coordinate 50,718,282 of OY730195.1, read as the reverse complement.
CATCTTATGAACTGCTTAATAATCGGAAACCTTCGCTACAGTTTCTTGAACCATTTGGCTGTCCCTGCACCATTATGTACACAAAAGAGAGAGTTGCTAAATTTGGAGCAAAGTCTAGTGAAGGTTTATTTTTGGGTTTTTCAAATAACTCTCCAAACAAACGTGTGTACAACTTGGAAACTAAGCATATGGAAGAACACTTTGAAGTCACGTGTTTTCGTTACTCTGACAATCCGGAAGGAAAGGGACCAGCACATTTGTTTAATTATGAGGCAATCTTTGATTCATTTAATCTGCCTAAGGAAGATGATGAAGTTGATTAGGTGGTCACATTACTTCATGGCCTTGATTTATCTTCAAATACTTCACAGTCATTAAAATCAAAGACTCCGACAGTCTCTGCTACTTCACCTCCTTCTCAACCAAATGTTGTTGTTCCTGAATCATACACAAGAAATCAAGAAACATATACTGATGTTCCTGAGTTGTCTGATGATGAAGATGAACCGTTGGAGAATACGAGGGAGTTTGATTCGGCACAGGAAGCCGATGTCACAAACTTGGACTCTGTCATTGTGCCTGACGAGATTCCTAGTTCTCGCATTAATAAGGACCATCCAGTAGAGAATATTATAGGTCCATTGGATAAGGGGATTCAGACAAGAAGTCAAGTTATTGCTGATACACATCCTGCATCCCCTTCTGACTCTTCTGAGTCTGCTTCTATTGCATGTCTTTCTGCTGAGGTTAAATCATGTTTTCTATCTCAGGTGGAGCCCAAACGTACAAAAGATGCTATAAAAGATCCACACTGGGTTGAAGCAATGCAGGAAGAGCTGCAACAATTCCAAAAGCTGCATGTTTGGGAATTAGTACCGTTAGCTAAGGGTGCACATCCAACCGGCACTCGCTGGGTTTATCGAATCAAGAAAGATGATCGAGGGGTATTCATTAGAAACAAAGCAAGGCTAGTAGTTCAAGGTTTTCATCAAGTAGAGGGTTTGGACTATGATGAGGTTTTCGCTCCTATTGCAAGACTGGAGTCGATTCGTATCTTCTTGGCCTTCGCGTCCTTCAAAGAGTTCATTGTTTATCAGCTAGATGTAAAGAGCGCTTTTTTGTATGGACAGGTTGATACCGACGTTTATGTGAAACAACCTCCTGGTTTTGAAGATCCGTTGCATCCAGAATATGTCTGTAAACTTAATAAGGCATTATATGGTTTGCATCAGGCACCACGACTGTGGTATGAGAGGCTTGCAACTCATCTTGTTAAGAATGGATTCGAAAGAGGTAGCATTGATAGTACGTTATTCACAAAAAGAGATGGAGAAGACTTATTGTTGGTACAAGTATATGTCGACGACATCATTTTTGGATCTACCAAAGACTCCATGTGTAAAGACTTTGAACATCTCATGAAGTCTGAAATTGAGATGAGTGCAATGGGGGAACTCACATTCTTTTTGGGTGTTCAAGTTGAGCAGTCTGCCAAAGGAATTTACATTCATCAGTCCAAATATGTCACTGATATGTTAACCAGGTATGACTTGCTTAATTGTAAGACCTATGGAACCCCCATTGAAATTAATCATAATCTCGGACCGGCCATTGATGACGAGGATTGTAAAGAAAAGGACTATCACTCAATGATTGGTTCTCTCATGTATCTGACCGCATCCAGGTCGGACATCGTATTTGCTGTGTCCATCTGCTCAAGATATCAGGCTAGGCCAAAGGTTTCTCATATGAAAGAAGTAAAGCGAATTTTTGGGTACCTAAAACATAGGCCAACTCTTGGTCTATGGTACTCCAATGAAAAATCATTTGAACTGACTGCTTATTCGGATTCTGATCATGGCGGCTGTAGCATAGATAAGAAGTCAACAACTGGTGGATGCTAGTTTCTTGGATCACGTTTGGTATCGTGGCAATGCAAGAAGCAGACAACGGTGGCTACTTCCACTGCAGAGGCTGAGTACGTTGCTGCGGCTAGTTGCTGTTCCCAGATTCTGTGGATTCAGCATCAATTGCGCGATTACGGGTTACTTCTTACTATGACTCCCTTACATATTGATAATACTGCTGCTATTTCTATTACACGCAATCCCGTACAGCAATCTAGAACTAAACACATAGAACTTAGGTTTCACTTTATACGGGATTGCTATGAGAAACACTTAATAGACCTTGTCCATATAGATACCCTTAAATAGAATGCTGACCTATTCACTAAGGCTTTTTCTCGTGCCCGATTTGATGAACTGGTCAACATGATTGGTTTGCGCTTTTTTCAGCTTAAAACGTAATTTTTTGGACTTGGACTATTTTTTATTGAAAAAAAAAATACGCAACAGCCACTCTTTATACTCTTTAGTATTAAAGAAATGCAAAGTTGCAACATTTGTCAAAAGACGTTTAGTTGTGTCTGTAAACAACTAGGGAAATTATAGTACATTAGGGTGCATGCACAAAAAATGAAAATTTTAAGGTTTATCCTTGATGTATCAGTAGGTTTTTTATCTAGCATACTTACCACAGCTTCTATAAACGTTAGATTCATCATATGATGTACTGTAGGCATGTTACACCGGTCTTTGAGCACTTAAAAAGTAATGCTAATACATGTCTATTATCATGTGGTCAACATTTTGTGATTAAGTGTCTTAATTCCTTAATACAGCTTGGCATACTTCCAGTTTAGTTAATAATATGATATACTTTGGGGGTATATATTTCTTGTTTCCTCTGTTGTACGTAAGTACAGACCTGGTCTCAAGTTGTATATACTTAAAAGTTAAGCAAACGCAAGTAAAAAGAACTTGAAAAAGTCTTAAATTATAAGATACCTAACAAGGTCGCCAAAATGGTTTGACCAAGTCTGGTTTTGCTTACACCTGAATCAAGTTATGTCGCTTTGTTGTACGTCTGTACAGACCTGTCACCGCAGACTTGATTCTTAAAAATGACTTTCCTCTATTTTATCTATCTTGTTCTTGTCTAAATTAATGGGATATGTCTATGGTGGGGACCACAAATAATTACTCATACTAACAATAAAAGTTTCACTCATAGCCGTAGATGTAACATGTTTTGGTGGTCAAACAATACCAGTAATCATCTTGAAATAATATTTATCAAAGGTGTTCTAAATATGCTAAGTAAATTTCAAGAGGTCACATATACTAATAATCGAGATAACACTTACCATTTTCTATTAGTTGCATGTTATTCTAATATGATCCCTTAGCAGATAAAATAACTACGTCACCTACAAGAAAATTATTTTAAGTTTTATTTTAGGTTTCGTAATTCAGTTAAATTTTTAAATTTGTATATTTATTTTTAACAAGTCCAATCAGTTACTCTTCCATCGGGTTACAAAACTTGAAATTAAAATTCAAGTTTTCAAGGCACTGCGACATAAGTATTGTCCTGCGACATAACTTATGTCGCCTTCTATGTCGCTACATTATGTCGCTAGGTGGGGTAGAGGTATAAATACCTCACTCCAGTCGCTTTCTCCGTTCACACTTTTAGCGACACAAAATCAAAAACCTGCGACATAAAACTTACCCCTGCGACATAAAAGCTGCGGTGTATTTCGTCTCTTGATTTCGTTCGTATGGTGTTTATCTTGGCAATCAACCTCTTGTTTCTTGTTCCCTACTTTCTACTCGATCGATAGGTACTAGTTTCACCCTATTTTACCGCTTATTTGTGCTTTAATATTTAATTTTAGTTACGGGTTTTTAGGGTTCACGGGTTTGGGTTGATTAGTCACGAATATCTCACTGTTATTTGTTAATATGAATGTTTTCGTGCTTCTGGTGTGTTGGCGTACCCTAGGGTATGTCTCATTTTCAAAATTATGGTTTATGGGTTGGGACTTGCTGTTCGTTATTGCGACATAACATGCGACATAACCTTTTATGTCACATAAGTTTCTGAATTTCAATTTATGTCGCTTACATTTGCGACACAAAATTTATGTCGCTGGAATTTGCGACATAAATATTATGTCGCCAAATGTCATTGCGACATATCTTATGTCGCTTAAATCAGTTTAGCCTATTCCTCACTTTTGTCCAATTATGGTATAGCCATGGTAGGTGATTTCGTTCAGGACAATGGTGTTATACACTACTGTATTCATTGCTTCTGCCCAAAGACTATCATGTTTTGCACTTCCGCGACTTCGAGGATCACCTTCCGGTCGTGGAAGCTTACGTGCACTCAGGTGTCGTGATAGCATTCTTGCTTGATCGATTACCTTTCGTTTTTGGTGGTCTGGTGGGATCCCCTCATTGTCCTGGATCTTAGCTTGGCCTTGTCTTGAATCTTGGCCTTTTGTGTATTAATAGTATCCGAGGATACTATCTAGGTTTAGGGTTTAGGGTTTAGAAATGTGATAATTTGTAATCATAACTATGTATTAATCTCAATTATCAATTAAACCCTTATTTTGTGCTAATTTGATCTCCTTACTTGTTATATATGTCATTTTGCATTCTATTATGCGACACAACTTGTATGTCGCCTCATATTTGCGACACAACTGTTTTATGTTGCATAAAATCGATTAAATTCGAATTAATTGCAAAATGCGACACAACTCTGTCCGTCGCATTATTCTTTAGCGACATAATTCCTTATGTCGCTTACTTTGTCAACAATCAATTTAGTCCTGTTAGCGACTCAATCTAGTTATGTTGCAGATTGTCTGCGACACAATTCTCTATGTCGCATTCAATAACAAATTGATTTGTGTGTTTCGATTAAATTTGCTAATGCTAACCGTTTGCGAGTTTCATTTCTATACTTTGCACAGCAATGGCAGATGGTGATATTCTATGGGAGCCACGTCACAACATTGTGGCATTTTTGGATGATTCGAAGGATACGGCTGCGCCATACAGGCCAATGGTGGCATTTCTATGCAGGTCTCGTATTCATACTGCTATCACCGCAACAACCACTATCTACAAGGACCAGGTGGCTCAATTTTGGGAAAATGCGGTGATCAACTCCGAGCTGCCATTTACCAGGATTATCTACACTGTGGGTGATCGTCAACTCATTATCTCCGAACAGGTTATTCGGGAATTCTTCCACTTTGGAGATGCTACGGAAATGCCTACTCTTTTTGGCAATGAGTTTATTGCTGGGGCTATGACACGTCTCGGTTATCCAGGTGTGCCCAACGACCAATATCGCAAGGCGAATCTGCCTAAGGTCTGGAGATATTTGATGCATGTGCTTATTGTTTGCCTTTCTCCTCGTAATGCGGGTTTTGATGGCATTAGTCATTCTACAGCTTCCGCCATGTTGGCGTTGATCTACAACAAGCCCTTCAATTCATCTGGGTATATCTTTAGGGTAATGGTGGATAATCTTAACGCCGGGGACAAGCGTTGGAATTTATATCCACGCTTTATTCAGCTTTTTCTTGACAATCAGCTTCCCGGCCTTCCGCAAAATGCTCGCGAGCGCTTGCGTCCAACTCCCATGAACGTCCGAATCTGGACGGTTTGTGCGGCTGGTGCGAACGCGAACAATAATTTTCCATTGTTTGGGCACATAATCGATGAGGCTTATGTTGCGCCGCCCAATGATGGTTTTATGGACGTTTTTCCTGCACCTGGGGAGCAAATTCAGGAGGAGGAATTACACCTCCATGATGCTCAAATACAGGTCGATGATCTGTTACAGGAAATTGAGAATTTCCAGGCTGGAGAACAGGAAGATTAGCCTAATCTTGAAGATTTAGTTGTTGAAGATTCAGATGGAGGCTCTACTCCTGAGACTTCTCCAAGGGATATCCCCTCTGGAGATGCGTTGAGGAATATTCAACGCTTTGATCCTCATCGGTTTAAACGAATACAGCGACGTATTCGTGCATGTACGAGTTATGTTCGCCCTGATCAGGGCAAACGTCCAAGAAGTGCTGATCTTGATGATACAGATTGGGTTCCATCTCAGTCTATTCGTCGTACTTCTACGTCGTCTTCGAGGCCAGGGGTTGACATTCCCCGTGTTGAGGTTCCCATTCAACCTCTGCCTTCGGTTATCGAGGAACTTTTGAAAAGAATGGATCAGATGCAGCAGACCATGGACAATCAAGCTAAAATGATTCAGTCTCAGGCATCGGTGTTGGAGGTTCAAGCTGCTCAGATTAAAGTGTTAGAAGAACAAGCAGCTTTAGTTCCTACTTTGAACACTAGGGTTTTAGAACTAGAATCCCTAGCTGTTGTTCCGGGGGATTCAGGCATGCGTGCCATAGAAACAACATCTAGGGCTTCAGCCGGAACACAAACTGACAATGAAGATGATAATGTAAATATTTCTGATGATAATGAATCTCTTCGTTAGGATTATTTCTCTGTCGATGACATTCCAGGTCAACCAAGACCGTTAGCTGTAGATTTTTCAAATGCTAATCTATCTTTTATTCAGCAAATGGTTAATGAGGTAAATCAGGCATCTGAACCTGAATTTGAAATAAATGATGATGTCGAGATTGAAGAAGAGGAGATGCGTCCTGATGAATTCTATGATGATGCTCCGACAATCGAGACTGATTCTTCGAAAGATGAAGCAGAGTCAGCTGGAACTTCGCAAACTGTTCCAGAAACTACACCTGCTTCTGATACTGCTTCTACTTCAACCTCTGAGCGGCCTGTGATAAGTTTTATTCCTGGAGAATCTATTCCTATTACTTGTAAGACATATAAGGTTAGTGGGAATTATACAGGAATTATTAAAAGCTGGAAAACCTACAAAGGTATTTTCATGATTAAAAGAAACGATGGCATTCAGTATTTCAAAAGATCATTCAAGAAGCTGAGTACATTTTCAAATGGAGAAATAAATCGTCTAGTTCAACTAGAACTGATAAATCCAACTAGGGATTCAAGACCTGATTTTGTACAGACGGTTTCGCGTCGTGAAGTGAAGAGCAAAAGATATAATTTTATCAAACCGACGCTTAGTACGAGATTCATATTCAAAAAGAAACTTGATCCAGTTACAAGGCAGCCAATTTACAAAGTGCATTATCCACCAGCTGATTGTTTAACTGAGATTCCACTAGAGACAGTTCCTTTTAACTTTCTAAGAAGATTTCATCATTGGGAACTCGATCCCCATACAGGCGAAGCTGTGTTCATTTTTGTTCCGGAATCTGAGCATCCAGAGAGAACTTCGCTCTATGGTTTGAAGAAAGCTCAATTTAAAGTTTTTGATCATACGAGCTTGATCAATTTGTCACAGAAAGACTTGAGGAAGTTGTTTGATAATCCAATTCGCTTCAACGTAAGAAATGTTGTGAATTCGATTCTAGCTAGACAGTTCCAGAAAGTTGTGACTGTGTGTGTTACGCATGGGATTCATGCTGGAGGCAGGTTTCCTGCAGGCTGGGCTTAATTGAAGAAATTTTGAAGACCAAGCTGAAGACACGGGGGAGTTTGTTGGTGCATCTTGGTGTGTCTGTCATTTGGTCTAAGTCTGTAATGCGTTTGATATGTAATTATGTTAGTTATAACGTTTGTATTAATTACATTTTGTGTTTTGGCGACACAAGGTCTTTGTGTCGCAATAGTTAACTTGGCGACACATCTTGTGTCGCATGAGTCGGCTTGGCGACACATCTTGTGTTGCAAAGGTCAGATTAGGTCTAGTATAAATAGACACATACGGCTCATTAGCTAGGGTTGACGAATTTGTGAGATCAGAGAGTATATTGTAATCGTTCTATGAAAGTGCCTTACACTTGGACCTTGATGACAATTGACAGTAATTAACAGGCGGAATCAATCAATTACACTTAATGCTAACAAACACAAACCGAAACAATGATATTCAAACAAAGCAAACTTGTTTATTAGCTTGTATAACGTATTGGGATCGATTACAGAGAGGCTTAGTCGACAAATGGTGCTAGGGTTTCGTCAACCCTAGCCGAAAACCCGTAGGTTTCTATTTATACTAAAAAAGTCAGCCGACATGCGTCAATTGTGGAAGTGTCGCATGTGGCCGCCTTCATGCGTCACTTACCTAAGTGACGCTATGCGTCACTAAGGCAAGTGACGCCTAACCTAAAACACGAGTGTCGCATATAATAAAAACTATATTTCTATTAAGTAACTAACGACACTTATTACAACTCGATAGACCAACTGACAGACACCTAATATGTATCAACAAACTCCCCCGTGTCTTCAGCTTGGTCTTCAAAAGTCTTCAAGTCTTCACTTCCAGCCAGCTGGAAATACACCACCAGCGTGTACTCCATTGGCGACGCAGATATCCACGATCTTCTGAAATTTTAACGCTTCAGCTCTATCTTTCGTCTTGAACTCAATTCTATTTTCATGTAATCTTTTCATATCTTGAGCCGAAAGATTGATCAAACTTAATGGGTCAAAAACACAAAACAATTTTCTCTTGAGACCCCATAACGACCTCTTAGTAGGTTGAACAGCATCCCAAGCTGTTATCTCGTTATTTCGTGTATCTGCAATAGAAGACTCCGGGTCTGTAGCTGGTTCAGAATTTGGAATGAATACAATCACAGCTTCACCCGTAACATCATCATATTCCCAATAAACCAACCTATTCAAAAAGTCTAGCGGGATGATCTCCAAAGGTATCTTCTGTAGACACTTTGCTGGTGGATAGATCATCTTCACAATAGGTTGTCGGGTAACCGGATCTAGTTTCTTCTTAAATTTATACCTCATACCCAACGTCGGCTTTATCAAGTTATACTTTTTACTGTTCATCTCATGACGTATGATCACCTGAAAGAAATCTGCTCTTGAATCTCGTGATCGGTTGATCAAGGGTATCTGAGCTAACCTTTGAAGCTCACACTTCGGCAAAGTACTTATTTTATAAAACTTCATATTGAAGTACTAAATGCCGTCACTTCTCTTTATCATAAAAACAGAGTTGTTCTCATCAAACTTCCAACTCTTAATCAACCCCGTGTAATCAGATCTAACTTTGTAGCATTTACACGTAACCGGTACCTCGATAATCGGTTTAAGCACAATATCCGGTTTTGTTGTAGAAGTTGATGGCTCGTTCGTTTCTTTTTCCGATTCATCTTCAGACGAATCCGATTCTATAATAGGAGCATCATCATAACATTCATCACTATGCAATTGCTCCCCCTCAACCTCAACTTCGTCATTTTCTTCAAAAAAATAATCCTCTGCTACAGGATCATTCATTTCCTCTTCCTCAGGCATCGCGTTATCATCATTCATCAGGTTTTGTAAGTATGTAAGATCTACGAATGAATAATCAACCGCAATAGGTCTTGCCTGACCTTGAACCTCAACAAAATAATCCAAACTGATATTTTCATTAATAGTAGAAGAGGGAAGTACATTTTCTGGTTCCGGGGAAGGAGTTACATTTGTTTCTAACTCACTAGGACCTACCTCCCCCGAAACATTGGTAACGGATTCCAACTCTAACAACCTAGATGACAGATTCGTCACTTGAGACTGTAGATAGTCAACCGTAGCAGCTCGAGCTTCCAAATCCCTGATCTGAGAGGCTTGAGCTTCAATTATAGCCTTCTGATCATCAAAACGCTTCGCCAGAAGCTCCATTTGAGCCAAAACCACTTGAAGAGAAGGCGTATCAGACGTTGGCAGTGGTTGTTGGCGTTGGGAAGTTGGTTCCTCAATAACCACTGTTGTCCGCTGGCGTCTACGAAGAGGTAGATCAGCATAGGAGGGTGAAGACCCAGCAGGACGTTTACCAGGATTTCTCGGGATATGTACCCGGCCAGCAGAAACCCTTCGCAAAATACGCTTAAAGCGTTGAGGATCAGATAGTTGAATCCCCTCAAAAGCAGACTGTGGTGGCACATCACCCTCAGAATCAGGAGGAGTGGGCCCACCATCTTCAGAATCAGGCTCAACTCGATCAACGCGATCGATATCCTCTAAATATTGAGCTATATTGGTATCAACCAAATCGTCCTCGTTGACCGGAGGCACGACATCATCCAAAAATCCGTGATCACGCGGCGCAACATAGTTTTCGTTCACTATGTGCCCAAATAACTCCCGGTCAGCCAAAATTTGTTCACCTTTCGGTGCCAGCTTACAGTCATTAAAGACTCGTAAAAGCATCAGTGTTGGCACCAAAAGAGAATGTTGGTCAGGTGCGATATCCAGGTGCAGATTGTTTAACAATAAGTGGACAAAACGTGGATACTGCAACCATTTGTCCTTCCCAGCCCTGATGTTTTCTACCATATTCCCAAAAATATAGCCGCTAAAGTTATAGGGCTTATTATATACTAGGGCTAACATAAGCGATAAAGTCAAATGACTTGCCGCATCATACCCCCCTTTCCTTGGCGATAAACAAACAATAATAATGTGGCAGAGATACCTCCAGACGCGGCATAGAAACTGCTTGCGAAAATCCGACAGCTGATTAGCTGGATAACCCATTCTCTGAAGTCCCCCATAGATAAACGTCGTTGGTGTTGGTGCATTTGGTGTGTCAGTCAGTTGGTCAAACGTTTGTAATCATTAAAGTCAATTAGTCCGCGTATGTATAATGTTTAGTGTGTATATGCGAGTCTGTAAATGAATAGTGAAATAGAGAATATACACAAATTAGTGTTTATGCGACACTTAGCTAGTGTCGCATATAGCGACACTTAGCTAGTGTCGCTATAGGGTTTGGACAGCCTATAAATAAGGAGTTATGTTTCAGTTTTAGGGCTAGGTCGTTGGTCAATTGAGAGAGAAAAAGTGAGGCGTTTTTGTGTGTGTGAGAGAGAGGAGAAAAGCTTGTAACGTTTATACTCAATTGTGAATACAAAGAAAACGTTATAGAAATTGTGTGTTTGTTTATTCGTTCAATAATCGCTAACCAAACAGATTCCGCACATTTGGTTGATTAAACGATCCGTTAGATCAGAGGTACTGGAACCTACAGTTGGGAAGATAGTGGGCATCGTTGAGTTGTCGATGAACTGTAAAACCCGCCTAATCGAGTTCTCGGTAATCTCGATCTCCTCCCCAAACAGATTGGAAACAATGCGGGGAACATCACCCTGAACCCTGATCACCGCATGATCATAAAATTCCTCTATTTGGTTCATATATACCGGGGTCGATGCGGTGATGGCGTAATAAATCCTTGATCGGCGGAGAAAGTCGATCATAGGCCGGAATGGAGCCGAGTTGGCGTGTGTTGACTCCAAGAACGCCGTTATGTTGTGACGAGTGTTGGTGCGGCGGTAATAATTCTGTAACTCAGCCATTTGAAAGCTAAAAATACAAAGAAAAACAACTGAAAGCGTTAAAGCGTTAGTCCGAACACAGAAGGGTTAGCAAACAAATTTTTAATTTAGGCGTCACTTATGATAAGTGACGCATGGCCACTACCGTCACTTAGGAGTGTCGTATTGCACATTAAATAAAATTAAAATTCAATTATAGTGTCACTTGTTGGAAGTGACGCTATCATGCGTCACTGATGTAAGTGACGTTTGTATTTTGTGATTTAATGTATACGACACTTGAAAAGTGACAGGTGAAGAACATGCGACATTTAGCACAGTGACGTTATCCTAAGACAGTCACTTAAGAAGTGACGGTATAAGTGACGTTTAGAACTAAGCGTCACTTAGACAGTCACTTAGGGTAGTGACGCATGTAAAGGCATCACTGGGAGGAGTGACGGTCTGAACAAGTAAAGCAATTTGTATGCGGCATTACATGAGTCACTTAAGAAGTGACGCAAAAACAAGCGTCACTTAGTAAGTGACGGTATGGGTTTCAAAATTACCAAATAGCGTCACTTGTGGTAAGTGACGCATGAAGTATCGCAACGATGAAGATCATCGTGCACTGTTCAAACCCAGATTTCAAATTTGGGGTTTTCGAAAAGCAAAGTTACCAGGGTGTGCGCATGGTAAAAACGAGTATTTCATACCCTTTATTACACGAAAACATTAACAATTCAAGCATTTAATCGAACGAATTCAAAGTTAAACCCAAACCGTAACCCTAATTCAAATATACAGCATGAATATCGAAGGAACAAGGTTAAAGTTAGTACCAAATAGATCGTGGGAATGAGGGAAACAAAGATGTAACACAGGAATGCACGAATAAGCCATAGAAATCACGATTCGATCGAAGGAAAAACGCACAGCCGAAGTGACGCAGAGACAGTTTGAGTGTCGGTATGTCAGTGCAAGTGACGCTATGAGTGTTTGAAAAGTGATGAGGGAGAGTGTCGTGGGGAAGGGGTATTTATACACCGACCCTAATATGCGTCACTCAGCCCGGCACTTATAGCGAAACTTATCCCGGCACTGACTACGTCACTTAAGTGAGTGACGCAATATCGTATGCGTCACTGGTAGCGTCACTTATGAGAGTGACGCATAGTTCACTTTTAGTGAAAAATTTGCGATTTCTTCGATTGTTTCGCGTTGTGATTTCGGTACTCAAATTTGAAAATGTAACTGTAACTTGGATAATAACTAAAATTACACTAACTTAGAGAAAATAAGACTTACAAAAAAAATGTAAATTGACAACTAGAGAATTAACACATTCTTTTTGGTGACGGAGTTGATAAAGTCTGGTTAGGGATCATATCGGAATAACATGCATTTATTAGGAACAGTAAGTGTTATTTCGATCATCAGTATATTTGTCCTCTTTAAATTTACTTGACATACTAAAAGCACTTTTTATAAAAATTATTTCAAAACGATTATTAGTATAGTTGTCCACTTAAACATGTTATACGCACACCTAGGAGTTATTGTATTATTATTGGTATGTTTATTTCGCTGTGGTTCCCAACATAGATATACAGCTTAACTTAAAACATAGATCATGTTTCCATTTACAGATAGAATATAAGAAAATCAATTTTTAAGAATCAAGTCAGCGGTGACAGGTCTGTACTGACGTACAACAGAGCGACATAACTTGATCCAGGTTTAAGCAAAGCCAAACTTGGTCAAAACATTTTGGCGACCTTGTAAGGTATCTCAATTTTTAAAAGACGTTTCAAGTACTTTGACTTGTGTTTGCTTAATTTTAAAGTATATATTAACAGAAACCAGGTCTATACTTACGTATAATAGAGGAGACTGTCAATATATAACCCCAAATGATATCAAATAAACATCTTTCACAAAAACATGTCTAGTATAAGTAAGAAATTAAGACTATTGTCATACATCTAATGATGTTGTACCACTTGAAATAGACAGTTATTGATTAAGCTTCTTAAGACTTCTCAAAGAGTTTTGTATAACATGCCTACTAATATATCGTATGATGAAGACAATGTTTATAAAAACTGTTTTCAATACGTCAGATAAATCTACTGACACATCCAAGATAAACCTTAAAATTCCATTTGTATGCATGTCACCCGATGTACTATCATGTCCCAAGTTTTTTACAAACACAACTTCAACGTCTATTTTAAAATGTAGCAACGGTGCATTTCTTTAATACTAGAGAGTATAAAGGGTGGCAGTTGCGTCGGTTGCATATATATTTTTATTATTATTATTATTATTATTATTATTATTATTATTATTTTTAATAAAACATTACTTTAAACATATCCAAGTCACAAATTACTTTTTCGTGGTAAAGAACCTTAGACCGATCATGTTGACTAATTCATCAAATCGGGCTCTAGAGAAAGCCTTAGTGAATAAGTCAGCATTTTGTTTTAGGGTGTCAATATGGACAAGGTCGATAAGGTGTTTCTCATAGCAATCCCGTATAAAGTGAAACCTAATTTCTATGTGTTTGGTTTTAGAATGTTGTACGGGATTGCGTGTGATTGATATGGCAGCAGTATTATCAATATGTATAGGAGTTAAAGTTAAGAGTAACCCATAGTCGCGCAATTGGTGCTGAATCCAAAGAACTTGAGAGCAGCAGCTTGCAGCAGCAATGTACTCGGCCTCCGCTGTTGAAGTAGAAACCGTAGTCTGCTTTTTACATTGCCATGACACCAAGCGGGTTCCAAGGAACTGACATCCTCCTGTTGTAGACTTCTTATTGATGTTGCAGCCACCATAATCTGAATCGGAATAAGCAGAGAGCGTGAAGTTCTTCTCATTTGAATACCATAGACCAAGAGTGGGTCGATATTTAAGATAGCCAAAAATCCGCTTCACCGCCTTCATATGAGAAACCTTGGGACGTGCCTGATATCTTGAACAAAGGGAAACAGCAAAGACGATATCAGGTCTTGAGGCAGTGAGGTACATAAGAGAACCGATCATCGAACGATAATCCTTTTCTTTGCAGTCCTCATCATCATCAGCAGGTCCAAGATTATGATTGAGTTCAATAGGAGTTCCATAAGGCTTACAAGTGAGCATGTCATACCGTGTCAACATGTCATTGACATATTTCGACTGATGAATATACATCCCTTTGGATGATTGTTCAACTTGCACTCCTAGGAAGAAAGTTAGATCTCCCATTGCACTCATCTCGAAAGCTGACTTCATGACCTCTTCAAATTCGTTGCATAAAGCCTCATTCAATGATCCAAAAAAAATATCATCGACGTATACTTGAACGAGTAACAAATCATCCCCTTTCCCTTTTGTGAAAAGGGTACTGTCGATGGTGCCCCGTGAAAAACCGTTGCCTACCAGATGAGTAGCAAGCCTCTCATACCATAGTCGAGGAGATTGGTGAAGTCCATACAATGCCTTATTTAGCTTGTAGACGTAATTTGGATGCACCGAATCTTCAAAACCTGGAGGCTATTGAACATAGACCTCCGTATCAATCTTACCATAAAGGAATGCACTCTTGACGTCAAGTTGCTTGACACGAATCCCTTTAAAAGAAGCAAAAGCTAAGAAAATACGGACAGACTCTAATCTGGCGACAGGGGCAAAAACCTCATCATAATCCAGTCCTTCAACCTGAGTATACCCTTGAACAACTAATCGAGCTTTATTTCTTGTAACAACCCCTCGATCATCCTTTTTTACTCGATATACCCATCGAGTGCCTTTTGGATCAGCACCCTTGGGTAATGGTACTAAAGTCCATACCTGCAACTTATGAAATTGTTGCAGTTCATCTTGCATGGCCTCGACCCAAGATGGATCTTGTAAGGCCTCCGAAACTTTCTTCGGTTCGGTTTGGGAAAGATGGCATCAATTAACAGTCGCCATAAATCCCAAAATCTGATTAGCTGAAGTATCCGTATCTTCAGCAGATTGCTTCGTCTGATGTCTCGTTTGAACAGCAGAATGGGGATCACCAATAATGTTTTCAACTGGGTGATTCCTATGTATCCGGGTCACTGGAATGGCATCTGGCACAAGATTTAATTCCAAGTTGTTCAAGTCACCTTCAGTGGCCGAAGCATCTTCGTTCTCTTCATTAATGAAGAAACGAGAATAATCTATGTCTTCTTCATCCTCTAAGAGAGGCATATCAGGATCGTCCGGAAGATCCGCGGCATTTACAGTATTTGAAGAAGACGGAATGGTTGTTGTTGGTGGTGTAGGTGTAGGACCAGATGAAGAAGAAGTGGTGGATGTAGGTGCAGGTATTTGTTGTGTTGGAATAGGTGCTGGAGTGGATGTCGTATCGGGAATTGGATTTGGTGTTGTAGGGAGAGAATCAGATGTTTGTTGAAAAACATCAAGTCCATGAAGCATTGTGATTAACTCTTCAGTGTCGTCGTCCTCCGGTACCTGGAAGGAACTGAAGAGTTTCCCATAATTAAAGAACCAATCCGGACCTGTTCCTTGAGGTGGTTCTGTATACCGTAAGCATTTTACCTCAAAATGTTCCTTGATCTCGTTTGTTGATTTGTTGTACACCCGTTTATTTGGAGAATTGACTGAATATCCGAGAAAGATCCCTTCAACAGCTTTATCACCAAACTTAGGAACACGTTCTTTGGTTATCATTATCAAACAAGGACACCCAAATGGTTCCAAAAACTGCAGATTCGGCTTGCGATTGTTGAAGAGCTCATAACACGTTTTATTCTTCTTTTTAACCGAAAGAACCCGATTCAAAACGTAGCAAGCAGTATTAACTGCCTCGGCCCAGAAGATAATAGGTAATTTGGAATCCGCTAACATAGTACGAGCAGTTTCAATAATTGTCCTATTCTTCCGTTCAGCAACTCCATTCTGTTGAGGTGTTCTCGGAGCACTGAATTGATGTTCAATACCCCTAGAAGCGCAAAATAACTCAAGAGTTGAGTTCTTGAATTCGGTTCCGTTATCGCTCCGCAGTCTTTTCACCTTTAAGTTGCACAAATTTGCCAACTTATCCAACAAGTAGACCAAAATTCCCGCTGTCTCATCCTTTGTTGCGAGAAAGTATACCCACGAAAATCGTGAGTAGTCATCGGTCACTACTAAACAATAGGAGCGACCACCGATGCTCTTTGTTGAAACAGGACCAAAAAGATCCATGTGCAGTAGTTCTAACGGAGCATTTATGGAATTCAAAACCTTAGACTTATGGGACTTCTTGTGTAGTTTGCCCTTGTGGCAAGAAACACAGTCATCCTTCAAAGCGAAGGACTGTTTCGGAACTCCACGAACCAAGTCGTTGTTGACTAGGAAATTCATTTTTTGGAAATGAATGTGTCCCATTCGTCTGTGCCAAAGGAGTGATTCCTTTTCTGAAGCCTTCGAAAGGAGACAAGTGTATTCGCTGGATGTCACCACGGTTCTCATATTCATCACATAGGTGTCATTTCTTCTAGGTGCTCGCATTACCACCCATTCCTCTGGAATGACATACCCCGGCTTCAATATGACACACTCAGTCTTTGTAAAAGATGTGGTATAGTCCTTATCACAAACTTGTGATACACTTAACAGGTTATGTTGTAGTTCGGCCACATAATTTACATTCTCAAAGCTAACCTTTCCATTAGTTAGCGTTCCTCTCCCCGAAATCGTTCCTCCCGTATCTCCAGCAAAAGCAACATGACCTCCCGCGTATGGTTTAATATCCACTAAGAGAGACACATCACCCGTCATGTGTCGCGAGCAGCCACTGTCCATGAACCATTCGCTATCTTTTACATGTTCAGACTGCTGCAACACATAAATATGAAGAGATTAGTGAGAAACGGTGACCCAAGCCTTTACAGACTTAGGTCGACCATAGTCATCAACAATAAGCACATCAGATAAAACTTTATTTTTAAACAAATCAGATTTTGAATCTGATGTGTTATTATTGATGACATTTGAGTCTTTAGTGGACTCCTTTATCTTCCAAACCTTTGATGGTTCAGGATTTGGCTTGGACATAATGTTGGGCTTTGGTTTTAACAAAGGATTTTGCCCAACACAAACGACTTTCTTAGAAGGCCTGGGAGAGTTAGAGTGATGCCTAGGATGTGATTTTGAAAAGCAATTTCTATAAAGTACTGTCCTAGGCATAGTTCTCCCATAACGCTGATAAGAGAGTTTGGGACAATCACTGATCAAATGTCCTTGTTTCTTACAGTAGAAACAAGAACGAGTCTCTTGAAACTGTTGAGGTGAAGGATTTACTGCAGGAAGTGGTGAAGCATTTCTAGAACATGAACATTTCATGCACGTGTTAGAGAATGCTTGTTTAGATGTAGAAGTTGAGGCATAAGTTTTATCAACATGAACCTTTTCATTTGTCACCTTTTGTTTTAAAACATTTGCCGATGACTTTTGAGTTTGAAGTTTCACATTTAAAACTCTATTTTCTTTTTTATTTTGAACCTTTGGTACAGGTTCAACTTTTAAAATTTGTTTTTCAGGTTTAGCCTCAACCTTCTTAAACTCAGGATATTCCTGATCAGTAATATCCTCTATCTCAACAATCTCATCTGTATGAGACTTACTTTCAGCTTTAACAAACTGAGGCAATGGATACTCTTTCCTCTTGGTTTTCTCCGTTGTCATTTTGTTTAGCTTGGCTTCTTTGGCCTTAATACCATATAGTTTGGTATATTCAACTGAAATCTCTTCAAGGCCTTGTTTAGTAATCGGGGGACAATATTCGGCATTAGAAGGTGGTGGTACTTGGTTATAGCCAAGACCTTCCTTCTTTTTGCCACTTGCTCCCTGCTTGCTAACAATCTCATTAAAGACTTGTGTTGCGGATGTTGAACCTAAGATTTTGCTTTTATGATTCTCAAACTCATTTTTCAAATCAGATAATTCGTTATTCAACAATTCAATTTCAACAAGATAACTCTTAATTGCATCTTGCTGGCTAAAGACCTTTGCTTTAAAGGTTTCAGTATCTAATTTATGAGCTTCAAGATGTTGTTCATAAAGTTTTTCATTGTCTAACAAAAAATTATTAGATTCATTAAGTTTTACAATCTTGTCCCGCAAATTTTGATTGTCTTTCTGATAGACCTTAAGGGATTCAGTCAAGTTAATACACGAAACACAATTAAATGGCTCAGTGGGTGTATTTGGTACCTCAGGAGTAATGTGAGCCATCAGACATTGAAACTTTGCAGCTTGAGCACTCCAATCAGAAGCAGTTGGCTCAAAAACGATCAATGCATTATCCACAGCCAATGATTTAGCTTCTTCTTTCTCAGTTGCCTTGGGTGGATCCGGCTTAGTAAGACCTGACGACGGCATCCTGGGTTTCTCACATTCCCTTGCAAAGTGACCAAGGTTCTGACAGTTGTAACACCGAACCTTGCTTTTATCGAACCCAAACCCAGTCTTTCCATTACCTTCCAAGCTTTTTCGACCCGTTCTCTGCAGAAACTTCTGAACCCTTCTTGAAATCATAGCTATATTCCAAGTTAAATCCATCTGTTCCAAGTCATCGTCATCCAGCTGAGCATAATCTTCTTTGGTCATTTCCAAAGTAGTATTTGGTTGAGTAACCAAATCTTTGTAAGAGCTGAGGAAAGCTGTATAAATTGCAGCTTGCTCTTGAATAGCTGGTGAAGATGTAACCTGTTGTTGTGATCCTTGATTAGTACAGGTTGTACCAGACACATAAGCAGCATGTGATGCTCCAGCTGAATAAGATGAAGAATTGGTATCCGATATGAATGCCATTCCTCCATAACTCTTACCAGAGTTAACTTGGCCTCCATAAAGCGAAGGATTTTGTACAAATCCAGTTGACTTGCAGTCTTTCTTCTTCGATTCCATAGCATGGGCTTGAAGAACTCCTATAAGTTGATCCAAGGTCATTCCATCCAATCCTTCACTTTCCTTCAAGAATTGGACTTTTACATCCCATGCACTTGGTAAAACATCTAACAATTTCTTATTTATCTCAAGTGCTGTGAGACTATATCCACCCTCCGTTAACTCACTCACCAGTTGTGAGTATCGGGTAAACAGTCCAGAGGTTGTCTCATTTGGTAAGGAGTCAAACAGATCGTACTGTTTCTTTATCAATTCCAGCTTAGCTTCCTTATATTTCTTATTTCCTCCACACCTCGTCTCTATGGCTATCCATAAGTCATAGGTTGTGTCATGATGTTTAAACAGTCTCATGACATCCTTTGTCAAGCACATACAGATAGCTGAGTGTGCTTTTCTTTCTATTTGATAATCCTTCTTTTCTTGAGGAGTCATTGCAATGAAAGATTTTGGTGGAGGAACCTGACGATAATCTCCGTCAGCCACTGGAGCCACATATCTTTGTTTTAATGGGCCCCACAATTCCGGACAATGAAAGTCAACGAACTGTTCAAATCTATCCCTCCAATAAGCATAGTCCATGTCTGCAGTGAATAGTGGAGGTTTATTATTGTAACCTATGTCATTTCCTTGCTTTATCATCTCCCTTATACCTCTAATATCTTCCTTGTCTGCGGCCATTGAAGATATACCTGTAGTTTTAATCAAAAACAAAAGCCAGGAAAATATTAATACTAAAGGCGTCACTTAGTAAGTGACGCACTGAAGTGTCGCAACGACTAGCGTCACTAGGTAAGTGACGCTATCGAGTGTCGGGCGAAGTGACTGATGATACTTTAAGTAAGTGTCGCTCAATCAAGCAAGTGACGCACTCAAGTGTTGGACTTGAGTGACGTGCTAAACGGATAGGCGTCACTTGTAAAAGTAACGCAGTAAATCAAAAGGCGTCACTAAAGGAAGTGACGCAAGTAAACAAACAGGCGTCACTAACAGAAGTGACGCTTAAGAGTCAAGTAACGTGCAACAGTGACGCACGTAAGTGACGGTGGATTAGGGTAGACGACACTTAAGTTAAGTGTCGTATAAACCTCAAATGACGCTTTAAGTGACGCGTTCAAGTGACGGTATAACCCTAATTTGGGATTAGGTAGTGCCGCAGCAAGTGACGCGTCTCAGTGACGGATCGAGGGTCGCAAAACGGCTGCAAAATCCCAAAACCCTAAAAAATTCGAATTTTCGTAAACCAAACAAAAATTCCTTGAACCCTAATGGACGAAACCTGTAGATGTTGAAGAATATCAACTGTAATTCACCTTTGCACCTCAAAATCCGTATGAATTCGTGATTCTTGAATCAAGCAAAACCGAAATCAATCCAAAATACCTTATAAACATCAATGTTATCACCGCAAGGCTCTGATACCAGTTGAAAGTGCCTTATGCTTGGATCTAGATGACAATTGACAGTAATTAACAGGCGGAATCAATCAATTACACTTAATGCTAACAAACACAAACCGAAACAATGATATTCAAACAAAGCAAACTTGTTGATTAGCTTGTATAACGTATTGGGATCGATTACAGAGAGGCTTAGTCGACAAATGGTGCTAGGGTTTCGTCAACCCTAGCCGAAAACCCGTAGGTTTCTATTTATACTAAAAAAGTCAGCCGACATGCGTCACTTGTGGAAGTGTCGCATGTGGCCGCCTTCATGCGTCACTTACCTAAGTGACGCTATGCGTCACTAAGGCAAGTGATGCCTAACCTAAAATACGAGTGTCGCATATAATAAAAACTATATTTCTATTAAGTAACTAACGACACTTATTACAACTCGATAGACCAACTGACAGACACCTAATATGTATCAACATTCTATTCAATACAAGCTGATCGACTTTTGATATTCAACTGATATACTTTGTGTTTAATTCGTTGTTTATTCGTTTAACATTTTGTTATCAATCGTGGGATTCTGCACTACGTTTGATTGTTAGGGATTCAGTTAGGTCCGGTATAGGGGTCATACAGACGAGGAAAAATTTCAGGAGTAGAGTAAAAGCTTCACTAATGACCCGACCAGCTCATCATACTCTGCACAAGCTCCTGTGCTGTACTATCTTTGCGAAGAGAGATGCGGGACCTGCTACATCAGAAGAGCTCAAGTTCCTGGATTCGATCATAAGGAAGCAGAACCTGAATGTTGCATACATCATCGCGGATAGATTGTGGAAGGAGAAGCGAGAGGATAGACGCCACGTATTCATGGGAGCCATTATCACGAGATTATTAGTTGGTATGGGGGTTCTCACTGACCGCCACCGTGAGGATTACACCCATCACACTAGTTTGCAGCCGTTCAATCTCGAGTACCGCAAACTGATCAGGATGATTGACGAGGGGCCTGACAGACAGTGCTTGTGGTATCAGACTCGGCAGCCCATTCCTGGATACTTCATGACCAGGAGGCGCGAGACTACAGAGGAAAGAGATGTTGGTCCCAAGCCACAGATGCCAGTAGCAGCAGAGATACCTGAGCCAGCACGAGGAGCAGAGACACCATCACAACCAACTCAGGCTGTTGTTCATCATTCAGATCCGGTCACTCCTCTTGCTCAGTACTATCTATTACATGCTTCACAGGTTATCCATGATCATCAGGTTATGACAGCTAGGAGACATGGTACACCTGAGCCTGATCACTTCCTATACAAATGTGGACCACCACCACCCACTACCCATACTGCCACGCACCCACATGCCACCACTCGCCCATACATTACCTTTCCGCCATCACACCCATATACTTCCATTCCTCCATCACACCCACATACCTCCACTCAGCCACCACATCCATATAGATGCCCTCGTACACCTACCACAAACTCCGCACCAGTACCCACTCATAGATCCACATCTGGTACAACTAGAGTTTACTTAGTTCACACACAGTCACCAGCACGCCAGCAGGCATTATTTCCTCTACCTACTGTACCCCCTCTGACTCATGACCAGAGCTAGGAGCTAGCACATCATATAGACCAGATTTACTCTACATTGGCACCGATGCACTGTTCACTGGTAGCATCGGCCCTTACTTGGATTTGGGCCCCCTCTTTTCAGGACAGGTTCCTACTGAGAGTACTTTCAGGCAGCTTTACCTGGATATGTTACAGATGGCAGGTGTTACCACAGAGGACATGCTCGCACTTGGTTATGATGATGTGATGTCACTTCCAGCGATGACTCTCTGACAGATATTGATTCAGAAGGGATTACTCCCTCCAGATGAGCAGAGAGTATCCAACGGATAGCAGTCGGTCGCAGGACCTCCAGCCCCACCTGATGACATACCTGCAGAGGATCCTCCATTCTAGACTATTTATCTTGTGACTTATATTTCATATTATTGAATTTTGTATTGTATTGATCTCTATCTTGCACTTGGTTAAACTTTTTTGGGATATTTGTCAACCTTGATGGTTGAAACTTTATTATTATATTTCGTTTATCGTAGTTACTTATTATGTGTGTTTCTTTATTTAGAATAAGTGATTGAATGTGTAATGATGAATGAGCAAGAAACCATATGAGATGACGAGCTTTCAAGAAAATGAACCGTGGAGTCAAAGGCAAACAACCAAGGAATTCACAACTGCGGACCGCGGAACTTACACACATCTCGGGAGAGGAGCTTTGGTCTATCTTCTTCTGAAACTCGCGCATGCACCGCAAACTCTTCAAAGATCTAAGTGTGGGATTTCAACCCACACTACATAACATATTAGCAAAAATCGTCTCCAAATCTTAAAATCACAAAAGTGTGAAATTCATTTCCACTTACATTATGGATCGACTCTTAGCTAAGCATGAATGGGAAGCGATGAGCACCAGAAAAGGACATGCGGAGCTGAATCACTCTTAATGAAGATCTTCGAATTCTCAGCTTTTTCCTCTAAACGTTAAAATCGTCATCCGGGGAGTTTCTTACCTTCACTTCGTTTTCATAAATTGATTCATTCTATTAGCTTAGGAATGCAAAGTAATCTATACTCTATCCTAAACTTATCACTAAGTGTGGGATTCCAGCCCAAACAAAACACTTGAGAAACATTTTCTATATGTTCAAACTCTAAGTGTGGGATTGTACTTGCAATACAATCTCAACTAAAGAGAACATTAGGGACAATGTTCCTCTAAGTGTGGGATAGTAGGTATAGAATACCTTGAATTAGATATTTACTGATTTTAATGTCCGAATAGCTTTACTCAGAAAATGTTCCTCTAAATTTTCAAAACTTTTTAAACAAAAATAATAAAGTATGAGCAAAATCATCCGATTAGCTCTACTATTTTTGAGTTAGGATACCTTTCAAAGAGGAACCATTTCTAATATGAGTTAGTTATTCAGGAATATTAGGGAAATTAAGGTAGAAATTTCTTAAATAAGTATCAACAATCTAAGGAGCATGGCTAGGTACATACAAACCCTAATTTGCAGTTAGGTTTTGAGCCTTAAAAGTATTCATTTTAAATGCTACATTGTTCATTTATTGTGTGTGCTGATGCTAGTATCTCTAAATTAGAACTTGTTCCTGACATACGCTTCGAGACCACATTGGAGAGTACCGTACGCGGTATAGGTGCAATTAGATGATCTCGACATTCCTTAGGATTTAACCCATTCTTACATACCTTTACAAGCCAAAAACCCTTCTGATACTCATTTTTAGTATCGATGATCCGCCTAGACAACACTGTTGAGCCTAAACCTTTCATTTCTTCAAGACCCTACATCTTTAACCACTCTTCCCAAATTCCCAACAACTTATCTTGGAATTTCTAAGGTTATGAAAAACATCTTGAAGAATCTCCTTCTGAATTGATCTACTCCTCCGTGTTCACCAAAATTAGGAAATCATGAGTGCAAAAAATTAGCACCAGAAGAAAAGACTCGAAGAAGTCCGTGATAAAAAAAGAAGAGATTTCCGAAAGAAAAGCAAAAATATCCTTGGAAGTTCTCTGGCAAACAAGTTCTGAAGAAAGAAAAGAAAATAAAAAGCAGAAAAATAAAGAAAAGGAAAAGAAAAGAAAATAAAGCTAAGTGCTTCAAAGTATCAATCTTTCAAAGAAAGATCCGATGAAATATGAGTAGTTACCTTCTCCGTTCTACAATAAGTTTTTCATTATTCTTAGAATGCCTAAGATAAGCAACCCCCTTTCAACCAGAAATCACCACTATCCATACCCCTAACCCTCACAAACATTACAACCCACTTGAATGTCTTGGGATAATTAGCGCCGTCCTCTTCCTAAGTGGTGGAGATCCGATTCTCGACCAAGCTTATGATGATGAGTGCTGCATGACTGGCTATTTGAGCGATTTCTATTGTGCTAGATTGATAGGAAACCCGATACACTTTGAGTGAATTGAGTGACCACCTTTAGTGAGATCTCCTAGTCATGTATACTCCAAGATCACGAGATTTGGAAAGTATGCCTGGGAAAGTCAATACTTATTTCTGAAAGGATCATCTTAGCTTTCCCTATGTTCTCTAAATAATTTTCCCATATGACAAAGTGGTAACTTTTTGGGAGTGCTCTAACTCACCTAAAAACTATAAAATGTTTTCACGGGACACAACTGAGTGTTGCTTGAGGACAAGCAACGCTTAAGTGTGGGATACTTGATGTGACTCAAAAAGTCATGTTTTTAAGTACTTATTTCCACATTTTTTGGACTATTCTATGGTGAAAACATTTCAAAAAAAAATCATTTATCATCAAAAATCACCAAGGTAGTCTAAATACGAGCGTTGCTACAAAAATCAGCTAAAACATCCAATTTACACGCAAATCGAGGCAAAAACAATCACCTTAAATATTCCATTATTGATTATGCTATCAAGTTAGATCATAATGCATATTTTATGATTCAATAGGAAAATCCAAGATTGGAGGTGAAAGAATCAAGAGAAACGGGTAAAGAATGAAGAAGATGTGCAGTCTAGAAGCCCTTCGATCGTCATCCGGACACGCAAAAATCAAACACCTCCAAATTTAGCAAACTTAGTGTCATTAGAAGCGTAACGGAAAAACGAATTTAACGGACTCCAAACAAAGAAGATACGGATGAACCAAGCAACCAAGAAGTCAATATAGAGCAAATGGAGCACCAACCCCCCCCCTGGGCACCTAGGTACCGTATTGGGTACCCTAGGTGCCGTATATGGACCTTAGGGTGCTGTATACGGGGGTGTTGTGCTTGTGAGGTGATGTTTGACCCCCCTTGGTCCGCTTACCCCGTATGCTACTTTGATGCTTGTATTCAATGCTTCAAGACTTGTACCATGACTACCTCCGTTCTTCTATAAATAGTGGCTTCATTTCCACCATTCCACACACCTCTCATTCACAAATCTTCTTTCTCTCTCTAGCACTTTTCTAAGGAGTTAGAGGAGAATTGTTCTTGTAGTTAAAATAGTTAGTTCTTCTCTCTAGTTTCTCTCTCTAGAGAACTAGAGACATATAAGTTCGCGGTTAGAGCTAGAGGAAAGTTGTAATTGGGTAATCAAGCTGTAGCAATGTTATTCAAGTCAGACTGTTGTAATCCTCAGTATTACTCTTCTAATCCGGTGATATTATCTTACCCTGTTGAAGCAAAAGTGTCTAAAGCTTGATTTTATTTAGTTTAAAATCTGTTTAAGTGTTAGTGATGTGCGATAATAGATGAGTCCGTGAATAGTCATTGTCGGATATATAGGTCAGCCCTTGAATAGGGTTTTGGAATTTGCTCAGCGCCGTTTTGCGACACAACCTGCGACACAAGATTTGTGTCTCTAATTAGGGTTTTCTTTTTTGCGACACAAGCTCGCGACATAGTGTGCGACATAACTTGCGACACAACCCTTGTGTCTCACCACTATTCATTGCGACACATCTTTTGTGTCCCACTAGTGTAAACTGCGACACAAAGTTGCGACACAAACATTGTGTCGCTAACACCTCACCAAGGTTTTTTTTTTTAAAAAAAAAAAGTTTCATTTTAGCTTGGAAAAGAGTTTTTTGGCGGGAAAGGTCGCGAAAATTTTTGTGTTTTCAAATTTTGTTCATAGGCTTAAAACTGTTCAATTTTACCTTGAAAAAAGTTTCATTTTACCCGGGCATTTTTGGACGTTTCCGGTTGAATTTTAGGCGGGAAATTCGCGAAAAAGTTTGTAGTACCAAATTTTGTTTTTGAGCTTAAAAGTTTATAATTCTAGTTTGGGAAAAGTTTAGTTGTGCTCGCCCAATTTTCAATATTTTCAAACCAAATTTTGGTGAGAAAATCTGGTTGTCTGTGTTTTGCTAAAATTCTTGATTAAAAGATGTCGCTCGTGCATAGTGTTCGCAACAACCTTCCGATGTTCACCCAAAACACCAAATACTCAAGCTGGAGAAGAGATTTTGATGCCTACATCTCTTCTAATGATCCAGACATGTGGATTCCACTGACTGAGAGATATGAAATGCCAGTCAGGGAAGGAACACGAACTGCAAAATCATATCAATCAATGACTCTCGAAGAACGTAAAGCATGGGATGATGAAAGGAAGACTTTCAGAGCAATTCAAGGATCTTTATCAATGGAGATCTTACAGTTGTTTAAGCATCACAAAAATGCGTATGATCTTTGGGCTGCCATTGAAAAGCACTGTGGTGGCTATAACAAGGAAGAAGAACCTCAACATAGTGTATTTGTGGCTCAAACAAAAGAGGTTAATTCTGATGCATTTACATGTTTATCTTGCATTCAATTAACAGGTTCTAACAACAGGTACAAGGATAACATTGAAAATTTGACAGAGGCTAATAAGGTTTTGAAAGAAAATGAATTAGCTTATGAAAAGAAATTCAAAGCCTATCAAGATGAGTCACAAGCATTCAAAGCTAAAATCTATAGTCAACAAGATGAAATAGATAGTTATTTGAAAGAAATTTCTTTACTTAACAAAAAGCTTGTTGACTCTAAATCTGAAGCTGATGATCTTAAACGAAAAATGTCAAATTTTGCTACGTCAAACATGATATTTGATCACATCCTTGATAAGCAAAGGACTGATACGAAAAGCAAGGCAGGTATTGGCTATAACCATGTATCTCCTCCTATGGACTATCTTCCAATGCCTGTTAAGGATGCAATCAAAGACTTTGTGCCTTCTTCCTCAAAAGTAGACACAAATTCTGTTAATGTGCCAGTTAAGGAGCAAGTTAAACAGGCCGAGCTTGTTAGGCCTACATTTGTTAAAGCTGATAATAAACCTCCAGTCAGTGTTGAAGGGGTTGTTGTGGTATAAGATATACCTGAAGTGTCTACCATTAAGGTTGAGAAAATAACTGTCAAACCAGACTGTTTTAAATGCAAAGGCAAAGCTAAAGTTGATAATGAATCTTTCAAAGTTAAAAATGTTAATAGGGATTCTAAATCTACTAACTCAACCTCAGGAAATTCTACTTCAACATGTTCACCTAAAAGTGCATGTTCAACAAATGTTCCAGTTAATAGACCTTCTGTGTATTGTCCTCCACCGAAACGATTTGAGGGAACTCATTGAAATCAATCTTATGTTGAAAGACGTTCTTTTTTTCGTTGTGATCAACAGGGCCATATTATTAGGGATGTAGGTTATTATCCCTAGATAGGTTTGGTAGAGGGATGCCAAGAACTTCTTCTTTTAAGAATTCTTTTTCAAGGCGTCGTTCGTATTCGCCTGTATCTAGTTGTGCATCAAACTCTCCACAACCTATGGCTAGAGTAAACAAAGTTGTGCCTAGTAGACCTCAAGTTCAACAGCACAACATTGTTTAAAACAAATCATCCGAACCTAAACAGGTTTGGAAACCAAAATCCACAAACAACACATCTATGAAATCAACTGAGTTCTTAAAATATCATAAACTCATGGATGTGATGATTATGGATGATAATGGACAACCCAAGTTTATCAAGGCTTGGGTGTCCCATAAACTCTAATGTTTGATTGTTTGTGGTGATGCAGTCAGTTTCTTGTTAGCTGATATTTTTAGTGACTGCATAGATGTGGATATTGTTGGAAGAATGGTGACTGGAATGATGAAATTTTTGAAGTTCAGGTGGTTAAAGTGCTAAAAAGGCATTTGATTTGACTTGATATGTGATTTTGAAACTTTTTATTTGTCAGTAAATGCAACAGCCATTCTTTGTACTTTTAGTATCAAAGAAATGCAATGTTGCGGAAAAATTACAAAAATATGTTTAATGTTTAAGGGGAGTACCTTTGAATTGGATTTTTGAAAAGAATTTGATGAGGGGAGTAATTAAAATTCTGATTATTTGGATCAGAAATGTGAACAACAAGATTCTTATTCCTCAAAAAGATATTGGATTGTGTCTGTAAACAACGTGGGAAATGATTGTACATCAGATGACATGCACAAAATGGAAATTTTAAATATTATGTTTGATGTGTCAGTAGGTTTATCTGACATGCTTAAATAGCTTTTATAAACATTAGCTTCATTATATGATGTACTGGTAGGCATGATACACACCGGTTTCTGGGTTCTTAAGAAGTAATTCTAATACATGTCTATGATGTTGTGGTAAACACCATATGATGTACGACTAACTGTCTTAATTCCTTAACGTAGCATGACATACTTCTATACCCGAGGTTTATCTGAAATCATTTGGGGGTATATACTGATCGTTTCCTCTGTTGTACGTAAGTACAGACCTGGTCTCAATTAGTATATGCTTAAAGTTAAGCAAACACAAGTCAATGAACTTGAAAAAGTCTTAAATCATAAGATACCTAACAAGGTCACCAAAATGGTTTGACCAAGTCTGGTTTTGCTTACACCTGAATCAAGTTATGTTGCTTTGTTGTACGTTTGTACAGACCTATCACCGCTGACTTGATTCTTAAAAATGATTCTCTTATATTCTTTCTGGATTCGGAAGCTATGCTAATGTTTAGGTTACAGGGGTATGTCATAGGTGGGACCACAGACAAATATTCATACTAACAATAAAAGGTTAACTCACAGACCCGGATGTAACATGTTTAAGTGGATAAACAATACCAGTAATCGTCTTGAAATAATTTTTATAAAAGGTGTTTTAAGTGTGCTAAGTAAATTTAAAGTGGACAAATATACTGATAATCGAAATAACACTTACTATTTCCTAATAATTGCATGTTGGCTTGATATGATCTCTAAGCAGACGTAAAACAATCCTATTCCCAAATTTATTTTAATCTTTGTTCTTTACTTTACCTTTATAAAGAAAATACAAAAAGATTTTATTTCTATATTTTTTTTCTTCAAACATCTCATATCTTGTTAAAGTCAAATACTGAAGATGTAAAGGATGTCGGTTATTCTCCAAAGACTATGAAGATAAATTCTATTGGAGAAGCTGCTGATGATTGAGAGATGGTCACATAGTTTGAAGATCTTATTGTATG
Source organism: Pseudognaphalium luteoalbum (assembly GCA_963422505.1). Taxonomy (NCBI): domain Eukaryota; kingdom Viridiplantae; phylum Streptophyta; class Magnoliopsida; order Asterales; family Asteraceae; genus Pseudognaphalium; species Pseudognaphalium luteoalbum. The sequence continues at coordinate 50,688,604 of OY730195.1, read as the reverse complement.
ATAAATGTGTGTCAATCACATGAATCAGGACATCAAGATTGTTTGAAGACCATGCCATCTCTATGGGGGAGTTTCTGATTGTTGAGAACATGAAGGAGTTATGTCGGTTCAAACTAGTTGAAAACTTAGTTGACCAAGCTATCTCCTTGGGGAAGTTTATTGGTGAGGACTAATTGAAGCTCATTTGACCAAGCTGCTGACATGGGGGAGTTTGTTGGTGCATTTTGTGTGTCAGTCACTTGGTCAATATTTGTACTTGTCAAAGTCTATTAGTCTGAGTATGTGATGTGATTAGTGTGTATATGCGAGTCTGTAAATGAATAGTGAAATAGACAATACACACAATATACTGTTCATGCGACATAGAGCTTGTGTCGCAAGGGTCACAATAGCGACACAAGTTGTGTCGCTAGTAGGTCTGAACAGCTATAAATAGAGGAGTTAGAATTCATTTCAAGGTTGATCAAACCCTAGAGAGTGGTTGACGAATTTGTGAGATCAGAGAGCATATTGTAACTATTCTATTCAATATAAGCTGATTAACTTTTGGTATTCAATTGATATACTTTGTGTTTGATTCCTTATTTATTCGTTTAACGTTTGTTGTCAATCGTGGGATTCCGCACTACTTTTGATTGTTAGGGTTCAGTTAGGTCCGACTACAGGGGTCCTACAGACTCAAAGTCAGAAGACAATGAGATGGAAGAATCTGAAGAGGAGCAAGAAGAGGATGAACCAGAAGTAGAAGAGCAAGAGGAGGACGTTTATCAATCCACACCACCTCACGAATACTTCCCTGATTCTCAGCATCCAACAGAAGAGATCATGCAGCTTGAAAATATTCTAATCACTCTGTCAGATGACGATTCAGATGAAGGCCAACCGATTGATCACTCCTGCCCTGAAGAAAAGGACATTGAAATGGATTCTTCTCCGCCTATATCACAAATCACCGACGCGACTCAGCCACCATCTGATACTATTGAGTTCCCTGATTCTCAGAACACGGACACTCCAGTAACGTACAGTGATGAGGATGACGTCGTCTTTATAGATGTTTCCAATAGATGTCCACTCCATCTATCTTCGTGCATCTCCAGTTATTCATGATCCTCCTCTCGAGATCATTTAGGTTCAGGTCGTCTCTACACATGAAGGGATGATCAGTGCTCTCGAAAGATTTGAGGATGATTTTCGTATGATCATGGTTGTCATTAGAGACTCGACTGCTGGAATCAATGTTCTCGGGTTGGCTTCAGGTTTGACCGTGGTACATATGATTCAAAGATATGCCCATGACATAATAATATAAAGTCCATTTATCCTATTCGGTCACACGCAAAGGCCGGTCGAAAATCGTTTAATATGCTTTCGTACGTGAGAGTAGCTAACTAGACATTTGTTAATGGTCTAAATTATTAGTAAGGTTGAGTTTGTTTAATTAATTAGTTATACTTATAACTAGTAATTAATTAAACATAATAAAAGATTCCATGCATTTTGTATTCTCAAGATTGCATGTCTAGAAAGTTGTGACTTTCTTGAATCTTTCATAAGACTCCACCTCCCTATTCTCTCACACACTCTAACACTTGTTTTTTCCACCACCTCCCACGTTTTTCTCTCAAGAAAAACAACCAAAACAGTCCACAAAATCTGCATAAGTTCATCACTAAAAATCAGTCCGAAATCTCAAGACTTTGAGGATTTCGGATACGCAATACACAAAGGTGTGGTGTTGCGGTTTAGTGAAGATAGAGAAGTGATCAAGGTCTGTTTCGTGGAGCTAAGGGGCTGGAAACGGTGACCGAAAGCATACTAATCGAGATCGGAACTTTGGGTGTCTCCCCGATAGAGAGGTTCTCGTTTGAGCCGAAGATCGTATTGATCGGAATCACGCTTCAAGGGTATGATTCTTGTTCTTATTTCTATTGTAGCTATTGTTTTGTGCATGTTGATTAAATGAAAGAGTTCGGTTTTAAATATCGTTTTATATCCGTGTTTTTTCCGCTGCGCGTTCGCACCGAACTCCGACATTGGTATCAGAGCCACCGTGTACAAACTTTAGCTCTTAAATCTATCGATTAGGTGCTTCAAAATGCATGTACCATGACTGATTATTTAGGACTGTTTTGGACAGATTCATGGTCTGAAATTGTTTGATATGTTCTTGACATTTTCCGTCTTAAAATGGTCTTGCATGTGTATAAAAATGATAGATCTTTAAACTTGTTAAAAATCAGAAAATCGTTTTTGTTCATATGTTTATTACAGACTGTTTTGGACAGATTTTGTATACAGTTTTAGATTGAATATAAACAGCCTCTTTCGAGTCTTTAAATGTTACATTTGTAGATATTATAAAGTGTTAAAAGGGTTGTTTATAATAACTAGTAACCGAGTCGAAATTTCAGCCCTTGTCGAATGGTACATGAGATTATGAAGCACTCGAATGATGATATTTGTTATGTTTTAGTTATTGAATGAATATCGGTAGTTTATGCCCATGGCCCTTATGAGATGTTTGGTTGTGTATTATTTATTCGGGATGAATGTAATAATAATTAATCAAACGGCTTACATGTCGTCTTTTTCATTTTAATCATGTATTTGTATAAACGACAAATGTGTCGTTTTCTTTCTATGTATTTGTAATAGTATAGAAAGTAGAATAGTATTGTTTTAAAATGTAAAGAGACGCCCAAGATTGGAATCACGGTGATGATGTTCAAGATGGTGCAAGCGGGTCTTCTTCAAGGATGATGGTTTAAGTGGGAGCCGTTGCCACTACTTATTTTGTCCTTAGATTGACCTTGTTTTTCCGGTATGGTAGCTTACCGGAAAAACGCATAGGATTAGCATACTACCGATATAAATGCATGTGATGATTATTATTGTTTTAAATATTTGTCTTTGCTATGCTTACAAGAAAATAGTTTTAAAACAAAAGTATAATAATCATAAGTCGGTTTGGTTATAATGGATTAACAAACGCGACATCATAATCGGTTTGGTTATAATGGATTAACAAACGCGACACAAAAATTGGCAAGATTTTAAAATGGTATAAAATGTTTTTGCTAATACAAAACAAAAACCCGTTTTTAAATGTAAACTTTATGCCATCCACGAGTAGTGCACACATTCGAACCTTCTACCTGTTGAAACTCGCGATACCCGAGAGTCTTGGGCCGGATTTCACGTGTATCTATCATGGACAGTTTACAATCTGGACTTATGTTTTCCGCGGCATACCCGGCACAAGAAAGGGTTGGCATAGAAGGGATTAAACATGTCAATTGATATAATGGATTATCATTGAATCCCGCAGGAGTCTAAGAATTTCATAATGGATGAAATTGGTAATATAGTATACCTACCTAAATAGCTTATAACTAATGTTTCCGCGGCATACCTGGCATTACTATAAGTGAAATATGGATCTTAGCCTTGTTAATTATAATTGTTTTAAATATTAAAACTCACAAGGGTAATTACTTTAACAAGGATCAAATATGTCAGATTTACTTATACAATCTATAAAATGACAGATGTCTGCGACAAACACAAACTCTGCTTCCTCATCTATTTCTACCTTTTGCCTAAAAGGGCTTCTTGAGAAGGATAAGCTTAATGGCTTGAACTTCATTGACTGGCTTCGCAACCTAAGAATTGTTCTCAGGATGGAGGGTAAGATCAGGTCAATTGAGGAACCCTACCCGCCGAGCCACAGGCGAGAGCTACTCAGGTAGTTCGGGATGAGTTTGAAAAACGTCGTACCGAATCTAATGAGGTAGCCTGCTTAATGTTGGCGACCATGACTCCAGAACTCCAAAAGGGTTTGGAAACATTAGGGTCGTATGACATGCTTACACAGTTGAAAGATATGTTTCAAGTGCAAGCAAAGCAGGAATGATTTGACACTGTCAAATCTCTCGTTTGTTGCAAAATGGCAGCAGGCAGCAGTGTTAGTGTCCATGTACTCAAGATGAAAGGGTACATAGACCAGCTAGAGCGTCTTGGTTTTCCCATAAGTCAGGAGCTTGCCACTGATTTCATCCTGAACTAGCTGACTAGTTCTTTTGACTCGTTCGTATTGAACTACAATATGAACAGTATGGAGAAAACCATCATGGAGCTCCATGGCATGCTGAAGACCGCTGAGTCTAACATGGCCAAAGCTAAACCTGCTGCTGATGTTTTGTCCATAAGGGAAGGAGGGATCAAGAAGAAGAAGAAAGCAACCAAATCCAATGGTAAGGACAAGGTTGGAACTCCAAGTTCCAATCCCAAACCTAAGCCCAAGGGTGTTGCTTCCACATCTTCTGCTAAGATCCCACAAGCCAAAGATCCTAAGGAGGCCACATGTTTCCATTGTAGGGAGAAAGGACATTGGAGGCGTGCATGTACTAAATACTTGAATGAGCTCAACGCACTACGGGCTAGTGGTGTTGGCAATTCTTCAGGTATGTTCATGATTGAACTAAACAATACTTCTACTTCTAATTCCTGGGTATTGGACACAGGTTGTAGTACTCACATTTATACAAATGTGCAGGGACTAACAAGAAGTAGAAAGCTACGAACTGGGGAGCTTGATCTAATCATGGGGAACAAGAATGTTGCCTCAGTTGAAATGATTGGAGATTACAAGCTTCATTTTTATTCTAGTTTATGTATTGTTTTGAAAAATGTTTGCTACAGTGCCGATATGGCAAGAAACATTATGTCGTTTAATGCTTTATTCAAGGATGGTTTTGATTATAAGCTTGATAATGGATCAATACTAGTCTATAAGGATGAAATATTTTACTTTAAGGCTAGTCCTTGTAGAGGCATATAAGAAACCACCATAAAATTAAATGATAGTTCAATCTATAATGTTGGTTCATCCAAAGATGGTTTGGATAAATCGTATCTATGGCATTGTCGTTTGGGTCACATAAGCAAGAAACGCATCGCCAAACTCCAGTTGGACGGAATTTTGGAATCATTTGATATTAAATCATGTGATGACTGTGAATCCTGCTTATTGGGCAAAATGACAAAAGCACCCTTCACAGGCAACTGTGAAAGGAGCAAGGATTTGTTGGAACTAGTACACACTGATGTGTGTGGTCCGTTCAGATCGCCAACTAGACATGGTGAACGTTACTTCGTCACTTTCACTGATGATTTCAGTAGATATGGTTATGTTTATTTAATTAAACATAAGTCTGAAACTTTTGAAGTGTTCAAGACATATCAAAACGAAGTACAGAATCAACTAAACAAACGGATTAAGATTCTCCGATCTGATAGAGGCGGTGAATATCTTAATCATTAATTTTGTGATCATCTAAAGGATTGTGGGATAATCTCACAATTAACTCCTCCCAGGACACCCCAACATAATGGTGTGTCTGAAAGGAGAAATCGAACATTACTTGATATGGTTCGATCCATGATGAGTCACACGACGCTTTCAATCAATTTTTGGGGCTATGCTTTAGAAACTGCCGCAAGAATCCTTAACCTCATCCCAACCAAGAAAGTTTCCAAAACACCCTCTGAAATATGGCATGGTAAGACAATTTCATTGTCATATCTAAGAATTTAGGGTTGCGAAGCTTACGTACGTCATGAGACTCATGATAAGCTTGAACCTAGATCAGAGAAGTGTTTCTTTGTCGGATACCCAGCTAATTCTTATGGATATTTGTTCTACAACCCTACTGAGAACAAAGTCTTTGTGTCTCGAAAGGAAACGTTCCTTGAAAGGAACATCATATCCAAAGGAATCAGTGGGAGCCCTGTTGACCTTGAAGAAATTCAAGAAACAACCGACATGGAAATTGATAATGATACTGATTCTCTTCAGAAGGTCGATGAACCTATTGATGAAGGAGAAACTGACATACAGCCACTACCTGTACGCAGGTCTGATTGAGAGCGACATAGACCTGAAAGATATGGTTTAAACATATCTGAAGGTGATGAGGCGCAAGTAGATTCTGATGAACCTACATCTTATCAGGAAGCCATGGCAGGCCCTGAGTCTGCTAAATGGCAGGAGGCTATGGACAGCGAAATCCAATCCATGAAAGATAACCAAGTCTGGAACTTGGTTGATCATACACCAGGGATTAAAACCGTTGGGTGTAAATGGGTCTTCAAGAAGAAGACCGACATGGATGGAAATGTACACACATTTAAAGCTAGACTGGTGGCTAAGGGTTACATGCAAAGATATGGTGTAGATTACGATGAAACTTTTTCACCAGTAGCAATGTTGAAGTCTATTAGAATACTTATTGCCATAGCTGCATTTTATGACTATGAGATATGGCAAATGGATGTAAAGACTGCTTTCTTAAATGGTAAGCTAACTAAGGATGTGTTTATGACATAACCTGAGGGTTTTATACATCCTAAGTATCCTAATCATGTGTGCAAGCTTTAAAAATCCATTTATGGACTTAAGCAAGCTTCTCGTAGTTGGAATCTTTGTTTTAATGAGAAAATCAAAGAATTTGGTTTCATTAGAAGCGAGGATGAACCATGTGTCTATGTCAGGTCCAGTGGGAGCGTTGTAGTCTTCCTTATATTATATGTCGATGACATATTACTCATTGGAAATGATATCCCGACATTGAAAGCTGTCAAAGCTTGGCTGGGGAAATGTTTCTCAATGAAAGATATGGGAGATGCAACATACATTTTGGGAATAAAGATCTATCATGATAGATCTAGGAGACTAATTGGGCTAAGTCAGAGTGCATACATAGATAAGATATTGAAGAAATTCAATATGCATGACTCCAAGAAGGGGTATGTTCCTATGAACCCTGGCATGACACTGAGCAAAGCTCAATGTCCTACTTCTGATAAAGAAGTAGCTATGATGATTCATATATCATATGCTTCGGCTATAGGATCGATCATGTATGCCATGATATGCACTAGGCCTGACGTATCATATGCTTGAAGCATGACTAGTTGTTATCAGGCCACACCCGGGGAAGCTCACTGGATAGCAGTCAAGAACATTCTGAAGAATCTTAGGAGGACAAAAGAGATGTTCTTGGTCTATGGTGGGGAAGATGTACTGAATATCAAAAGATATTCTGATGCTAGCTTCCAATCAGATAGAGATGATTGCTCCTCGCAATCAAGATTTGTGTTTACATTGAATGGTGGCGCAGTTACTTGGAGAAGCTCCAAGCAAAGCACTATTGCAGATTCGACAACAAAATCTGAGTACATAGCACTTAGTGAATCTGCTAAAGAGGCCATGTGAATAAAGAAGTTCATCGGGGAAATAGGAGTAGTTCAGACTATAAATGATCCCGTTGAGATTTTCTGCGACAATGAGAGTACGGTTATCTTAGCTCAAGAACCGAGGTCTCAAAAGCACACACGGCGCATACTCAGAAAGTACCATTATGTTCGTCAAGTTGTCGCAGAAAGGGACATTGTCATAAGCAGAATAGACACAAGTGAAAACTTGGCTGATCCATTCACCAAGCCTTTGTCACAGACCAAGCATGATGCTCATCGTAGATCTATTGGTGTTCGTGTTATTGATGACCTGCTTTGATTGTATTTTAATATATATATATTAAGTCTGACGCCTTGAACAATGGATAATAATCTATTACCATGATTTGATGATTTTGTATATGGAGATTATATAATACGCATGACGTGATCATTTCATTGTATATTATCTTGTTCAAAATTTTTACATGTTTTACACTCCATTGAATATTAATTCATAAACTTCAACAGTCAGTCATTCTCTAATGGAGAGAGAATTGAATTAAGGCTGCTATGAAGTGTGGTTATATAGGTTTATATGTTACTACGTTCATGAGGAACTTGATAATTGATTCAAGGTTCTGGAGTGACCACACTTAGGAATTACTGCATGGTTTTAAGTCAATAAGTAATTCTAAGATGGCAGCATCTTTATCCTAGAGTGGAGATACATGAGAATCCTGACACAAATTGTGTTGTACTTTGACCTGCATCTAACGCTGTGCGTAAATGCCAGTTATAAGGGTGTAAATTGGGTACAACATGAGATGTGATGGATGTCTATGTAGTCAAAACAATTTGTTCCTTCTTCTTTAAGCGAGTTGAAGCGATATCACTGGGCCCCTCGTTGATTTGTACTGATGTTAAAAGCATGGCCATGCTAACACTGAATCAGTATGATTGCAGTCTATGATGATCACCACAAATCTCGATCGAGAAGCATAATCTTGAACGATGTTGATTGGCACTTAACCATGTCACACGTTCAAAATGATATCTAGAACAAAAGGAGAATTGATGTAAATCAAATAAAAGGAAATGTTACATGTCGTTGCACTGGTTACATTTAGTATGTTCTTTTAAACATACAAATATTATTCATGTCTGTGCAAGTGGGAGTCTGTTGGAATCAATGTTCTCGGGTTGGCTTCGAGTTTGACCGTGGTACATATGATTCAAAGATATGCCCATGACATAATAATATAAAGACCATTTATCTTATTCGGTCACACGCAAAGGTCGGTCGAAAATCGTTTAATATGCTTTCATACGTGAGAGTAGCTAACTAGACATTGGTTAATGGTCTAAATTATTAGTAAGGTTGAGTTTGTTTAATTAATTAGTTATACTTATAACTAGTAATTAATTAAACATAATAAAAGATTCCATGCATTTTGTATTCTCAAGATTGCATGTCTAGAAAGTTGTGACTTTCTTAAATCTTTCATAAGACTCCACCTCCCTATTCTCTCACACACTCTAACACTTGTTTTTTCCACCACCTCCCACGTTTTTCTCTCAAGAAAAACAACCAAAACAGTCCACAAAATCTGCATAAGTTCATCACTAAAAATCAGTCCGAAATCTCAAGACTTTGAGGATTTCGGATACGCAATACACAAAGGTGTGGTGTTGCGGTTTAGTGAAGATAGAGAAGTGATCAAGGTCTGTTTCATGGAGCTAAGGGGCTGGAAACGGTGACTGAAAGCATACTAATCGAGATCGGAACTTTGGGTGTCTCCCCGATAGAGAGGTTCTCGTTTGAGCCGAAGATCGTATCGATCGGAATCACGCTTCAAGGGTATGATTCTTGTTCTTATCTCTATTGTAGCTATTGTCTTGTGCATGTTGATTAAATGAAAGAGTTCGGTTTTATATATCGTTTTATATCCGTGTTTTTTCCGCTGCACGTTCGCACCGAACTCCGACATTGACTAATGAGTACACTCCAAGACAGAGAGAGTTAATCAAGGAAATCAACATTGAGTATACTGTCTATCATGCTAATAACTCTAGGAGTCCTCAATTTCTACAAAACCACATTCATGCCTTCGCCGAAGATCTAGTGAGTCAGCTTCTACAAGAACACCATGAGATACCTGCTGCAAACGAGCTAGAGTTCTTCGAGGAATGAAAAGTCATATATGGCAAGGTATATGAAGCCCTAATCAGGTCCGCATTTCCATATTCTAACCAACAGATGAGTTTACTACATTCTTACAAGTATAATTTGGACTATGCATCTGGGAACCCTGAGGTTGAAATAGACATTCAGATGATGAATGATCTTAGAGGATTGATGGATTCCATAGCCGGTAACGACCATATTGATGATACCTCACCACATAGGTTTTACATCGACTGCACCATTGAATATCACACCCACAAGATTATCGTGAGGCTCGAATACGTGAGTTTGGACGAAAGAATGCATGCCATCCCTTCTTCCATCCCAAATGGAACAATGGTCAACACTGCAAACTTTGTCATGGAACGTCTCTCAGAGATCTTTGGTACTGTTCCTCCAGAAGAACCCAGGCAGCTATTTCATGACGGTCTACGTGAAGTCTACTACAGAATCTTAAACATCTTTAGGAATTATGACCTCACGTACTCCAGTCACCAAAACCAGCTCCTTCAGGGTATTCAAGAATCCATCCATACACTAAGAAGAAACCCAGAAAATCATGAAGACATACATCTATGCTTCTTCGGTTTCATGGATTCTTTAAGGAGAGAACGTCCTGAGCGTGAGGTTGTCAGATCCAATGGGACCCTCATCTTTGATCCCAACGGAGTCATAACAAAGTCAGTCGATGATATCACCTGGGACCTTCTTCACTTGCAAAGAGTGGCTGAAAAACACTTTGACAGCTTCCCTCTTCATGTGGAAAGGATGCCAAACATCACCCAGGTTATCACCTGCCACTTCTTGAGATTCTATTCCAGGGTCCCACCTTCCAGCACCATTGGCCCTGGAAGTTCCACCTCCCACTGATTCTGAAGGAAGGAAAGTCGAGCTCTTGACTCTAAAAGCAGCGCTTCTCGTGAGGCAACCCAAGTAATAAAACGTGTGTTGATTGTGTGTTAATAAGTGAAGATAAATCTCCGAATATCCTTCACATTTGGATATACCTCAAAAATATTATCTAAATATTTTAAAGTCAAAAACTCATCTTTTGCAAAATCACTTATCTCAGATAAATAGGAAACACTTTTCAAAAATAAGTTCATATGTTTTGAGCATTTGAGGTACTTGCATACTACTTTTATGCATTATGCTCGAACTCGTTTAAAAACATATGTTCTACAAAATGATTTGTAATAGAAAACATCTTTTCATTTTGAGACACTGATTCTCTTTTATTGCAAAAATATGAACATGAGAGTTAAAAGGTATATCCAACGTGTTCACACTTAAGAGATTGATTCATAAATGATGGTTGAAATGGAAGGCAAGGTTCTCATTTAAAGGCAATCCCCCTAAAAGCTGAATAAATCTTCATGGAGCTGCTGCAAAAGAAAGACTTTTCTTATCGGCACATATTCAGACCTTCAGTTTTTAGCTATCAGCTATCTGGAGAGTTTCTTCATCCTTTCTCTGTTTCTATCTTTTTGATTTATTGAGTACAGTTAATTAATAAAAGTAATCTATACCATATCCTAAGCTTATCACTAAGTGTGGGATTCCAGCCCAAATTAACACCTGAGAAACATTTTCTTATATGTTTAAACTCTAAGTGTGGGATTTTACTTCCAATAAAATCTCCACTGAAGAGAACATTAGGGACAATGTTCCTCTAAGTGTGGGATAGAGGTATAGAATACCTAGATAGATTTTTGTGTCCATATAGCAACTCCGAAAATGTTCCTCACTTTGAAAACTGATCAAAAATTTTAAAGTTTTTGCATAAAACAAAGAAAAGCATGAGCTTGACTTCGAAAGTAGATAGCTACTCATTCAGTTAGCTCTGCTATTTCTTTGAATTTTAATATTTCTAAGAGGAACCATTTTAAATATGAGTAAGTTATTTTGGAAAGTAGTGTAAATAAGGTAGAAATTTCTCAAATTAAGAAATGATAATCTTAGGGGCAACACATGACTAAGCACATACAACCCATATTAATTGCAGTGAGGTATCTTGAGCCTATATAAGCATTCATTTTAAATGCTTCACTATTCATTTGTTGTGTGTGCTGATGTATTCATTTCTGAATTAGAACTTGCCCCTGGTATGCATATTGAGACCATATTGGTGAGTACCGTACGCGGTATAGGTGCAATTAGATGACCTTGACATTCCCTAGGAAATAAACCCATTTTCTCATATCTCTTCAAGCCTAACCCTATCGATACTCATTTTTAGTATTAATTATTCGCTTAGTAAACCCTGTTGAGCCTTAGCCTTTTCGTTTCTTGAAAACCCAAGTTTTAAAACTCACTCACTTCCATACCCACCAAAACCTTATCTTAGAATTTTTAAACTTTTTGAAAAATGCTATTTAGATATTCTTTTTGCTTTCACTCAAAAATCATAAATCTCGTGTTTTACTCAAAGTTTCTCGTGTGCGTTTCAAAAAAACAAAATCTCAAAAAGATCAAGAAAGTCTGAAGGTGTGAAAAATTGACACCAAGTAAAATTCGAAATGACAAAAGATTTAAAAAAATGAAAGTGGGAAAGGATCTCAAAAGGCAAAAAAAAAAAAAAAAAAAAAAAAAAAAAAAAAAGCCTCTTAGAATATCCTTGGCAAAGAAATTCTAAGCCAAAAATATGTCATAGAAATAAAGTTAAGTGCTTCAAATCTCTCGAAAACTCCGATCTCTGAAAAATATATATATATTCCGTGTGTTTTCAAAGATATAAAGTTAGCCATCTTTACTTCCTTACGGTTATCCATTTCCGTTTTCATTAAAAAGCGTATCTAAATAAAGTTTTTCATAAGTTTAAAAGTCCTGAGATAAGCATACCCCTTTAAACCTAAAAAGATCCCATCATCCAAACCCCTTAACCCTCACTTCACACTACAATCCGATGAATGTCTTGGGATAATTTGCACCGTCCTCACCTACAGTGGTGGAGATATGATTCTCGATCAAGCTTATGACGATGAATGTTGCATGACTAGCTTTTGAGCGATTTCATTTGTTTAGAATGATAGGAAACCCGATACACTTTTGAGTGAATTGAGTGACCACCTGGTGAGATTGCCTAAGTCATGTGTATGCCAAAGATCACGAGAATCGGAAGCATGCCCAAAGATATTCATTTCTTATTTCTGGAACAAATATCTTATTTGTCTCAATTTTCTGAAACAAGTTACTTGTATGAAGAATGGTTGTTTTAAGAAATATTTTAATTCGCAAAAATCGGACCTAAAACATCTTTTTAAAGTGAGGATAATTGAAGTATTGCTTGAGGACAAGCAATGTCTAAGTGTGGGATACTTGATTTGACGTAAAAAGTCACGTTTTTGCGTACGTAATCACCACCTTTTTAGCCCCAAAATGGATGAAATCATTCAATATCAATACTTTTTATTATTAAGGTTAAAAATAAGGCATTGCTTCAAAAATCAAGTAAAATGACAAAATAACGTACAAAACAAAGCATAAATGATACGGTCACGATCTACGAGCACTTTTTAGCATATTACCTTGAAATTATTCTTTGATTTGTTCATTATGATCTTCGGGTAATTATGATCACGTGGATATAAAGAATGCTGAAAACAGATCAAGAATGAAGAAGTTATGGCCAAACGAAGTTCGATCAGTGCACAAGACTTACGATCCAGCACACAAGGCAACGACCACGGGCTACACCCCCCCAAAAGGGACGTATACCACCCTCTAGTGACCGTATACGCCCCCATAGAGGCCGTACACCCCCTCTTTGAGGCCGTATACCCCCCTTTAGGGGTGGTATACCCCCTCTACGCTGCCGGATACGCCCCATTTGGTACCGAATACGCTTATTTGGTACCCAATACGCCCTATTTGGTATCGAATATGCCCCTTTTGGTGTTGAATTCTATATCTAGGGGGTGTATTTCAGTGTTAAAATGGAGCGAGGGTGTTAAGTGTAAAATCGAATCTTGGATGCCTATAAATAGAGGCTTAAACCTCCTCATTTCTCACCATTCACACCAATCAATCCATTCACCACACATACACTTTTTCTTTAGCTTAGGTTAGTTAGTTAGTAGTTAGTTTCTCGTTAATATTTAACGGGACTAACAGTGGGGCTATTTTGTAATATTTGTTGAAGATACTTGGAGGGGTGCTTTTGTAATATTCGAGACTCTGCTCGTTGTAATCTTTCAGCTTATATTCCAACTAAGCATTTATTACGGTTATCTCTTTCCTTATTTATTATAATGCATGCTATTGTTATTATGCTAGATTTAGGATTCGTTGCCATGATTAGTGAATAGTTAGCTTGTGTGTTTGTTGTGATGTAGTTAGCCGTTATAATGGGGGATGATGTTAATTTAAATATATAACTGAAAACTATGTCTGTTTAACTTTTCATCTATGATTATAAACTTTTCATCAAACTATCGCCTTTCCTCCAATAAACGTGGTTAAAACCCTAAAAGACAAGGAGTCGCGAACCTTGTTCCGAGGGTAATTAATTATTTGTGCTATCTATGAATGGTCTGATTCCGAAGCTTTAGAAATACCGCTAAACCAAATGTATAGTACAACGTGAATAAATCAGGGATTTATTGGGTAATATTAAGTGAGGGCTGGGTTTATATCATAGATGGGTACGCTTTAATACAAACTAAGTTTAAGAGGGTTCAGAGTGACCTGAATGTGCAACATGTGTGGAATACCGTAAAACGACCTATTACTTAGTATAGTGCTGGAACCACCTCTGGTGTAGTACAAACGCATGGAAGCTACGGAACGGTCATCGGTATATACACCCTAACTTGCATTAGTGCGAAAGGCATGGAATGCCGTAAAACGTCTTAGTACCTCGTGTAAGTGTCGAAACCATCCTTTAGGAACGGTTCCCATACACCCAAGCTATGGAACGGACGTTGGTGTATACCATCTAAGCAGCACTGGGTCACCCACCAGCTCTGAATCTAACAAACCATCGATGAAAAGTTAGCAGACACTTTCCTAATTAGTTCTTAAATGCTCTATTTGAATTAGAATACTTTATGGTATCAAAGAACGGTCAGAAATTAAATATCGGTCTGTTACCGCCCAGGAGTTAACTCCAAAAAGGGTCACTAGTCTTCACAGACAGTGTTGGGGGTAGAGCAGCCTGATCTGATCAGAATCATGACAACCTAGTACTCAGTGACATGCAATCTGAGGAAAGAACATTTTCAAAATATCAAACCTAAACATCATCTACCCTTTAGGCTAATGAAATCACAACAAACACTCCTCTCCATACTGATTATCACCTATTATTTTATTTTGCTGTTTATTTAGTTTAATTTAGGACCTAAGTAAAAACCCAAAATCAAAACTCTTGTTTACAAACCCTACTAAATCGAATCGATCATCTTGACTGCTTAGTTTCACAATATGGTTGATCTTAAGAACGACCTTGAGTCATTACTTGTCGCTAACTACCCTTAGCCATAGTAAAACTTAGGTCCCCAGCTCTATAAATATAAAACCACCCATCCGATCGCACGGTCCCGACTGGGAGGTCAGCAACAACAAGGAAGCGATTCCTTGACCGACCATCTGGGATCCGATCAGACCTTCACTAGGTTCACTACAACAAGTTACGATCTCTCCAGCTATTGAAGAACAAGTTGGCATCTATACAACTTTTCTGATCTCCAACAAGGATTTGGTTTCGCAACCAAATACTACACTAGAACTTGCTAAAGAAGACTATGCTCAACTGGATGATGATGATCTTGAGGAAATGGATTTAAACTGGAATATTGCCATGATCTCAAGAAGAATTCAAAAATTCTTGCAAAGGACTAGACGTAAGAGTTTGGAAGAAAATGGCAAAACCAGGTTTGGTTTTGACAAGAGCAAGGTTCGCTGCTATAACTGTCAAAACTTGGGACATTTCGCAAGGGAATGCGAGAAACCCAAAGTTCCGCCATCGGGTTTTACGAAGCCAGATGCTCCTAAAGCTCAAGAGAAGTACGAAGTGAAACAAGCGACAGCTGATGCTTTAGTTATCTTCGAGCCTACAAACACAGACTGGAGTACGTTTGCTGAAAAGTACCAACAGTGTCTTATGACTCACATTACTAATGAGGTACACAATGAACCTGATGAGCCTTTAAACTGTATTTCATGCATTAAGTTAACTGAATCTTTAAAGTGCTTTCAAGAAGAAAACGTAGAATTAAGAGAAAAGGTTGCAAAACTTAATGAGTCCAATAAATACCTAAAAGCTAATGAACAACTTTACGATAAGAAGATTGAGGCTTATAAGCAAGACACTCAAAAGTATAAATCAAAGGTTTTTAGTCAACAAGATGCTATTAACAGCTATCTTGCTGAAATTGATTTGTTGAATAAGGAACTCTCTGATTTAAAAATTGAGTATGATAATTATAAGAACAAGATTCTAGGTTCCTCTTCCTCTACAGTTGCCTTCAATGAAAACCTTAATAAGCAGAGGACAGATAACAAAACTAAGGCAAGACTAGGCTATGCTGAAGTCCCACCTCCCACTGAATACTGTCCTATGCCTGTTAAGGAAGGCACTGAAGAGATTCATGTTGACTATGCAGTGTTATATGGTATCAAGTCAAAGGCAACCAAGGAAAACAAACAGGCAAAGGAGAAAACCAAGCGGCCAGAGTATCTTTCGCCTAAGTTTGTTAAGTCTGAAGCTGTATCTCCAGTTAGTGTTGAGGAGATAGTTGAGATTGAGGATATTACCCATCAGGAGTATCCTAAGGTTGAGAAGGTTGAGGCCAAATAAGAAAAGGTGATTTTGACGAATGAACCTGTCCTTAAAGTACAAAATGATAAGGGCAAGAAAAAAGTTTTTAATGAGAAAACTCAAACTTTACAGACACCTGTAAAGATTTTGAAAGATAACTTAAATGTGAACAATGAAAGAATCTCATGTAAAAAACCTTTACCCTAAACCAATCAACCGAGATAAACATCTTCTCAAACTTGCACACACTGTGGTTGTTCTAAAAATGCCTCATGATAACATCAAATAGTACTATATTTATATACTAATATTGCCTAGTTTCTGTATACTTTTGTTACAATTATTTAATAAAATATATGTATTTCGTTCATATTTACAAAATAGGTAAAAATAGAGTTTGAATTAGAAAAGGAACGAAAAATAAGTTAAATAAAGTAATTTTTGTATCAAAGTTGATTGTATCTAAATTGAGTAGGACAAAGTGGTTAAAAGAGTGATAAAAATAAATAAAGTTTGTAAATATTTGAGTTCGAAAAGTTAAATGAGTTGAGCAATAATTGTTAAATTGTATATTTATTAGAGTTTATGAGTTGGACCAAATAATTATTTGGGCTAAATAATGTATAATATATATTATGTTAGTAATAATAATAAGGTTAGTAAATTAAATAATAATAATAATATTAACGTAAATTAGTAATAATAGTAATTATTATATAAATAATAAATAAGATAACTATGGTGTATCATGTCTTCCAGGTTTTCACGTGGAGTAGCAAATCGAAGGGTCAAAGTCAAACATAAAAAGGACAAGTCAAGAGTAGGCCCATTCCATCTTTTAAATTTGTACGAACATTCGAGACTGGAAGCAAGTGGAAGTCGGTGTGTGCCATGTGATGTCTTGGAGGATACGCCAAAGGCAATCCATACGGCGTATGGATTGTGTCCTCAGCCTCTATAAATTCAGCCCGCTGCAAACGAATAAAGGGGGATACTTGTCATACTTTTTTGTATATAATTATTTTAGGGTTATGAAATATTTAGGCTAGGGTTTTTCCAGTCAACTATTTTCGTTCGGTAGGGTTTAGCTACGAATTTCTTTAGCTTTTCGGAGGCACGAAGAGTGAAGATTGAGGATAGTTCGTCATAATTCTTCGTGATTCATCTTTTTAATTCGGTATAACTTCTTTTATCAAGTTTTATTGATGACTTTAAGCTTGAATAATCTGTTGTTTACTGTTTTTATGATGAATTGAATATTAAAGTGATTGTATGATTGATTTAGCTTAGATAATGATTATTGAATGATTATAATTGCGTATTGAATAAGTTATTTAATTGAAAACGGTTATATTACTCGTGGATCCTTATTTATTGGTAACTGGTAATTATTAATTCTCAACGTGGTTGATAATGTTAATGAGATTGATTTCCTTTAATGTTATTAATTATTGATGGTTATAGTTCAAGGGTTTTGACTATTGCTTAATATGTTGAATCTGATAGGTTGAGAAATTAAAAATTATGCACATTAAAATAAATGAGATAATAATTTAATTATTTAGTATTGTTGATTCATGCCACTAGAGTTAATTATAACGATTTGTGAATGTTTAATGCATGATTTAGGGAAAAGCACACAATTGACTGATCATCTTGTGACAACGGACCGTTGTTTTATGTTGGACGCTGAATTATAGGAATTAGTTGGACCCGGAAAGTTGGGTAGTTCACATTCAATTTATGATCTTTGATTAGTGACTAAATTGATATAAAAGAAATCACAATTAGATAATCAATACGTGATAAATCAGGATATATGAATCTGAGTGACATTAATTATACAATTACTTATTCCTTTCTATTGTTTCTTATTTATTTATTTTAATTCAAGTTTTATTTAATTTATTTATTTTAATTTATTATTTTATAAACAATTGTTCGAACGGAACTAAAACGTCCCCCCTGTTTACTGTTTTCTAGTTAATTAGCATTTTCCATTTTTATAAATAAACCACTGTTCCTGTGTTCCTTGTGATCAACCTGGACTTACCATAGCTATACTATTCCGATCGGGTATTCTTGCCTGGTTGTGTGATAGTAGTGATTGATATTTCCTGTTCTTTATAAATAATAAAACTAGACGCTTTCACACGCATCAAGTTTTTGACGCCGCTGCCGGAGAACACTTAACCGGTTGGACTTTTGTTCTACCAGGGAACGGTGTTGTTTATTATTTAAATTGGAATTTTTTGTTAGTTAGTTTTTAGTTTATTTTATTTTCTTTCCTACTCTTTTTCTTTTTCTTTTATTTTGACAGGTATGTATCAAAACATGAATACTGTCCCTGAGAATTTTCAAAACTCAAGAAACATTTCGATGATGAGTAAAGAGGATATGAAGCGATCTTTAAATGAGATGATAGCATTTTGGAATAAAGATCTAATTGTAAAGGATATGGAAAGCGACAAGGTGGAAGATTTTGACAACCCAAAAGATGAAGGATATAAGGCAAAACCAAATTTCAAAAATTATACGCCTTCACCTTCTTACCCAACAGCTTTAACAGAAGAAATTGTTAAAAAATACACACCTCCGCCTCCTTATCCAACTGCTTTGAATAGAAAGTTCAATGAAATTGAAGGATCAATTTTTCCAAAACTTAAGAAAGATACAATTAAAAGTTTATCTAGTCCAGTGATTGTGAAAGCTACGCAATCTATGGAGACTTCAAGCGAAACAGTGGAAACAACTAAGACTATTGGTCACGGTGAAGGAGTTTCCATTCAACAACTTGAGGAGATGGTTCAAATAGATAAGTATTCTCAATCCTCTGACTCCTTATTTTCTAAAGAAATTTTTAGTGAAATTGAATAGGAAGAAGATATGGAGGTAGATTGGTTGCCTTTACCAAGATTTGACCACTATGATTCTGATGAGGAAATACTCTCACTACTTGATTGTAATGAAGAGGAAATCCTTGAATTGAGAAACCATGATGGGGTAATGACTGAAGAAGAATTAATAGCCACTACGGATCCAGCTATTAGTGAAACTCGGTCATCACACCCGGAGGTGAATCACCAGGAAAATAATGATCAAGCAATGGTAAGGATTGGAGATGAAATCGAAAACAAAACTTGCGGTAATGAGATAGCAACCGAACCAGTTGAATTTCAAATGGTGGTTGAGTCAACACAACCAGCGGTTGAAGTATCTATAAGCACAAGTTCATTGTTTTATCAGTATGAAGATCCTTTTTGGCAATTCAATCGGAAGGAAAGTTTCTCACAAGTTTTGGAAAATCATGGAGCATCACGGACTGGACAAATGCCTGCCATAAACGATAAGTATCTAATTTTTTTAATTTTATTAAATTTACATTTTTGGATAATTTTTAGATATTACCATCCATGCTTACTTTTAAGTGTGGGAAAAGTCAATGGATTTTTTGGTAAGTAAGGTTGGAGACAAGCTAGTGACTCGAACAAAAACAAGCACTTCTCGGGAGGCAACCCGTGCTTGTATAGTATGTTGTATAATTATTAGGTACATTTATTTTGTTTGATAAGTTTAATGTTCTTTGCTACTTTTTGAAGTTGGCAATCATTTCAGATGAAATTGGAATTTTTGGAAAATTAAAGAACTTTGTGGGTGTGTTCCCTGGAAACCCTCATGAGACTATAACTCGTCCACTTGGGATACCGAGGGGTTTAAAGGCTTATTGCATACGCTAAATGCAATCGTGATTAACTACGAAAGTGTGTGTTGTTGTATATTTTTGAATAAAGATCGGAAGATGACCCGTTACGCCGATCCTGATCAAGATAATTGCGCCATATTCAGGGGAGTTTTTCGTTCTAATTTCTTTTCTTCCTTTTCTCACTTTTATTTTTACTTGTTTATATACAATGAGGACATTGTATAATTTAAGTGTTGGGAAAGGGTCGGTAGAAAAGAAATTTTTTGTTTACTTGTCCTTATATTATAATTTTGTTAAATTTTCATAAAATTTGAACTTTTTGAGTTAAAAACTAGGTATTTATTAGTTAGAATACTTTTTGTTAAAAGTTTTGTTTTATATTTAAAAGTTTAGACTTTAATACGGATTAACTGTTTTGTACATATAACGTAAGAAAATTAATAATGAGTGATATATAGTTACATGATATGATGTACTAATAGGCAATCTATATGAGTATTTCTGAATTTTAAGAAATTAATAAATAACTTGTATATTATTTTATGTTACATATTATAATGTATGACATAAAAGTCTTAATTCTTAGATTTATCATCCAATAATTTTATATGTCTTTATACTTATATGAAAACATTTGGGGGTCTACTAATTGTTTCCTCTGTTGTACGTAAGTACAGACCTGGTCTCTAATTAGTATTCTTAAATAAAGCAAAAGAAAGAAAATCTTTCAAGTTAAAATAATCAAATTATGTTACTTTGTTATACTAAGGTATAGACCTGTCACCGCTGGTTTGATTTAAAAATTGCTTTACCTGAATCAAGTTATGTCGCTTTATTGCATGGAAATGCAGACCTGTCACCAATGTCTTGATTCTTAAAAATGGATTTTATATATTTATTTTGAATATAAATATAAATTGCATGATTAAGTTTAAGAGTATATCATATGTGGAAATCCTAAGTAATATACATACTAACAATAAAGGTGTATTCAAAAATATGAATATAGATTGTTTAAAGTGAACAATTATATTAGTAATCATTCATGGACTATATGTTGCACTGATAATAATAAATTTTTATTTGTACATTATAGTTATCTATGTTAATTAAATTGTTTAAAGTTTTAAATTATGAAATATACTTTTAATTTAGGTATTCTGATTCTTAAATATTAGTTTGATGTTTATCAAGTTTTATGATGAAAATGTATTCTACTTGAGGACAAGCAGAACTTAAGTGTGGGGATATTTGATAACATCAAATAGTACTATATTTATATACTAATATTCCCTAGTTTCTGTATACTTTTGTTACAATTATTTAATAAAATATATGTATTTCATTCATATTTACAAAATAGGTAGAAATAGAGTTTGAATTAGAAAAGGAATGAAAAATAAGTTAAATAAAGTAATTTTTGTATAAAAGTTGATTGTATCTAAATTGAGTAGGATAAAAGTGGTTAAAAGAGTGATAAAAATAAATAAAGTTTGTAAATATTTGAGTTCGAAAAGTTAAATGAGTTGAGCAAAAATAGTTAAATTGTATATTTATTAGATTTTATGAGTTGAACTAAATAATTATTTGGGCTAAATAATGTATAATATATATTATGTTAGTAATAATAATAAGGTTAGTAAATTAAATAATAATAATATTAACGTAAATTAGTAATAATAGTAATTATTATATAAATAATAAATAAGATAACTATGGTGATTCATGTCTTCCAGGTTTTCACGTGGAGTAGCAAATCGAAGGGCCAAAGTCAAACATAAAAAGGACAAGTCAAGAGTAGGCCCATTCCATCTTTTAAATTTGTACGAACATTCGAGACTGGAAGCAAGTGGAAGTCGGTGTGTGCCATGTGATGTCTTGGAGGATACGCCAAAGGCAATCCATACGGCGTATGGATTGTGTCCTCAGCCTCTATAAATTCAGCCCGCTGCAAATGAATAAAGGGGGATAATTGTCATACTTTTTTGTATATAATTATTTTAGGGTTATGAAATATTTAGGCTAGGGTTTTTCCAGTCAACTATTTTCATTCGGTAGGGTTTAGCTACGAATTTCTTTAGCTTTTCGGAGGCACGAAGAGTGAAGATTGAGGATAGTTCGTCATAATTCTTCGTGATTCATCTTTTTAATTCGGTATAACTTCTTTTATCAAGTTTTATTGATGACTTTAAGCTTGAATAATCTGTTGTTTACTGTTTTTATGATGAATTGAATATTAAAGTGATTGTATGATTGATTTAGCTTAGATAATGATTATTGAATGATTATAATTGTGTATTGAATAAGTTATTTAATTGAAAACGGTTATATTACTCGTGGATCCTTATTTATTGGTAACTGGTAATTATTAATTCTCAACGTGGTTGATAATGTTAATGAGATTGATTTCCTTTAATGTTATTAATTATTGATGGTCATAATTCTAGGGTTTTGACTATTGCTAAATATGTTGAGTCTGATAGGTTGAGAAATTAATAATTATGCACTTTAAAATGAATGAGACAATAAGTTAATTATTGAGTATTGTTGATTCATGCAACTAGAGTTAATTATAACGATTTGTGAATGTTTAATGCATGATTTAGGGAAAAGCACACAATTGACTGATTATCTTGTGACAACGGACTGTTGTTTTATGTTGGACCCTGAATTATAGGAATTAGTTGGACCCGGAAAGTTGGCTAGTTCACATTCAATTTATGATCTTTGATTAGTGACTAAATTGATATAAAAGAAATCACAATTAGATAATCAATACGTGATAAATCAGGATATATGAATCTGAGTGACATTAATTATACAATTACTTATTCCTTCCTATTGTTTCTTATTTATTTATTTTAATTCAAGTTTTATTTAATTTATTATTTTATAAACAATTGTTCGAACAGAACTAAAACATACCCCCTGTTTACTGTTTTCTAGTTAATTAGCATTTTCCATTTTTATAAATAAACCACTGTTCCTGTGTTCCTTGTGATCGACCTGGACATACCATAGTTATACTATTCCGATCGGGTATTCTTGCCTGATTGTGTGATAGTAGTGATTGATATTTCCAGTACTTTATAAATAATAAAACTAGATGCTTTCACACACATCACCTCACCATCTACTCCGGTAAATCCTCAGCCTCATCCGATTGTTGAGAATCGTTCCTGTTTCTACTGCAAGAAGCCGGGACCTTTAATTCGTGATTGTCCCAAGCTTTCTCATCAGTGCTATGGGAAAGATATGCCTAGAACTTCTTTTTATAGAAATTCATTTTCACCACCTAGGCGTTATTCCAACTCTCCCAAGCCTGTTGAAAAGCAAAGTAATGTTGGGCAAAAACCTTTGCCAAAAAAAAAGCCCGACATTGCTCTCAAACCTACTTCTGAACAATCTAAAGTTTGGAAAAGAAAGGAGTCTGCTAGTGACTCTTCCGTCATCAACAATAACACATTAGATGAAAATTCTGATGTGATTATTGTTGATGACCTTGGTAGACCTAAGTCTGTAAAGGCTTGGGTCACCGTTTCTCACTAATCTCCATACTTTTATGTGTTGCAGCAGTTAGAACATGTTAAAGATAGTGAATGGTATATGGACAGTAGCTGCTCGCGACACATGACTGGCGATGTGTCTCTTTTGACGGATGTTAAACCACATGCCGGAGGACATGTTGCCTTTGCTGGAGATACTGGAGGAATGATTACTGGAAAGCGAATGCTAACTAATGGGAGAGTTAGCTCTGAGAATGTGAATTATGTGGCTCAACTCACTCACAACTTGTTGAACGTTTCACAAGTCTGTGATAAGGATTATACCACAGCATTCACAAAAACAGAATGTGTGATCTTGAAACCGGGTTTCGTTATCCCTGAAGAATGGGTGCTTATGCGGGCGCCACGGAGAAAAGATACCTATGTGATGAACATGCGAACTATGGAGACTACAAATGAGTACACTTGTCTCCTGTCAAAGGCTTCAGAAAAGGAATCACTACTTTGGCATCGACGGATGGGACATATTCATTTTCGTAAAATAAATTTTCTTATAAAGAATGATTTGGTAAATGGAGTTCCAAAACAGTCCTTTGCTCTAAAAGATGACTGTATTTCTTGCCACAAGGGCAAACTCCACAAAAAGTTCCATAAGTCTAAGGTAGTGAATTCTATTGCTGCACCACTGGAGCTCTTACATATGGATTTGTTTGGTCCTATTTCTACTAAGAGCATTGGTGGCCGATCCTACTGCTTAGTAGTCACCGATGACTACTCCAGAATTTTGTGGGTATACTTTCTTGCCGCAAAGAGTGAAATAGCAGATATTTTGGTATACTTGTTGGATAAGTTGGTAAATATGTGCAACTTAAAGGTGAAGAGACTGCGCAGTGACAATGGAACTGAATTCAAGAATTCAACTCTCGAGTTATATTGTGCTTCGAAAGGCATTGATCATCAGTTCAGTGCCCCACGAACTCCTCAACAGAATGGAGTGGCAGAACGTAAGAATAGGACTATTATCGAGACAGCTCGGACTATGCTGGCTAATTCTAAGCTACCTATCATATTCTGGGCTGAGGCAGTCAGCACTGCTTGTTACGTTCTGAATCGAGTGCTCACGGTTAAGAAAAAGAACAAGACCTGTTATGAACTTTTCAATAACCGTAAGCCAAATCTGCAGTTTCTAGAGCCGTTTGGGTGTCCGTGTCTGATTATGATCCCAAAAGAAAAACTCTTAAAGTTTGGAGATAAAGTTGTTGAAAGGATTTTTCTTGGTTATTCAGTTAATTCTCCAAACAAAAGAGTTTACATCAAATCAACACACCAGGTGGAGGAGCATTTTGAGGTAAAATGCTTGCGTTACACAGATCCTCCTCAAGGAACGGGTCCGGATTGGCTGTTCAACTATAAGGATGTTTTTAACTCTTTCAACATGCCCGAAGAAGATGAAGAGGAAGAGTTGGTCACCCTACTTCATGGCATAAGTCTATGTCAAGACACATCTGCTCCAACACCCACTCCAAGACCTACTCCCACACCTACACCATCACCTACTACAACCGAACCATCTCCTATTACCCCATCATCGAATGCTCCTTCGACTTTAGGAACGATTAATGCAAAAGATCTTCCTGATGATCCTAATATGCCTCCTTTAGAGGAAGCCGAAGAAGAAGAAACGGTCTTCACCCATTTTAACGCTCATGATGAAGAAGATGAGGAACCACAACAACCCGCGCATCATGAAGGTTCTACTGCTCATGATTCTACAACTGTTCCTGCCACTGAAGGGGATATGAACAATTTGGAGTTAGTACTTACGCCGGAAGTAATCCCAGTGACACGTGTACACAAGAATCACCCTATCGATAATATTATTGGTGATCCTAATGCTGCGGTTCAAACAAGACAACAAGTGAAACAAAATCCAAATCAGAAAATGTTGACTCTGGTTGCTCAGATAATTTCATGCCATTTATCTCAAATTGAACCCAAGAAGTTTGATGAGGCCTTAAAAGATCCATCCTGGATTGAGGCTATGCAAGAAGAATTACAGCAATTCAATAAGCTACACGTTTGGGATGTAGTTCCGTTACCCAAAGGTTCTCACTTAACTGGCACTCGATGGGTATTTCGAAAAGAGATGGACGATCGGGGCATAGTGATTCGTAACAAAGCACGGTTGGTTGTTCAAGGTTTTAGTCAAATCAAGGGTTTGGACTATGATGAAGTATTTGCTCCCGTGGCAAGATTGGAGTCAATTCGTATCTTTCTAGCATACGCTTCTTTCAAGGAGTTTCGTGTTAACCAACTCGATGTTAAAAGCGCCTTCCTGTATGGAAAAGTGGATACGGATGTGTACGTTAAACAGCCTCCAGGTTTTGAAGACCCTGAGCATCCAGAATATGTTTGCAAATTGAACAAGGCGTTATATGGTCTTCATCCAGCTCTGCGGCTTTGGTACGAGAGGCTCACTACTCATCTAATCAAGTATGGTTTTGTTTGAGGGAACATTGACAGTACTCTGTTCATCCGTAGAGAACAGACTAGGGATCGAGAAGATATGTTACTTGTGCAGGTTTACGTGGATGATATTATCTTTGGCTCTACAAATGAGGCAATGTGCAAGAACTTTGATGAAATCATGAAGTCCGAGTTTGAGATGAGTGCGATGGGGGAGCTCAAATTCTTTTTAGGTGTACAAGTTGAGCAGTCTGCAAAAGGTATTTATATTCATCAGTCAAAATATGTCAATGACATGTTGACTAGATATGACCTGCTCAATTGTAAAACCTATGGGACTCCTATCTATCTTAATCACAACCTTAGACTTGCTGAGGATGAAGAAGATTGCAAAGAAAAGGACTATCATTCAATGATAGGTTCTCTGATGTATTTGACTGCCTCTCGACCGAATATTGTGTTCGCGGTATCCGTTTGTTCACGCTTTCAAGCCAAACCCAAGGTGTCTCACATGAAGGCGGTAAAGCGAATCTTTGGTTATCTCAAACATAGACCCAATCTTGGTCTATGGTATTCAAATGAGAAATCATTCGCTCTTATTGCCTATTCGGATTCTGATCATGGCGGCTGCAGCATAGACAAGAAGTCCACCACTGGTGGATGCCAATTTCTCGGATCTCGCTTGGTTTCGTGGCAGTGCAAGAAACAGACTATAGTTTCTCTTTCAACTACAGAAGCTGAGTACGTTGTTGCTGCCAGTTGCTGCTCTCAGGTTCTATGGATTCAGCATCAACTGCGTGATTACGGGTTACTTCTTTCTATGACTCCTATTCACATAGATAGCACTGCTGCCATATCTATCATACGTAATCCCGTACAGCACTCTAAGACTAAACACATATAACTTAGGTTCCACTTTATATGGGATTGCTATGAAAAACACCTGATAGACCTTGTCCACATAGACACCCTAAAGCAGAATGCCGACCTTTTCACCAAAGCTTTTTCACGTACTCGATTTGATGAACTAATCAATATGATTGGTTTAAGGTTTTTTGTGACCAAAAAGTAATTTGAAACTTGGAACGTAAATTTACTTGCTTTTATGTGTGTTATAAAAAAAACATAAAAAAGGGCAACAGCCACAGTTGCAACATTTTGAAAAAGACGTTGAGTTGTGTCAAAGAAATGCACAGTTGCAACATTTTGAAAAAGACGTTGAGTTGTGTCTGTAAACAACTTGGGATATGATAGTACATCGGGTGACATGCACAAAATGGAATGTTAAGGTTTATATTGGACGTGTCAGTAGATTCATCTGACATGTTACAAACAGTTTTTATAAACATTGTCTTCATCATACGATATATTAGTAGGCATGTTACACAAAACTCTTTGAGACCTCTTAAGAAGCCTAATATACAATTGTTTATTCCAAGTGGTATAACATCGTTAGATGTATGACAAAAGTCTTAATATCTTACTTATGCTAGACATGTTTTCGTGGAAGAAGCTTATTTGATATCATTTGGGGGTATATATTGACAGTTTCCTTTGTTATACGTAAGTATAGACCTTGTTTCTGTTAATATATACTTAAAAATTAAGCAAACACAAGTCAAAGTACTTGCAAAGTCTTTAAAAATTAAGATACCTAACAAGGTCGCCAAAATGGTTTGACCATGTCTGGTTTTGCTGAAACCTGAATCAAGCTATGTCGCTCTGTTGTACGTAAGTACAGACCTGTCACCGCTGACTTGGTTTTTAAAATTGATTTTCTTATATTCTTTCTGTAAATGGAAGTATGGTCTATGTCTTAAGTTAAAATGTATATCTATGGTGGGGACCACAGCGAAATATACATACGAATAATAATAAAATTAGCTCCTAGATGTGAGTGTAACATGTTTAAAAGGACAAATATACTGATAATCATTTTGAAATATTTTTTACAAAAAATGTTTTTAGTATGCCAAGTAAATTTAAAGTGGACAAATATACTGATGATCGAAATAACACTTACTGCTCCTAATAATTGCATGTTATTTTGATATGATCCCTAACCAGACTCAATCAACTCCGTCACCAAAAAGAATGTGTTAATTCTGTCTTTTTAATTTTGTGGGCATTTTGTGATTAATTTATTTTATTTTATTTTCAATAGTTTTATTTTGTGTTAAAGCCAAGTTACATTTAATTTCAAATTGAGTACCGAAATCAAAACACAAAAGATCGATAAAAAATCTCAAATTTTTCACTAAGTGATTTGATGCATCACTTAGAAGTGACGCTACTAGTGACACTCCTAGTGTCGCGTTAAGTGACGTGTACTAGGATTTCGGTATAAATACCCCTCAAACCGACACTCATTTTCACCACCTACACTATTCAATACCCGTCACTTGCTCTGACATTGTGTCACTTGCAATCGTTTGAGCGTCACTTAGACTGTTCGATAATTTGGAATATTTCGTGGATCTTGAAGCTTTGTTCGTGCAAACGGCTTATACATTCTTGTTCCCCACTTGATTACGCATCTTTAGGTATACATCTTCACCCTTTCCGTTAAGTATTCATGCTTTAATCGTTAGTTAGGGCTACGATTTTAGGGTTTCTTCGAAATCATACGAATTAGGGATTGATATGTTAGTGTTTCACGTTATAACTTGTTGTGTTTTGCTAAGCGTGATATTGCACATCTTTTGGTTAACTTATTTTTCAAAACCCCTAAATTCGTTCGTTATGATTTATGGGCATGAACAGTGACACGATGATCTTCATCGTTGCGTCACTTCATGTGTCACTTCCTGTAAGTGACACTATTAGTGACGCATATTCTTGTATCGCTAATTAGCCCGTCACTTGTCTGAGTGACGTCCATCTATGCGTCACTTCTCTAAGTGACTCCTTTAGTGACGCTCATATCTTTACCGACACTTATACCGTCACTTCCTAAGTGACTCACTTAGGTTACCGTCACTATGCTAAATGATGCATAATTTTGTACCGACACTTCCTAAGTGTCGTATTTAATTACGTATAATTAGCCCGTCACTTGCCTGATAGCGTCACTTACCCTAAGTGACGCTATACTTAATTTCTGATTTTTAAACACTGTTTCATGCGACACTTCCTAAGTGTCGGTAGTGTTTATGCGTCACTTCCTAAGTGACGCATGAATCAGAATTTAGTTTAATATGTGTGAGTTTTTGTGCTAATCCTATAACGATGTTTCTGGTTACTTTTTGGTCTTTTAGCTTACAGATGGCAGCTCTGCAAAACTATTATCGCCGTACGAACACTCGCCACAACATCGTTGTGTTTCTGGAGTCCACACATGCGAACTCAATCCCATTCCAACCGATGATTGAGTTTTTACGCCGATCGAGGATTCACTACGCTATCACCGCATCCACTCCAGTGTACATGAATCAGATCGAGGAATTCTATGATCACGCCTTTATCAGAACACAGGGTGATGTGCCAAGGATTGTTTCCACTATGTTTTGCGAGGAGATTGAGATTACTGAGAATTCTGTTCTCCGAGTTCTCCAATTCAACGATACACATGCGATGCCAACTATGTTTGAGACAACCTTTATTTATGGTGGCCTTCAACGGATGGGTTATCCTGCAAATCAGCTCTCCGACTTTCGGAAACAATATCTGTGCAGGGTTTAGAGATATCTATGCCATATCGTTATTGTTTGCTTATCTCCAAGGAAAGGTGGATACGATGCTGCGAGTCATTTGACTCTATCTTTGATGTTGGCACTAGTCTACAACAAGCCCTACAATTTCAGCGGATATATCTTCTGTAATATGGTTGAGAACATTCGAGTTGGAAAAGATAAGTGGCTGCAGTATCCGAGGTTTGTGCAGCTACTATTGAATGATTTGAATCTGATCATTGCTCCCGATCAGCGGTCGCTATTGGTTCCGACGCCAATGCTCTTACAAGTCTTCAATGACTGTAAGTTAGCACCAAAACGTGAACAAGTTTTGGCAGATAGGGACCTGGTCAGCAAACCACTCAGCAGCAGCAACAGCAACAACCACCATCTCAACCACAGCTTCCTTCTATTCAATAACTTTTTGCTTAGATTGAACAGATGAACAAACGTTTTGAAGATCAATCTGCGATTATTCAAGTTCAGGCTGTAGAGATCAAGGAATTAATGTCCAAGGCTGATGAGGTTGATGAGTTAAAGCTTCAAGTGACAGATCTACAGTCTAGGTTGTTAGAGTTGGAGTCTGTTATGATTGTTTCGGGGGAGGCTGGTCCCAGGACCATGGAAACAAATGTAACTCCTCCCCCAGAACCAACAAATGTACAAGATTCAAAAATTAATGAAAATATCACTTTGGACTATTTTGTTGAGGTTCAGGGTCAACCGAGACCGATTGCAGTTGATTACTCAAATATCAATCTCACGTATTTGTAGAGTTTGATTAATCCGATTGATGAAGATGATAGATCAGTTGATCCTGATGATGTAGAAATGGATGTAGAGGTTTCAGGGTCGGATGAGGTTTATATGGAAAACCCGAATCAAGAACCGACGCCTGAAAGCGAATCTGAACCTATTCAGAGACAACCGGCTTAACCATATGATTTTGATGCACCAATCATTGAGTCGGATTCTTCAGAAGAAGAGGAAGAACAAACGTTTGAAAATATTCAGGAACAACCAACTGTTCAATCAGTTCCCGAATCGTCATCTCATTCAGTACCAGAGGGTGAATCGATATCGGTTATTCGAGATTCGACAAAGCCACATTTGAGTTATTTTCCAGCCGAACCTGAATTGAAGAAGTGCAAATTTTTCGAGGTTCGAGGTGAACTTACAGGTTTGATCAAAAGTTGGAAATTTGATGCAATTTTTTTTTTTTTTTGATTTTGATTAAAAGAAGAGACGGCGTGCAATATTTCCAAACAAGATTTAATCATATTAGCACATTGCCAAAGGTCGAACTAAATCGTCTTGCTCAGCTGAACATAGTTAATCATACAGATGATTTTCGAGGAAATATGTTTCAGAAGCTTTTAAGGAAAGAGATCTACAGTAAGACGTATATGTGGATTAGACCAGAGCTGGGAGTTCGTTTCTGTTATAAGAAGAAAATTGATCCGAGAACTCAAGAACCAATAGTGAAATATCATTATCCGCCAGCTGCTTGTCTTAAGAAAGTTCCCTTATAGTCATTACCACTAAATTTTCTAAAGTATATGCGATACTGGTGGTTTGACCCTGATACACAAGAAGCTGTTATTGAATATTCTACAAAGAAAGAGTTTGTGAAAGAAAAGACTAAATGGAATATCAAAGGAGCTCTTGGTAAAAATGTTCGTGTGTTTGGCCCGCTCAGCCTTATTAATATGTCAAAGAATGATTTGAAAGCTCTCCACAAAAATAAGATGCGATATAATCAGATTGATCATGAGGAAGCTATAAAATTCATAAAGGTTGTCGAGGTTTGTGTTAGAATGGGTGTTCATGCTGGTGGAACATTCCCAGAAGGATGGTGCGGATGAGAGATGTCTGAAGATTGAAGATTTTGAAGACCAAACTGATGACACGGGGGAGTTTGTTAGTACATTTAGTGTGTCAGTCAGTTGGTCTATCGAGTTGTAAGTGTTGTTAGTTAAGTATAATAGAAAAGTAGATTTTGTACTTAGCGACACTTAAGTTTAGTGTTAGGCGACACTTGCCTTAGTGACGCATAGCGACACTTAGGTAAGTGACGCATGAAGGCTGCCACATGCGACACTAGCCAAGTGACGCATGTCTGCCGATTTGTGTTAGTATATAAGCAAACCTACGGGCTAGCTAGGGTTGACGAAACCCTAGCACCATTAGTCGAAATTGCAAGTCTGTAAACAAGCTAATAGGTTACAATTATCAATACAAAGTTGAAATTGCGATTATATTTGTTTATTGTGATTGTTTGTTTCCGCCATTCAATCGCTGTCATCAATCACTTAGATCCACAGCGAGGGGCACTCACATGACATTTTGAGTTACCCGCAAAATAATCAAACACAAACAAAGAACAAACTGTTATGCGACACAAGTATATGTCGCAAAGAGATCAAGCGACACAAATATTATGTCGTAGAAACTGCTGAATTTCAAAGTGCCTAGCGACACAAAGGTTGTGTCGCAAAGTAGTAGCGACGGAAGAAAACCGTGTCTTATGTCGCAAGCTTGTGTCGCAAGCTTGTGTCGCCTAATCAAAGGCTAATGTCGCAGTTCAAAATAGGCTTGAGTCGCAAGATTATGTCGCCTACTTAAAGGCTTATGTCGCAGTGAACAGAAAGCGACAGAAAGATATGTCGCACCAACCCTAATCGCGACACAAAATTTTGTATCGCAGCTTGTGTCGTAGAAACGGCTGCAGCAACAATCAAGAAACCCTAAAATTCGTAAGATTCGTAAACCTAACGAATATTCACGAATGAAGGATGAACAAGAAACCAAAAATCTTCCAGAAAACTGAGAAATCAAAATTGTAGCACCTTTTATGAAGATCTAATTACAAAACAAGTTGTTTTAAACCGAAAAACGTCTCAAATGGATTCAATAACGCCAAATCCTTAGATTTTGGCTCTGATACCAACTGTAGATCCCCTATGACCGGACCTAATCGAATCCTAGTACTCAATCAATGTGTGGAATCTACAGATTGAATATAAACGTTAAACGATTAAAACAAAGCAAACACAAAGTATATTAATACCCAAATGATTACCGATCAGATTAATTGCAAGAACTCGAGTACAATATACTGAAACTTTACCTAGGTTCATCAACCTTGACAAATGAGCCGAACTAGGCTATTTATACTCGACTCATAATCTGGCCTATGCGACACAAGATGTGTCACCAAGCCGACTCATGCGACACAAGTTATGTCGCCAAGTTGAATTATGCGACACAAAACCCTTGTGTCGCCAAAACACTTAATGTAATTACTTTTCAAATACAAACGTCATAACTAACGTAATTACATATCTAATGCATTACAGACTTAGACCAACTAACATACACACTAAGATGCACCAACATCAATTAATCACAATGATTCAACAAATAGTAAATGATAAATACAACAATATGTTATGCAAAACCTCTTGCTCATGAGTAATCAAGAATTACATAAACATTACTTAATCAATTCTCCATATACTCACCTTGGTATTTATATGAAGATTACCACAATCGAACAATGATTTGATTCCACTTCTTTAACACCTAAATCGTTACACATAACAACATATTTAGAACTAATACTCAGCACAATTTACTAGTAATCATAATTCACCCTCCCCTACTCTGATTAGTTTAGCTAACCCATTAACTAACTAATCAAAAGTACCCTTCATATTCACTTCTAACTTTTGATTTCTTGTATTTCTTCTTGAATTCATGTTTCAACACTATATTCATACATCATTAACATCACTAATCATATCTTGAGTTGATGAACATCAAATTATTAAAATTTAATAAAAGCTACAAAATTTCTCAAGAACACAAATGGTGATTTCATCATTTTCACCATTTATTACGGATACTAACAACCTTAATAATACCAATTAACATCATCTAAATCAATTCCTAACCATAATTTTGAATTAAACCGTTAGCTATACAAAACCCCTCAAATACCTAACTTCTAGGTTAAGATCATAAGAAAATTACTTACAATAGATTGGAGGTGAAGAAGAAGATGATGAATTAGAGATGAAAACTTGATTTTAGGATTAAAATTGAAGATTCAAGGATGATGATAAGCTCCTACGTATTTCTCTTCACGATTTTATGTCTAGAAATGCTTAGAACCAAATTCTAGACTAAGTACGTATGTGTGTGTATATAAATTTTAATTCTTTTAATTCCCACAATATGGAACTCAGGAACCATTTATGTTTTCTATTATATCATATGATTAATAAATTAATACCGAGTAATAATTATATTTTCACGTACTAAAATAATACCTTAAAATTTTGGGGTGTTACATATAATGGAGAAATGACAAGGGGAGCATTATCGTTCATTAGAATTAGAAACTCCAGAGCAATGCTTAGTAAGGAAAATGATATATCTTTAGGAGACAAAAGATGATCACATTCTAGTTCTCTTAGAATTGTTCATCGAGCAAATGACCTCGATATTCACCATATGATCTCATTATTCCATAATCCAAACATACCTTACCACATCCTTGGTTGCTAGAAGAGCGTTTCATGGAACCCAAGATCACCATCACCATAACCACATCCACCCACCTATCTACCCATTCACACTTATGATTACCATCATTGGGGACCATGAATCACCACAACGCTAGTAGTATTTCCCAGCTTCTAAGTATTCACTGCTAAAACCTTAGGAATATAAGTTGATCAGGGAATGGACATTAAGGGATTAAAGACGGGATTAAAATGGAATCCGGAGATCTCTTCTGATAGGAACAACATTACATTCATCCCATCAGTTCCTCGGAGAAGATCCTGAGTGATATAAGTTTATGGTCTTCAGATTCAACACTTTCATTCATCACGAGCTATTAAGTTACATCAGTGACTCACAATGATTAGGATCCTTGTCCGTTATCTCTATCAATCTTTTGGTGCATCTTGGTTGATTCTTTCTGCATCCTAATGATGTTATCACTTTTGTGAGTGCCCCGTCAGATGGATCACAGATGATAGAAGTAATCGATTACAAGGCGGAAACAAGTAATCAATGTAAACAAACACAATATCAAACCGAATATCAAACCGAAAACGAATAATCAAAGTATATTATCTTGATATTATGAACAATAAATGTTTGAGAATGATTACAGAGAGTTTAGTCGACAAATGGTTCTAGGGTTTCGTCAACCCTAGCTAGAAACCCGTAGGTTTGCTTATATACTAACACAAATCGGCAGACATGCATCACTTGACTAGTTTCGCATGTGGCCGCCTTCTTGCATCACTTACTTAAGTGTCGCTATGCATACTAAGGCAAGTATCGCCTAATATTAAAGATAAGTGTCGTTATACATACAAATGACTTTTTTATTACAATTAACTAACGATACTTACAACTCAATAGACCAACTGACTGACATACTAAATGTACCAACAAACTCCTCCGTGTCATCAGCTTGGTCTTCAAAATCTTTAATCTTTAGACATCTCTCATCAGCACCATCCTTCTGTGAATGTTCCACCAGCATGAACACCCATTCTAACACAAACCTCGACAACCTTTATGAATTTTACAGCTTCCTCATGATCAATCTGATTATATCGCATCTTATTTTTTTGAAGAGCTTTCAAATCATTCTTTGACATATTAATAAGGCTGAGCGGGTCAAACACACGAACATTATTACCAAGAGCTCCTATGATATTCCATTCAGTCTTTTCTTTCTCAGACTCTTTCTTTGTAGAATATTCAATAACAGCTTCTTGTGTATCAGAGTCAAACCACCAATATCGCATATACTTGAGAAAATTTAGTGGTAGTGACTGTAAGGGAACTTTCTTAAGACAAGCAGCTGGCGGATAATGATATTTCACTATTGGTTCTTGAGTTCTCGGATCAATTTTCTTCTTATAACAGAAACGAACTCCCAGCTCTGGTCTAATCCACATATACGTCTTACTGTAGATCTCTTTCCTTAAAAGCTTCTGAAACATATTTCTTCGAAAATCATCTGTATGATTAACTATGTTCAGCTGAGCAAGACGATTTAGTTCGACCTTTGGCAATGTGCTAATATGATTAAATCTTGTTTTGAAATATTGCACGCCGTCTCTTCTTTTAATCAAAATCAAAAAAAAGTCTGCATCAAATTTCCAACTTTTGATCAAACTTGTAAGTTCACATCGAACCTCGAAAAATTTACACTTCTTCAATTCAGGTTCGGCTGGAAAATAACTCAAATGTGGCTTTGTCGAATCTCGAATAACCGATATCGATTCACCCTCTAGTACTGAATGAGATGACGATTCAGGAACTGATTGAACAGTTGGTTGTTCCTGAATATTTTCAAACGTTTGTTCTTCCTCATCTTCTGAAGAATCCGACTCAATAATTGGTGCATCAAAATCATATGGTTGAGCCGGTTATCTCTGAATAGGTTCAGGTTCTCTTTCAGGTGCCGGTTCTTGATTCGGGTTTTCCATATAAACCTCATCCGACCCTGAAACCTCTGCATCCGTATCTACATCATCAGGATCAACTGATCTTTCATCTTCATCAATCGGATTAATCAAACTCTGCAGATACGTGAGATTGATATTTGAGTAATCAACAACAATCAGTCTCGGTTGACCCTGAACCTCAACAAAATAATCTAAAGCGATATTTTCATTAACGACAGAATTTTGTACATTTTCCGGTTCTGGGGGAGGAGTTACATTTGTTTCTAATTCCTTGGATCATCCTCCCCCGAAACAATAGTAACTGACTCCAACTCTAACAACCTAGACTGTAGATTTATCACTTGAAGCTTTAAGTTGTCAACCTCAGCAGCCTTGGTCTGTAATTCCTTGATCTCCGCAGCCTGAACTTCAATAAGCGCAGATTGATCATCAAAATGCTTGTTCATCCGTTTGATCTGAGCCAGAAGTTGTTAAAGAGAAGGAAGCTGTGGCTGTTGTTGTTGAGTGGGTCGCTGACCAAGTTCTTGTATTAAAATTCCAGTTCTCTGGCATCTCCTCAGGGGTAACTCAGAATAAGACGGAGAAGACCCAGCTGGTCGCTTTCCTGGATTCCTTGGTACGTGAACCCTTCCCTCAGAAATACATCTCAAAATACATTTAAATCGGCGAGGATCAACCGATTGTATAGCATCCATCACATCTTGAGGAGGCACATCACCCTCAGAATCGGGTGGTGTGGGTCCACCATCATCATCATCAGCAGCATCAATGTTTTCAACCTGATCAATGTCATTTAAATCCTGAGCTACCTCGGTATCAACCAGATCATCATCATTGACCGGAGGGGGTACCACATCCTCAAAACCGTCATTTGGCAGCGCAACATAGTGTTCATCGACTATGTGCCCGAACAATTCACGATCAGCCAAAACCTGTTCACCCTTTGGCGCTAACTTGCAGTCGTTGAAAACTCGTAGAAGCATGGGTGTCGGAACCAATAACGATCGCTGATCCGGAGCAATATTCAGATTTAAATCGTTCAGAAGAAGCTGCAAAAACCTCGGATACTGCAACCACTTATCTTTACCAGCTCGTACATTCTCAACCATATTTCTGAAGATGTATCCGCTAAAGTTGTAGGGTTTGTTGTAAATCAGTGCCAACATCAAAGATAACGTGAGATGACTGGCTGCATCATATCCACCTTTCCTCGGGGATAAGCAGACAATAACGATATGGTATAAATATCTCCATACCCTGCAGAGATATTGCTTTCGGAAGTCCGATAGCTAGTTTGCAGGATAATCCATCCTCTGAAGTCCACCGTAAATAAATGTCGTCTCAAACATGGTCGGCATCTCATGTGTATCGTTGAACTGGAGAACTCGATGAACT
Organism: Pseudognaphalium luteoalbum; assembly: GCA_963422505.1. Lineage (NCBI taxonomy): Eukaryota > Viridiplantae > Streptophyta > Magnoliopsida > Asterales > Asteraceae > Pseudognaphalium > Pseudognaphalium luteoalbum. The sequence goes on along the minus strand of OY730195.1, from coordinate 50,651,176 downwards.
GAATCCTCAGTAATCTCAACCTCCTTGCCAAACATTTTGGAGACAATTCTCGGCACATGACCCTGTCTTCTGATGAAGGCGTGATCATAGAATTCTTCGATCTGATTCATGTACACCGGAGTGGATGCGGTGATAGCATAGTGAATCCTCGATCGGCATAAGAACTCAATCATGGGTCGGAATGGGATGGAGTTCGTGTGCGTGGATTCCAGGAATGCGACAATGTTGTGACGGGTGTTGGTGCGGTGATAATAGTTTTGCAGAGCAGCCATCTGTAAGCTAAAATATGGAACAAAGATAACCAGAAACATTGTTATAGAATTAGCACAAATATTCAGAAAATGTTAAACAAAATTCTGGTATAGGCGTCACTTGGGAAGTGACGCATGAACACTACCGACACTTAGGAAGTGTCGCAGGAAACAGTGTTCAAAATCTGAAATCAAGTATAGCATCACTTAGGGTAAGTGACGCTATCATGCGTCACTGGTGTAAGTGAAGTTGCCAAAGCATGCATCATTAAGAACGACACTTAGAAAGTGTCGGTACAGAATTATGCGTCATTTAGCATAGTGACGGTAACCTAGGTGAGTCACTTATGAAGTGACGGTATAAGTGTCGGTAGAGATTAGGGCGTCACTCAGAGAGTCACTTAAAGAAGTGACGCATAAATGGGCGTCACTCATATGAGTGACGGGCTAAATAGTGTCGCAAGCATATGCGTCACCAAGGGAGTCACTTAGCGAAGTGACGCATTAAAGAGCATCACTGAAGAAGTGACGGTAAGAACTCTAAATTTCCAAATAGCGTCACTTACAGGAAGTGACGCATGAAGTGACGCAATGATGAAGATCATCGCGGCACTGTTCAAACCCAGAAATCACAACAAACCAAATTTGGGGTTTTTGAAAAACGAAGTTACCACGAGGTGCGCATGATAAAGATGAGTAAAACACACCACATATTAACACAAAACACTAACAATTCGAACCCCAATTCGTGTGATTTTATATAACCCTAAAACCCGTAACCCTAAATTAAGAGTAAAACATGAATACGTAAAGGTAGGGGTTAAAAGTAATACCAGAAGATGCAGATGAGTAAGGGGAACAAGAATGTAAAGGCCGATTGCACGAACAGATCTTGAAAATCCACAGAAGATCGAAAAATCGCACACAGTCGAAGTGACGCAGAGACAAGGTAAGTGACGGTATGTCAGAGGAAGTGATGTGTATTGAATAGTGTAGGTGGTGAGAATGAGTGTCGGTTTGAGGGGTATTTATACCGAAACCCTAGTACGCGTCACTTAACCCAACACTGGTAGCGTCACTAACGAAAGTGACGTAGTGTCCTGTGCGTCACTGGTAGCGTCACTAATGAAGTGACACATCAAGTCATTTTGTGAAAAAATTTGAGATTTTTATCGATCTTTTGTGTTCTGATTTTGGTACTCAAATTGGAAGGTAACTGTAACTTGGCTTTATCACAAAATAAAACTAACTAAGATAAAATAAATTAACACAAAATTAATGCAAGATTACAAATACCAGATAAACACATTCTTTTTGGTGACGGAGTTGATTGAGTCTAGTTAGAGATCATATTAGAATAACATGCAATTATTAGGAACAGTAAGTGTTATTTCGATCATCAGTATATTTGTCCACTTTAAATTTACTTGGCATGCTAAAAAACACTTTTTATAAAAATTATTTCAAAACGATTATCAGTATATTTGTCCTCTTAAACATGTTACACTTACATCTAGGAGCTAATTTTATTATTATTCGTATGTACATTTCGCTGTGGTCCCCACCATAGATATACATCTTAACTTAAGACATAGACCATGCTTCCATTTACAGAGAGAATATAAGAAAATCAATTTTAAGAATCAAGTCAGCGGTGACAGGTCTGCATTTACGTACAACAGAGCGACATAGCTTGATTCAGGTTTAAGCAAAACCAGCTTGGTAAAACCATTTTGGCGACTTTGTTAGGTATCTTAATTTTAAAGACTTTGCAAGTACTATGACTTGTGTTTGCTCAATTTAAAGTATATATTAACAGAAACCAGGTTTATACTTATGTATAACAAAGGAAACTGTCAATATATACCCCCAAAAGATATCAAATAAGCTTCCTCAACGAAAACATGTCTAGCATAAGTAAGATATTAAGACTTTTGTCATACATCTAACGGTGTTATACCACTTCAAATAAACAATTGTATATTAGGCTTCTTAAGAGGTCTCAAAGAGTTTTGTGTAACATGCCTACTAATATATCGTATGATGAAGAAAATGTTTATAAAAACTATTTTCAACAAGTCAGAAAAATCTACTGACACATCCAAGATAAACCTTAAAATTCCATTTTGTGCATGTCACCCAATGTACTATCATATCCCAAGTTGTTTACAGACACAACTTCAACGTCTATTTTAAAATGTAGCAACCGTGCATTTCATTAATACTAAAAAAAGTATAAAGAATGGATGTTGCCTAATTTTTTTTTTTTTAATAACACACATAAAAGCAAGTAAGTTACGTACCAAGTTACAAATTACTTTTTAGTCATTTTGATTAGTTCATCAAATCGAGTACGCGAAAAAGCTTTTGTGAAAAGGTCGGCATTCTAATTTAGGGTGTCTATGTGGACATGGTCTATCAGGTGTTTTTCATAGCAATCTCGTATAAAGTGGAACCTAAGTTCTATGTGTTTAGTCTTAGAGTGCTGTACGGGATTGCGTGTGATAGATATAGCAGCAGTGTTATCCATGTGAATAGGAGTCATTGAAAGAAGTAACCCATAATCATGCAGTTGATACTGAATCCATAGAATCTAAGAGCAGCAACTGGCAGTAGCAACGTACTCAGCTTCTGCGGTTGAAAGAGAAATTGTAGTCTGTTTCTTGCACTGCCACAAGACCAAGCGAGATCCGAGAAATTGGCATCCACCAGTGGTGGACTTCTTGTCTATGCTGCAGCCGCCATGATCAGAATCCGAATAGGCAGTAAGAGCGAATGATTTCTCATTTGAATACCATAGACCAAGATTGGGTCTATGTTTGAGATAACCAAAAATTCGCTTTACCGCCTTCAAGTGAGACACCTAGGGTTTGGCTTGAAAGCGTGAGCAGACGGATACCGCGAACACAATATCTGGTCGAGAGGCATTCAAATACATCAGAGAACCTATCATTGAGCGATAGTCCTTTTCTTTGCAATCATCCTCATCCTCAGCAAGTCTAAGGTTGTGATTAAGTTCGATAGGAGTTCCATAGGTTTTACAATTGAGCAGGTCATATCTAGTCAACATGTCATTGACATATTTTGACTGATGAATATAAATACCTTTTGCAGACTACTCAACTTGTACACCTAAAAAGAGTTTGAGCTCCCCCATCACTCTCATCTCAAACTCAGACTTCATGATCTCCACAAAGTGCTTGCACATTGCCTCATTTGTAGAGCCAAATATAATATCATCCACGTAAACCTGCACAAGTAACATATCTTCTCGATCCTAGTCTATTCTTTACGGATGAACAGAGTACTGTCAATATTCCCTTGAACAAAACCATGCTTGTTTAGGTGAGTAGTGAGCCTCTCGTACCAAAGCCTCGGAGCTTGATGAAGACCATATAATGCCTTGTTCAACTTGCAAACATATTCTGGATGTTCAGGGTCTTCAAAACCTGGAGACTGTTTAACATACACATTCGTATCCACTTGTCCATACAGGAAGGCGCTTTTAACATCGAGTTGTTTAACATGAAACTCATTGAAAGAAGCGAATGCAAGGAAGATACGAATAGACTCTGTTGATGCATTTTGATGTGTCTGTCAGTTGGTCTAGTTCGAGTTTGTAATTAGTTTTGTGTTTACTGATTTGTGCGACGTTGTATGTAATGTCGCACATGCGACGTCAGTTAGTTGGGCCTGCGACGTTGGCTATGTCGCATGGGCCTGGACCTGCGACGTTGTGTGTAACGTCGCAGGATTGAGTGTTTAGTATATAAACACGTTTTGTAATCAGTTTTAGGGTTGACAAAAAACCCTAAACGCAATCAGTCGAAAATACCTGTAACCTAGTCGATTATTATCAATAAACAACTGTTTGAATTCGTTTATATCACGTTTGTCTTATTGATTCGTTTGTGTGATTATTCAATTGGTGATTCCACCATCAATTGATTAGTGTGACTTGATTCAAGATCGAGAATACGGAGCACCCGTGTACAAGAATTTGATCGGCCCATTTTGGAGAAATGCTTCGATTGTCACTGAGAACGACGTCCCACGTATCGTTTCTACAGTTTTGGATACACAGATTGTGGTAACTGAGCAAGGCATTCGAGAGTTATTACAATTCAATGATCAGCCAGATATGCCAGTTCATTTTGAGAATCATTTCATTTCTGGCGGCATGCAACGGATGGGTTATCCGGGAATTCCGACTGATCAATATCGCAAGGCTCATCTTACTCGAGTTTGGCGATATCTGATGCACATTTTTATTGTTTGCTTAGGAAGCAGGAAGGCTGGTACTGATGGGATTAGTCATCGTATGGCATCGGCAATGTTGGCTTTGGTATACAATAAGCCGTTCAACTATTCTGGGTTGATATTCAAGAACATGGTCGACAACGTCAACGCCGGAGACCACAAATGGGCGTTGTATCCTCGTTTTATTCAGTTATTCATCAATCGTCATCATCCGAATCTTACAGCATTCGGTGATGTCGATAACATTCACAGGATAGTACCGATGATGGGCAGAATATTTGCTGTCTGCACTGCTCAAGAAAAAGGAGTTCAGGCACCACCAGATACTCCTTTATTTGGTGCTATTGTTGATGAAAACTACGTGCCACCTCCAGACCCTCAATATATGGATGCACCTGCCCAGCAGCCTCAACAACCGTTTGTTGATATTCCGGTTCAAGCTGCGGGGGAGGATATTGAGGATGATTTGGTCCAGATTGAACAATTTGGACAGGTTCAGCAACCGGGTTCCCCTCAGGATATTACTAATGAATCATCTTCTTCTGATTCCATTTTTGTGACACCGAAGGATGGTGGTGAGATGCCCACGGATTTTGATGGTGAAGTACCTCACCCATCACAGATGGAACTGATTAGGGTACATGACTCGCGTCGATATTTGAGAATTCAACGACGTATTCGTGAGGGCAAACGATACATGGGTAAACGTCCACGTGCTGACGATGATACTGAATTTCAACCTTCTTCTCTTCATGCACGTCGTATCTCTACTGCTACGACTCCTCAACCATCACAAGAAATGGTTGTTGAGCCCACTCCTGCATTCCTGCAACAGATGATGGAAAATATGCAGAAGATGCAGCAGCAGATGAAAGAACAAGCTGAACGGAATGCTTCCCAGTCAGCTATCATTGAAGTTAAATATGGGGAGTGCCACAATACACATGGGGAGTGCCACAATATGGGGAGTGCCACAATACACAGTACATGCATACGTATCAGAGCATATGATTACAATAGAACAGTTATATTAAGATGCCAAAGTATTAGTTACAAAGTTTATGATTTCTCGAATCATACATATTTAAAAGTATTAAGTTTACATGAGTAGATTTCGTAAATATGACTAATCAGTTTCAGTTATATAAAAGAAATCCAGTCGTCAAAAGTTGGCATCCTATACTTCGTGGGTCGCCTATGTTCCAATGTGCAGGCGGTTCTTACATGCGCAGCTAATTCCCTGAAAAACATAGTAAAAGTCAACAACGAGGTTGAGTGAATTCACAGGTTTTATGTTTGTAATAGTAGAATCAAGTTTGTAAGCACAGTTGTTAAAACCAATACGTTCACAAAGAGTTATTGCCATAATAGTCAAGTAATCGTTTTGTGAAATGTTATCCAAAATACAGTTCGCGTGGGATGTCACCCAAAATACCATTTGCGTGGGATGTTACCCAAAATACCGTTTACGTGGGATGTTACCCAGAATACCATTTACATGGGATGTTACCCAAAATACCGTTTGCAATACGTTGCTGGTCGTTCTCCAGCGTTTACAAAACAGTACCGGTCGTTCTCCGGTCTAAATACGCACGGGTCGTTCTCCGGTCTAAATACGCACGGGTCGTTCTCCCGTCCAACTCGGCCAGTCGTTCTCTGGCAATACATACTGCTGGACATTCTCCAGCGAAACAAAGTACCGGTCGTTCTTCGGTCAAATAACGCATGGGTCGTTCTCCCATCCAAATACGCACGGGTCGTTCTCCCGTCCACTTGGCCAGTCGTTCTTGGGCACTAATATACGTTGCTGGTCGTTCTCCAGCATTTTCATAAAAAGTACCGGTCGTTCTCCGGTTTACCAAGCAAGTTTTGATCACGTTTATAGTATGAAAATGTCATTTCATAAATACCAGTTTTGTTGTAAGGGTTCAGCAGTTCAAACAGTTCAAAGTACTCAAATCGTGCGAGTAAACAAGTATGATAAACAATCATGTAAGCAAAAGTAGTTATGGCAACCAGTAAAACATAGTGTTATCATAGTGTTTCATTGTGTTTCATAAAGTATGAAATTGTGTACGGGGGTCCGGGGGCAGCGCCCCTGGTAGCGGGGTCCAAGGGGTGGCAACCCCTGGCGGGGTCCAAGGGGCTGAGCCCCTGGCTGGGGTCGAGGAAAATAACCAAGTCTGGTTGCGGACCGAAATGGTGTTGCGAACTGAGTTCGTGGTGCGAGGTGAGGTTGGACTCGCAAGGCAAAGTAGGTTGCGAACCGAGTAGGGTTCGCAGGCCAAAGTTCGGTTGGCAAGTCTCAACTCGCAAGTCTCGACTCGCAGTCAGTTCGGTTCGCAGGTCAGTTCGCTGGTTCAGTTCGCAGGTCAATCTCGGTTCGCAATACGATCTGCGAGCCGAGACGCATCTCAGTTCGCAGATGCAGCTGTTAGTGCGAGTTTGGTTTTTTTTTAAACACATTTCAAGTCGATTTTTGGACATAATCAGTCGATAGAACACTAAAACATGATGTATTAAGTATTGCAACCACGAAATATCAAAGGAAATAGTAAAATCTAAGAGTTTGCGGGATTGTCGGGTTCTTACAAAGTTGTCGCATGCGAAATCCGAGAAGATGGATGTGTAGATCTTGTTGTCGTGGTGTTTTTCTCTAAATGAGTTATGTGATTCGAGATGTTTTTGATGTAGTTTTTAGGTGATTTGTATGGTTTTTGGATGATGGTGGTGAAAGAGAATTAGAGAGAGAGGAGTTGTGTGTTTTTGGTTAAAAATGAGAAATGAAAGGAATTTGGGAGTGGAGTGGGTTTTGGGGCTGATTTTTGTGTCCCCCAAAGGAGGGGTTTTTGTTCCCAATTTGTGATATTTAGTCCGTATTCGTTTACCCGATCGTTAAACATTAAAATGTTTTTAAACGATTGGTTTTTTTTAATATGTTTTCGATTATACTTTTAATTGTAATATTTTAATTTAAAATAATTTAGTTGAGTAGTAAAATTACAACTTTGTTTTATTCTAGTTTTACAAATGGGTTTCGAGTTGTTTCATTTGTACGAAATAAATGTTATTTGCAACAAAATACATTGTGAATATTATCAACATATATTTAATATATAAATAACGTTATTTAATAATTTCATATTATCAAATAATTTTGTTCACCAACAGTCGTATATTTTTGTCTCATTTGTTCCAATTGACGTGTACATAATTATAACTAATTATGAATCGTAATACTACGCATATTAACTAGTTGGGCTTTGCTAGACTTACCTCTAAAATATGTTGTGAATTCACTCAAAGTAGGGAATTAGCCTAATAATGCAAATGTTTAATGCTCGTAATTACGTTTAAATTTGTGAGGTGTTACATTATCCCCCTGTTACAGAAATCTCGTCCCGAGATTTAAATCCAAGTCGGAACGCCCGTCGCGTATGTTTTCTGAAAAGTCATTTTGTTAGCAATAGCAATAGTTTACGTGGCGCTCAAGTGTTGCTGTAAAAGTTTTAACAACCAATGTACACTCGCGGTATAGTTCGGTAAGTGGTATGTTTCGATAAATAGTCTACGTTTGGTCAGCATCAGGTTCGGATCAACATCCGGATAACGTAACGTTAAAACGTAATAATGGTTGTTTAAGATGTACCGTACTGATTCAGGGAACCATAGGCGCGTCCCGTGCTCCGATGATGTATGCACGTCCGCGAGCGTTGGGAACGTTGGCGATGCGGTTGTTGTTGTTGTTGAGTTGTGGGCATTGGTTTCGGTAATACCCCGGTTCACCGCACTCAAAACACCCATTTTTTTGTCGAGGGTTAGGGTTTGTTTTACAGTTTTGGGCTAAGTGACCCCAGTTCCTGCAGTCTTGGCAGAAGGCGCAATCGCCGGCGTGGTGCTTCCCGCACTTGTCACATTTCGGTTTGTTGCCAAGGTAGGGCTTGGGTCCAGTTGGGGCGGTGGCAACGTAAGCCCGGGAGTTACCCGTAGGTTTCTTGTTTGCTTGATTCTAGTTGTTGTTTCCCTCGTTGATCCATTTCCGTTTCTCTCCCCCGTGACCAACAATCTCAGTACTGCTCGGTTCGTTCCTCCCAGTAGCAGCTTTCAACGTGCCAATCAGAATGGAGTCGTCGGTCAAACTCTGAGCCAGGTCAACTGCGCTCCTAAAGATGGTTGGTTAGGAGGACATAACCATGCCTCTGATCTATGGGGCCAAACCCCTGATGTATCATTTGATGCGTTCCTTTTCAGGAGTCACCATGTGGGGCACAAGACGTGCAAGCTCTTGAAATCTAGTTGTATAACCGGTAATGTCAGCGCCGGTCATCTGAATGTTCCAGAGTTCAGTCTCGAGTTTCTGGATCTCGTTGGGAGAGCAAAACTCCTCCATCATCATCTGTTTCAGAGTCTCCCAGGTCATGGAGTAAGCGGCTGAGCGTCCAATAATCTGGACCTGAGCGTTCCACCAGGTTAATGCTTTGTCAGCTAGAGTACAGGTGGCATATTTCACCACGTTGTTGGTAGTGCAGTCGTTGATGTCGAGGACCGATTCCATCTTCTCGATCCAGTGGACTAGGCCGATGGCCCCTTCAGTCCCGGTGAAGGTGCTTGGTTTGCAAGCCTGGAAGGTTTTGTAAGAACACCCTTGTTGGGTATTCGCAGGAGTTTCCCTGTTGACAGGGGTGGTTCCACTGTTATGCACCACATTATCACGATTGCGGCTTGCCTCATACTGGGCAATTGCTTCAGCCACACGTCGTTCGATGATCTGTTTGGTAGTTTCGACGACAGGAGGTGTAGGCGCTCGGCGACTGTTTCGGGTATTTCTTCGTTTAGGTGGCATGATGACATTCTGCGATGAAGGAGTGCAGAAGTCAATGCCAATGAAAAGGATGTGAAGAATAAGTTTCACATATTTTAGTTACAGAACATAAAAAAAAAAAGATTGACAAGATCCCCTCACGTATCTTGCGACTATGAAATGCCCATATGTACTTAGTATAATATAATCACGTTGGCCAGGCGTCATTATATGATGCTAAATACATACTTCTTTTCATCAACCACTTAATACGATCAGGTTCACATGAGATCAGAGTAAGTTTTAACGAATCGGATGTAGCACGGTTCAACAAGTAGATTACGCGTATCGATGTGTCGTAACGATAGTTAGTCGTATGCAAATGTGTGTATGCATGTGCGTTCTAGCCAAGGCTATAGTCTAGATCTCTAAGGTCTCTAAGTCACCTAAGAAATCTAGTTTGCTATAACCAATGGCTCTGATACCAATCTGTAACACCCCCAAATTCGTTGATTTAGTTTAGCAGAAGCATTTAGTTAAATATGGGGAGTCCCACAATACACAGTACATGCATACGTATCAGAGCATATGATTACAATAGAACAGTTATATTAAGATGCCAAAGTATTAGTTACAAAGTTTATGATTTCTCGAATCATACATATTTAAAAGTATTAAGTTTACAAGAGTAGATTTCGTAAATATGACTAAACAGTTTCAGTTATATAAAAGAAATCCAGTCGTCAAAAGTTGGCATCCTATACTTCGTGGGTCGCCTATGTTCCAATGTGCAGGCGGTTCTTACATACGCAGCTAATTCCCTGAAAAACATAGTAAAAGTCAACAACGAGGTTGAGTGAATTCACAGGTTTTATGTTTGTAATAGTAGAATCAAGTTTGTAAGCACAGTTGTTAAAACCAATACGTTCAAAAAGAGTTATTGCCATAATAGTCAAGTAATTGTTTTGTGAAATGTTATCCAAAATACAGTTCGCGTGGGATGTCACCCAAAATACCATTTGCGTGGGATGTTACCCAAAATACCGTTTACGTGGGATGTTACCCAGAATACCGTTTACGTGGGATGTTACCCAAAATACCGTTCGCAATACGTTGCTGGTCGTTCTCCAGCGTTTACAAAACAGTACCGGTCGTTCTCCGGTCTAAATACGCACGGGTCGTTCTCCCGTCCAACTCGGCCAGTCGTTCTCTGGCAATACATATTGCTGGTCGTTCTCCAGCGAAACAAAGTACCGGTCGTTCTTCGGTCAAATAACGCATGGGTCGTTCTCCCATCCAAATACGCACGGGTCGTTCTCCCGTCCACTTGGCCAGTCGTTCTTTGGCACTAATATACGTTGCTGGTCGTTCTCCAGCATTTTCATAAAAAGTACCGGTCGTTCTCCAGTTTACCAAGCAAGTTTTGATCACGTTTATAGTATGAAAATGTCATTTCATAAATACCAGTTTTGTTGTAAGGGTTCAGCAGTTCAAACAGTTCAAAGTACTCAAATCGTGCGAGTAAACAAGTATGATAAACAATCATGTAAGCAAAAGTAGTTATGGCAACCAGTAAAACAGTTGACTATGTTTCTCACCCCAAGTTGAAAGCAGTAAAACAGTTAAAAGTGGGGCTGTGAACTCACCTGTTGAGTTGAGTAGGTTCGAGCGCTAGCAAAGCCTAAAGTCCAATAAGTCTAGTCAAAATCCCCTAACGCCCTAAACGTATGAGATTTAGTAAGTATGTGGAGGTCTAAGTTTAACCATCCATGCTAGTGTTCGTACAACTAAGTTATGTCCAATTGTTTGCTCGATGTTTATGTTTGAAGTTTTGAAAATGTATACGACTCGTTGGTAATAATAATAATCTCTGAAAGTATTATCATAGTGTTTCATTGTGTTTCATAAAGTATGAAATTGTGTACGGGGGTCCGGGGGCAGCGCCCCTGGTAGCGGGGTCCAAGGGGTGGCAACCCCTGGCGGGGTCCAAGGGGCTGAGCCCCTGGCTGGGGTCGAGGAAAATAACCAAGTCTAGCTGCGGACCGAAATGGTGTTACGAACTGAGTTCGCGGTGCGAGGTGAGGTTGGACTCGCAAGGCAAAGTAGGCTGCGAACCGAGTTGGGTTCGCAGGCCAAAGTTCGGTTCGCAAGTCTCAACTCGCAAGTCTCGACTCGCAGTCAGTTCGGTTCGCAGGTCAGTTCGCAGGTCAATGTCGGTTCGCAATACGATCTGCGAGCCGAGACGCATCTCAGTTCGCAGATGCAGCTGTTAGTGCGAGTTTGGTTTTTTTTTAAACACATTTCAAGTCGATTTTTGGACATAATCAGTCGATAGAACACTAAAACATGATGTATTAAGTATTGCAACCATGAAATATCAAAGGAAATAGTAAAATCTAAGAGTTTGCGGGATTGTCGGGTTCTTACAAAGTTGTCGCATGCGAAATCCGAGAAGATGGATGTGTAGGTCTTGTTGTCGTGGTGTTTTTCTCTAAATGAGTTATGTGATTCGAGATGTTTTTGATGTAGTTTTTAGGTGATTTGTATGGTTTTTGGATGATGGTGGTGAAAGAGAATTAGAGAGAGAGCAGTTGTGTGTTTTTGGTTAAAAATGAGAAATGAAAGGAATTTGGGAGTGGAGTGGGTTTTGGGGCTGATTTTTGTGTCCCCCAAAGGAGGGGTTTTTGTTCCCAATTTGTGATATTTAGTCCGTATTCGTTTACCCGATCGTTAAACGTTAAAATGTTTTTAAACGATTGGTTTTTTTTAATATGTTTTCGATTATACTTTTAATTGTAATATTTTAATTTAAAATAATTTAGTTGAGTAGTAAAATTACAACTTTGTTTTATTCTAGTTTTACAAATGGGTTTCGAGTTGTTTCATTTGTACGAAATAAATGTTATTTACAACAAAATACATTGTGAATATTATCAACATATATTTAATATATAAATAACGTTATTTAATAATTTCATATTATCAAATAATTTTGTTCACCAACAGTCGTATATTTTTGTCTCGTTTGTTCCAATTGACGTGTACATAATTATAACTAATTATGAATCGTAATACTACGCATATTAACTAGTTGGGCTTTGCTAGACTTACCTCTGAAATATGTTGTGAATTCACTCAAAGTAGGGAATTAGCCTAATAATGCAAATGTTTAATGCTCGTAATTACGTTTAAATTTGCGAGGTGTTACATAAAACTTCTCATGGAGAATCTAGTTCAGCTTATGCAACGCCTACTCAGGACTCTGCATCAGTACAACCAACTCAAGAGGCATCTAAAAGTGAAATTGCTGAAGAAAGAATAGAAAGAAATAAGCAGTGGTGGCCTCAAGGTAGATCTGCAGAACCAGTACCTGTGACTTGCAAAATTTACAAGGTTCGTGGAGATTATACCGGTTTGATTAAGAGTTGGAAGGTTCGTCAAAGAATGATTATGATTAAGAGAATGGACGGCATTCAGTACTTCAAGCTTTGGTTCAAACAATTAAGTACATTGCCTAAGGAAGAGATCAATCGATTGGCACAATTAAATTTGATTAATCCTTTGAAAGATGATTATGCGGATTATATTCAGAGAACTTTGCGTCAAGAGGTTCGAAGCAAAAGATATAACAAGATAAAGCCTACACTTGGTACGCAGTATACTTTCAAGAAGAAGCTGGATCCAACGACAGGGCAGCCTATGGTCAAAGTTCATTATTCGCCGGCTAACTGTTTGACAGAGATTCCTTTGGAATCAGTTCCCTATAATTTTCTCAGCAAATTTGTTAAATGGGAGCTCGATTCACATACTGGTGAAGCGGTGATTACTTTCGTTCCAGATTTTGAACCGCGATTAGAATTCGGAGGTATTTGGAACTTGCGACAAGCAACGTTCAGAGTTTTTGATCTTATGAGTCTAATAAATATGCATGAAAAAGATTTAAGACGACTCTTCGATGATAGAATTTGGGTTAATGCAAACAATGAATTCAACAAGAAACTTGCAGATCAATTTTAGAATGTGGTAAAAGTTTGTGTGACACATGGTATTCATGCCAATGGAAAGTTTCCTGTTGGATGGGCTTAACTGAAGAAATTTGTGAAGACCAAGCTGAAGACACGGGGGAGTTTGTTGATGCATTTTGATGTGTCTGTCAGTTGGTCTAGTTCGAGTTTGTAATTAGTTTTGTGTTTACTGATTTGTGCGACGTTGTATGTAATGTTGCACATGCGACGTCAGTTAGTTGGGCCTACGACGTTGGCTATGTCGCATGGGCCTAGACCTGCGACGTTGTGTGTAACGTCGCAGGATTGAGTGTTTAGTATATAAATACGTTTTGTAATCAGTTTTAGGGTTGACGAAAAACCCTAAACGCAATCAGATGAAAATACCTGTAACCTAGTCGATTATTATCAATAAACAACTGTTTGAATTCGTTTATATCACGTTTGTCTTATTGATTCATTTTTGTGATTATTCAATTGGTGATTCCGCCATCAATTGATTAGTGTGACTTGATTCAAGATCGAGAATACAGACTAACAGACTCAAATCTTGCCACAAGAGCAAAGACTTCATTATAGTCCAAGCCCTCGATTTGACTAAAAACTTGAACAACCAATCGTGCTTTGTTACGAATCACTATACCCCGATCATCCATCTTATTTCGGTATACCCATCGAGTGCCAGTTAAGTGAGCACATTTGGGTAACGGAACTATATCCCAAACGTGTAGCTTGTTGAACTATTGTAATTCTTCTTGCATGGCCTCGACCCAGGATGGATATTTTAAGGCCTCATCAACCTTCTTGGGTTCAATTTGGGATAAATGACAAGAATTTATCCGAGCAACCAGAGTCAACATTTGTTGATTTAGATTTTGTTGCACTTGTTATCTTGTTTGAACCTCAGCATTAGGATCACCAATAATATTATCGATGGGGTGATTCCTGTGTACATGTGTCACTGGGATTACATCCGACGCAAGTACTAACTCCAAATTGTTCATATCCCCTTCAGTGGCAGGAACAGTTGTAGTCTCAGGAGCAGTAGAACTTTCAGGTTGCGCGGGTTGTTGTGGTTCCTCATCTTCTTCATCATGAGCATTAAAATTGGTGAAGACTGTTTCTTCTTCTTCGGCTTCCTCTAAAGGAGGCATATTGGGATCATCAGGAAGATCTTTTGCGTTAATCGTTCATGAAGTCGAAGGAGCATTCGAAGATGGGGTAATAGGAGATGGTTTGGTTGTAGTAGGTGATGGTGTGGGTGTTGGAGTGGGTGTTGAAGTAGGTGTTGTGGTGGATGTGTCTTGACATAGACTGATGCCATGAAGTAGGGTAACCAACTCCTCCTCTTCATCATCTTCTTCGGGTATGTCGAAAGAGTTAAACACATCCTTATAATTGAACAGCCAATCCGGACCCGTTCCTTGAGGATGATCCATGTAACATAAGCATTTTACCTCAAAATTCTCCTCCACCTGGTGTGTTGATTTAATGTAGACTCTTTTGTTTGGAGAATTAACTGAATAACCAAGAAAAAACCCTTCAACAGCTTTAGCTCCAAACTTTGAGACTTTTTCTTTTGGGATAATAATCAGACACGGACACCCAAACGGCTCTAGAAACTGTAGAAAACTTTGAGACTTTTTCTTTTGGTTTACGGTTATTGAAAATTTCATAACATGTCTTGTTCTTTTTCTTAACCGTGAGCACTCGATTCATAACGTAACAAGTAGTGCTGACTGCCTCTGCCTAAAATATCATAGGGAGCATAGTTCGAGCTGTCTCGATAATAGTCCTATTCTTACGTTCTGCAACTCCATTCTGTTGAGGAGTTCTTGGAGCACTGAACTGATGATCAATGCCTTTCGAGGCACAATATAACTCGAGATTTGAGGTTTTTAATTCAGTTCCATTGTCACTTCGCAGACTCTTCACCTTTAACTTGCACAGATTTGTCAACTTATCCAACAGGTACAACAAAAGATCTGTTGTTTCACTCTTTGCAGAAAGAAAGTATACCCACGAAAATCGGGAGTAGTCATCGGTGACTACTTAGCAGTAGGATCGGCCACCTATGCTCTTAGTGGAAATAAGACCAAACAGATCCATATGTAAGAGCTCCTGTGGTGCAGCAATAGAATTCACTACCTTGGACTTATGGGACTTTTTGTGGAGTTTCCCTTTGTGGCATGAAATACAGTCATCTTTTAGAGCAAATGACTATTTTGGAACTCTGTTTACCAAATCATTATTTATAAGAAAATTCATTTTACGAAAATGAATATGTCCCATCCGTCGATGCCAAAGTAGTGATTCCTTTTCTGAAGCCTTTGACAGGAGACAAGTGTACTCATTTGTGGTCTCCATAGTTCGCATGTTCATCACATAGGTATCTTTTCTCCGTGGCGCCCGCATAAGCACCCATTCTTCAGGGATAACGAAACCCGGCTTCAAGATCACACATTCTGTTTTTGTGAATGCTGTGGTATAATCCTTATCACAGACTTGTGAAACGCTCAGCAAGTTGTGAGTGAGTTGAGCCACATAATTCACATTTTCAAAGCTAACTCTCCCATTAGTTAGCGTTCCCTTTCCAGTAATTGTTCCTCCAGTATCTCCAGGAAAGGCAACATGTCCTCCTGTGTGTGGTTTAACATCCGTCAAAAGAGACACATCTCCAGTCATGTGTCGCGAGCAGCCACTATCCATAAACCATTCACTATCTTTAACATGTTCTGACTGCTGCAACACATAAAAGTAAGAAGATTAGTGAGAAACGTTGACCCAAGCCTTTACAGACTTAGGTCTACCAAGGTCATCAACAATAATCACATCTGACAGAACTTTATTTTTCAATAAATCAGAATTTTCATCTAATGTGTTATTGTTGATGACAGAAGAGTCACTAGCAGACTCCTTTCTTTTCCAAACTTTAGATTGTTCGGAAGTTGGTTTGGGAGCAATGTCGGGCTTTTGTTTTGGCAAAGGTTTTTGCCCAACATTACTTTGCTTTTCAACAGGCTTGGGAGAGTTGGAATAACTCCTAGGTGGTGAAAATGAATTTCTATAAAAAGAAGTTCTAGGCATATCTCTCCCATAGCGCTGATGAGAAAGCTTGGGACAATCACGAATTAAATGTCCCTGTTTCTTGCAGTAGAAACATGAACGATTCTCAACAATCGGTTGAGGCTGAGGATTTACCCGAGTAGATGGTGAGGCAGTTTTAGAACAAGCACAGTGTGTGCAAGTTTGAGAAGGTGCTTGCCTCGGTTGAATGGTTGAGGGTGAAGGTTTTTTACAAGAGATTCTTTCATTGTTCACATTTAAGTTATTTTTCAAAATCTTTACAGGTGTCTGTAAAGTTTGAGTTTTCTCAATTAAAACCTTTTTCTTGCCCTTATCATTTTGTACTTTAAGGACAGCTTCATTTGTCAAAATCACCTTTTCTGATTTGACCTCAACCTTTTCAACCTTAGGATACTCCTCATCGGTAATATCCTCAATCTCAACTATCTCCTCAACACTAACTGGAGATACAGTCTCAGTCTTAACAAACTTAGGCGAAGGATACTATTGCCGCTTGGTTTTCTCCTTTGCCTATTTGTTTTGCTTAGTGACTTTTGACTTGATACCATATAACAATGCATAGTCAACAGGAATCTCTTTAGTGCCTTCCTTAACAGGCATAGGACAATATTCAGTGGGAGGCGGGACTTCAGTATAGCCTAGTCCTACCTTGGATTTGTTATCTGTCCTCTGCTTATTAAGGATTTCATTGAAGGCAACTGTAGAGGAAGAGGAACCTAGAATCTTGTTCTTATAGTTAGCATACTCAACTTTTAAATCAGAGAGTTCCTTATTCAACAGTTCTATTTCAGCAAGATAGCTATTAATAGCATCTTGTTGACTAAAGACCTTTGATTTGTACTTTTGAGTGTCTTGTTTATAAGCCTCAATCTTCTTATCATAAAGTTGTTCATTAGCTCTTAAGTATTTATTGGACTCATTAAGTTTTGCAACCGCGATTAGAATACAGTTCAAAGGCTCATCAAGTTCATTGCGTACATCATTAGTAATGTGAGCCATAAGACACTGTTGGTACTTGTCAGCAAACATCCTCCAGTCCGTGTTTGTAGGCTCGAAGACAACTGAAGCATCAGCTGTCGCTTGTTTCACTTCTTCCTTCTCTTGAGCTTTAGGAGCATCAGGCTTCGTAAAACCCGATGGAGGAACTTCGGGTTTCTCACATTCCCTTTCAAAATGTCCCAAATTCTGACAATTATAGCAATGGACCTTGCTCTTGTCAAAAACAAAGCTCGTTTTGCCGTTTCCTTCCAAACTCTTGCGTCCAGTCCTATGCAAGAATTTTTGAACTCTTCTTTAGATCATGGCAATATTCCAATTCAAATCCATTTGCTCAAGGTCATCATCATCCATTTGAGCATAATCTTCTTTAGCAAGTTCAAGTGTAGAATTTGGTTGCGAAACCAAATCCTTGTAGGAGCTAAGAAAAGCTGTATAGATAGCAGCTTGTTCTTCAATAGCTGGGGAAATCATAACTTGTTGTTGTGAACCTAGTGAAGGTCCAGAAGCATAGACCGGATGATGAGTACCAGTAGACTGCAATGGAGAACTAGTATCAGAAATAAAGGCCATTCCACCATATGTCTTCCCGGTGTTTACCTTTCCTCCATATAATGTCGGGTCTTGAACAAAACCACCTGATTTACACTCCTTTTTCTTCAACTCCATTGCATGAGCCTGAAGAACGCCAATTAACTCATCCAGATTCATTCTTGCTAACTCTTGGTTCTCCTTTAGAAATTGTACTTTTACGTCCCAAGTACTAGGCAGAACATCCAACAGTTTCTTATTCACCTCAATCTGAGGGAAATTGTAACCTCCCTCGGTTAACTCACTAACTAACTGTGAGTACCTTGTGAATAATCCTGATGCCATTTCATCAGGAAGAATATCAAACAAATCATACTGTTTCTTGATTAGTTCTAGTTTAGCTTCCTTATACTTGTCGTTTCCTCTACATCTTGTTTCAGTAGCTTTCTAAAGATCGTATGTGATGTCATGAGTTTTGAAAAGTCGTAAGACATCTTTAGTTAGGCACATACAGATAGCCGAATGAGCCTTTCTCTCGATGTCATACTCCTTTTTCTCTTCAGGAGTCATAGATTTATACGTCTTGGCTGGAGGGATACCACGATAATCTCCTTCAGCTACCGGAGCCTCATATCTTTCTCTAAGTGGACCCCAGAGCTCGGGACAATAGAAATCTACATATTGTTTGAATCGGTCACGCCAACATGCATAATCCATATCCGCAGTAAACAAAGGAGGTTTACTGTTAGAACCAACATCGTGATTTTGTTTGATCATTTCTCTGATTTTCCTAATATCTTCTTTATCAGCAACAGCCATTAAAGAAAATCCCGAAAAATAGCTCAAAAACAAGAACAAGAAAACTTATTAGTACCAAAGGCGTCACTTGGTAAGTGACGCACTGAAGTGTCGCAACGACTAGCGACACTCAATAAGTGTCGCTATCGAGTGACGTATAAAGTGACTGATGACAAAGGAAGTAAGTGTCGCTCAATCAAGTAAGTGACGTACCCAAGTGTCGTACTTGAGTGACGTAGTAAATCAAACAGGCATCACTAGTGGAAGTGACGCTTGACAAACAAGTGACGTGCTGAAGTGATGAACGTGAGTATCGGTAGATTAAAACAGACAACAGTAGCGGTAAGTGTCATATCAATCACAAATGATGCTCTAAGTGATGCACAACGTGACGTACCAGAGTGTCGGCAAAACACTAATTGGAACTTACGGAGTGTCGCACGAAGTGACGCTGTCAAGTGACGCAACGAGTGACGCAAAAACGGCCGTGAAGTTCCAAAAACCCTAAAAATCAAATTTTCGTAAACCTAATGAAAATTCTTCAATCCCAATCGAACGAAACCTATAAATATTGATTCTGAACGTCTGAATATCACCCAATTGATCCAAAAATCCTTGAATCTTCTTGTGTTTCTTCACGAACAAAACCGAAAACTCTCTAATTCAAGATCGAAACTTCAATCAATCATCCAAAGGCTCTGATACCAGTTGTGAGTGCCCCGTAGGATGGATCAAAGATGATAGAAGTAATCGATTACAAGGCGGAAACAAGTAATCAATGTAAACAAACACAATATCAAACCGAATATCAAACCGAAAATGAATAATCAAAGTATATTAGCTTGATATTATGAACTATAAATGTTTGAGAATGATTACAGAGATTTTTGTCGAAAAATGGTGCTAGGGTTTCGTCAACCCTAGCTAGAAACCTGTAGGTTTGCTTATATACTAACACAAATCAGTACACATGCGTCACTTGACTAGTGCCGCATGCGGCCGCCTTCATGCGTCACTTACTTAAGTGTCGCTATGCGTCACTAAGGCAAGTGTCGCCTAATACTAAAGTTAAGTGTCGCTATACTTACAAATGACTTTTCTATTACAATCAACTAACGACACTTACAACTCAATAGACCAACTGACTGACACACTAAATGTACCAACAACTTTATTTTCTACAATCTATCCTTTTATTCTAAGTTATTTTTAAGATAAGTTGGTGGATGGTTAGAAAGAATAGTATACCGCATGATCTTGAGTACACTTCATGAAAACGGAGTCTAAGCAAGCATACAATGGTGGTGACACCATCTACTTTCAGATCCTCATCTCAATGTCGTAACCATATCGGGGAGTTTCTTTGTCCTGATCTTTGTTTTGTTATGATTGTATTTGTTTTACTTGTACCGGTTATTAATAAAAGTAGTCTATATCATATCCTAAGCTTATCACTAAGTGAGAAACATTATCCGATATGTTCAAACTCTAAGTGTGGGATTTCACTTTCAGTAAAATCTCCACTCAAGAGAACATCGGGGATAATGTTCCTTTAAGTGTGAGATAGCGGTATAAAATACCTAGATTAGATTCTTTTGTCCAAAAGCGAACTCATAAAATGTTCCTCAATTTTAAAAACTCACTTTTGCTTAAATTTTTCCAAATTTTTTGAATTAAAATGTTTTGAGAGGAATCATTTTTTGATATGCGTAAGATATTTTGGAAAATAGGATAAAATAAGTTAGGAATTTCTTTAACTGAAATGACAATCTAAGAGGGGCATGACATAGATAGACACATACAACCCATACTTGCAGTGAAGTATCTTGAGCCCATGAAAAAAATTTATTTTAAATGCTCCACTATTCATTTGTCGTATCTGCCGATGCATGCATCTAGAATTAGAACTTGCTCCTTGTATGCACTTCGATACCACATTGGTAGAGTACCATACGCGTTATAGTTGCAACTAGAGGACCTTGATATTCCTTAGGATTAAACCCCCATTTTTAGCCTTCTTTTTCAGCACTTAATCCTTCCAACACTTATCTTTAGTGTGGATGATCCGCCTAAAAAATCGTGTTGAGCCTTAGCCTATTTTGTTAGTAAATCCACAATTTAAACCCACTCACTCCCATACTTCCCAAACACTAATCTTAGTTTGTTTTAGTTTTTGAAAAATGCTTTTTAGATATCCTCTTTTTTCTTCACTCCAAAATCATAAATTTCGTGTTTACCAAAAGTTCTCGTGTGTGTTTTCGTGATATATACTCAAAAATTGAGAGTCTGGCACAAAGTAAATTCGAAGTTGTCAAAAGATAGAGGAATGAAAAGAAATGAAGGATTTCTAAGGGCAATGAAAAATAATATCCCTTAGAAATTCCTTGGCAAAGAAGTTCTAAGCCAAAAATAGAAAAAGAAAAAGAAAAATAAGAAAAAGAAAAAAAGTAAAAAAAAATAAAATATATGTCGTGTGAAATAAAAGTTCTTCGAATCTCAAGAAAACTCCGATCCTTAGAAAGTATAAATATCTTCCAAGTGTTTTCAAAATATATAAGTCAAATAGCTATCTTCTATTCCCTTATCGTTATCTGTTTCCGTTTTTATTAAAAAGTATGTCTAGATTAAAATTTTCATAAATTTAAAAGTCCTAAGATAAGCAAAACCCTTAAACCCAAAATTTCTCATTTATCCATACCCCATAACCCTCACCAAATATTTCATTCTATCTCCTCCCCTAAGTGGTGGAGATATGTTTCTCGAGCAAGCTTATGACGATGGATGTTGCATGACTAGCTTATGAGCGATTTCGTTTGATTAGAATGATAGGTAACCCAAAACACTTCTAAGTAAATTGAATGACCACCTGGTGAGATCGCCTAGTCATTTATATTCTAAGATCGTGAGAATTGAAAGCATGCTTAAGAGAATTTTGTCATGTTTCCGAAACAAATACCTCATTTTCTCTTTGTTCCCGATATATGTTACTCATATATAGGAATAATTGCTCTTGATATATTTATATGGGAGGCAAGTGAGAATTTTGAGATTTGCTTGAGGACAAAACAAAGTCTAAGTGTGAGATATTTGATAACGCATAAAAAGTTGAGTTTTTACATGTGATTATCTCACCTTTTTTGCTCGATTATTGAATGAAACATTTGAAATATGCAACTATCTACTAAATTTCATTATCAAGGCTAAAATATATACGATGCTTCAAGAATCAACTAAAATAGCCTAAAAATGAGTAAAATAGAGCACAAACGATCAACGAATCTCCCATTTACTCTTTTCAATGCTTTTTGAGCTATACATAGAATTAGACCTCTAACTCATGTCATTTTCTTCATTCGGAAATTACGAAACCATGGACGCAAGAATCTCTCAAAACGGATAAACGACGAAGAAGGTACGCTCGAACGATGAAACTGAAGAACCGAGATACGGCTGAACCAGACCGTACATGACTGAGCTACACCGTATACGGGTGGACACAGACTGTATACGGCCTACACAGATAGTATAAGGCCTAGCTCAACCGTATATAGTTTGTGTTCACCCGCATTTGCCCTAGCTCACCAGTATTTGCCCTAGCTCAACCGTATACGGCCAAAACCAACGGGTGTGCAATACGGGTGTGAATTTGGGGGTACAAATACGGTTGATGGATACGGCTTAACGTTCTCTATAAATATAAAACCCTCCTCACCATTTTCATCTTATCCAATCTCATCCATACACACTTCAACACTTCTACACTTCTCTTGACATTTTTTAAATGTTTTCATTTTTTTTAGTTTTAGTTTCTCTTTCTAGGTTCTCTTTCTAGTTTCTCTCTAGTTTATCTCTCTAGAAACTAGTGGGAAGATTAGGGGGAGAATCCGCCACTTTTAGAGTAATTATGTAGTTTAATTCGTAGAAGTTAGCATTTATAATACTTGGGATATTATTCGGCAAAATACAAGTGTTATTCTGCTGGCAATTATTTACGGATAATATCTATCCTTTCTTATATTAATTTGTCATAATGTTCTTGTTTGATGTTTGTGATTTAGTAATGTCAAAAAAGTTGCTAGTATGTTCGCCATGATTTAGATATTTGTAATTAATTAGGTATGATTATTGGAATTGTAAACCTTGTATCTGTCTAAACTTATCATGCATCTAGACCCAATTTATGAATCACCCTTTCCAGTCATTCACATGACTATCACCTTGGCTATAGGCCTAATTTACGGTAGATATTTATCTGTGTTAGCGTATCAAGCTATCAGATTGCTCTAAAATGGCTCGGTGCTTAGTATAGCGTTGGAAACACTCTGGTGTAGTAAAAACATGTGGAAGCTAAGAAAAATCCGAGTGTCTATCCCCTAGTGGAAACCTAGAGTCACCCCTCTAGGAGATGGTCTAGGAATAACTGGTCTTGGAAGTATTGCAATATTGTACACCGCACGTATACCTCTGGTTATATAGCTGTGGAAATACGGTACATAACGAGTATACCTAGGGTTAGCAAGCTGTAGGACTACTACAGTGTTTTACACTGTATGTATACCTCTGGTTATATAGCTGTGGAAATACTTAAAGTATTGTACACCATGATTATACCTATGGTTAACATGATGTAGAAATACTAAATGATACAGTACACTGCCAAACATACCTGGGGATGAATGGCTGATCGTAAAGGAGAGTCTAGATCATGACAAAAGCTGACTTGGCAGCTCGACCCCAACCAGGGGCTCTTCCCCTTGGACTCCGCTACCAGGGGCGCTGCCCCTGGACCCCCATACGCAGTTTTCAAACCTGAGCGACAAACGAATATTTGCACAACTCGCTTAGACAAATTGATTTGTCTCTTACTTATATAACCTCACATGTTTAGGACATTAGGAGGTTACCCATCGGATGTAACGCGTATCTTAGGATCTCTAACAACTCACAGGTGAGTTCATAGCCCCACTCTTTCAACTGTTTTACTGTTTTCGGGGTGAGACGCATGCTCAATTACTGTTTTCGAATTATAATAATAAACCTTTATAATTCACACTTAATCAAATTATTGTTATGTAATACAAATGTGTAATACTTAGAAATTACACCCATAATAACGCTATTGAACAAAACCACTACTTAACCTAGTTAGGTTATAATTATACTTTGGTCATATTGTCGCTAGACAATATCATGGAATACATTAGAACTAGTTAGTTCTACCCACATTGGACAACATCTAGATTTTTACAGGATTAGTCTTCCTTTTAGGAACTAAAGCTGCTCATATATATTCCAGGACTTTTAAATTGGAATTGAACTCAAGTAAACAACAACCGAGGATCTCAATATACTTGCTAGGCTGAGGCTAGGAGTATACATTAGAAATATACGTTAGTATGGATTTCATATACTAATACCAAAACAACTAGGTGATGATTAATCATACCTAGGCTTATTGTAACACAACAAAATAGTTAAGTGTTGTATATACATACTTAACTACAATAAATCAATTTCATGTGCTACATGATACTCTATCTGAGGTATTTGTTAATTCAACTTATATATATATATATATATATATATATATGTATATATATACACACATGCTTATACTTCATCTTGAGCACTTGGTGCCACCTATAATCTAGTTATGTATATAGGTATACATACACGCATACGAATACAATCAAACTAGTCGGACATGTCGTTGTACTGTAGGCTCAATTACTCAAGTCGGGCATGTCGTAGTACTGCCGGCTCAGTTTCAAACTTTGCTTGCGAGCAATTCGGTCGATGCCAGTTGGGCACACAACGATGCCACGGTAAAGTGGGCACAAAACGATGCCACGGTATTGTAATGGGCACAAGTCTGATATCGCGGTAAAGCGATACAATCGATGGATGGGCGAGCTTATGCTCGTGATCCACACTCATTCACGGATGGGTGAGCTTATGATCATGATCCGCAACAAGTTAACGGGTCGGTGGAGTTTCCACGCGAGGCTGTTAGCTCAATCATGTCCGGGTTAGCACACACTAACTGGTCAAACGGACACAATAAATACTCAATCATGTCCGGGTTAGCACACACTAACTGGTCAAACAGACACAATAAATACTCAATCATGTCCGGGTTAGCACGCACTAACTAGTCAAACGAACACACAATAAACACTCAATCATAGTTCTGCGGGACTACAATCAACTGTTGTTGGATGCAACACAATAAATATTCGATCATAGTTCTGCGGGACTACAATATATTTTTGCTGGACACAACATATTTTGCCACGCGGGCATCTTAACGCTTTACTACAACATAAGTAACATTATTACTTGTTATCATATGACGCGGTCATACAATTAAATGATTCATACATAGGCCTGTATTGCCTCACGTCTGTAGACTCAATTCTACCTGATAGGTATCGAGACATGGTAAGCCACAAGCTTTATGTATTTAGGTACACGTCACCACTATTTGGGTATGAAATACCCCATTAGATGTATACACACACTGGTATTACAACAACATAACAAAACAAATCAAAATCATGGATTTTCAAACCATCTTTCAAAACATACAAGATATATACTTTATGTTTCAATTATAAATCCTATGAACTCACCAACTTTATAGCTGACCCAATTTAGCATGTGTTCTCAGGTGCCCAGCAGGATTAGGATTGCTACAAGCCTTGTTAGCTCGAGTCGCATGTTTTCAATCAACTGAATTTCTCTACATAACTTTTGTATTACAAATTATGTATTAAAATTATTTTGCGAACTTGCAACTTGTATATACTTTTATTATGGAAATGTATAACTATTTTCAAAGATCTCATTTAGAGTCGTTCATTATGTACCTTTGTGCTGTGATATTTGATTTGGTAACACCCGACCCGAGCGCTTCTGCAACCCGGAATTTGAGGGTGTTACATTGTCTGGGTTAGCACGCACTAACTGGTCAAACAGACGTATTAGCATTTGGGAAGACGAGTGTAGATTAGGAACTCGTAGGAGGCATCTCAGTTAGGTTTCCTTAATTGGACCTGACACTCAAGTTAATCTCAGACTATGTGCTCATGGCTGTATAACTTTTATTTTGCTTAATTACATTTTAAATTCAAATAAATCTTGCGGTTCATACAAATATGTGTTGACATACAAACCTATGAGCTCACCAGCGTTTCGTTGACCCATTTTAGCATGTATCACAGGTACTCAGTAGTAGGTTGGCTGCCCAATCAAAATTTCATTAGCTCGAGTCTTCATTCATTCAATCAGAGATTTAGTTGCATTATTATATTTTGTATAAAGTAATTATGTAATGTAAATCTCTCAATTTCAAGGAACTGAGCTAGTGTAAACAATATTTTTGATGTAAACTTTCATTTTATGAATACAATGTAAAACGACGCATTTAGTGGTCGTTCATTATGTCTTTGTGCTTGTGATTATTGATTAGTCGCACCCCGACCCGATTCACTTTCGCAACCTGAATTTGGGGGTGCGACATGATATTACTGAAAACAATGTTGAACTTGTCTCTGAAGATTTGTGCTATATTACTGCTGGAAGTGAAAATCAAAGCAAAGTAACTGAGAAGTCCACTCAAGAGCATCATAAGATGCATATGAGTGTGAAGTCCACTGAATAGCAACTGTCTGTTCTTGCTTCGTTTGTTGCTTCATATGAAAATTACATCCAGGAAAAGATTAATGATCCAGCCACATTTGATGAGGATTATGACAAAGTTGATCCTGATGACTTAGAAGAAATGGATCTCCAGTGGCAACTGACAATGGTGTCAAGGAGAGTTAAAAATTTCTTAAAGCAAACTGGAAGAAAACTTGTTGGTAACAAAGTTGGGTTTGATAAACTAAAGTGAAATGTTTTAATGTCAAAGTTATAGACATTTTGCTAGGGAATGTCAAAGACAAAAAGTTGACCAAAAGAATGAGAATAATCAAAGCTCGAGTAAGTCTTTAGTTTCCAAGGCTTTGGTAGTTCAATAGTTGGATGGATCTTATGATTGGAAAGCTATTTCTGAAGAAGCTCTAATGGCAGAGATTATGGATGAAGAAAAGTCTGCTGAATCGACATCTTATATGCCTAAAGCTGAAGATTCTAAACTTCAAGTACCAGACATGCAAGAGAAGCCTAGTGAAGATAATATACTCTACATGGATTCGACTGAGCATTTGAGTCCAGAAGACTTTGTTGTTCACATGGCTGAAATCAATACTGATAAAAAGAGGGTATGTTTTGACACTCTTTCTGTTGCTGATGTTTGTTACTTAGTCACCGATTTGCAGTCCCAGGTTAATGTATTTTCAGAATCTAATTTAACTATGAAATCTGAAATAGACACATTAAAAGGTGATGTCTGAATACATAATGAGGACAAACTAGCTCTAAAAGCTAAGATTAAGTCTGATGCAGCATATAAAACCACATTAAAAGATACAATAAATGAGCAGATTGTTAAAATAGATGGTCTTTATCAGGTTATAGTAGACTTAAAGATAGCCTTAGCTAGTAGAGATAGTGAATTAGCTGCATCCAAGTTACAGGTCTTAGAGCTTAATCAGTTGATTTAGACTCAATGATTTAAAATAGATGAGCAGATTGTTAAAATAGATGCTACTTCTAAGCTGAATTTAGACTCAATGATTAGCTCTGTAAGAAGAGTAACTGATAGTACTGGAATAGGTTATAATCATGTAGCTCCTCTATTTAATGCTAATTACTCTAATACAGTTGATTTAGATATGCATGATGTGTCCAAAGATTCTGAACATATTAACTGGTAAGTCAGAGGCTCCACAGACAGAGAAGCCTGTTGTTAATGACTTACGATCTGAAGACCATGATATGGTATCAGATGATAAGGATATTAAAGAACAGATTCTTTCAGTGTCTAAAAAGAAAACTGACTTAGGGAAAGCAAAAGAGTCTGGTCATCACAAACAGATGTCATGCTTTAAATGTCACCAAAAAGGGCATGTGGCTTCTTGTTGTCCAAATAAGAAGTCTGAAGAATTGCATAAGTCTGCGAGTAAAGAAAAGTTAGTTGCTACTCCAAATGTGAATGTAGAAAGGGTAAATCCTAGATCGGGTTCGACAAGTAAACCAACTACTAAACCTGTAAACATTTTGAAACGTGAGGGATCACATAGTGTTTCCCCTCCTAAACCTAAACGGCCTTATGGTCAAAATGAAAATTCTTTCATTAAACCAAGAGATAAAACACCGTCGAGGTTTAAGACCCCCAAAAGAAACCATAGTCACTATGAAAATGGTTCTTCTTCATTTTCACATGGGAGTAATAAAATTCAGAATTTTGAGAAAACTTCCCAAGGTTATGTGCCTAAAAGGTTATCTACTCAATCTCCTCATAGGCATAGAACTACTGATCATCAACAACCTCAGACATCTTTGAAAGTAACCAAGACTCCTGATAAAAATAGTTATGGTTACTTTAAAGAGGTTAAGATTGTTGATGATGAGGGACACACCAAGACCGTTATGGATTGGGTCCCTCTTGATAACTGATCCTTTGTAACTGTTATGTGCAGCAGTAGACTGTGAACGTAGATAACTGGTGGTATGTGGACAGTGGATGCTCAAGACACATGACAGGTGAAAGAAATCTATTAAAAGACTTCAAAGGAGGATTAAAACAGCGTTTTAATTTCGCTGGTGAAAAAGGAGGTGTAATAACTGGGAAAGGAAAAGTTTCTAACAGAACTTTGACTCTTGAGGATGTGAACTATGTTGAAGAACTGGTTCACAACCTAGTGAGTGTGTCCCAAGTCTGTGATAAAGGTCATCCAGTTCATTTTAATGAAAAGGAGGCTTTAGTTCTGAAGCCAAGATTTAAAATCCCCGAGGATTGGATATTAATGAGGGCACCAAGGAAGAAGGATATTTATGCCATAAACATGGGTGTTCCTAACACTTCAATGGTGTTGACATGTTTGTTATCCAAAGCTTCAGAAACAGACTCATTATTATGGCATAAGAGGATCGCACACCTGAACTTTCGCAAAATGAATTATATAACCAAAATTAATTTAGTTCTAGGTGTTCCACAAAAGTGTTTTGAGTTTTAAGACAGGTGTATTCCTTGTAAGAAAGGAAAGCAGCATAAGAAAGCACACAAGTCTAAAACAGAAAATTCAATATCCTCGCCATTTGAACTACTACATATGGATCTCTTTAGCCTAATAAGCAAGAGAAGCATAGGTGGCAAGTGGTACTGTTTAGTTGTTACCGATGATTACTCTAGATTCTCTTGGGTATTATTTTTGGGATCTAAGGATGAAACTCCTAGAATACTTATGGAATTCTTAGATCTAGTAGAGAATACTTATAGAAAACGGGTGAAGAGTATTCGTACTGAGTTTAAAAACTCAACTCTCAATGTCTATTGTTTGAGCAAAGGAATCAATCATCAATTCAGTGCACCATATGAGCACAACAAAATGGTGTTGCTGATAGGAAAAATAGAACATTGATCAAAGCTGCTAGAAAAATGCTTGTAGATTCAAGGCTTCCAGTCATTTTTTAGGCTGAAGCAGTGAATACAGCATGTCACATTTTAAATAGGGTTCTTACGGTAAAAAGACTTAATAAAACATGTTTTGAGCTTTTGAACAATAAGAAACCTAACTTGAAAGGATTTGATCCCTTTGGAGTTAAGTGCACGATATTGAAAACACAAACTCAACCAAAGTTTGGTGAAAAAGCTGACGAAGGATACTTCCTAGGTTATGTTGCTAATTCTCCAAATAAGCGTGTCTTTAATATTGTCACGGGACGTCTTGAAATAGCTTATAACATTTAAGTTACTAGCTATTCTTATGATACTTATAAGGGATTGGATTGGCAGTTTAATTACTCAGATCTCTTCAAATCATTCAATATTCCTCTCTGTGATGAGGTAATCAGTTCAGAATGTGATGACACTATTTATGTGGACGAAGAAATCAGCCTAATCCCTAGGTCGAATATTCCTATCACTGTTACTGAAGAGACTACTGTTGACACTGAAACGGAGGATATTCCTCAAAATTCGGATCAGGATATTGATGAAAATGTTGGTAAGAATAGTGAGATACCTCCTCTGGAAGAAATTAATACTAATCTGGAAGATGAGATAGTAGTTGAACCCGTTTCTACATCACGTATAAATAAGGATCATCCAACTAGTCAAATTATTGGTGATCTAAATTTAGGTGTAAAAACGAGAAATGAGTTATCTAGAAGTACTAGTTTGTTTACTTCTATAGTTGAAGCTGGAGAATATCATCAGTGTATATATTCTTGTGACACCCGACAAATTAGGGCTAGTTATTGGTTCCTAATCACCTGCTAATACATGTAATTAGTGCTAGATTAGGCTAATTGTATGTATCAATATATATATATATATATATATATATATTGGAATATATATACACGTACGCGATTATGTTCAATCGTGCATTTTCATATCGGGCGGATCCCGATACATTAATACGGACGTTAGTGAACTCAATTTATTAAATAATATAAAATTATTTGATAAAGATACTTATTTCCAAATATTATTGCGATAATATTTCATGAGCATTTAGTAGTGTATATAATGCACAGAAATGACCAAAAACGCGTAAAACGCGTCCGACAATTAAATAAATGTCAAAATATATTTTATAAATTAAAATATATCATTTTGGATGGTAAGTATTTACTCGAAGTATCGTATTACAAACCGATAACAAAAATGTTTGATTTAAACGTCATGCGATTTATTAATCGTAACACGACTCCGCGAACCACTACCGACACATCACAATAACATTTTTATAAATGTTTCTAAGTAATAGTAAGTATTACTTCAAGTTAAAAATATCGAGATTTAAACCGTTAGATAAACACAAGCGTCAAACGTTTAACGCCTAAATAAACGTCGAAACGAACGGGTAAACGATCACCGCATGGAGTACAACTTTGAGGAAACAATTTAGGCACCCACATGGGGTGGGGGCCCACGAAATTCTGCAGAAAAAGGAGGCCATGCCCCCATGCCCTCCTTCCCCTTGCTTGTAAAAATCATCATGCACCACCATACTTCTCTTTTCAACTCACACACTACCACTTCTCTCATTTCCACTCAATCCCTTTCTCTCCTACTCCCTCATCCACGAAATCCCTGCCACCACCACAGCCCCAAAGCACCACCATCCAACCACCACAAGACCATCATCATCCACCATCAAGTTCTTGAAGAAAATCGAAGGAAAAGCTCGGTTATCGCATCATCTTTGCATTTCGACTCTAGATCTTTGATCCTCTTGTAAGAACTCTTAATATTCTACTATTTTTACATTAAATATACTTGTATACATGTTTAGTTGTTCGTTTAACAAGATTATGTCCAAAGTATAAGCTAAAACTCATTTTTCCAGAAAGTTGGTCAACTTCCACGATTTTTATAAAATTCATATCTTAAATAAAATGAAAGTTTATTAAGCCTAAAACGTAGTCCATGATGTTAGCTTTCCAACAACACTGATTTCGGAACATATCGACTTCGTTTGCTATTTTAAAATAATATTCCCGTTATGGTGCACATTTCTGTTCCGGCGGACAGAAACATCCGCTTTCTTCTCGAGACCATATCTTGAGCTCTAGACCACTAAAATGTATGACCAGTTCCAAAACCTCACATAATTTGTTAACTTCAAAAAGTTCTTCCTTGGCCACTTCCAGAAATACACGAATTTTTATGTATAAATCAATCTTTGAATGAACGTTTGTTTTAGACCAAATCTGACCACCATTCAAAGTATTTTTGTTAAAAATAGTAAATAAACTTATAAAACTACCATAAAGTCAGTTTTACACTAGACATATAGGAGAACATGTATGATTTTTAGTTAGGCTTGATTCGGTTTAGAAGTTGGTTAAATCGAGAGACTTGTCGAGTTAAGATCTAGAAAACCAAAGTGTAGGGACTGTTCTTGCCATTTCACAAAATCCGACAATCCCTATTGTCGGATTAATTAGTCCGTCAATCCTCATTTATTATCGCATGAAATCTTAAATCCATGAATACCATTGTCTCATGAACAAAATCCGTGAATATCATTCACGCATAAACAAAATCCGTGAATTTCATTCACGCATAATCAAAAATCCGTGAATATCACATAAACAAAGTCCGTGAATTACTATTCTCGCATAAACAGTGTCCGTGAATTACTATTGTCGCATGAACAGTGCTCCGAGAATCCTATTATCGCAGTATCCTATTGTCGGATTAATTGTGACCTTTGACTTTCTTTGACTCACGGACTAAATGGATTGTCGGATCATTTGAACTGTCGAACTCACTTTTGGAAAATTTCACTTTTATAATTCTAAGTTTCGAGACTCTACACTTTCGGACCATAAAATTGTCACACATATATATATGTATATACATATACATTAGTGAACCCTAAAGCTTAAACGCCGAGAACAATAATATAACAAGAGTATTATGAACCAACTTGACATAAGACAACTAAAATGATATTTGCGAAACATTTTTATAAACCATTACTAACGGGCCGTACATATTTTTAAAACTCAAACTAATCAATCAAACAACCAAATTATTTGGACATTACTAGTTGGATGAACAACTAGCATGGACGGTCTTTTGAGACGTCTACATATACTTATAACCTTGCGCGTATTGAACGCCCGACAGGTTACCGTCTTTGGACAACATTACCTTGTGCCACATCATACTTGCTTGATAGCAACACACCAGACTCAAGTGAGTCTCATAGCCCCTCATTTTTACTGTTTTTTTTACCAAGGGGAGGGAATACATACTCGTTTTGTTTTACATGTGGACATGAGTACTAAACCTCGATATATACTGCATGAGTTGTTTTGGTAATCATTTTAAAGCCCTCCACTATATAGTTTGTTTATATGGATTTAGTGCGATTGTTAGTGTATGGTACCATATGGGATTGACAATCCCCATCCGGGTTAGCACGCACTAACCGATCAAATGGACGCATTTTCATACGAGTGTAGATTAGGCACTCGCAGGGAGGCACCCTCGCTCAGGCACTTGGTTGTGATCCTGACACCTCAGTAAAGCTCAAACTATGGGCTCATGGCGGTGATATACATCTATTTTATTTGCTTGATTGCAAATCATTATATTAAATCTCATGGTTCACACATCATGTTTATCTATACAAACATGTGAGCTCACTAGCTTTTAGCTGACTTTTTAGTATGTATTCTCAGGTACTCAGCAGTAGTAGATCTGCTCAGGATTATTAGCTCGAGTCGCATACAGACACCAGGAGATTTCCCTGCATTTCTACATTTTGCAAAACTAGATATGTCTTAGAATCTCTAAACATTAATTACGAGCTTTTGTAAACATTATTACATTGTAAACTTTTATTATATCAATGTAAGCAGTAAACGACGCATATAGAGTCGTTCACTTTATCTTATGTGCTTGTGATATTTGATTAGTCGCGCCCTGACCCGATTCGCTTCCGCACAGTAAATTTGGGGGTGCGACAGATTGGTATCAGAGCCTAAGGTTATAGTGAACTAGGTTGCATTTAGTGGGCCTAGACTATGACCGTTAGGTAGTATTCCTTATTAAGTATGATTAGGTTCAGTGACTACATGATATTGGTTTAATTTAATATAGCCTGATCAACTATGTACAATTAAAAGAATATGATGTGAGATCTGAAAGGAGTCATGACTGAACAGGATACACTAGTTGACTCTGACCACGAGAGAAACCGGGACTCAAACATGTCTGTGTTAGACACTTTAGGCTATTATGTGATATGTATATATACATAGATAGGCCTCACTCTCGCTCAATATCTTAGGCTATATTATATATGCATTATATGAATATAGGCCTCATTATTTCTAACATTTTGTCTCAAAATGGCATACCTTCCTACCGTTGCACCAACCGATTTAGGAAACGAAAACCGAAGCTTTATCTTCTACGATAGGGGCAACCACAATAACCGCTCACACGAATGTAACGAGCAACGAAACTATAATCCCCTGAAAGATCCGTCACACAATATTATGGCACTTGGTGCTACATTCACAGTACATTTGTACTGCATTACGGTACCTCGGGTACTGCATTCCCGGCACTTGGTGCTGCATTTGGGCACTTGGTGCCACTTTTGATACATACGTTTGAAAACACACGATTTATTACTCATCCCTGGAAATAAGTGCTACAGTCAGAAATCGTATGATTTACACCCACTTCTGGCCTTTGTGCCACATCCAAAACTCACACAACTTTTAGCCTTCGTGCTACATTTAGAAGTCACATGAGCTATACTTATATTAGCCATCTTGCTACTGTTTTCTACTCTTATCATTGACATATGTGAAATTCTCACACACGTACTACTCTCTAGGCTATTGTATATCGAATATGTATGAATAGGCCTCACTTGCTCATTACAACCCTGTCATCGAGAATGACAACACGTTTCGCTGTACTACCTACCACTCATGAGAAAGATACTGCTTTGTGTCCTTCCTACCACTCTTATCCTTCGGGATCGCATATGAGACGTACTACTAGAGAAAACTACTAGGTCTCCTCGAGCTAGATCTTAACTCATACACTCGTCGATTTCACTATATATGAAACACACCAAAAGGCAGTCGCCCACCGAAGGGGCTAGCTACCTGTTGCTTCTATTTGGAAATTCAAACACAACAGTTGAAACACACTTAACACTTGCAACATATTCTCAAGGACTAAAATCCTTTTTTCTATCATTTCCTATAGAACTCACTTGCATGAAAATGGCAAACTTCACCGTGGAGTACTACACGTCTGACAACGAACAGATTAACGAGGAACAAGTTCAATACACATATCTCGATGAAGAGATAGCCCCAACAGAAGAAATCATAAACGAGGGAATCGAAGATCTAAACTTCGGGGTAGTTGACATCGAAGAATACGAAAGAGTACGAGATCAGGCCGAGGACTTAGATGGCCGAAATTGGGAACTTAAACTAAAATGAAAGACCTACGAGTTGGAATTGAGAATTCTAAAAAGGTCCATTTCTGAACAAGTCCTAGATAGGATCCGTCACTGGGGTGAAGTGGCTACTAACTTTAATCAAAGAGCGAAAACATGGGTCAAGTGGATGTACCAACAAGCTACAGAAGATGCTTGGACATACCCTATGCCCCTATGATACCGGGACATGCTTGAAGCCCGTTATTACCCTTACGACCTGAATCTAGGATAGATAGACAGTAACTATAACTCCCTTGTATAATGGATTTATGTATGCAGTAGGTCACACCGAGAACCTCTAATTCGATGGGTATATAGTTACCCCATCACATTTTGTATAATCCTTTTTGGTATTCGACCGGATGTAACAATCTCGGCAACTTTGTAAACTCTATGCTGATAATCTTTTGAACTCATTACCTAGAATAGTATCGAACCTTATCATCTAATGAACTTAATTGTCACTTGTACGGTGGTATATTACTTCCCTGGACATACATTTTAATTAAATATACCTTATGCATGATTGCACTTTAAATCTCATCAACGAGGCCCTTTCCGTTGACCTGAAGTTTCGACATCATTGTTGGTTTGGACTGGTTGTCCAAGCACCGAGCTAAAATCATTTGCTTCGATAAAATCATTTGAATTCCTCTCGCCACCGGTAATACTTTGATCATACAAGGGGAGACCGGTGGGACGAAACTGAACATCATATCCTTTATGAAACACCAGAAATATCACCCATCTCTAAATAATGGAGACCAGCGATGAAGCCACCACCTTACGACTAAAACTAGGGTACAAAATAAAACCCTCCTGAAACCAGTGAAAATTTCTCTAAGAATGCATAGTATGTGTGAAAACAATTCTCAACAATTTTTCGCTAGACATCCTTCGAGGACCTTTCTCAAATGTAAATCTTTCTACAAATTCTCATCGAACATGTACTCCAAACTTTTCACAAATTTCGTAAACAGAATTTCCAACGTATGGTCGATGACAAAGAATTTTCAACACATTTGATTAACTTTCAGTTTTCAACGAAATTCTATCATCTCAAGTTTTCAGTGGATTTACACCAGCAAGGGTTTGTAAATAAAAATTTTCCCACAAAGAGCTTTATGAAATTTTCAAAATCCATAAGTTATTAACAAAGTTATCTAAATTTTGATAATGTTCCTTTTTAGCCTGAAGAAAACCACATATATGAACCCACGCTTGATTGTCACTCAATTTATCTCTATGATCTAAACCCTAGTCCCACTTTAAAACTAGGACAACGATAACAACTTATACAAGTGAATACCTGCGGATCCTATAACGATTTACATACTGAAGCTAGGTTCCAACAGTTCATTTTGGATGTAATCCAATGATTCACTTACGTTTTCATAACTCATGGTAGGATGTTATCCACCATACTCATACGAAACTCGTTACTTGATCATGTTTGGTCACTATCTCAACACATACAACAAACAATCCACTCATAACACAAAACACATTATCTAATCATAATTTTATCACCTTTGACTTTGATTGTCATCAATTTCTCATACGCCTTGTTGGATCATGATTGACCACTACACGATTTGACTATCGCTCGAACAATGAAATAGTCTTTATTGGACTACTAATTTATCAACAAAATGGCCAAGGATAGACACTTTTTATAAATCGATTTAGGCTGGTTAGCACAATTCAAATCCCACTTCAAGATTGCAGATTAAGCTCTTCTCTCTAGACATGATAATCAATCGAGATCGAAATACGTTCGTAAAACAAAAGCTCTGCAGTGCACCTATTCTATCCTTACCCGAAGGCAACGATGACTTCATAGTATACTGCGATGCTTCACACCAAGATCTCGGTTGCGTCCTGATGCAACGAGACTAGGTCATTGCCTACACCTCTCGACAACTCAAAGTTCACAAAAAGAATTACACCACTCATGATCTCGAATTGGGAGCCGTAGTGTTTGCACTCAAAATCTGGAGACACTATCTGTATGGCACAAAATGTACAATCTTCACGGACCACAAGAGTCTCCAGCATATCTTTGATCAAAAGGATCTCAATATGAGGCAACGTCGATGGGTCGAGTTGCTCACCGATTATGATTGCGAGATCCGTTATCATCCAGATAAGGCAAACGTTGTTGCCGATGCCCTCAGTCGAAAGGAACATGTAAAACCCCTTCGAGTCCGAGCCCTCAGCATGACAATCCATAATGATCTTATCATTCAAATCATTACCGCTCAATACGAAGCACTCAAACCTGAGAACATTAAAAATGAGTCCTTGCGTGGCATGGACCAACAATTTGGAACCAAATCCAACGGAGCCAAATACTTCTCAAACCGAATCTGGTTACCTAATTTTGGGAACCTACGAGACTTGGTGATGGATGAAGCTCACAAGTCCAAATACTCCATACATCCTGGATCTGACAAGATGTATCATGGCATCAAGTAGTTGTATTGATGGCCAAACATGAAAGCTGACATAGCCACATATGTCGGCTAGTGCCTCACATGCTCTAAAGTCAAAGTCGAGTATCAGAAACCCTCCGGATTACTCCAACAACCGGAAATCCCTCAATGGAAATGGGAGCAAATCTCCATGGACTTTATCACGAAACTTCCAAAGACATCGAGCGGTTGCGATACCATTTGGGTGATCGTTGATCGTCTCACCAAATCTGCTCATTTCCTAGCCATCAAAGAAACCGACAAAATGGAACGCCTCACGCGAATTTACCTTAAGGAAATTGTATCCCAACACGGAGTTCCCATTTCGATTATCTCTGACAGGGATAGTCGTTTCACATCTCACTTTTGGCAGTCACTTCAGAAATCATTGGGTACTCGTCTAGATATGAGTACTGCATATCATCCTCAAACAGATGGCCAGAGTGAACGAACCATTCAAACACTGGAAGATATGCTACGGGCTTGCGTAGTTGACTTCGGTGCAAATTGGGAACATCATTTGCCCTTATGCGAGTTTTCGTATAACAACAGCTACCATACCAGTATTGGAGCTGCACCTTTCGAGGCACTGTACGGTCGTAAGTGCCGATCACCTGTCTGTTGGACCGAAGTGGGAGACAGCCAACTCACTGGTCCTCAAATCATTCACGAAACCACAAAGAAAATAATCGGAATCCAAAACAGACTCAAAGCCGCGCGTGACCGTCAGAAAAGTTATGCTGACGTGAGACGCAAACATCTCAAGTTCCAAGTTGGGGATCGAGTACTCTTGAAAGTATCACCTTGAAAAGGTGTCATTCGCTTCGGCAAACGCGGGAAGTTGAATCCCAGATACATTGGACCATTCGAAATCCTTGAGAGGATTGGTCCAGTAGCGTATCGATTGCAGCTGCCACCCGAACTCAGTAGCGTGCATCCCACATTTCACATTTCTAATCTTAAGAAATGCCTGTCTGATGAGACACTCATTATTCCTCTCGACGAAATCCACATCGATGATAAACTCCATTTTGTCGAGACACCAGCAGAAATCATGGACCGCGAGGTCAAACAGTTGAAACAAAGTCGTATTCCCATCGTCAAAGTCAGGTGGAATTCGCGACGTGGTCCGGAATTCACTTGGGAACGGGAAGAGCAAATGCGACTCAAGTACCCACAGTTATTCACAGAATCCACACCATCTACGACTTCGAGCTAAATTTTGGGACGAAATTCTCTTAACAAGGGGAGAATGTTACACCCGACAAATTAGGGCTAGTTATTGGTTCCTAATCACCTGCTAATACATGTAATTAGTGCTAGATTAGGCTAATTGTATGTATCAATATATATATATTGGAATATATATACACGTACGCGATTATGTTCAATCGTGCATTTTCGTATCGGGCGGATCCCGATACATTAATACGGACGTTGGTGAACTCAATTTATTAAATAATATGAAATTATTTGATAAACATACTTATTTCCAAATATTATTGCGATAATATTTCATGGCATTTAGTAGTGTATATAATGCACAGAAATGATCAAAAACGCATAAAACGCGCCCGGCAATCAAATAAATGTTAAAATATATTTTATAAATTAAAATATATCATTTTGGATGGTAAGTATTTACTTGAAGTATCGTATTACAAACCGATAACAAAAACGTTTGATTTAAACGTCACGCGATTTATTAATCGTAACACGACTCCGCGAACCATTACCGACACATCACAATAAAATTTTTATAAATGTTTCTAAGTAATAGTAAGTATTACTTCAAGTTAAAAATATCGAGATTTAAACCGTTAGATAAACACAAGCGTCAAACGTTTAACGCCTAAATAAACATCGAAACGAACGGGTAAACGATCACCACACAGAGTACAACTTTGAGGAAACAATTTAGGCACCCACAAGGGGTGGGGGGCCCTGAAATTCTGCAGAAAAAGGAGGCCATGACCCCATGCCCTCCTTCCCCTTGCTTGTAAAAATCATCATGCACCACCATACTTCTCTTTTCAACTCACACACTACCACTTCTCTCATTTCCACTCAATCCCTTTCTCTCCTACTCCCTCATCCACGAAATCCCTGCCACCACCACAGCCCAAAGCACCACCATCCAACCACCACAAGACCATCATCATCCACCATCAAGTTCTTGAAGAAAATCGAAGGAAAAGCTCGGTTATCGCATCATCTTTGCATTTCGACTCTAGATCTTTGATCCTCTTGTAAGAACTCTTAATATTCTACTAGTTTTACTTTAAATATACTAGTATACACGTTTAGTTGTTCGTTTAACAAGATTATGTCCAAAGTATAAGCTAAAACTCATTTTTCATGAACTTATATTCACACTGCTTTCTGTCCAGAAAGTTGGTCAACTTCCACGATTTTTTTAAAATTCATATCTTAACTAAAATGAAAGTTTTTTAAGCCTAAAATGTAGTCCGTGATGTTAGCTTTCCAACAACACTGATTTCGGAACATATCGACTTCGTTTTCTATTTTAAAATAATATTCCCGTTATGGTGCGCATTTCTATTCTGGCGGACAGAAACATCCGCTTTCTTCTCGAGACCATATATTGAGCTTTAGACCACTAAAATGTATGAGACCAGTTTCAAAACCTCACATAATTTCTTAACTTCAAAAAGTTCTTTCTTGGCCACTTCCAGAAATACACGGATTTTTATGTATAAATCAATCTTTGAATGAATGTTTGCTTTAGACCAAATCTGACCACCATTAAAAGTATTTTTGTTAAAAATAGTAAATAAACTTATAAAACTACCATAAAGTGCAGTATTACACTAGACATATAGGAGAACATGTATGATTTTTAGTTAGGCTTGATTTGGTTTAGAAGTTGGTTAAATCGAGAGACTTGTCGAGTTAAGATCTAGAAAACCAAAGTGTAGGGACTGTTCTTGCCATTTCACAAAATCCGACAATCCCTATTGTCGGATTAATTAGTCCGTCAATCCTCATTTATTATCGCATGAAATCTTAAATCCGTGAATACCATTGTCTCGTGAACAAAATCCGTGAATATCATTCACGTATAAACAAAATCCGTGAATATCATTCACGCATAAACAAAAATCCGTGAATATCATTAACGCATAAACAAAGTCCGTGAATTACTATTCTCGCATAAACAGTGTCCGTGAATTACTATTGTCGCATGAACAGTGCTCCGAGAATCCTATTATCGCAGTATCCTATTATCGGATTAATTGTGACCTTTGACTTTCTTTGACTCACGGACTAAATGGATTGTCGGATCATTTGGACTGTCGGACTCACTTTTGGAAAAATTCACTTTTATAATTCTAAGTTTCGAGACTCTACACTTTCGGACCATAAAATTGTCACACATATATATATGTATATACATATACCTTAGTGAACCCAAAAGCTTAAACGCCGAGAACAATAATATTACAAGAGTATTATGAACCAACTTGACATAAGACAACTAAAATGATATTTGCGAAACATTTTTATAAACCATCACCAACGGGCCGTACATATTTTCAAAACTCAAACTAATCAATCAAACAACCAAATTATTTGGGCATTACTAGTTGGATGAACAACTAACATGGACGGTCTTTTGAGACGTGTACATATACTTATAACCTTGCGCGTCTTGAATGCCCGACAGGTTACCGTCTTCGGACAACATTACCTTGTGCAACATCATACTTGCTTGATAGCAACACACCAGACTCAGGTGAGTCTCATTGCCCCTCATTTTTACTGTTTTTTTTTACCAAGGGGTGGGAATACATACTTGTTTTGTTTTACATGTGGACATGAGTACTAAACCTCGATATATACTGCATGAGTTGTTTTGGTAATCATTTTAAAGCCCTCCATTACATAGTTTGTTTATATGGATTTAGTACAATTGTTAGTGTATGGTACCATATGGGATTGACAATCCCCGTCCGGGTTAGCTCGCACTAACTGGTCAAATGGACGCATTAGCATTTGTTCATACGAGTGTAGATTAGGCACTCGCAGGGAGGCACCCTCGCTCAGGCACTTCGTTGTGATCCTGACACCTCAGTTAAGCTCAAACTATGGGCTCATGGCAGTGATACACATCTATTTTATTTGCTTGATTGCAAATCATTATATTAAATCTCATGGTTCACACATCATGTTTATCTATACAAACCTGTGAGCTCACCAGCTTTTAGCTGACTTTTTAGTATGTATTCTCAGGTACTCAGCATTAGTAGATCTGCTCAGGATTATTAGCTCGAGTCACATACAGACACCAGGAGATTTCCCTGCATTTCTACATTTTGCAAAACTAGATATGTCTTAGAATCTCTAAACATTAATTACGAGCTTTTGTAAACATTATTACATTGTAAACTTTAATTATATCAATGTAAGCAGTAAACGACGCATATAGAGTCGTTCACTTTATCTTATGTGCTTGTGATATTTGATTAGTCGCGCCCCGACCCAATTCGCTTCCACACAGTAAATTTGGGGGTGCGACATTGCTTTATCTCACAAGAAGAACCAAAGAATGTACATATGGCCTTAAAAGATAACTCATGGGTAGAAGCCATGCAAGAAGAACTATCCCAATTCAAGAAACTTGAAGTTTGGGAATTAGTTGATCTTCCACCTGGTGAATACCTGATTGGTAATAGATGGGTATTTAAGTGTAAGAGAGATGATCGGGGAATTGTGACTCGTAATAAAGCTCGTCTAGTGGTCCAAGGTTTTAACCAAGAAGAAGGCATTGACTATAATGAAGTGTTTGCACCTGTTGCAAGACTTGAGGCAATTAGGTTATTCTTAGCTTTTGCAATATTCAAAGGAATTAAAGTTTATCAATTGGATGTGAAAAGTGCCTTTTTGAATGGTAAGATTAGAGAAAAGGTGTATGTTTATCAACCACCTAGTTTTACTGATCCGTCATATCCTGATAGAGTATATCGTTTAGATAAGG
The DNA here is from genome assembly GCA_963422505.1 of Pseudognaphalium luteoalbum. NCBI lineage: Eukaryota > Viridiplantae > Streptophyta > Magnoliopsida > Asterales > Asteraceae > Pseudognaphalium > Pseudognaphalium luteoalbum. The sequence goes on along the minus strand of OY730195.1, from coordinate 50,608,878 downwards.
CTCTATATGGATTACATCAAGCACCCATGATGTGGTATGAAAGACTATCATCGTATCTACTTGAGAATGGATTTACAAGAGGATCAATTGATAGTACACTTTTTGTCAAATGGAAGAAAAATGACTTTTTACTTGTACAAGTATATGTTGATGACATTATCTTTGGATCATCTGATGAAAAGATGTGTCAAGAATTTGAGAAAGTCATGAAGAAACGTTTTGAAATGTCTGCAATGAGAGAGTTGAATTTCTTCTTAGGATTGCAAGTTGATCAAAAGAAGGACGGATTCTTTGTTCAATAATCTAAATATACTGCAGAGTTATTAGAGAAATTGAAAATGGATGAAAGTAGAATCTATTATACTCCCATACCAGTCAATCATGGACTTAGTCCCGGTACATCGAGTGATCAGGATGTGGATCCTACTCTTTATAGGGCCATGATTGGATCACTAATGTATCTTATTGCATCTAGGCCTGATATAATGTTTGCATTATGTATTTGCACAAGATATCAAGCCACTCCTAAAGAATCTCACATGCAATCTGTGAAACGGATTTTTCGTTACCTCAAAGGGAAGCCTAAGCTGGGACTTTGGTATCCTTCTGATGGAGACATGAATCTTGTTGCTTAGACAGATTCTGATTATGGAGGATGCAATCTAAATTGAAAGTCAACAACTGGTGGATGTCAGTTCTTAGGAGGAAGATTGGTGTCGTGGCAGTGTAAGAAGCAAACCTCAGTAGCCATTTGTACATGTGAAGCTGAGTATGTTACAGCTAGCAGCTGTTGTTCTCAAATGCTTTGGATTCAACAGCAACTGCGAGACTATGGTTTAAATTTGAAGAACACTCCTATGATGATAGACAATGAATCAACGATGTCCATCACTAACAATCCAGTCAAGAAAAGTAAGACGAAGCATATTGATATTAGATATCATTTCATTCGTGATTGTGCTGAGAAGAAGATGATACGGTTAGTTAAGGTTCCGACTGCGGATAACTTAGCAAACATGTATACGAAGGCTTTAGATAGAGCACGGTTCGAGACCTTGATTCAGCTAAATGGAATGAAGAATGCAGAGTAACTAGTCTTCCAGGGGTATTTCAGTAATTGTAATAGTTAGTAGTATTGTTATATTTTTTTAAAAAAAAAGGTGGCATATGGCATTCATTTGCTTGTTACCTGAGGGGAATCGCCGCCTAACAAGAATACAAAAAAAAAAAAAGTTTATGTTTTTGTTTGCATAAGGGAAATGATTGTACATTAGGAGAATAATCTTGATTATGATAAGTTTGAGTACTTAAGATTGATATGTTAGTAGGTTCATTTAAGTTTATGGCTATTTTACTAAGTATATATCTATATTTATTTATCATACACCTTTTTCCACATGATATAATTTTTATATCTTAAAATCTAGATAGCTTCTTCATACGATATACTGGTAGGCAATATATATAAAAATTTCTAAAGCTTTTAAGAAGTCTTAAGATACATGGGTATTATCTGGTGTGACTATTATGTGTTGTATGACAATTGTCTTAATTGTTGAAGGATAGTATTTCCATGCACTGTGAATATGTAGAAAATGACAAATGGTATGAAAAGTATATGGTTATTAACTTAGCTAATGATTTCTCGGTTGTACATGAGTACATACCTAAAAGCTATTAGCTAGGTCAATAATCTCAAACCTGTAGTGCACATACTAAGGGATCCTCTGTTGTATGTCAGTACAGACCTGGAACCACTAGTATCTTCTCTATGAGTTTGATATTTGTCTAAATATAAATAATATAAGTGTACTTTATGTACCTTGGTTATAAATTTAGTGTTATGTGTTTTACTTGAATTCAATGCATATCATATAATGAAAAACACTAGTTTATACTCATACTAATAATAATAAAGTATGCTTAGAAATTTGAGTATAAATTGTTTATGTAGATCATTATACCAGTAATCGTCTAAAACTATATACTAAATGATTCACAAATGTGAATAGACTATTTTCAATTATACTGTGTGGATAAAGGTAACTATGATATTATATTATAAATATAAGTATGTAAATGGTAAAATAAGTGGTATTTATATGAACTTCTTGAGGTAAGTATACTAACAATCATCTTAGACTTTAACATATTAGGATTTTAGAGTTTATTCTTACTAATATGACCCCTTCGCAAATAAAATCTTAATCTCCAATTTTTATATTTGTTTAGACTTTCTTTATCAATTCTTATGAGTTAAATAATAAGGTACTTTTTTTTTGGGTAAAGGAGACAGAACCCCGGTAAAAGCTATATTACAAAACAAAAGTAAAGTATTTACAAACAATTTCTTTGGGCACACTAACTATGATGACTAATGAACATCCCAATTAACTACATAAAATCCTATTCTGTCAAAAATGCCCAAAGAAAAAATAAACCAAAGATCTATACAGACTTTAATATCAAAAAAGAAATCACTAGAACTAAGACTATACCATCCGTATGCACTATTTCTTCCATGTATCAATAATCCATCTTGATCCATATATACATGTCTTCCACAAGATGTAGCACAATCAAATTCCATCTTCAAATCACCCCTTTGTGATAGCAACCACATCCCATTTCCAATACACAATACTGTCCTCTGTTAATTTATGCCCAGCTTACAATCAGCCACCTTTGGATCCACTTTCAATGGTATACCTCTCATCAGATTTGAAAGTGCGTATTGCTAGGATCTAGATGACAATTGACTTACAATTGAAAGGCGGAATCAATCAATTGCATATATCAACAATAAACACAAACCGAAACGAAAGTTATTCACTAAGTAAACAAAGAAATCGGCTTGTATATTGATTTGGGAACGATTACAGAGATGCTATTTCGACAAATGGTGCTAGGGTTTCGTCCACCCTAGCCTAAAACCCGTAGGTTTCTATTTATACTAAAAACACAGCCGACATGCGTCACTTGGGTAAGTGTCGCATGTGGCCGCCTTAATGCGTCACTTACCTAAGTGTCGCTATGCGTCACTTAATCAAGTGTCGCTATGCGTCACTAAGACAAGTGTCGCCTAAACCAAAACACGAGTGTCGCATTAACAAAAACTATATTTCTATTAATTAACAAACGACACTAATTACAACTCGATAGACCAACTGACAGACACTCAAAGATGCATCAATAAACTCCCCCGTGTCTTCAGCTTGGTCTTCAAAATCTTCAAATTCTTTTGAATCTTCACTTCCAACCAGCAGGAAATACACCACCAGCATGTACTCCATTGGCTACACAAATATCAATAATCTTTTGAAATTTAATTGCTTCAGCTCTGTCTCTTTCTTTAAACTGAATTCTATTCTGATGTAATCTTTTCATATCGTGTTCAGAGAGATTAATCAAACTCAACGGATCGAATACACAAAATATCTTTCTTTTAAGACCCCAAGTAGACCTTTTCTTAGGTTGAACAACATCCCATGCTGTTTTCTCTTCAACCTCCGATTCTACATTCATAATCTCCGAATCCGTATCTGGTTCCGATTTTGGAATAAATACAATTACAGCTTCACCAGTAATATCATCATATTCCCAGTACTCCAACCTATTCAAAAAATCTATCGGAATGATCTCCAAAGGTATCTTCTGTAGACACTTTGCTGGTGGATAGATCATCTTCACAATAGGTTGACGAGTGATCGGATCTAACTTCTTCTTAAACTTGTATCGCATACCCAACGTCGGCTTTATCAGATTATATTTTTTACTATTCATCTCTCGACGTATGATCACCTGAAAGAAATCTGCTCGTGAATCTCGTGATCGGTTGATCAAGGGTATCTGCGCTAATCTTTGAAGTTCACACTTCGGCAAAGTACTTATTTTATAAAACTTCATATTGAAGTACTGAATGCCGTCGCTTCTCTTTATCATGAAAACAGAGTTATTCTCATCGAACTTCCAACTCTTAATCAATCCCGTGTAATCAGATCTAACTTTGTAGCTTTTACACGTAACCGGTACCTCAATAATCGGTTTGAGCACTATATCCGGTTTAGTTGTAGAAGTTGATGGCTCATTCGTCTCTTTTTCTGATTCATCTTCAGACGAATCCGATTCTATAATGGGAGCATCATCATAACATTCATCGCTGTGCAACTGCTCCCCCTCAACTTCAACTTCATCATTTTCCTCAAAGAGATAATCCTCTGCAACAGGATCATCCATCACATCTTCCTCAGGCACCATATTGTTATCATTCATCAGATTTTGTAGATATGTGAGATCTACATAAGAATAATCAACCGCAATAGGTCTTGCCTGACCTTGAACCTCCACGAAATAATCTAAACTTATATTTTCATTGATAGCTGAAGATGGAAGTACATTTTCTGGTTCCGGGGAAGGAGTTACATTTGTTTCTAACTCACTAGGACCTACCTCCCCCGAAACATTTGTAACGGATTCCAACTCTAACAACCTAGAGGACAGAGTAGTCACTTGAAGCTGTAGAGAGTCAACCGCAGCAGCCCGAGCTTCCAACTCCCTGATCTGAGAGGCTTGAGCTTCAATTATGGCCTTCTGATCGTCAAAACGTTTTGCCAAAAGCTCCATCTGAGCCAAAACCATCTGAAGAGACGGCATGTCAGATGTTGGCAGTGGTTGTTGGCGTTGAGAAGTCGGCTCCTCAATAACCACTGTCGTCCGCTGGCGTCTACGAAGAGGTAGATCAGCATAGGATGGTGAAGACCCAGCAGGACGTTTGCCAGGATTCCTCGGGATATGTACCCGGCTAGCAGAAATCCTGCGCAAAATACGCTTAAAGCGTTGGGGATTAGTCAATTGAATCCCCTCAAAAGCCGATTGCGGTGGCACGTCACCCTCAGAATCAGGAGGAGTGGGCCCACCATCGTCAGATTCTGCCTCAACTCGATCAACTTGATCAATATCATCGAGATCTTGAGCAATGTTGGCATCTACTAAGTCGTCCTCGTTGACCGGAGGCACGACATCATCCAAAAATTCATGATCGTGCGGCGCAACGTAGTTTTCGTTTACTACGTGCCCGAAGAGTTCACGATCGGCCAAAACAGGCTCGCCCTTTGGCGCGAGCTTGCAGTCATTAAAGACTCGCAGAAGCATCGGCGTTGGGACCAAAAGAGACCTCTGATCTGGTGCAATACCGAGATCCAGGTCATTTAGCAGGAGCTGCACAAATCGAGGATATTGCAGCCATTTGTCTTTTCCGGCCCTGATGTTTTCCACCATATTCCCAAAAATATAGCCGCTAAAGTTATACGGCTTATTATATACTAGGGCTAACATAAGCGATAAAGTCAGATGACTAGCCGCATCATACCCCCCTTTCCGTGGCGATAAACAAACAATCACAATGTGACAGAGATACCTCCATACTCTGCAGAGGTATTGCTTTCGGAAGTCTGAAAGCTGGTTAGCCGGATAGCCCATCCTTTGAAGTCCCCCGTAGATAAACGTGGTGGGGAAGATAGTGGGCATCGTGGAATTGTCAGTAAACTGTAACACCCGTCTAATCATGTTTTCGGTTATCTCGATTTCCTCCCCAAACATATTTGAAACTATGCGGGGAACATCACCCTGAACTCGGACCACAGCGTGATCATAGAACTCCTCAATTTGATTCATGTACACAGGAGTCGAAGCAGTGATGGCATAGAAAATCCTTGATCGGCGAAGAAATTCGATCATCGGCCTAAAGGGCGCCGAATTCGCATGAGTAGACTCAAGGAATGCCGTAATATTGTGTCGGGTGTTGGTACGACGATAGTAGTTCTGTAACTCGGCCATCTGTAAGCTAAAAATACAAATAAAAGTAACCGAAAATGTTAGAAAGTTAGCCCGAACACAGAAAGGTTGGAAAACAAATTTTGACTTTAGGCGTCACTTAGGGTAAGTGACGCATGGCCACTACCGTCACTTAGGAAGTGTCGTAATATACAGTGTATAATATTGAAATCAATGTGTAGCGTCACTTACTGTAAGTGACGCTATCAAGCGTCACTGATGTAAGTGACGTTTGAAATTGGAGGTTTAAAGTATACGACACTTGGCAAGTGACGGGTGAAGAACATGCGACATTTAAACTAGTGACGGTATCCTAAGTCAGTCACTTATGAAGTGACGGTATAAGTGACGGATATAGATAGGCGACACTTAGACAGTCACTTGGGGTAGTGACGCATGTATAGGCGTCACTGGGAGGAGTGACGGTTTAAACAGGTAAAGCAAATATATGCGTCACTACATGAGTCACTTACGAAGTGACGCAAAATCAAGCGTCACTTGTGAAGTGACGGTATGGGTTACCAAATTACCAAAGTGCGTCACTTGAGGTAAGTGACGCAGGAAGTGTCGCAACGATGAAGATCATCGTGCACTGTTCATACCCAGAAATCAAAATTTAGGGGTTTTAAAAAACAAAGTAACCGGTGTGTGCGCTAGGTAAAGACGAATAAGAGACACCATGTGTCACACCCCGCCTCGGCGGAAGGTTGCGAGATGCGACTATCATGAGATCACAACACAAGAATTACAATGAACGACTTCTACATGAGTCGTTTTAAACATACATCATAAAAGTTTAAAATGTCTTACAGACTTTGACCATTTGTCTTTAAAAAGTTTACAAACAATTCCCATAAGTTACAACATAGTTAGGAGTTTAAGAATTTAAGATCAAAAGCAATGTTCGTCCATGCAAATGTAGTTCCTAACTTCAAAAGGGGTATGCCATCTTCACAAATAGCAAGCATCTTAATTACCTGAGAATAACATGTAAAAATGGGTCAACATAAAGTTGGTGAGCTCATAGGTTTTAATAGTTGTAAAACATTACCGTGGATCACGAGATTTCAAGTTATATTGTCATTCAACATTATAGTAAAAATTGTATTACTATTGCCATAAGCTCATGAATTGAAACCTTAACATTTAGTGCCTCGCAAGTGTCCTATCCAAACACAAGTAGTTCTCAAATGACAATGCACCCGTTTGACTTATAGTCATGTTGGCGCTACCAACCCGGATGGGGGCGTCAACCCAAATAGATCTATTCATGACATTCACGTTTAAGTCCTTAACTAACAATTCATGATAAAGGCCTACATAATGGATAGTGTCAACTCATGCAATACATAACAGTTTAGTTTGTGTCCACAAAGAAAAGAACATGTATTCTCACCCCAAAACATGTCAAAGCATTTAAAAAAAGAAATAGGGGCCATGAGACTCACCTTAGTGAGAGAGCGGAAAGTTGCAAGTACTTGTTTGGGTCTTGGTGGGGTTTATGCTTCCTAGATCACATAAAATGTTTAAGTTTAGTCATATCGTATATATGTATTAATTCTAATTTTGTAAAGTTTCATCACCCATAGTTTTTAGTTTAAGTGTCACGTTTTATTTAACCATTTTTGGGTACATTTACACCTTTTCAAGTGATCTTTAGTAAGAATCCAACAAAATTTCAGAAAGTCTCCATACCAGACCCGTAAATTGGCTTACTGGGAAAAATGCGTGCATTTCTGGAAAAAGTGTAAAACATGAAAGTTGTAGGTCTTTTCAATACGCAAATTTCAAAAAAAAATGCATCTTCTAACTCTTCCTAGAACTAAAGTTATGATCATTTTAGTAACCTGTGTTTTTCTGGACAGATTGTGTTCCTTTGTGTATAAACTTATAGAAACGTATTTTAAACTTATATTTGAACATAATCTTGTTAGATAAGCTTAATAACATTAAAATCAATAATAAAATGGTAGTCTTAGGTTAAGTATTCATGGAGTCATGACCTTGCAAAGTGAGGTATACGAATCTGCCATAACATGCGCAATAGTTTCGTATGGGCTGTTTGGAGGTCGAATACTTCATGTTTTTGAGTAAGACCACTTGGGTTTGAAAGCTAATACATAATAGTAATTTCAGTAGTAAATTGGTGGTATTTTGTTAAATATACACGGATTTATGACCTCACAAAGTGAGATATCGAAATCTGGACAGATTGCATGGGTATGTGTGGGTTAGGATTCCAAGTCATAGACCATCATCCTAATACATAGGCACTAATCATTGTTTAGCCCTTTTTCCCACATGCAATTTCCATCATTTTTCTACATATTTTGAGTATATTACAAGCATGATATTCTTGAAAGATTTTGTAGACATGTAATAAGTAAAATTTACATCTTTCAACTTGATATCGGTTTGATCATGGATTATCACTTATCTTTAACACATGATTATGTGCAAGTGATAATCTACAAACATCAAGTCATTTTTGTAGGCTTAGCCACACTTTTCAATACTTTAAATAAAAAGAAAATGGAGATGAAGATGAGAAATATAATGCATGTTTACATCTATTTTGTAGGCATAGCCATACATAAGAATCACAACAACACAAAACATAAAGATGCATGTATACATATATGATCGTAGGCATAGCCATACATAAGATATTAACAAAAATGAAATATAAAGTGCATATATACATATGTAGATTTGTAGGCATAGCCTTACATAAAATCTTACATATGTATATAGTAAAATAAAAGATGTATATACATAGATATAGATATATTATTATAAGTCTTGCATTATTCATCCATGGGTGATGATTATTGTATAGAAATTGAAGGAAGTAAAGAAGAGAAAATGGTGTATCTTCTTACCAACGAATCTAAGATAAAAGTAAGTTGTTTTTGGGTGGATTTAGGGTTGTTTGTGTGGTGATTTGTGGTGGTTTTTGATGGTGAATTTAGGGCAGATTTTTGGGAGAGAAAATGGAAGAGAAGAGAGTGTTTTTGAAGAGAGAAAAGTGTGTGGGTGTGTAAAATGAAAAAGGGTTAGAATGAGGTTGCTTAAATAGAAGAAATGGGGGGGGGGGGGGGTGGAAGTGAAGGGTTTTTGGTGGTGATTGGTGGAGAAGTGGTGGTGATTAAATGGGTAGTTGGTATTTAAATGTTATTATTAATTGAATTAGTTTAATTTAATTAATTTATATGTAAAAATCTGATTTTATTTATTTTATTAGTTAATTAAGTTTTAATTAATTTAAGTATAAGTATTTATTTAGTTATTATGTTGTATTCCATGCAAAGGTGGTGGTTTGTTACTTTCATGCAAGTAAGTGTGCTTATCACTATATTATTATTTCACACATACTTATATATATATAACTATATATACATATATATATATATATATATATATATTAAGGTTTACTAAGTGAATTAATAAACATAAACGTAAGTACTTTGCCACATTTATATGCATCCACGGATAAACGCTTGTTTAGTGTCGGGTTGTAACGATAAGGCACCTAAATTCAATGTTATTTAATTATAGGTGTTAAATCACTAAAATTATAGTTTAACACAAACAACAAAAAAAAAAAAAATTTCCTCTAAGTTTATTACCTGAGCGGAGTTGAATCCTAGATTTTTGTCGGTTGTCACATTCTCCCCCTGTTAAAAGAATTTCGTCCCGAAATTTAGTTCGTGACCTCGGTTGGTGCAGGGTTTGAGAATAAGTGGGGATACTTGCGACGGATTTGATCCTCGCGCTCCCAGGTGAATTCCGGACCTCGCTTCGAATTCCACCTAACCTTTACAATGGGTATACAACTCCGCTTCAAGGTCTTTATCTCTCGGTCCATGATCTCAATTGGTTCTTCGATAAAATGCAATTTCTCATCGATTTGTACTTCTCCGACTGGTATGATAAGGGATTCGTCTGATAAACACTTTTTCAGATTTGACACATGAAACGTGTCATGTACATTACTGAGTTCTTGGGGCAATTTAAGTTTGTATGCAACTGGACCAATCCTCTCCAGTACTTCAAATGGCCCGACATATCTAGGGTTTAGCTTTCCTCGTTTCCCAAAACGGACTACGCCTTTCCAAGGCGACACTTTCAACATGACTCTATCCCCAATTTGAAATTCTAACGGTTTTCGCCTCGTATCTGCATAACTCTTTTGGCGGTCGCGGGCTGCCTTCAGTCTATTTTGGATTTGCACAATCTTCTCGGTCGTTTCGTGTATAATCTCTGGACCAAGGAGTTGACTATCTCCCACCTCAGTCCAACATACAGGCGATCGACACTTTCGTCCATAAAGTGCTTCGAATGGGGCGGCCTTGATGCTGGTGTGATAACTGTTGTTGTAAGAGAACTCGCATAGTGGCAGGTGGTTCTCCCAGCCACGTCCAAAGTCGATAACACATGCGCGTAACATATCTTCTAGGGTTTGAATTGTCCTTTCGCTTTGGCCATCTGTCTGAGGGTGGTATGCGGTACTCATATCCAAGCGAGTGCCTAGGGCTTTTTGGAGTAATAGCCAAAACCTAGAGGTGAAACGGCTATCTCGATCAGAGATAATCGAGATGGGCACTCCGTGCCTTGTCACCACCTCCTTCAAGTAAATTCTAGTTAATCTTTCCATTGTGTCGGTCTCCTTGATTGCTAGAAAGTGGGCGGACTTTGTCAGGCGATCAACGATTACCCAAATTGTATCACAACCAGTCGCTGTCTTAGGGAGCTTAGTAATAAAGTCCATTGTTATTTGCTCCCACTTCCATTGGGGTATTTCGGGTTGTTGCAATAGACCTGATGGTTTCTGATACTCGACCTTTACCTTGGCACACGTCAAGCATTTACTAACATAGGTGGCCACCTCAGTCTTCATGTTAGGCCACCAATACAAGTCCTTAAGCCCATGGTACATCTTGTCAGCACCCGGATGGATGGAATATCTAGATTTATGTGCCTCGTCCATTACCAACTTCCTCAAGTTACCAAAACTTGGTATCCATATGCGATTCATATAATATCGGATTCCATCGGACTTAACCTCAAATTGCTTATCCATACCGCGCAGAGATTCACCCTTTACATTCTCCTCCTTGATTGCCTCGAGTTGAGCATCACGAATTTGAGAGGTAAGGTTCGTATGAATGGTCATACCTAAAGCCTTAACTCGTAGTGGTTTCATCCGTTCTTTTCTGCTCAAAGCATCAGCTACAACATTTGCCTTGCCCGGGTGATAACGAATTTCGCAATCGTAATCACTGAGCAATTCAACCCACCTACGCTGTCTCATGTTAAGATCCTTTTGATCGAAAATGTGCTGAAGGCTTTTATGATCTGTAAACACGGTACACTTTGTACCATAGAGGTAGTGCCTCCAAATCTTGAGTGCAAACACCACTGCTCCCAATTCCAGGTCATGGGTTGTGTAGTTTTTCTCATGCACTTTAAGTTGACGAGAAGCATAAGCTATGACTTTCTCCTTTTGCATTAACACACATCCTAGCCCTTGTCGTGATGCATCGCAAAAGACTACAAAATTTTCGGTTCCCTCCGGCAATGATAATACTGGTGCGCTACAAAGTTTTTGCTTCAACAATTGGAAAGCTTCCTCCTGCTCATCACTCCAATTATACTTTGCTATTTTCTGAGTTAGCAGTGTCAAGGGTTTGGCTATTTTAGAAAAATTCTCGATGAATCGTCTATAGTAACCAGCAAGACCTAAGAATTGCCGTACTTCTGTTGGGGTTCTAGGCGTCTCCCAATTTTTGATAGCCTCAATCTTGGCAGGGTCGACATGTATTCCTTGACTATCAATAACATGTCCTAGAAATTGCACTCTTCGTAACCAAAACTCACACTTTGAGAACTTAGCATATAACTCCTCCTTTTTAAGCAACTCCAAGATTGATCTCAAATGCTTTTCATGGTCCTCTTTGTTCTTCGAATAGATCAAGATGTCATCGATGAATACAATGACGAACTTATCTAAGTACGGTTTACACACGCGGTTCATGAGGTCCATGAATACAGCCGGTGCGTTAGTAAGACCAAACGGCATTACTTGGAACTCGTAATGACCATACCGAGTTCTAAATGCTGTCTTTGGGATGCTTTCTTCTCCGACTCTCAACTGATGATACCCCGATCGTAGGTCAATTTTTGAGTAAAAACTCGAGCCTTGCAGCTGATCGAATAAGTCATCAATTCGAGGGAGTGGGTAACGGTTCTTCACGGTTAGTTTATTCAATTCCCGATAATCGATGCACATTCTTAAGGATCCATCCTTCTTTTTCACAAATAAGACGGGAGCTCCCCAGGGTGAGGAACTTGGCCGGATAAACCCTTTATCTAAAAGCTCTTGTAGTTGACTTGACAACTCTTGCATTTCGGAAGGGGCTAATCGATATGGTGCTCGGGCAACGGGTGCCGCACCAGGCACCAAGTCGATATGAAATTCCACTTGCCGGGCTGGTGGTAGTCCAGGCAAGTCTTCAGGGAAAACTTCGGGAAAATCCCGTACGATAGGGACATCCTCGAGTCGTCTCTCCTCCGGTTTCTCCTCTACAACATGAGCTAAGATTGCTTGGTACCCTTTTCTTAGGTACTTCTGTGTTTTCATGCACGATATGATGTTCAATCTCGTTCCACTCTTTTCTCCTTGTATCATTAAAGTTGCTCCGCTAGAGAGGGGTATGCGGACAATCTTATCATAGCATACTATTTCGGCACGATTCTTGGACAGCCAATCCATGCCAACGATGACGTCAAAGCTTCCTATTTTGACGGGTATCAAATTTATGGGAAAGATTTCGCTTGCTAAGTTTAGGGAACAGTTTTGAATTATGCTATCAGCTTCAATTAATTTACCATTAGCTAACTCTACCGTGTATTTAGTGTCTAAGGCAGTTGGAGTGATATTAAGTAAGGGGCTAAACTCGTTAGACACGAAACTCTCATCAGCACCAGTATCAAATAAGACTGAAACAACCTTGTCATTTAGGAGAAACGTACCCGTGACTAGGTTGGGATCCTGGCGTGCTTCATTGGTGTTGATCACGAATGCTCTGCCGCGCGCCGCATTGTTATTCTGATTTTTCAGCTTCGGACAATCCTTTTTAAAGTGTCCAGCACTCCCGCACCCGTAGCATGTGTTTGGAGGGTTAGGGTTGGCGACAGGTGCAGGGCTCCGACAATCCTTAGCTTGATGGCCAAGCTTCTTACATCTCCCACATGCGTTGCTACAGGGACCTTTGTGGTGAAGGTTGCAATGCTTACAATATGGTTTGTTTCCAGCATAACCTTTCTTAGCATCTGGCCCTGCAGCATAAGCCCTAACTGTCTCGGTCTTCTTATTTTGTTGTTGGCTGGTGTTTCCCCTAGAACTTTCCTCCCATTTCCTTTTACCATCGGAATTCTTATCAACATTTCCCCTTTCCAGAGCCCCACGTCGCACAATTTGATCCATTAAACTGTGTGCCATGCGGACGGCATCGTGGATCGTATTGGGCTTGGATGAAGTTACATTTCCTTGGATTTGGGAGGGAAGTCCCCAGATATAACGTTCAATTCTCTTGTACTCGGGAGTGACCATAGATGGGCAAAGAAGTGCCAACTCATGGAATCTCCTTGTATATCTAGCTACATCAGTCCCAATGACAACCAGATTCCAAAATTCTACCTCCAACTTCTGTAGTTCATTCCGAGGACAGTACTCTTCCGTCATCATTTTCTTAAGATCTTCCCAAGAAATCTGATAAGCAGCATCAATGCCTACCGAATGGGCGTATGAATTCCACCATGATAACGCACCATCTTGAAGGGTGCATGTTGCATACTTAACCTTACAATCTTCCTTGCAGTTGCTAATACGGAAAACTGACTCTAGCTTCTCAAACCACCGAACCAAACCGACAGCTCCTTCGGTTCCATTGAAGTGATGGGGTTTGCAATTCGAAAAGTCCTTATAGGTGCATTCTCGGGTTACATTCCCCGAACCTTCTCCGGTTTCATTCCTTCTACCGGTTCTTTCGTTTCCATCGTTCCTCTCAGTCCTTTGGGTGGCGATTGCCTCAGCTACTCTTTGTGCTACAAGTCGCTCGATAGCTGCATTACTCATCGTGGATGTTCTCTTGGGTGGCATGTTTCTTGAAATTACAAAGCACAACAAGACAATGAGATACTATACAAGATAGAACTTTATCATGCGTGTAAGGAATAAATAAGTACAAACCACACAACCAAAGTCACAAGATAGTAAGATTAATAACCCAACAAGAGCATAAACTTAGTCAAAATACTTGATTCATTGTTCACAAAAACAGGCCGGGAATGAAACATCCGGAAAAATACAAGCAAATCCATAAATTTATCCTCTAGGCACAACCCGCCATAGTAGGTTAGAAACCGAAATGAAACTATCCGCGAAACTGGCCCAAAACTGCACTAACACGTCCCAAACTATGCTCCATCGCGGACATACGCTGCTCTGCCCTAGTCGCACGCTCTTCTGCTAACTCAGCGCGCCTTTCGCTGTGCTCCACTCGTCGGCGTAACTCAGTAACCTCCTCTCGAAGAATCTTGATGTCGTCATCAGCACAGTAAACCGTGTAGTCCATGTTACTAATCCTCCTCTCAACTTCCGAAACTTGTGCCTCTATGAGTTCCACTTTATCGGAACGTGACTCATCCTGGTCGTACTCCAGCTGATTAAGTCTCCTCTCCTGATCAACCAAACGTGCTATCACAACGGGGATAGTGTGATGTACAGGCTCCAAAGTGAGAGAGGGTATGGGTGTAGTGGTGGAGGGCTCCCCAACTTCCAGTGTCTCGGGTATCCCTTCTTCTTTTCTCCAAGACTGAATCTGCTCCTGCATCCAAGTCCACTTGCGGGATCGCACTCGCCTAGTAGTAGTGTTGGAAGTCCCGGTAGGGGGAATGGAGGGGGTCTCAGTAGGGGGAGGGAGAATGTCTCAGTCAAAGGTGGGAACACGGTTATCCGAGGGGTACGCATCAACCGTGGTCCCCCGGGGCGGAATGATCGGAGTGAAGAGGCTGGTTTTGGTTGGGTAGAGGGAGCAGGGGCAGTCTTAGTAGGTATGACAGGGGAGGGATGGGATTCTTCGGGATCGGACTTGTCTTCAGTAGGCTCGGACTCTTCCTCCATTGGCTCGGTCTCCTCCTCCATTGGCTCGGTCTCATTGGAGGAATCCGTCTTTTCAACTCGGGTAGCGGACACAGGCATGAATGAGGGTGACTTAAGCGAGGTGAGGAGGCATGCAGCCGTCTCGGAGTCATCGTCGGACACGACTTGGACAGGGCTACTAGGGTTCGACATACTCTGTCATATAAGATTATAGTATATAAATAGGGAGTATATAAAATAAGTAATTATTCAACATGTATGTACTAACTTAACAATTAACATGTAATAAGCATGCATGGAACCACATTCGGTAAGTAGGCAAGGATGTATGGATTCAAGTACACCTAAAAGTCCTTATTCCAGTCATGGCTATAGTCTAGGCCCACTAATGCAACCTAGTTCACTATAACCTTGGGCTCTGATACCAATCTGTCACACCCCGCCTCGGCGGAAGGTTGCGAGATGCGACTATCATGAGATCACAACACAAGAATTACAATGAACGACTTCTACATGAGTCGTTTTAAACATACATCATAAAAGTTTAAAATGTCTTACAGACTTAGACCATTTGTCTTTAAAAAGTTTACAAACAATTCCCATAAGTTACAACATAGTTAGGAGTTTAAGAATTTAAGATCAAAAGCAATGTTCGTCCATGCAAATGTAGTTCCTAACTTCAAAAGGGGTATGCCATCTTCACAAATAGCAAGCATCTTAATTACCTGAGAATAACATGTAAAAATGGGTCAACATAAAGTTGGTGAGCTCATAGGTTTTAATAGTTGTAAAACATTACCGTGGATCACGAGATTTCAAGTTATATTGTCATTCAACAATATAGTAAAAATTGTATTACTATTGCCATAAGCTCATGAATTGAAACCTTAACATTTAGTGCCTCGCAAGTGTCCTATCCAAACACAAGTAGTTCTCAAATGACAATGCACCCGTTTGACTTATAGTCATGTTGGCGCTACCAACCCGGATGGGGGCGTCAACCCAAATAGATCTATTCATGACATTCACGTTTAAGTCCTTAACTAACAATTCATGATAAAGGCCTACATAATGGATAGTGTCAACTCATGCAATACATAACAGTTTAGTTTGTGTCCACAAAGAAAAGAACATGTATTCTCACCCCAAAACATGTCAAAGCATTTAAAAAAAGAAATAGGGGCCATGAGACTCACCTTAGTGAGAGAGCGGAAAGTTGCAAGTACTTGTTTGGGTCTTGGTGGGGTTTATGCTTCCTAGATCACATAAAATGTTTAAGTTTAGTCATATCGTATATATGTATTAATTCTAATTTTGTAAAGTTTCATCACCCATAGTTTTTAGTTTAAGTGTCACGTTTTATTTAACCATTTTTGGGTACATTTACACCTTTTCAAGTGATCTTTAGTAAGAATCCAACAAAATTCCAGAAAGTCTCCATACCAGACCCGTAAATTGGCTTACTGGGAAAAATGCGTGCATTTCTGGAAAAAGTGTAAAACATGAAAGTTGTAGGTCTTTTCAATACGCAAATTTCAAAAAAAAATGCATCTTCTAACTCTTCCTAGAACTAAAGTTATGATCATTTTAGTAACCTGTGTTTTTCTGGACAGATTGTGTTCCTTTGTGTATAAACTTATAGAAACGTATTTTAAACTTATATTTGAACATAATCTTGTTAGATAAGCTTAATAACATTAAAATCAATAATAAAATGGTAGTCTTAGGTTAAGTATTCATGGAGTCATGACCTTGCAAAGTGAGGTATACGAATCTGCCATAACATGCGCAATAGTTTCGTATGGGCTGTTTGGAGGTCGAATACTTCATGTTTTTGAGTAAGACCACTTGGGTTTGAAAGCTAATACATAATAGTAATTTCAGTAGTAAATTGGTGGTATTTTGTTAAATATACACGGATTTATGACCTCACAAAGTGAGATATCGAAATCTGGACAGATTGCATGGGTATGTGTGGGTTAGGATTCCAAGTCATAGACCATCATCCTAATACATAGGCACTAATCATTGTTTAGCCCTTTTTCCCACATGCAATTTCCATCATTTTTCTACATATTTTGAGTATATTACAAGCATGATATTCTTGAAAGATTTTGTAGACATGTAATAAGTAAAATTTACATCTTTCAACTTGATATCGGTTTGATCATGGATTATCACTTATCTTTAACACATGATTATGTGCAAGTGATAATCTACAAACATCAAGTCATTTTTGTAGGCTTAGCCACACTTTTCAATACTTTAAATAAAAAGAAAATGGAGATGAAGATGAGAAATATAATGCATGTTTACATCTATTTTGTAGGCATAGCCATACATAAGAATCACAACAACACAAAACATAAAGATGCATGTATACATATATGATCGTAGGCATAGCCATACATAAGATATTAACAAAAATGAAATATAAAGTGCATATATACATATGTAGATTTGTAGGCATAGCCTTACATAAAATCTTACATATGTATATAGTAAAATAAAAGATGTATATACATAGATATAGATATATTATTATAAGTCTTGCATTATTCATCCATGGGTGATGATTATTGTATAGAAATTGAAGGAAGTAAAGAAGAGAAAATGGTGTATCTTCTTACCAACGAATCTAAGATAAAAGTAAGTTGTTTTTGGGTGGATTTAGGGTTGTTTGTGTGGTGATTTGTGGTGGTTTTTGATGGTGAATTTAGGGCAGATTTTTGGGAGAGAAAATGGAAGAGAAGAGAGTGTTTTTGAAGAGAGAAAAGTGTGTGGGTGTGTAAAATGAAAAAGGGTTAGAATGAGGTTGCTTAAATAGAAGAAATGAGGGGGGGGGGGGGGGGAAGTGAAGGGTTTTTGGTGGTGATTGGTGGAGAAGTGGTGGTGATTAAATGGGTAGTTGGTATTTAAATGTTATTATTAATTGAATTAGTTTAATTTAATTAATTTATATGTAAAAATCTGATTTTATTTATTTTATTAGTTAATTAAGTTTTAATTAATTTAAGTATAAGTATTTATTTAGTTATTATGTTGTATTCCATGCAAAGGTGGTGGTTTGTTACTTTCATGCAAGTAAGTGTGCTTATCACTATATTATTATTTCACACATACTTATATATATATAACTATATATACATATATATATATATATATATATATATATATTAAGGTTTACTAAGTGAATTAATAAACATAAACGTAAGTACTTTGCCACATTTATATGCATCCACGGATAAACGCTTGTTTAGTGTCGGGTTGTAACGATAAGGCACCTAAATTCAATGTTATTTAATTATAGGTGTTAAATCACTAAAATTATAGTTTAACACAAACAACAAAAAAAAAAAAAATTCCTCTAAGTTTATTACCTGAGCGGAGTTGAATCCTAGATTTTTGCCGGTTGTCACACCATGTATTACATCAAAACACTAACATACAATCATTTAATCGAATGATTTGCATAGCGAAACCCTAACCCGTAACCCTAAATTAAATAACAGCATATATATCGAAGTATAATGGGTAAAAGAAGTACCAAAAGGGTCGTGTGGATGAGAGGAACTAGAGAGAAAGCACAGAAGTGCACGAGAGAGCCGCAGCAAGCACGAATCTAGCGAAGAGAACGCACAGAGGGAAGTGACGCAGAGACAGTGTAAGTGTCGGTGTGTCAGTGCAAGTGACGCTATAGTAATTTGAAATGTGGTGAGGTTGAGTGTCGTGGGGAAGAGGTATTTACACACCGACCCTAGTATGCGTCACTCAACCCGACACTGATAGCGAAACTTACACCGACACTTACTGCGTCACTTAAGTGAGTGACGCAGTATCGTATGCGTCACTGGTAGCGTCACTCATGAAAGTGACGCATAGTTCACTTAAAGTGAAAATTTTGCGATTTCTTCAATGTTGTGCGTGGTGATTTCAGTACTTAAATTTGAAAATGCAACTGTAACTTGGATAATAATTGAAATTACACTAACTTAGAGAAAAGAAAACGTATACAAGAAAATGTATATTTACACCTACTCTTATATAATGATTCGATTAGATCAGAAGGTACGGGAACCTACATTAGAGAATTAACACATTCTTTTTGGTGACGGAGTTAATAAAGTCTGGTTAGGGATCATATCGGAATAACATGCATTTATTAGGAACAGTAAGTGTTATTTCAATCATCAGTATCTTTGTCCTCTTTAAATTTTCTTGATATACTAAAAACACTGCTTATAAAAATTATTTCAAAAACGATTATTAGTATATTTGTCCACTTAAACATGTTATACGTACGACTAAGAGGTATTTTATTATTATTGGTATGTTTATTTCGCTGTGGTTCCCATCATAGATATACATCTTAACTTAAAACATAGACCATGTTTTCATTTACAGATTGAATATAAGAAAATCAATTTTTAAGAGTCAAGTCAGCGGTGACAGGTCTGTACTTACGTACAACAGAGCGACATAACTTGATCCAGGTTTAAGCAAAACCAAACTTGGTCAAACCATTTTGGCGACCTTGTAAGGTATCTTAATTTTTTAAAGACTTTTCAAGTACTTTGACTTGTGTTTGCTTAATTTTAAAATATATATTAACAGAAACCAGGTCTATACTTACGTATAACAAAGGAGACTGTCAATATATACCCCCAAATGAAATCATATAAACATCTGTCACAAAAACATGTCTAGTATAAGTAAGAATTTAAGACTTTTGTCGTACATCTAATAATGTTGTACCACTTGAAATAGACAATTATTGATTAAGCTTCTTAAGACTTCTCAAAGTGTTCTGTATAACATGCCTACTAATATATCGTATGATGAAGATAATGTTTATAAAAACTGTTTTTAATACGTCAGATAAATCTACTGACACATCAAAGATAAACCTTAAAAATTCCATTTTTATGCATGTCACCCGATGTACTATCATATCCCAAGTTGTTTACAGACACAACTTCAACGTCTATTTTTAAAATGTAGCAACCTTGCAGTTCTTAAATACTAGAAAGTATAAAGAGTGGCAGTTGCGTTTTTTTTTTTTATATATAAAACAGTACTTTTAAACATATCCAAGTCACAAATTACTTTTTCGTGGTAAAGAACCTAAGACCGATCATGTTGACTAATTCATCAAAGCGGGCTCTTGAGAAAGCCTTAGTGAATAAGTCAGCATTTTGTTTTAGGGTGTCAATATGGACAAGGTCAATGAGGTGTTTTTCATAGCAATCCCGTATAAAGTGAAACCTAATCTCTATGTGTTTGGTTTTAGAGTGTTGTACGGGATTGCGTGTGATAGATATGGCAGCAGTGTTATCAATATAAATAAGAGTTAAAGTTAAGAGTAACCCGTAGTCGCGCAGTTGATGCTGAATCCAAAGAACTTGAGAGCAGCAGCTTGCAGCAGCAATGTACTCGGCCTCCGCTGTTGAAGTAGAAACCGTAGTCTGTTTTTTGCATTGCCATGACACCAAGCGGGTTCCAAGAAACTGACATCCTCCTGTGGTAGACTTCTTATTGATGTTGCAGCCGCCATAATCTGAATCGGAGTAGGCAGAGAGCGTGAAGTCCTTCTCATTTGAATACCATAGACCAAGTGTAGGTCTATATTTGAGATAACCAAAAATCCGCTTCACCGCCTTCATATGAGAAACCTTTGGTCGTGCCTGATATCGTGAACAAATGGAGACAGCAAAAACGATATCAGGTCTTGAGGCAGTGAGATACATAAGAGAACCTATCATCGAACGATAATCCTTTTCTTTGCAGTCCTCATCATCCTCAGCAGGTCCAAGATTATGGTTGAGTTCAATAGGAGTTCCATAAGGTTTACAAGTGAGCATATCATATCGTGTCAACATGTCATGGACATATTTTGACTGATGAATATACATGCCTTTGGATGACTGCTCAACTTGCACACCTAAGAAAAAGGTAAGATCTCCCATTGCACTCATCTCGAAAGCTGATTTCATGACCTCTTCAAATTCTTTACATAGAGCCTCATTCAACGATCCAAAGATGATATCATCGACATATACTTGAACAAGTAACAAATCATCGCCTTTTCCTTTTGTGAAAAGGGTACTGTCGATGGTGCCTCGTGTAAAACCATTGTCCACCAGATGAGTAGCCAGCCTGTCATACCATAGGCGTGGAGATTGATGAAGTCCATACAATGCCTTATTGAGTTTGTAGACATAATTTGGATGCACCGAATCTTCAAAGCCTGGAGGCTGTTGAACATAAACTTCCGTATCAATTTTACCATAAAGGAATGCGCTTTTAACATCAAGTTGCTTGACACGAATCCCTTTAAATGATGCAAATGCTAAAAAGATACGGACGGACTCCAATCTGGCGACAGGGGCAAAAACCTCATCATAATCAAGTCCTTCAATTTGAGTATACCCTTGAACTACTAGTCTTGCTTTGTTCCTCGTGACAACTCCTCTATCATCCTTCTTGACGCGATATACCCATCGAGTGCCTTTCGGATCGGCACCTTTGGGTAAGGGAACAAGCGTCCACACTTGCAGCTTGTGAAATTGCTGCAGTTCATCTTGCATGGCCTCGACCCAGGATGGGTCTTGCAAGGCCTCCGTTACTTTCTTCGGTTCGGTTTGGGAAAGATGGCAAGAGTTGACGGTTGCCATAAATCCCAGAACCTGATTAGCGGAAGTATCCGTATCTTCAGCAGTTTGCTTCGCCTGACGTCTAGTTTGAACAGATGAATGGGGATCACCAATTATGTTTTCAACAGGGTGATTCCTATGTATCCTAGTAACTGGAATAGCATCTGGCACAAGATGTAATTCCAAGTTATTCAGATCCCCTTCAGTGGCAGAAGCATCTTCGTGTTCTTCATGAGAGAAGAAGTGAGAATATTCCATGTCTACTGCATCCTCCAATGGAGGCATATTAGGATCATTCGGAAGATCCTCGGTATTAACGGGATTTGAAGCAGATGGAATAGTGGTTATTTGTGGTGAAGGTGTAGTAACAGATGCAGGAGAAGTAGTGGATGTTGAGGCAGGCATATCTGGTGTTGGAGTAGGTGAAGGAGTGGATGTTGTATCAGGTATAGGATTGGATGTAGAAGAAGAAGATGTTTGTTGAAAAACATCGAGTCCATGAAGCATGGTGATTAAATCTTCAGTGACATCATCCTCCGGAACATTAAAAGAGCTGAAAAGATTCCCATAATTAAAGAACCAATCCGGACCCTTTCCTTGAGGTGGTTCCGAATACCGTAGGCACTTGACCTCAAAGTGTTCCTCGATCTCGTTCGTTAATTTGTTGTAGACCCGTTTGTTTGGAGAGTTGACCGAATATCCGAGAAAAATTCCTTCAACGGCTTTATCGCCAAACTTAGGGACACGATCTTTAGTAATCATAATCAGACACGGACATCCAAAGGGTTCCAGAAACTGCAGATTCGGCTTGCGATTGTTGAAAAGCTCATAGCAAGCCTTATTCTTCTTTTTAACTGAAAGAACCCGATTCAATACATAGCAAGCAGTATTTACTGCTTCAGCCCAGAAGATAATAGGTAATTTGGAATCCGCTAACATGGTGCGAGCGGTTTCAATAATTGTCCTATTCTTCCGTTCAGCAACTCCATTTTGTTGAGGTGTTCTCGGAGCACTAAATTGATGTTCAATACCTCGAGAAGCACAAAATAACTCAAGAGTTGAGTTCTTGAATTCGGTTCCGTTATCGCTCCGCAGCCTCTTCACTTTTAAGTTGCACAAATTTGCCAACTTATCCAACAAATAGACTAAAATACCCGCTGTCTCATCCTTAGTTGCGAGAAAGTAGACCCACGAAAAGCGTGAATAGTCATCTGTTACCACTAAACAATAAGAACGACCACCTATGCTCTTTGTAGACACAGGACCAAAAAGATCCATGTGCAGTAGTTCTAACGGAGCATTTATGGAATTCACTACCTTAGACTTATGGGACTTCTTGTGGAGTTTGCCCTTGTGGCAAGAAACACAGTCATCTTTCAAGGCGAAAGACTGTTTCGGAACTCCACGGACCAAGTCGTTGTTGACTAGGAAATTCATTTTACGGAAATGAATGTGTCCCATACGTCTGTGCCAAAGGAGTGATTCCTTCTCTGAAGCCTTCGAAAGGAGACAAGTGTATTCTCTGGTAGTCTCCACAGTTCGCATATTCATTACATATGTGTCATTTCTTCTTGGAGCACGCATTACTACCCATTCTTCCGGAATAACGTACCCTGGCTTCAATATGACACACTCGGTTTTTGTAAATGATGTGGTATAATCCTTATCACAAACTTGTGATACACTTAACAAATTATGCTTAAGCTCGGACACATAGTTTACATTTTCAAAGCTAACCTTTCCATTGGTTAGCGTACCTCTCCCTGAAATTGTTCCTCCCGTATCTCCAGCAAAGGCAACGTGACCTCCCGCATATGGTTTAATATCCACTAAGAGAGACACATCACCCGTCATGTGTCGCGAGCAGCCACTATCCATGAACCATTCGCTATCTTTTATCCGTTCAGACTGCTGCAACACATTAATATGAGGAGATTAGTGAGAAACGGTGACCCAAGCCTTTACAGACTTAGGTCGACCATAGTCATCAACAATAATCACATCAGATAAAACTTTATTTTTAAACAAATCAGATTTTGAATCTGATGTGTTATCATTGATGACTTTGGAGTCCGTAATAGACTCCTTTAACTTCCAAACTTTTGCTGGTTCGGAATTTGGCTTTGAAATAGTGTTGGACTTTGGTTTTAACAAAATATTTTGTCCAACACTAACAACTTTCTTTGCCGGCTTGGGAGAGTCAGAGTGATGCCTAGGAGGTGATTTCGAAAAAGAATTTCTATAGAAAGATGTCCTAGGCATATCTCTCCCATACCGCTGATGAGAGAGTTTGGGACAAGCACGGATCAAATGTCCTTGTTTCTTACAATAGAAACAAGAACGAGTCTCATGAAATTGTAGAGACGGAGGGTGTACTGGAGGATGTGACACAACATTTTTAGAACATGGACAGGCTGTACATGTTTTAGAAAGTGCTGGTCTTGGTTTAGAGGGTGAGGCTAAAGTATTATTAACCTGAACTTTTTCACTTGTCACCTTATGTTTTAAAACATTTGTCGGTGACTTTTGAAGTTTCTCATTTAAAAACTTATTTTCCCTTTTATTTTGAACCTTGTTTATAGGTTCAACTTTCAAAATCTGTTTTTCAGTTTTAGCCTCAACCTTCTTAAACTCAGGATATTCCTGATCAGTAATATCCTCTATCTCAACGATGTCATCAGTATGAATTTGAGACTCACTTGCAACTTTAACAAACTGAGGCAATGGATACTCTTGCCTCTTGGTTTTCTCCAATGTCTGTTTGTTAAGCTTGGCTTCTTTGGCCTTAATACCATATAACTTGGTATAATCGACTGAAATCTCCTCAAGGCCCTGTTTAGCAATTGAGGGACAATATTCAGCATTAGAAGGTGGTGGTACTTGGTTATAACCAAGTCCTGCCTTCTTTTTGCCGCTAGTCCCTTGTTTACTAACTATCTCATTAAAGACTTGTGTTGCGGAGGTTGAACTTAAGATTTTACTTTTATGATTCTCAAACTCATCTTTTAAATCAGATAATTCTTTTGTCAACAATTCAATCTCAGTTAGATAACTTTTAATTGCGTCTTGTTGACTAAAGACCTTGGCCTTAAAAGTTTCAGTATCTAATTTATGAGCTTCAAGATGTTGTTCATAAAGTTTTTCATTTTCTAATAAAAAATTATTAGATTCATTAAGCTTAACTATCTTGTCCCGCAAATTTTGATTGTCCTTTTGAAAGACCTCAAGGGATTCAGTCAGATTAATACACGAAACACAGTTAAAAGGCTCAACAGGTTCATTTGTTACCTCAGGAGTGATGTGAGCCATTAGACATTGAAACTTTTCAGCTTGTGCACTCCAATCAAAGGTAGTTGGCTCAAAAACGATTAAAGCATTGTCTGCCGCCAACGATTTTGCTTCCTCTTTCTCAGTTGCTTTGGGAGGATCTGGCTTTGTAAAACCTGATGATGGCATCCTAGGTTTCTCACATTCCCTTGCAAAATGACCAAGGTTCTGACAGTTATAGCATCGAACCTTACTTTTATCAAACCCGAACCCAGTCTTCCCATTTCCTTCTAAACTTTTTCTGCCCGTTCGCTGCAAGAACTTTTGAACTCTTCTGGAAATCATCGCTATGTTCCAGTTCAAATCCATCTGCTCCAAATCATCATCATCCAGTTGAGCATAGTCTTCTTTGGTCATCTCCAATGTAGTATTTGGTTGAGTAACCAAATCCTTATAAGAGCTAATAAAAGCTGTATAAATTGCAGCTTGCTCTTGAATTGCTGGTGATGCTGAAACCGGTTGTTGGGTTCCTTGATTTATGCAAGCAGTACCGGAAACATACGCCGCATGAGTCTCCACAGCTGAATATGATGAAGAATTTGTATCTGACATAAATGCCATTCCTCCATAACTCTTACCCGTATTTACTTGGCTTCCATACAGAGAAGGATTTTGTACAAATCCAGTTGACTTGCATTCCTTCTTCTTCAATTCCATAGCATGGGCTTGAAGAACTCCAATGAGTTGATCCAAAGTCATCCCAGATAATTCTTGATTTTCCTTCAAGAATTGAACTTTCACATCCCATGCACTTGGTAAAACATCCAATAGCTTTTTATTAATCTCCAGTGCAGTGAGAGTATATCCTCCTTCAGTCAATTCACTCACAATTTGTGAGTATCGAGTAAACAGTCCAGCCGTCGTCTCATTAGGTAAGGAGTCAAACAAATCATACTGTTTCTTAATTAATTCCAGTTTTGCCTCCTTATATTTTTCATTTCCTCCACACCTGGTCTCTATCGCTTTCCATAAATCATAGGTTATGTCATGAGTTTTGAACAGTCTCATGACATCCTTTGTCAAACACATACATATGGCTGAATGTGCTTTCCTTTCCAGTTGATAATCTTTCTTCTCCTGAGGTGTCATAGCAGTGAAAGATTTTGGCGGAGGAACACCACGATAGTTTCCTTCAGATACAGGAGCCTCATATCTTTGTTTCAATGGACCCCACAATTCCGGACAGTGAAAGTCCACAAACTGTTCAAATCTATCCCTCCAATAAGCATACTCCATATCTGCGGTAAAAAGAGGAGGTTTATTATTTGAACCAATATCATTGCCCTGTTTTAACATTTCTCGAATTCCCCTAATATCTTCCTTATCCGTTGCCATTGAAGATATACCTGAAAATGTACGCAAAAACAAGAACTCGAAAAATATTAGTAATTAAGGCGTCACTTAGTAAGTGACGCACTGAAGTGTCGCAACGACTAGCGTCACTAGGTTAGTGACGCTATCGAGTGACGGGTGAAGTGACTGATGACACTAAAGATAAGTGTCACTAAAGGAAGTGACGCAAGAAAAACAAACAGGCGTCACTAAAGGAAGTGACGCTAAAAAGTCAAGTGACGTGCAACAGTGACGCACGTTAGTGACGGTGGATTAGGGTAGACGACACTTAAGTGAAGTGTCGTATAGACCTCAAGTGACGCTTCAAGTGACGCGTTCAAGTGACGGTATAACCCTAATTTGGAATTAGCTAGTGCCGCAGGAAGTGACGCGTCTAAGTGACGGGTCGAGTGTCGCAAAACGGCTGTAAAATTCCAAAACCCTAAAAAATTCAAATTTTCGTTTACGAAACTCAAATTTCTTGAACCCTAATGGACGAAACCTGTGAATGTTGATGAATATTGACTGAGATTCACCTTTGCACCTCAAAATCCGTATTCATTCGCAATTCTTGAATCAATCAAAAACCGAAATCAATCCAAAATAGCTTCTAAAACGTCAATTTGATCACCGCAAGGCTCTGATACCAGTTGAAAGTGCGTATTGCTAGGATCTAGATGACAATTGACTTACAATTGAAAGGCGGAATCAATCAATTGCATATATCAACAATAAACACAAACCGAAACGAAAGTTATTCACTAAGTAAACAAAGAAATCGTCTTGTATATTGATTTGGGAACGATTACAGAGATGCTATTTCGACAAATGGTGCTAGGGTTTCGTCCACCCTAGCCTAAAACCCGTAGGTTTCTATTTATACTAAAAACACAGCCGACATGCGTCACTTGGGTAAGTGTCGCATGTGGCCGCCTTAATGCGTCACTTACCTAAGTGTCGCTATGCGTCACTTAATCAAGTGTCGCTATGCGTCACTCAGACAAGTGTCGCCTAAACCAAAACAAGAGTGTCGCATTAACAAAAACTATATTTCTATTAATTAACAAACGACACTAATTACAACTCGATAGACCAACTGACAGACACTCAAAGATGCATCAACAAGATTATCCAGCCCATAAATACATTTATCATTCCATAACCCATAACTAAATCTTAATACAGCAGCAGCAATCCACTGCCCATACATAAACAAATGGCAACCATAAACTGTGCCAAATTCAACCCACAAGTCCATTACCTTTCCATAACCATCTGAATTAACCCCAAAAACAGTAGCAAAAGATACATTAAAATCCAATGGTAAACAACAAACAGCTTGAACAACATCAACATCCTTATGCCCATTAGCACTAGAGACATAATAGCAACCAAAAGTAATGCTAACCAATCCCATACGATCAATACATGTTATTTTCATAGCAGCACTCATAACCAGATACATAGTAGCAAAAATAATATTACTTGCAACTATATGAATGACAGCAACTATAGTCTTATAGCATGCATCAGTAGCAATAGAACAACTAACCAAACCAGTAGTAGCAATATTCAACTGTAAGTAATTAGTAGGATTAAACCTCTACACTTTAGACAACCAATTGCAAAGTTGATCTGCTTGACCATTATAGCAACAATACCAATAATAATCCATCAACCTGCAATAATCAATCATACCAGCAATTGTAACACCCGCCAAATTAGGACTAGTAATTAGTGCCTAATCCCCTGTTAATACATGTAATTAGTTCTGTGTTAGGCTAATTAATGTATCAAATAATATATTGTTGAAATACTACAATTACGCGATTTGGCTAAATCGTACGCGTTTCAAATCAAAAGCAATTTGATTCAGTTAATACGGACGTTGGTGAACACTTTTATTAAATAAAATAACATTATTTAATAACACTATTACATCTAAAAATATCATTTTATAACATTTCAAGTTAAACTCGTATAGTACAAATGACAATTTAGATAATTAAATGTAAAATCGCACGATAAAACAAAACCAGAAAACATTAAATTTAATAATTCAATTATTAAGTATTTTAATGAAATACTTCGACCAAATTATCAGGAATTTATTTGGTAATTTAAAACGTATATTTAAAAGTAATTAATATTAATTTAACGTTTAAACAATTGGGAAAACGAACACCGCACGGAGCACGATTGCAGGAGCTGAGGAAGTGAGGCTTTCAACAAAACCCCACTCCCTCCTCATTTTCTTCTCATTTTCACCAACACTCTCTCCTTTCTCTCTCTTTTCTCTTTCAAGATAACCATCACCACCATCACCTTAAAACACCAAATTACACCACCAAACGCCGCCGAAATCTCGAAGCTCTTTGGAGAAAAATAACCACAAAGCAACGATCTACGTTTCCTTCTTTTCGGAATTTCATTTCGACAAATTGTAAGTTTCCGACAAATCCCGAAACCTTTAGATTTTCGAGTATTTTTAGCAAGTAGTTGTTTATATAAGCTTAGAATGTCCTTATAAGGGTTGGGTAAAAGAATCAGGCCAAGATATGGCCGGAAAACTCGTTTTGGCTCAAAAATCCGTAAAACAGTCGTAAGTGTCGCAAAGACGACCAGTATCGCGTCACTTCATGCGTCACTTAAGTGACGCATGAAACCCTAATTTTGCCTAAGTGCCACATAAAGTCCCTTTTTCCCGACACTCCTACCGTCACTTGACTAGTGACGCACAACAACGTTAACCGACACTTCTAGCGACACTTCCTAAGTGACGCCTAGACCCATACCCGACACTTATAACGACACTTCCTAAGTGACGCCTAGACCCATACCCGACACTTATAGCGACACTTGCCTTAGTGACGCCCCACCATGCGTCACTCCCCTTAAGTGACGCATATGCTCAGATTTATTATTTTTAGCGACACTTCCCAAGTGTCGCCCAAGCCCTTAAGTGACGCTATAAGTGACGCATAAACAGAAGGTTTTAAACAAATTTTACACTAAGTTTTGAGACCCAAATTTGACGCCCCATTTCACCCAAATTCAAGTCCAGGTGCGTTTTTCACCAAAGCAATATAGTAGAAATAAAAATTTTTCACCAAAGCTCGACCCCAGCCAGGGGCTCTGCCCCTTGGACCCCGCCAGGGGCTGCCGCCCCTTGGACCCCGCTACCAGGGGCGCTGCCCCCGGACCCCTGTCATTAATGGGCTTCGCCCTTGCCCTAGGTTCCCGAGTAACCGTGTTACATCTAAACTTTCACAAAAAGTGTTAAACTTGTATAACATCAAACACGAATGCGACACAACTTCTAAAAACACATTGGAACTTACTTTTAGGTATAACATTTCAAAATCATCAAAATAATAATGTGAGATTATTATTACAAACAATCACCAATGGGCCGTACACACTTTCAAACGCTTTAACAATCAACCAAATTGTAATCATTTGGACATTCTAGTTGGACAAACAACTACAAGGTAGTCTTATTAGATGCCTTCACATGTATATAACCAGCGCGTGTCGTGGAGACCCTCAGGTTACAAGTCTTTGGACTTCGATTATTGGCTAATCAATCTCAGTTTATTAAGATAAACTCTCCAGGATCAGGTGAGTCTCATGGCCCCTCTTTTACTGTTTTACTAGGGGTGTGATACATTGCTCTGTTTTTAACACATGAACGCGAGTACATATTTCCATATACTACATGAGTTGTTTTCAACTAATCAAACCAAAGTCCTTCGTCAGTATAGTCTGGTAATA
Organism: Pseudognaphalium luteoalbum; assembly: GCA_963422505.1. Classification (NCBI taxonomy): domain Eukaryota; kingdom Viridiplantae; phylum Streptophyta; class Magnoliopsida; order Asterales; family Asteraceae; genus Pseudognaphalium; species Pseudognaphalium luteoalbum. Next base: position 50,578,794 of record OY730195.1, on the reverse strand, counting down.
CGAAAGTAGCGTGAATATTAGTATATGGTACCATATAGGATTGACCCTCCTCATCCGGGTTAGCAAGCACTAACCGGGTAAACGGACGTACTAATATTTGGGAAGACGAGTGTAGATTAGGCACTCGTGGAGGCACCTTGCTCGGAATTCTCTATATGGGACCCGACCCTCGAGTTAAGCTCAGACTATGCGCTCATGGTTGTATACATTATCTGTAACTTTAATTGCTGGTTGCAAATCAATACTTAAATCTTGCGGTTCATAGAATATTATTTGATACTCAAACCTGTGAGCTCACCAGCGTTAGCTGACCCATTTTAGCATGTATCACAGGTACTCAGCAGTAGATTTGGACTGCCCATCAGGATGCATCTTAGCTCGAGTCTTCATGCAAACTTCAGAGATTTCATTGCATTATTAGATTTTGTATAACTAATTATGTACTTAAATCTCTCATATTACGAACACGAGCTATGTATGAGTTCAAACTGTTGTAAACCTTTTAATATTAATATATTTTGTTAAAACGGCGCATATAGAGTCGTTTGCTATATATCTGTGTGCTTTGATTATTGATTAGTAACACCCAAAGTATGCTTCCGCGAATCATTAAATTTGGGGGTGTTATAGCAATAGATCCAAAACCAAATCTGTCTGCACCACAACCAGACCACTCAATGTAATTAAATGCTTATGTTTGAGCATACACATTTAAACCAACAAACAATCTTGCATATAAAGGCTTGCAGCTGCATACTTGAGACCATTCAAATATATTGACCACATTTGACTCAAATGAATTTCTAAATTGACCCAGTAGAGTCAAATCAATCAAAACTTGACTTTTCTGGGCTTAACTCAAAAAAGTCAAACACGACAAATGAGCATTCAGATGATCCCTACTAATTTGTATACTGTTATAAGCCTGCTCCATTCTCCACAAACCTATCCACAGCCTTATAGCAACAAGATTTAACCCTCCAATTGCCCAAAGACTATACTTAAGCTTATACATAGATGGATTCAAATATAGATGTTGAATCCAGTTATCATTCAAGTGTGATGAATGACCATGACAATGGTAGCCTGACACATGAATATTGTTCATCAATTGCTGCCAAAACACCATGATGTAAGAAATACTTCTACTCCATTTCCGTACAGCCAGTTTCACAATATTCATTGCCATCTCACCTTCAAATGAAAGAATAAGCTCAACAAGTATATATTTCAGGAAAAAGTGAAAATTTTCCAACCTTATAACACCTTTAAATAAGATGAAAGTGCCATACCCCTGCACAATAACTAAGAACTCCAATCCTATACATCCTTGGTCATTTAATTTGATAAACAAAATACAAATAGGCTTGTGAAAAAATACAAACCCATTGGTTTTCATGGAATCATAGATACTTTTAGCAGAAAACAATGCACCAAAGGATTTGGTGTAACACCCTCAAATTTCGGGTTGCAGAAGCGGTCGGGTCGGGTGTTACCAAATCAAATATCACTGCGTAAGATACATAATGAACGACTCTAAATGAGACGTTTGAAAATAATTATACATTTTCCAAAGTAGAACGTTTACAACGTTGCGAGTTTAATAGAAGTTTCAATTACATAATTTGAAAATGCAAAAGTAAATGCAGAGTGGTCCCCATTGTTTAAAAATATGCGACTCGAGCTAGCTTATCTCGTAGCAATCCTAATCCTGCTGGGCACCTGAGAACACATGCTAAAATGAGTCAGCTATAAGGCTGGTGAGTTCATAGGTTTGTTACTTAAAACATAAAGTATAAACCTTTTATGTTTTTGAAAAGTAGTTCAGAATCTGCGATTCTGATATGTATTGTATTAAAGTTGTAACACCAATGTGTATACATCCTACAAGGTATCTCATACCTAAATCGGTTTAGTTGTGCACCTAAGTACATAATGAAATGTGGCAATCCATGCCTAGATACCTATAAGGTAATAGTAAATCCATAAACGTGAGGCAGTACATGCCTAATAGCTATAGAGTAATGGTATGACCACGTCATATGATAACAAATAATTATAGTTACGCAGAACTATGATTGAGTATATATAGTGCGTTGCATCCAACAACAATTGATTGTAGACCCGCAGATCTATGGTTGATGGTTTAGTGTGTCCGTTTGACCAGTTAGAGTTAGCTAACCCGAACTTATTGCAAATAATTGTAGTTCCATAGAGCTATGATTGAAAATATTTTGTGTTCCGTATAGCTATAGTTGAAAATGTTTAGTGTGTCCGTTTGACCAGTTAGCATAAGCTAACCTAGACATGATTGAAAATGGTTTGTGTGTCCGTTTAACCAGTTAGTATAAACTAACCCGGACATAATTGAGCTAACGGCCTCGCATGGAAACTCCACTGACCCGTTAACTTGTTGCGGATCACGAGCATAAGCTCGCCCATCCGTGAATGTGTGTGGATCACGAGCATAAGCTCGCCCATCCATCGATTTGTATCGCTTTACCGCGATATCGTACTTGTGACCACTGCAATACCGTGGCATCGTTTTGTGCCCACTTTACCGTGGCATCGTTGTGTGCCCAACTGGCATCGACCGAATTGCTCGCAAGCAAAGTATGTAATGAGCCGGCAGTACTACGACATGCCCGACTTGAGTAATTGAGCCAGCAGTACTACAACATGCCTGACTTGAGTGATTGTATTCGTATGCGTGTATGTAAACCTATATACATAACTAAATTGTAGATGGCACCAAGTGCTCGAGATGAAGTACAAGCATGTATGTATATATATATATATATATATACATATATATATAAGTTGAATTAACAAATACCTCAAATAGAGTATCATGTAGCACCTGAAATTGATTTATTGTAGCTAAGTATGTATATACAGTACTTAACTTTGTGTTGCAATAAGCCTAGGTATGATTAATCATCACCTAGTTGTTTTGGTATTAGTATATGAAATCCATACTAACGTATATTTCTAAGGTATAATCCTAGCCTCAGCCTAGCAAGTATATAGAGATCCTCGGTTGTTGTTCACTTGAGTTTGATTCCAATTTAAATGTCCTGGAATATATATGAGCAGTTTTAGTTCCTAAAAGGAAAACTAATCCTGTAAAAATCTAGATGTTGTCCAATGTGGGTAGAACTAACTAGTTCTAATGTATTCCATGATATTGTCTCGCGACAATATGACCAAAGTATAATTATAACCTAACTAGGTTAAGTAGTGGTTTTGTTCAATAGTATTATTATGGGTGTAATTTCTAAGTATTACACATTTGTATTACATAACAGTAATATGATTAAGTGTGAATTATAAAGGTTTATTATTATAATTCGAAAATAATAATTGAGCATGCGTCTCACCCCGAAAACAGTAAAACATTTGAAAGAGTGGGCTATGAAACTCACCTGTGAGTTGTTGGCGATCATGAGATATGCGTGTATGCTGTATGGTAACCTCCTAGTGTCCTAAACACGTAAGGTTATTTAAGTAATAGACAAATCAGTATGTCTAAATTGGTTGTTCGAGTATTTGCTTGTTGCTTAAGTTTAGAAATCGTGTACGGGGGTCCGGGGGCAGTGCCCCTGGTAGCGGGGTCCAAGGGGTGGCAACCCCTGGCGGGGTCTAAGAGGAAGAGCCCCTGGTTGCGGTCGAGCTGCCAAGTCAGCTTGAAAATTTTTTATTTCTACTATATTGCTTTAGTGAAAACGCTCCGAAATTTCATTTCGGAGTAATATTAGGCGGTAAAATTTGGGTTTCGACACTTAGTGAAAAATGTGTATTTTCTGTTTTGGGCGACACTAGGAAAGTGTCGCTATAGGCGACACTTAAGATTGGCGTCACTTGGGAAGTGACGCTACAGGCGTCACTAAGGGGCGTCACTGGGTAAGTGACGCTACGGGCGTCACTCAAGGGCGACACTTAAAGGCGTCACTAGGATGCGTCACTTACATGCGACACTTACATGCATCACTTAGGTAAGTGACGCTATACTGCAGGTTTGTGGGCGACACTTGCAACTGTTCGACGGGTTTTCACCCAAAAACGCAATCTAACCCATTTTTAGGCCGAATCTTGTTGTTATAAAGTTAATGCATGATATATTAAGTGTTTTTAACAAGAAATCTTAAGAAAAAGTAAAGAAATCCTTACGATTTGAAGATTGAGGGTTTGAGGATGAAGATGGTGGATCTTGAAGATGAAGAAGATGAAGATGATGATGGTGGATGTTTGTTGTTGCTCTTGTTGATGATGATTCCGAAAATACAAGTGATGATGATGATGTTTGTTGATGTTGATTGTTGTTGTTAGTTGTTAGATGATTTGAGAGAAAAGAGAAAGAGATAGGAATATAGTTGTGTGTGAGTGTTTGGATGGAAATGAAACAAGAATGGGGGGTAGGGTGTGTTTGGGGCGGCTGACCAAAGGGAAAGGGGAGGGGATTTTCCCCCACTTCATCTTCAATTCGCAGTATAAAATACCCGATTTTTATACAAATTTAATATGTTACATTTATAATTTTGTTCAAACTATTTCGTAAATATTTTAAATGAAAACATTTCACTTGAATTACAAAAATGTAATTTGGTCTCAGCTCGTTTCAATTGTGATTATTAAATAATCCTTATCTATTATATAAAAATATATGAAGTTTTTGATCACTTGGTTGTAATTGCATATAATCATACAATTATTTTAAAGTTTAAATTTGGCGTGAAAATTTGACTTTTTGACCGGTGTTACATTTGGACTCTACCCAACTCCACCTTATAACATCTATGAACCCACCCATTCCCAAATAAAAATAGCACTCCTCACAGGTTAGCCAATAGTCCCATCCCATGCTAAAATAATAAGGTACTTGATACCACCTTTTGTTTATATATTTATTTTCAATTTTATTTTTATGTTTCTATACCCCTATGGAATTAAGTTAAACTTAGTGTATAATCATTAAATATTTAAATAAAAGTGCGTGAAATTGTTTAGAATTATATATTATATAATTTTATGGTTTCAATTTATACTAAGTATACAATTGGCATTTTTGGTCCAAATTGCCAAGTAGACTGGTCAAAGTTGCGAATTGAGACTCGAGTATAAAAGGAAATAGTTCTTGCAAACCGAACTCACTTCCCCACATTACTTGCGAGCCGAACTGAGTGTGCGAAGCGAACCAAATGAATTTTTTCATTATTTTCGATTATACGAGCACGGGGAACAATTATTTACTCTGTGGATATTATACAGCTTTTGATTATGCATCGTTTGAGGTATAATACACTTGTTTTCACCATGTAATTAACGAGTAATCGATCGTTCTTGGTTTCGAAACCCACGATTTATCAATTCGTTAGATAAACTTAGGTTTAGTAGATTAAAATCTATAAAACCTTAAGATTACATTAAACGAAACATGTAGAACTCGATTATAACAATGGATTGTGTTAAAAACTAACGGATTTTCGTTTTCATTTAAAATTGGGATCGCAGGAGCGTCTGCGAACTGAGCCTCATCTCAGTTCGCAAACAGTATTGTGAAGTTTGACTTTCATTGACTATTCAATATTGTGAAGTGAAAATGTATGCGAAGTTGACTTTTGTTGACCTTGTGAGATGAGTTGCGAGTTATGGTTTGTTGACTCGTTGACCGGTAGGCTTGCGAGCTAACTGGTATTGTGAGTTGAACATTGTTGACTCGTTGACTTGGTTTGCGAGTCGAGTCATCTGCGGACTGACTTGCGAACTTGGCATTTTTCGAATTGAATTTTTACAAGTTATTTAACAAATAACAAATGTGTATCGTTTTAGACTTGGGGATAAGTTTTTACAAGTTAATTAAATACACGTTTGAGACTTACGACATTTTGTTGTTATTAGTTTGCTATGACTTCAAAATTAATATGTTTTAGACTTAAGTTTATAAGTGAATACGTATTCATAATTATTGAGTCATATACTATTTTTATAAGTTAAGTAGACTATTTGGTCGAAAGTCCTCCGACTCATTGCGTAGTCGTGCGGCGTGTCCCGACGTTATATCGGCGGTCAAATTCTCTATTATAACTTTTAGATGAATTGAACTTGTGAATTATAATTGACAAGTTAATTCCAATGTATACGTTTTCGACTTGTGAATCTTATGTCTAACAAGTTAAATACGTATTACTTTTAAGTTTTATATATTTATGGAACTTAATAGATAATTGATTCAACTATATTCAATAGGTCAATTAAGTTAAGTAAATTATAATTCTCGTATAATACTTATTTGTCATTTGTGTATGTTTTACAGATATGGCAGGTAGACAGTTTGCGAGTACGCACAACGTACTTGTTGACTTAGATATTACGAGGAAGGGGGCACCGAGAGTTGCAGATATTCTTACATTTTTGGCATGGTCTCGTATTCGACATGCCATTACTGCTTCTCCACCACTTTCTCTGGCGATTCTCATAGATTTTTGGACAGACATTGTAAATGATCCTCTTGTTAGTCCACATGTGATTAGAACAACCGTGAGTGGCCATCCGATTATATTCTCTACTGCTGATCTGCGCGAGATATTACGTCTTGGTACAGAGGAGCAGAAGAACGGTTCCATAGAGTTTCTTGCAGATTTTATAGAGGGAGCTCTGGACAGGATGGGATATATCGGACCTACACGAGGTCGTCAGTTTCTGAAGGCCCTTTTCTGTCAGCCAATGGCACTTTTTATGGCATGTTCTCATTACTGTTTTGCACCCAAAAAGGGTGGATTTAACAAGATGCCACCGACTTTGATGTATGGCGTACTGTCCCTGGTTTATAACAAACCATTCAGTTTTTCATCTTATCTTTTTGAGAATCTATGTGCACAGATTACTGGACAGGTCAAGTCGACCTTTATGTTATATCCACGGTTCTGCATGCTGGTTATTCGTCATTTTCTACATGATCTTCCAACATATCAGCCCACAGCTTCTATTGATACAATCGGGCTTCGTGGATACAATGTGGCATTTAATGTTGATTCTCGTCATCCCGAGCACTTGAGACCGCAGACGAGAAATCTTTTTGGATTTTTGATCAATCCACTCTATGTTGCTCCACCTAATAATGGTTGGGAGGATGATGTTGCTGGTGCTGGTCCACCTGATGAACCTGTTGCTGATGTGGTTCCACCTGAGGCACCACATGATCTTTTGGAAGATGTACTTATCCAGGTCGGGCAGCAAGGACAGCACGTTGTGCCTGAGATTGCTGCACAAGTGGTTCAAGAGGTGCTGGGTCACCATGATGATGCCACTGATCCAGTTTTACAAGCAATTGAGCAATATGTTGCTCCTACAGAGGTACTTATCTTAAATCTTATGTACCTTGTATATTGTTACATGTGATATGGAGACTTAGATGATCGAGCTTTATGCTAATCATAAGGTCTAGTTATCATTTTAAACAGGAACCGGAGGATGTACACCCAAGGGTTGATAGACCAGGGAGTTCTAGACCTGAAGGTGTATCTATTCAGGTATTATGATTTTACTTATATAGAACTCGTATGATTGGGCTTAATTCTAATCATAAATGTTTAATATAATTCATACTTAGGATACGGATGTTGGACCCTCTGGTGGTCAGGATGGTGGTACTGCTTCTGATTCTGATGATGATGATAGTACACCTGATCCTTTTAAATTGCTACCTGGTATGATCAAGCGAGGATCAAAGCTTGTTGTTGATGATCCAGCGCTTAAAGAAAAGTGAAAAGCCAAGGAGGCCGATCCGGATTTCAATCTGATTGACGAGCCTACTGATTGGGAGGAAGAACAATCTCTCCGAACTCAACGACGGAAACGTTTGAGGGCTTTCACGCCTATTTTGACTATTGGTGATGGTTAGTTTTCTAATCTTACAATTAGTAAACGTTTAGGTTATGTAGGAGTTGTACAACTGAGATAGATTTTTATGTGACAGTTCCTCAGGCTACACCTAGTGTTGAGGCCACAACAACGACGACAACAACAACAATGGAACAAGTATTCGTACCTACTAAGGTAAAAGATACGAGTTTAGTTGTTTATTTGTTATAATTACTTAAAGATTGTGATAGCAGAGACAATAATATTTATTAATTAATTTTATGCATTTTGATAGGTGATGCATGTGAAAGCGTCTAGTTTTATTATTTATAAAGTACAAGATATACCAATCACTACTATCACACAACCAGGCAAGAATACCCGATCGGAATAGTATAGCTATGGTAAGTCCAGGTCGAACACAGGAACACATGAACGATGTTATTCAGTTAAATTGGAATTATTAATAAAGCAGTAAAATAGGGGTTACGTTTTAGTTCCGTATGAACGTTCAATATTAACTAATTAACCAAACCAATAACATAAAACAAGATAAGAGGAACAGATAAACAATCGGAGATAGACATGTAATTACTTAGAGTCTTCCACTCAGATTCATATTATCCGGTTCATGTGTTTTGATTGTCTGATTGTGATTTCTTATATATTAACTTAGTTACTAATCAAAGAATCCAAGTTAAATGTAAATTAGCCAACGTTCCGGGTCCAACTAATATCTATAACCTAGGGTCCCACATTAAACATCAATCCGACGTCGCAAGAATTGTATGTTTCAATTGCGTGCTTTTACCTAGATTATGCATTAACTATTCACGACTTGTTATGATTGATCCTCACGGTATGACTCAACAATACCTACTAATAATCTCTTATTAGCTTGCTCATTTTAGATTGATAGTTACTATTCTCTTAACCTATCAAACTCAATATATTTAGCAATGACTATAAACCTAGATTCATAATCATCAATAATCAATAACATCAAAGGAACTCAACCTCAATGACACTATTAACCGCGTTAAGTAATAACTAACAATCACCAATAAACAAAGATTCACGGATAACATACCAATCTTCAATCAAACAATTAACACAAAACACAATTACAACCATCAAATAATCATAATCCAAGGTTATTACACTAAACAATATACATAACATCTAATCCATGATTCAATTGTACAAAATCAGATTCATAATCTAAACAAAACAAATAGACAATGTTCGTATTGAAATCGGAAAGAGATATGCAAACCGAATCATGAACCATGTGACAACTCTCCAAATTAGGTATTAATTAAATATTAAGCATGTGCATTCTTACGCTAATTTCCTGGTTAAGTTTAAACAAAACTTTTTGATGTGATGTAAGCCTAGCAAGCCCAATACTTTTAAACAAAAAGTATTACATATTATGTGATTAATAATAATAATCGCGTACAAACGTATCGGAACAAACCCGACAGAAATATACAACAAAAGTTAATGACACAAAATAATTAATAATTCGATTATTAATTACGAGTACTATTATATCTATAACATATAGATAAAATGAGTTAAATATACGTTTAACATAAAACGTATTATAAAACGAACATAAACAATTTTAAAATGCACCCAAAGGTCAAAATGAGAAAAGTTCTATTTTTCTCATTTGTTTGAAAGTATTCAGAACATTGCCTCAAAATATGAATTCGAAATTCGACTAAAATTTGACACCCAATTGGATACGCGCAGTCCAATGTACAAATTTGTACAACAGTCTAAAATAATGAAAATCTCATTATTTTAAGTTTAAATAACGAACCAGGAGAACATCTACAAAATAAAAATATAAAATGTTAAATTTTATATTGTACTAATTGGACCCGTACACGAAACTAATGGGTTAAAAACCTACTATATTTACACAAAGTAAATATCTGGGAGACACCCCGTACTAAAACCCACTCCCTCCGTTGAAATTTTGAGTCTGTATCAATATTATATACTCCTTCCACTCTCATATACTCACACACATATGCTCAACAAACTCCAATAATTTGTGTCCACTGTATATCATTCGGGTGCAAGAGGAGAAGCAGAAGTGAAAGCAAGCAACATCACAAAAATCATCTTCAACAATTACCATCATCATCTTCTTCATCACCACCTTTAGCAACCTCATCAAAATCATTTTCATCATTATCATCTCTGTATCATCATTATCGCGGATCATCATCATCCTCACTGTGAGAAATCTTTTCCTCAAATTTCTTTCACAAATATTGATATATGTAGAGTAAACACAACTTAAATTATGTATATATTTTGATGATTTTGATGGATTGATAGATTAAACATTTAAAATGAAATGTTGGTGATGATGGTACTGGACCAAAAATATTCAATCTGTATGAAGTTTTGCTAAGTGTATGAGTAAAATCAATATGTGAAATCACCCCATAAAAACGTGTGTAATGTTAACAAACAACATTTATGAAAGATTGTTATAATCTGGAATACGAACCGAGCACAGAACATATAAAAAAAATCTGAAAAACTTCACATGGTATAATACTGTGTGAAGCTATCTTTCTTAAAAACTTTACATCACTGTGAATGTGAAGTTACAAAAACTTAACATGAAATTTTGTGTTAACATAAAATGATGAAAAGCTTCACATGGTAGAATACCATGTTAAGCTATTTTCTTTCTTAAACTTCACATCCGATTTTGTGTTAACATAAAACAAAGAAAATCTTCACATGGTATAGCATGGTATTAAGCTATTTTCTTTCTTAAACTTCACATAGTGTAATATGGTGTGAAGCTATTTATATTAATACTTAACATAGAATTTTGGTGTTAACGTAATAGAAGTGAAAAGCTTCACATAGTTAAAACTGTGTTAACATAATTTTGAGAATAGCTTCACATAGTTAAAACTGTGTTAACATAATTTGAGAATAGCTTCACATGGCTCAAACCATGTTAAGCTAAGTTTAAGAAAAGCTTCACATGGTTAACACCATGTTAAGCTATGCTTGAGAAAACAGTGTATCTAAGTTGGGTAAAATGGGCCAACCGTATGTTTATTAATATATTGGGCCTGGCAATTGGGTTAATGAATGGGTTGATCGTGTGTTAGGATGTTGGGCCGAATAAATTATGGGCTAAAACTATAAGTGAGTTAATCTATTGGGCCATTGATAAGTTAATGGGCCGTAGTTTGGGCCAAGTCCCAATGGACCATGAAACATTTCGAAATAAACGCAAATTTGACTAAATAGTTTGGAACAATTATTAACGAACGGATTGGACACGGTGAATATTAGAACGGATGTAAATATTTGAAATATATATAAATTAAATATATTTTGAACGAGTTAAAGTTTTGGATACAAACTTTATATAGTGAACACATATATATATGGACGATTATTTATATATATATATATATATATATATATGCACGTACGACAATGAAAAATAATATATATCAATATGTATTCCACTAATAAGTATATATGTATATACTTACACACAACGAAAGTTTAAACGATAAACATACTTCGGAAAATAATATTTATTTTTCAACACCTATCACCAACAACTTGTACAAAGATTAAGAAATTAATAATTTCTTCAAAACAATCAAATTATTAATATAATTTGACAAACGATCAATAAACTTATGTTAATACAATTATTGCGTATAGGTTGACATACCTTGGGCGCGCTATCCAGTTGCTAGCATTCACAGCACTACCACTACTGTGAGTTTACAGCCCCTATTTTTAAATGTTTTTTGCTTTTAAACACAGGGGTGTTAAACATAGAAATTGCTTGCCAACACATGCAATCAATTTATAAATTGTTTTATTGCTTTTATACAACTGTTGATTGATGAAATTACATTGTCACAAACTATTTTGGAAATTAGACAATGTATCCTAGTACGGACCCAGACTTGCAATGTATGCATAAAAAGACCTTATGACATACATACTGTAACCATTAGCTAGGTGACTCTAGCCACTGAGTATACGGATAGTACTACGCCGTGACGACCCTCCTACGATAGGAGCGTATACTTACATGTCCTTCAGGCAAACAACATAAGTGTTGGTCGTGGTTTGGTTATAGGGTTAGGTTGCGTTACTTTAACTTGTAAGGTTTAGCTCACCTTGGCAGGGATCATAGTCTAAGTAAATTCCCACATACTTTTAGGAAGAACGAATCCTACCACTGTTGAATACCGAAAAACATATCGGCAACTTATTTTATACTTGTAAACAACTAGTCATATGTTTTTAGGATAACAACCCTACATAACTTGTATTTTATAAATGAATAACAAGTCATTTATACAAACTTGGTTTAACTAACCACATACATATACAAACCTGTAAATTCACTCAACATATTTGTTGACGACTCTCTCTATGTTTTTCAGGAAATTAGCAGGGTAAGTAATCGCATGTATTCAGGATGGACAACCCTGGACTAAATAGAATGCCACATACTATTGGGACCACTTTTGGGGATTTCCTTCGTATAACTGCACACATTGCAGTCATACTTGTGAAATCTTATTTTAAACTTATGTATTATTGTTACAACTAAAATGTTTTAAACTTTACTACTACTGTTACGACTTACATAGTCGTACTACTTTTGTAACAACTGCTAAATTTGGCATCCTTGATAAATAAAGTTGTGTGATACCCATATGCTCTGAGTATGTATGTATTTGTTGGTTGAAATACTGTTCGCAGCCCCGCCACATCATTAAAGCTTCCGCATAATTAATTAGTACTGACTGTGATTAACGTTTGGCGGGGTGTGACAGACTTGGTATCAGAGCCATTGGTTATTGCGAACTAGAAGTCTTTAAGTGACCTGAAACCTTAGAGACCTAGACTATAGCCTTGGCTAAAACATTCATTGCATGCATACACACTTTGCATACATCTAACATGCGACTGACACGTCACCTATGACTTCTTTTGTCTCAGCATGTCGAGGCACAGTCCGATCTACTTGTATGCTTCTGATGAGGAGCCGACTGAGGAATCCTACCATAGCGACGCTAGCACCGGAGTTGTGAGTCCACCAGTTCACCCGAGAGCTCTATCTGATGACACCGGTGATGCTTACATCACCCCACCACCTACTGCACATGTGGTCTCACCTACTATTGCTCCTACTGACCCTACCACTTGTATGTTAGGGTCTACCTATATGGCGACACGCCATACGACTGCTGGACCTTCTAGAGGACCGATACCTAGGAGGATACCCCGGATGTGTGTCCGAGACTTCCCTAGAAGACCACTTGCACCCCGTGACAAGGCACCGATGGCAGAGGAGAGAGAGATACATTGTGATGAGCCGCCACAGAGGGTACCTAGGTTTGCTCACTTGGAGTGGATGACTCCTATGTTAGGGCGGTGGAGGTCGTTGGAGGGTTTTCCTTCTACTTTTGAGACCGGGGAGTCCTCTCGATCCTCGGCACCACTGCCTACTACTGGAGAGCCTGTAGAGTTGACCCTCCCTACCATTGTGGCTGTGATTCGCACCTTGTTGCGTATTTCTGGTAGCAGGGGTGTTCACCTTGCAGAGCTACATAGCGATGTCTCCCGTCTGGATGGAGACATGACAGACATGCATGAGCGTTGCCACTTCTTGTTGAGCAACGTGGTTGCTGCCAGAGAGATAGCTGAGACCGCACATGCTCGTATCAGGGTACTAGAGAGACGTGCGAGGACAGCATGGTTGATGATTAGAGCTTGTGTGACGATAGCTATGCTGAGGACAGCTGTGGGGTTGTTTTTACCTTATTTTCATTAGACTTATGTATGGCGATTTATGCGTACTAGGCATTAGACCGATTACTTTTGGATGATGGATATGTTAGTAGGTCCATCACGTATTGTATAGACCTGTATCAGATGGGTAGGTGTATGTATGTACTAGATATGTACTAGATGAAAATTGTTGTTAGAATGGGTGTATGTATAGGGAAACCCATTGTCTTTTGTATAGCGCTAACTGCTGATGGGCGTATTAGGGATCCCATCTTGTTTTGTACTAAACTATTGTATCAGCGCTGCACCTTTTGATATAATATAGCTTATATTTGGTTGTATTTATTATTTATTACATTTAACAACGACTATAATATTATATCTACATTTATATACGTGGGTTAGAAACAATAACCAATCAATAACTCTTGATCATTCCTTGAAAACCATAAAACATACCACACCTTGATTATTGATTCTTATATGAAATTTCCTTGAACTCGATTGTGTTAAATGATGATGAAAAGAAATATGTATTTAGCATTATATAATGACACCTGGCCAACGTGATTATATTGTACTAACTACATATGGGCGTTTCAAAGTCGTGTGACATATGATGTAAAATCCTGTTCTTCAATCCTTCATACTGTTCCTTTGTTAAACAATGTGAAATCTTGTTCATCACATTCATTATCTTGGCATTGACTTCTGCAATATTTTTCATCGCAGAACGGAATCATGCCACCAAAACGATGGATGACTAAGAACAGTCGACGAACGACTCCTTCTTCCTTTCCTGAAACTGTTCCCCCACCCAACAACAATGAAACTACTGAACAAATGATTGCGCGTCGAATAGCTGAAGGTATTGCCGAGTATGAAGCAAGCCGAAATCGCGAGAATGGAATGAATAACAGCGGATCTACCCCTGTTAACACTGAGGCACCTGCAAATACTCGCCGAGGATGTTCATACAAGACATTCTAGGCTTGTAAGCCAGTTACTTTTCGTGGAACTGAGGGTGTTATTGGCATTATACACTGGATAGAGAAGACAGAGTCGGTATTGGACATTAGTGACTGTTCACCTGACTGTATGGTGAAATATGCCACCTGCACCCTTGCTGACAAAGCTCTTACTTGGTGGAACAGTCAAGTCCAATCACTTGGACGACCAGCTGCCTACTCCATGTCATGGGAAATACTGAAAAACATGATGTTGGAGGAGTTCTGTCCCCGTAGCGAGATGCAGAAAGTCGAAACTGAGCTGTGGAGCATCACTATGATTGGTGTCGATGTCACTGGTTATACAACCAAGTTTCAGGAACTAGCACGTCTAGTGCCACATATGGTGACACCTGAGTACAAGCGCATCGAACGTTATGTATATGGTCTGGCACCGCAAATCAGGAGTTTGGTTACATCTTCCAAACCTGACACATTCAGGAGCGCTGTTGTTTTAGCGCAAAGTCTAACCGATGAGGCAGTCAGGATGGGAACAGTGACCAAGAAAACTGCATCGGGCAAGGTTGAGCCGAGCAGTACTGAAGCTGGCAGTTCTGGAGGTACAAAGCGTAAGTGGAATGACAGAGGAAGTGACCGTCAAGGTCAAACAAGTAAGAAAAGATCTGGAAACCCAAAGTCCTATGCTGCCACCACTGTGGAACCAAAACCATACTTGGGTAACAATCTTAAGTGTGATAAATGTAACAAACACCACGAGGGAGAATGTTGGTATTGCAACAATTGTAGAGGTTGCGGTCA
This sequence comes from Pseudognaphalium luteoalbum, assembly GCA_963422505.1. Lineage (NCBI taxonomy): Eukaryota > Viridiplantae > Streptophyta > Magnoliopsida > Asterales > Asteraceae > Pseudognaphalium > Pseudognaphalium luteoalbum. The sequence goes on along the minus strand of OY730195.1, from coordinate 50,563,351 downwards.
CAAAACCCAAAACTGCAAAGTTAACCCTACACCTAGGGAAAACACAGAACGCCGAAATCAAGGGTGTTTTGAATGTGGCGACACGAGGCACTATCGGAACCGTTGCCCTCGACTCAGTAACCAAAACCCCAACAACAAAAACCAGACCAACCAAAACCACAACAACAACAACCGAACCAACAACATCAACAATCAGCCAGCTCAAGGAAGAGCATTTGTGATCGGAGCACAAGAGGCACGCCAGGACCCTAACACCGTCACTGGTACGTTTCTCGTAAACAACCATTATGCCTCTGTGTTAATAGATTCAGGTGCTGATTTAAGTTTTGTGTCTAATGAGTTTAGACCACTGTTAGAACTTGAATCACGTAAGTTAGATAACAAATATACTATTGAACTAGCCGATGGTGAGTTGATCGAGTGAGGAGAAATAGTATTGGGATGTACCTTGGAAGTAGAAGGTCATCTCTTTGAAATAGACTTGCTACCGGTTAAGTTGGGAAGTTTTGACATCGTAGTCGGTATGGATTGGTTGTCAAAGAATCACGCTGAAATTGTATGTTTCGAAAAGTTAGTACGCATACCGCTGCCGACGGGAGAAACATTAATATACCAGGTGAGAAACGGAAAAGTGCCACAAAAATGATTACTTGCTTGAAAGCCAGTAAATATCTCTGAAAGGGTTACCAAGCAATTTTGGCACACGTTGTAGAAAAGAAACCCGAGGAGCGACGTATAGACGATGTACCTATCGTACGTGATTATCCGGAAGTATTTCCTGATGAGTTACCAGGATTACCACCCCCACGACAGGTTGAATTTCATATCGACCTAGTGCCTGGAGCAGCACCAATTGCTCGTGCACCTTACCGTCTTGCACCATCAGAAATGCAGGAGTTGTCTGCACAACTGCAGGAACTCTTAGACTTAGGATTCATCCGCCCGAGCTTTTCACCTTGGGGAGCTCCGATTTTGTTCGTCAAGAAAAAGGATGGATCAATGCGAATGTGTATCGATTATCGGGAACTGAACAAAGTAACTATTAAGAATCGATATCCACTACCTCGCATCGATGACTTGTTTGACCAGCTGCAAGGGTCAAGTTACTAATCGAAGATCGACTTGCGATCTGGTTACCACCAACTAAAGATTCAGGATGAGGATGTCCCTAAGACGGTGTTTAGAACTTGTTACGGTCATTATGAGTTCTTAGTCATGCCATTTGGGCTGACAAACGCACCAGCAGTGTTCATGGACCTCATGAATAGAGTATGCAAGCCTTATCTTGATAAGTTCGTGATTGTGTTTATCGATGACATATTGATATACTCACGAACAAGGGAGGATCACGAGAAACATCTGAGAATGATTCTTGAATTACTAGAGAAAGAGAAGCTTTACGCAAAGTTCTCTAAGTGTGAATTTTGGATGCTTGAGGTTCATTTCCTTGGTCATGTGATCAATAACAAGGGAATTCATGTGGACCCATCCAAAATCGAGGCAATTAAGAACTGGGAAGCCCCGAAAACGCCATCCGAGATACGACAATTTCTTGGGCTAGCCGGCTATTACCGACGATTCATCGAGAACTTCTCGAAAATAGCCCAACCACTTACCGCTCTAACTCAAAAGGATAAGAAATTTGATTGGGGCGAGAAGCAAGAGATTGCTTTCCAATTGTTGAAACAGAAACTAAGTACCGCACCAATCCTATCGCTACTAGAAGGAGTAGAAAACTTTTTATCTACTGTGATGCTTCACATCAGGGATTGGGTTGCGTATTGATGCAAAACGACAAGGTCATTGCTTACGTGTCTCGACAATTGAAAGTTCACGAAAAGAACTATACGACGCATGACTTAGAGCTGGGAGTCGTCGTTTTTGCACTTAAGATTTGGAGACACTACCTATATGGTACAAAATGTACAATCTCGGATCACAAAAGTCTCCAACATATATTCGACCAGAAAGAACTCAACATGAGACAACGTCGTTGGGTCGAATTACTGAACGATTATGACTGTGAGATTAAATATCACCCGGGCAAAGCAAACATTGTAGCTGATGCCTTGAGTTGTAAAGAACGAGTCAAGCCCCGTAGAGTTCGAGCTTTGGGTTTGACGATCCACTCGAATCTCATTACTCAAATTCGTGACGCTCAACAAGTAGCATTCGTTCCCGAACGCCTTAAGGAAGAATCCTTGAAGGGGATGGAGAAACAACTTGAAACCAAAGACAACGGAGTGTTGTACTTCATGAACCGAATTTGGGTACCGTGCATGGACGAATTGCGCCGATTGATTTTGGATGAAACACATAAGTCCAACTACTCGACACATCCTGGTGCATATAAGATGTATCACGATTTGAAAGGATTTTACTGGTGGCACATACGTTAGTAAGTGCCTGACTTGTTCAAAAGTCAAGGTTGAATATCAAAAGCCGTCTGGACTTTTGCAACAACCCGAAATGCCCAAATGGAAATGAGAAAGCATCACAATGGATTTTATCACAAAACTACCCAAAACAACATCTGGAATGGACACCATATGGGTGATTGTGGATCAACTGACCAAGTCAGCTCATTTTCTAGCCATCAAGGAAACAGATAAGATGGAGAAACTGACCAGAATTTATATAAAAGAAATTGTTTCGAGACATGGAGTGCCATTATCCATTATCTCTGACAGAGATGCTAGATTTACTTCTCGCTTTTGGCAAACACTGCAACAGTCACTGGGTACTCGACTTGATATGAGTACTGCCTACCACCCACAAATTGATGGTCAAAGTGAGCGAACAATACAGACGCTCGAGGATTTGTTGCGAGCCTGTGTGATTGATTTTGGAGGAAACTGGGATGTTCATCTCCCTTTAGCCGAATTCTCATATAACAATAGTTATCATACGAGCATACAAATGGCACCTTTTGAGGCGTTGTATGGACGCAAGTGCCGATCACCACTCTGTTGGGCAGAGATGGATGACAAACGGTTATCAGGTCCTGAGATAGTCCAAGAAACTACGGACAAGATCTCTCAAGTGCTTAATCGATTGAAAACGGCACGAGACCGACAAAAGAGTTATGCAGACAATAGACGAAAAGCTTTAGAGTTTCAAGTAGGTGACAGAGTCCTACTCAAGGTATCTCCTTGGAAAGGAGTTGTACGATTTGGGAAGCGCGGTAAACTGAACCCACGTTACATTGGACCTTTTGAGATCCTAGCAAGGATTAGTCCTGTAGCTTATAAGCTTAAACTGCTGCAAGAACTTAGTAATATTCACGACACGTTTCACGTGAGTAACCTTAAGAAGTGTCTATCTGATGAAGCGTTAATCATAGCTCCAAACAAAATCTATATCGATGCAAAACTTAACTTTGTGGAGGAACCGCTTGAAGTAATGGACACGAAAACGCAGAAGCTCCAAAACAGTTGGATCAAACTTGTCAAAATCCGATGGAACTCGAAACGAGGCCCAGAGTTCACCTGGGAACGTGAGGATGAAATACGCAAGAAGTATCCTCAACTATTTGAAACCGTGACCAAGACTCACGACACGAAATAAATCTCGGGACGAGATTTCCCTAACGGGGGAAGAATTTGACAACTCTCCAAATTAGGTATTAATTAAACATTAAGCATGTGCATTCTTACGCTAATTTCTTGGTTAAGTTTAAACAAAACTTTTTGATGTGATGTAAGCTTAGCAAGCCCAATAGTTTTAAACAAAAAGTATTACATATTATGTGATTAATAATAATAATCGCGTACAAATGTATTGGAACAAACCCGACAGAAATATACAACAAAAGTTGATGACACAAAATAATTAATAATTCGATTATTAATTACGAGTACTATTATATCTATAACATATAGATAAAACGAGTTAAATATACGTTTAACATAAAACGTATTATAAAATGAACAGAAACAATTTTAAAATGCACCCAAAGTTCAAAATGAGAAAAGTTCTATTTTTCTCATTTGTTTGAAAGTATTCAGAACATTGCCTCAAAATATGAATTCGAAATTCGACTAAAATTTGACACCCAATTGGATACGCGCAGTCCAATGTACAAATTTGTACAACAATCTAAAATAATGAAAATCTCATTATTCTAAGTTTAAATAACGAACCAGGAGAACATCTACAAAATACAAATATAAAATGTTAAATTTTATATTGTACTAATTGGACCTGTACACGAAACTAACGGGTAAAAAACCTACTATATTTACACAAAGTAAATATTTGGGAGACACCCCGTACTAAAAACCACTCCCTCCGTTGAAATTTTGAGTCTGTATCAATATTATATACTCTTTCCACTCTCACATACTCACACACATATGCTCAACAAACTCCAATAATTTGTGTCCACTGTATATCATTCGGGTGCAAGAGGAGAAGCAGAATTGAAAGCAAGCAGCATCATAAAAATCATCTTCAACAATTAACATCATCATCTTCTTCATCACCACCTTTAGCAACCTCATCAAAATCATTTTCACCATTATCATCTCTGTATCATCATTATCGCGGATCATCATCATCCTCACTGTGAGAAATCTTTTCCTCAAATTTCTTACACAAATATTGATATATGTAGAGTAAACACAACTTAAATTATGTATATATTTTGATGATTTTGATGGATTGATAGATTAAACATTTAAAATGAAATGTTGGTGATGATGGTACTGGATCAAAAATATTCAATCTGTATGAAGTTTTGCTAAGTGTATGAGTAAAATCAATATGTGAAATCACCTCATAAAAATGTGTGTAATGTTAACAAACAACATTTATGAAAGATTGTGATTATAATCTGGAATACGAACTGAGCACAGAACATATAAAAAAAACACTTGAAAACTTCACATGGTATAATACTGTGTGAAGCTATCTTTCTTAAAAACTTTACATCACTGTGAATGTGAAGTTACAAAAACTTAACATGAAATTTTGTGTTAACATAAAATGATGAAAAGCTTCACATGGTAGAATACCATGTTAAGCTATTTTCTTTCTTAAACTTCACATCCAATTTTGTGTTAACATAAAACAAAGAAAATCTTCACATGGTATAGCATGGTGTTAAGCTATTTTCTTTCTTAAACTTCACATAGTGTAATATGGTGTGAAGCTATTTATGTTAAAACTTAACATAGAATTTTGGTGTTAACGTAAGAGAAGTGAAAAGCTTCACATAGTTAAAACTGTGTTTACATAATTTTGAGAATAACTTCATATAGTTAAAACTGTGTTAACATAATTTGAGAATAGCTTCACATGGCTAAAACCATGTTAAGCTAAGTTTAAGAAAAGCTTCACATGGTTAACACCATGTTAAGATAGCTTGAGAAAACAGTGTATCTGGGTTGGGAAACTAGGCCGACCGTACGTTTATTAATATATTAGGCCTGGCAATTGGGTTAATGAATGGGTTGATCGTGTGTTAGGATGTTAGGACGAATAAATTATGGGCTAAAACTATAAATGAGTTAATCTATTGGGCCATTGATAAGTTAATGGGCCGTAGTTTGGGCCAAGTCCCAATAGACCATGAAACATTTCGAAATAAATACAAATTTGACTAAATAGTTTGGAACAATTATTAACGAACGGATTGGACACAACGAATATTAGAACGGATGTAAATATTTGTAATATATATAAATGAACTATATTTTGAACGAGTTAAAGTTTTGGATACAAACTTTATATAGTGAACACACATATATATATATATATATATGGACGATTATATATATATATATATATATATATATGCACGTACGATAATGAAAAATAATATATATCAATATGTATTCCACTAATAAGTATATATGTATATAATTACACACAACGAAAGTTTTAACGATAAACATACTTCGGAAAATAATATTTATTTTTCAACACCTATCACCAACAACTTGTACAAAGATTAAGAAATTAATTATTTCTTTAAAACAATCAAATTATTAATATAATTTGACAAACAATCAATAAACTTATGTTAATACAATTATTGCATATAGGTTGACATACCTTGGGCGCGCTATCCAACTGCTAGCATTCACAGCACTACCACTACTGTGAGTTTACAGCCCCTATTTTTAAATGTTTTTTGCTTTTAAACACAGGGGTGTTAAACATAGAAATTGCATGCCAACACATGAAATTAAATTATAAATTATTTTATTGCTTTTATACAACTGTTGATTGATGAAATAACATTTTCACAAACTGTTTTGGGAATTAGACAACGTATCCTAATACGGACCCAGACTTGCAATGTATGCATAAAAAGACCTTATGACATACATATTGTAACCATTAGCTAGGTGACTCTAGCCACTGAGTATACGGATAGTACTATCGCCTTGATGACCCTCCTACCGATAGGAGCGTATACTTACATGTCCTTCAGGCAAACAACATAAGTGTTGGTCGTGGTTTGGTTATAGGGTTAGGTTGCGTTACTTTAACTTGAAAGGTTTAGCTCACCTTGCAGGGGATCATAGTCTAAGTAAATTCCCACATACTTTGTAGGAAGAACGAATCCTACAACTGTTAAATAACGGAAAACATACTGGAAACTTATTTTATACTGGTAAACAACCAGTCATATGTTTTTAGGATAACAACCCTACATAACTTGTATTTTATAAAAGAATAACAAGTCATTTATACAAACTTGGTTTAACTAACCACATACATATACAAACCTGTAAATTCACTCAACATATTTGTTGACGACTCTCTCTATATTTTTCAGGAAATTAGCAGGGTAAATAATCGCATGCATTCAGGATGGACAACCCTGGACTACTTAGGATGCCACATACTGTTGGGACCGCTTTTGGGGATTTCCTTCGTATAACTGCACACATTGCAGTCATACTTATGAAATATTATTTTAAACTTATGTATTATTGTTAAAACTAAAATATTTTAAACTCTACTACTACTGTTACGACTTACATAGTCGTACTACTTTTGTAACAACTGCTAAATTTGGCATCCTTGATAAATAAAGTTGTGCGACGTGACACCCATCAAATTAGGACTAGTAATTAGTGCCTAATCAAGTGTAATACATGTAATTAGTTCTATGTTAGGCTAATTAATGTATCAATATATATATTGTTTAATATATACAATTATGCGATTTGATTAAATCGTGCAATTTTCAAATCGAATGCAATTCGATTCAATTAATATGGACGTTGGTGAACAATTTTATTAAATAATATAATATTATTTAATAACGCAATTATATCCAAAATATTATTTAGATAATATTTCAATTCAAATTCGTATCGTACAAACAAGGACTACACGATTAGATTATTAAACGCGCAAACAAATTGAAACAAGTTAAAGTTATATTTTATAACGCAACCATTAAGTATTTGGTAAAATACTTCAACAAAAATATTGGGTAATTATTCGTATTTTAAAACGTATAGTTAAACGTATAAAATAAACATTTAACGTTTAAACGATCGCGAAAATGAACACCGCACGGAGCGCAAATGCGGAGATTAAAAGTTTTGGGAGATTCCCTCCCCAACCCCCCCTAAAATCAGCCATCTTTCCCCCCCTTTTACCCTCATTTCCCACTTATCTCTCTCTCTCTCCTCTCTTCTTTTCTCTCTAAAAACCAAACCACCACCATCCACCTTAAATCACTAAATAACACCACAAAACCACCTCAAATCACTTGGAGCTTTTGGAGAATAACGACCACCACGCAACGATCTACAACTCTATCTTTTCGGAATTTCCATTCGACACTTCGTAAGTTTCCGGCGAACTCTCGAAATTCATCGATTTCACTTATTTTACGTGTTTATGGTTTCTTTAAGCTTAAAATGTCCAAATATGGGTTGGGTAAAAGTCTCAGGTCAAACGGAGGCCAGAAAACACCTTTTTGAGCCATTTTCCGGCCAACAGTCCGCAGTGTCGCAGAGGCTCCAGGCCACCTGCGACACTAGGCTTAATGTCGCAGAAATTGATTAGTGTCGCATATAGCGACACTATGCTTAGTGTCGCATAACCCTAATGTCGCAGGAATAGCGACACAAGCCTTAGTGTCGCAAGAATCAAGCTAGTGTCGCATATAGCGACACAGACCCTAGTGTCGCACTAACTAGTGTCGCAGGTAGCGACACTAGCCCAGTGTCGCATGAAACAGATCCAAGAAATCACAGATTTTATTAAGTGTCAAGACCTAAAATTTTACCACTCGATTTCACCCAAATTCGAGTCCAGATGCGTTTTTCACCAAAGCAATTTAGTAGAAATAAAAAATTTTCACCCAGCCAGGGGCTTTGCCCCTTGGACCCCGCCCCTTGGACCCCGCTACCAGGGGCGCTGCCCCCGGACCCCCATCATTAATGGGCTTCGCCCTTACCCTAGGTTCACAAGTAAAGGTGTTACATCTAAACTTTCACACAAAGTGTTAAACTTGTATAACATCAAACACGAATGCGACACAACTTCTAAAACACATTGGAACTTAGTTTTAGGTATAACACTTCAAAACCATCAAAATAATTATGTGGGATTATTGTTACAAACAAGCACCAACGGGCCGTACACATTTTCAAATACTTAAACAAACAACCAAATCGCGGTAACTTGGACATTCTAAGTTGGACGAACAATTACAAGGGCAGTCTTTCGAGATGCCTACTCATGTTATAACAATTGTGTGTCTTGGACACCCTCAGGTTACAAGTCTTCGGACATCAATCCACCGCTAATCAATTCAAGTTTATTAATTTAATCGCTCAAGGCTCAGATGAGTCTCATGGCCCCTATTTTTACTGCTTTTCAATCAGGGGTGTGATTACATTGCTCGTTTTATTTACATGTTGAACGCAAGTACAAATCAATCAAATATTACATGAGTTGTTTTCACTAATCAATTTAAAGCCCTCCACAACATAGTTTGGTAATACATCTGTAGCGTGAATGTTAGTATATGATATCATATAGGATTGACAATCCTCGTCCGGGTTAGCACGCACTAACTGGTCAAACGGACGTATTAGCATTTGGGAAGACGAGTGTAGATTAGGCACTCATAGGAGGCAACTCAGTTAGGTTTCCTTAATTGAACCTGACACTCAAGTTAAGCTCAGACTATGTGCTCATGGCTGTATAACTTTTATTTTGCTTAATTGCATTTTAAATTCAATTATATTATAAAATCTTGCGGTTCATACAAATATGCGTTGACATACAAACCTGTGAGCTCACCAGCGTTTCGCTGACCCATTTTAGCATGTATCACAGGTGACCAGCAGTAGGTTGGACAGCTCAATCAAGAACTATTAGCTCGAGTCAGCATGCAACCAATCAGAGATTTAGCTGCATTATTATATTTTGTATAGGTTAATTATGTACTTAAATCTCTCAATTTCAAACCGGGCTAATGTAAACAATATTTTGATGTAAACTTTTGTTTTATCAATATCAATGTAAAACGACGCATGTAGTGGTCGTTCATTATATCTTTTGTGTTGTGTATATTGATTAGTCGCGCCCCGACCCGATTCGCTTCCGCAACCCGAATTTGGGGGTGCGACAGATTGGTATCAGAGCCTAAGGTTATAGTGAACTAGGTTGCATTTAGTGGGCCTAGACTATGACCGTTAGGCAGTATTCCTTATTAAGTATGATTAGGTTCAGTGACTACATGATATTGGTTTAATTTAACATAGCCTGATCAACTATGTACAATTAAAAGAATATGATGTGAGACCTGAAAAGAGTCATGACTGAATAGGATACATTATTTGACTCTGACCACGAGAGAAACCGGGACTCAAACATGTCTGTGTTAGACACTTTAGGCTATTATGTGATATATATATATATACACATAGATAGGCCTCTCTCACGCTCAATATCTTAGGCTATATTATATATGTATTATATCAATATAGGCCTCATTCTTTCTAACGCTTTATCTCAGAATGGCAAACACACCACCCAATTCATCACGCTCTCATCCGTATGGATCAAGAAACCCAAGGGTGGCTAGGAGGAACACCAGGTTGCCTCGAGCTGACCCATACCCCACTAACTTCACTTTGTCAGATTTAGCCACTAGGCTACACCGACATGAGCAACGACTTGATACTATGGATATCGAACTCCAAGAAACCAACGAAAACTGGAGACTCACATCACTCGAACGTATCAATCAAGTCTCCGAAGACCACGAAAATACAATCAACCACATGGACACCCTTGACAACCGTCTGGGTGAAACCATAGAAACTATGGAGGTTGTCCACAACCAAGTGATTGACAACCGAAACGAAATTTCTGTCCTACAATCAAGGCTGAACCAGTGCGAGACACGTCTAAGGGAAACCGAGGACGCCCTCCGAATGGTTAGCAGACTTGCAGAATCTGTGGACCATCTCACCACACTACTTCCACAACTCAATCTACATCAGGATTAACTTAGGCTGAACTTGTACTCTATTATGCTTTCATAGGACCTATGTAATTCGACCGGATGTAACAATTCCCGGAACTTTTGTAAAACTTCTAAGTCTGTAGCTTTTGAAACTCGTGATTTGGAATTGTCTGTAATCATTTAATATCGTAATATCAATCAGTAATTTCTCTCGACTATCTTACATTGTTAATTTTCACTGTGTGATGTTGTATATTACCGCTTAAATATATATACATCTATTGAATTATCATTCCGGTACAACTTCTCATGTACCTCTTGTTTCTTTCTTGAAGAATCATGCCGCCAAAGAAGAAAAGTTACAGTGATGCTGAACTTGCTGCTATCGTATCTCAAGCAGTGGCCGATGCTTTGGCTGCTCGGGATTCACCTCGAAACTCCCAAAGTAATGACGAAACCCCAGTCATTACCCCTATCATCAAGCCTTGTTCCTACAAGGATTTTCTCAGCTGTAAACCACTTTACTTCAAAGGCACGGAAGGTGCCATTGGTCTGATCCGATGGATTGAACATATGGAATCCGTCTTCAACCTCTGCAACTGTGCTGAGGAAAACAAGGTCAAATTCTCTGCCTACACCTTTCAGGAAGGTGCACTTACGTGGTGGAACACCCACGCCAACTCTGTAGGCATCGAAATAGCAAACCAACTCCCCTGGGCTGAATTGAAGAAGAAGCTAAGGGAAAAATACTGCCCCGAAGAAGAACTGCATCGGTTGGAGGAAGAGTTCTGGCACCTGACTGTGCAGGGAACTGACATTGCTGGATATACCACCAAATTCCAGCAATTTGCGCTGTTATGCCCGGGTTTGGTTGATCCGGAGGAGAAGAGCATCAAAAGATACATCCGCGGCCTCCCGGAAAATATCCAGGGGAATGTCGCTTCATCCAAGCCAACCACTACTGAAAGTGCTATCCAGATAGCACATGAACTCATGGCAATGGTTGTCAGTCATGAGAAATCCAATACATCCTCCTCTAACAACAACAAACGCAAACCTTCTGAACACCACAACAACCAAAACAAGAAATCCAACACCATCCAAGTTTACAACACCAACTCTGAACCCAAACGTGCTTACACTGGGGACAGGCCATATTGTTCCAAGTGCAACTACCACCACGATGGTCCATGCAGTACTCCCTGCAACAACTGCAGGAAGTACGGGCACTTGACCCGAGATTGCCGAGCCCCCAAATCCAACAACAACACCTCTCGCAACAATTCCAACCAACCCAAATCCTGCTTTGGGTGTGGAGAAACAGGACACTTCAAGAACGAATGTCCTAAAAACAAGAACAAGGGCAACAACAACAACAACAACGCAAGGGGAAGAGCGTTCGTACTCAACTCCGGGGATGCCCGTCAGGACCCGAATGTGGTCACGGGTATGTTCCTCCTCAACAACTTATCTGCTTCCATTCTGTTTGATACTGGTGCCGATAGAAGTTTTATTTCCGATGAGTTCTACCCTCTACTTGATATTGCACCTATTGCCCTAGATGTTAAGTACACCGTAGAACTTGCAAATGGTAAACTCATAGAAACTGATAGTGTGATACCTAATTGCACTTTAAACCTAGCCAACGAAATTTTTTCAATCGATCTTATGCCTGTTGAAATTGGAAGTTTCGACGTCATCATTGGTATGGACTGGTTGTCCAAACATCGCGCTGAAATCATTTGTTATGATAAACTCATTCGTATTCCTCTCGCCGTCGGTAGAACCTTGGTCATACAGGGGGAGACCGGTGGGACGAGACTAAACATCATATCTTGCTTGAAAACTCAGAAATTCTTGAGAAAAGGTTATCCGGCAATCCTCGCACACATCATGGAGAAAAAGTCAGAGGAGAAGCGACTTGAGGATGTGCCCATCGTTCGAGACTTTCCCGAAGTCTTTCCGGAAGAACTACCTGGGTTACCCCCACCTAGACAGGTTGAGTTCTCAATCGATCTCGTGCCGGGTGCCGCACCGGTAGCCCGAGCACCTTACCGCCTAGCCCCATCCGAACTTCAGGAGCTGTCCACCCAATTACAAGAACTTCTGGATAGGGGATTCATTCGACCGAGTTCTTCACCTTGGGGAGCTCCGGTCTTATTCGTGAAAAAGAAAGACGGTTCTTTCCGAATGTGTATCGACTACCGAGAGTTGAACAAGCTAACCGTTAAGAACCGGTATCCACTTCCTCGCATCGATGACCTATTTGACCAACTTCAAGGGTCGAGTATTTATTCAAAGATTGATCTTCGTTCAGGCTATCATCAACTTCGAGTTCGTGACACCGACATCCCGAAAACTGCTTTCCGAACTCGTTACGGGCATTATGAATTTCGAGTGATGCCCTTCGGTTTAACAAATGCACCAGCTGTATTCATGGATCTTATGAATCGGGTGTGCAAGCCATACCTCGACAAGTTTGTCATTGTCTTCATTGATGACATTCTCATATACTCGCGAAACGAACAAGAACATGCACAACACCTCAAAACCATCCTAGAGCTACTTAAACACGAAGAACTTTATGCCAAATTCTCCAAGTGTGAGTTCTGGATACAATCCGTTCAATTCCTTGGACTTCATGTTAATAGTCAAGGAATCCATGTCGATCCATCGAAAATCGAGGCCATCAAGTGCTGGCAAGCACCAACATCTCCAACTGAAGTACGTCAATTCTTGGGTCTTGCCGGATACTATCGGCGATTCATTGAAAATTTCTCAAAAATAGCTCAACCACTCACAACCCTGACTTAGAAAGACAAAAAGTTCGATTGGACTAATAAACAAGAGTCAGCATTTCAACTTCTAAAACGAAAGCTTTGCAGTGCTCCAATTCTATCCTTACCCGAAGGCACCGATGACTTCGTGGTATACTGCGATGCTTCTCATCAAGGTCTCGGTTGCGTGCTGATGCAACGAGACAAAGTTATTGCTTATGCTTCACGACAGCTCAAAATTCATGAAAAGAACTACACCACCCACGATCTCGAGCTAAGAGCTGTCGTCTTTGCCCTCAAAATCTGGAGACATTACCTCTATGGCACTAAGTGCACAATCTTTACCGACCACAAAAGTCTCCAACACATATTCGATCAGAAGGATCTCAACATGAGACAACGCCGGTGGGTCGAATTGCTTACCGACTACGATTGTGAGATCAAATACCATCCGGGCAAAGCAAATGTTGTTGCCGATGCCCTCAGTCGAAAAGAATGAACGAAACCACTTCGAGTCCGAGCCCTCAGCATGACTATTCACAATGATCTAAACATTCATATTCTCACTGCTCAACTCGAAGCTCTGAAACCCACTAACATCAAAAACGAAGCCTTGCGAGGCATGGATAAACAATTTGAAATCAAACCTAATGGAGTTAGGTACTTCTCTAACCGAATTTGGTTGCGAGACTTAGTGATGGATGAAGCTCACAAGTCCAAATATTCTATCCATCCTGGATCCGACAAAATGTATCACGGCATCAAGGAATTTTATTGGTGGCCGAATATGAAAGCTGAAATCGCTATATACGTCAGCAAGTGTCTTACTTGCTCAAAAGTCAAAGCTGAATACCAAAAACCTTCTGGTTTACTCCAACAACCCAGCATTCCTGAATGGAAATGGGAACAAATTGCCATGGATTTCATAACCAAACTACCAAAGTCATCGAGCGGTTGCGATACCATTTGGGTGATCGTCGATCGTCTCACAAAATCTGCTCATTTTCTGGCAATCAAGGAAACCGACAAAATGGAACGCCTCACACAAATCTACATCAAAGAGGTTGTTTCTTGACACGGTGTTCCAATCTCGATTATCTCCGATAGGGATTCGCTTCACATCTCACTTTTGGCAATCACTCCAGAAATCATTGGGTACCCGTCTTGATATGAGTACCGCCTACCACCCTCAAACCGACGGCCAAAGTGAACGAACAATTCAAACACTGGAAGACATGCTACGAGCTTCTGTAGTTGACTTCGGTGTAAACTGGGAAAAACACCTACCGTTGTGCGAGTTTTCATATAACAACAGTTATCATTTTGTTGAAGAACCTGCAGAAATCATGGACCGTGAGGTCAAACAACTCAAACAAAGTTGTATTCCCATTGTCAAGGTCAGGTGGAATTCGTGGCGTGGGCCGGAATTCACCTGGGAACGGTAGGACCAGATGCGACTCAAGTATCCTCAGTTATTTGCTGACGCTACTTCAAACACGACTTCAAACTAAATTTCGGGACGAAATTCTCCTAACAGGGGGAGAATGTGACACCCGTCAAATTAGAACTAGTAATTAGTGCCTAATCAAGTGTAATACATGTAATTAGTTCTATGTTAGGCTAATTAATGTATCAATATATATATTGTTTAATATATACAATTATGCGATTTGATTAAATCGTGCAATTTTCAAATCGAATGCAATTCGATTCAATTAATATGGACGTTGGTGAACAATTTTATTAAATAATATAATATTATTTAATAACGCAATTATATCCAAAATATTATTTAGATAATATTTCAATTCAAATCCGTATCGTACAAACAAGGACTACACAATTAGATTATTAAACGCGCAAACAAATCGAAACAAGTTAAAGTTATATTTTATAACGCAACCATTAAGTATTTGGTAAAATACTTCAACAAAAATATTGGGTAATTATTCGTATTTTAAAACGTATAGTTAAACGTATAAAATAAACATTTAACGTTTAAACGATCGGGAAAATGAACACCGCACGGAGCGCAAATGCGGAGATTAAAAGTTTTGGGAGATTCCCTCCCCAACCCCCCCTAAAATCAGCCATCTTTCCCCCCCTTTTACCCTCATTTCCCACTTATCTCTCTCTCTCTCCTCTCTTCTTTTCTCTCTAAAAACCAAACCACCACCATCCACCTTAAATCACTAAATAACACCACAAAACCACCTCAAATCACTTGGAGCTTTTGGAGAAAAACGACCACCACGCAACGATCTACAACTCTATCTTTTCGGAATTTCCATTTGACACTTCGTAAGTTTCCGGCATAATTAACCATATGCTCTGAGTATGTATGTATTTGTTAGTTAAAATACTGTTCGCAGCCCCGCCACATCATTAAAGCTTCCGCATAATTAATTAGTACTGACTGTGATTACCGTTTGGTGGGGTGTGACAAACCACTCGAAGGGGAATCAATTGGCATCAATCCCCACCTTCTTGTGCCTCCAAAATGTCATCAAAATGCTCTGGAAACTCACTTATTTTGTCTGGTTTCGTTATGGGAAAGTTAGGGTTAAAATGAGGAAAATAAGAGATTTATGGTTTTCTGCCAACTCAATCCATCACCTGGATGGATGCATTTTCAGTTGAAATGGTCAAAATGTAAATTTTAGCCTTGCCAATTAGCTAAGTTCTCCAAGTTGAGTCACCCCAATCAGAGTTCGTATGAAGGAGTTATGGCCAAAATACTAACTCATGGTCGGAAACTCAGCTTTTAAACTTTTCTCCCATTTTCAGCTCATCTTTCATTCTTTTTCCGATTCGAGCTTCATTTACACTTCGATCCAATTCTCTCTTGTCTATCTTTTCATTCTCAAAGCTTCTTTTCTTCACGATTTAGCTCGTTTTCTATTCCTTTTCGATCCAAGCTCCATTTGAACTCCTAAATGCAAATATGAACGAAAAAAGTATCTTATTTAGACAAAATGCATTAGAAACCTATCAAACACGGGGTAACTTAGTACTAAAATATAGTACATTTTGGCGTTCATCAAATATCCCCCACTTGAATTCTACTTGTCCTCAAGTAGACTATCGATTTAAAAACTTCAAAACGTCAAAATTTCCAAATTAGTAGGCAAACAAGGGTGTGTTGGGACTTACATACTAGCTAGAATTTCACAAACCAAATTTTAATATTAAAAATTCTACCTTAAGTTTAGCAATCAAGAAACTCTTCTAGGAAAACAATTTCCTCATATATTATTATTAGGCATAAAAGATTACTCACAAGGATTATCAATATTGTTATTTACCTAAACAATCTATACTTAGGTAATTGATCTTGACTTATCATTATTCTAGCAACTTTACCCTTGAATCACAATAGCAAAATACCCTCATACATATAACGTGCTAATATTAGATATCCAATTAAAATAATCATTTTTTCAAGTCAAGACATTGGTGACAGGTCTGTGCCTTAACACAATAGAACGACATAACTTGACTTTGGTTTAGCACAATAACTTTTTAGTCAAACCATTGGTGGCAGGTCTATACCTTAGTACAACAAAGCAACATAATTTGACTACATTTTTAATAACGAGTTCGTTTAAACTCCTTTTGCTCTTTTTCATTAAATATACTGGCAGAGACCAAGTCTGTACTTTCGTACAACAGAGGAAACAACACCAAGTATATCCCCAAATGATATTAATTAAATTCCAAAATTATGGCATATCGCACGCTATCATATATAAGAATTAAGACTAAAGTCATACATTGCTAAAGTTCCTCTCTGAATATCGCCTACTTCTTGCATTAATTTTATTTAATAGTTCAACAACTTATACATAGATTGCCTATCGATACATCACATAATGAACTATCTAATATTTTAAAATTTAAGTTGAAACTATCATTTGAATTTCCCAAATTTGTTACAAGATTTTCTAATCTTAAATAGAATACATTTTTAAAAGAAAAATTTGAGTTGAAAAATGACTAACATAGAATGCCTTCTAGTTATGTTCCCTAAAAGTGCCTTAAAAACAAAGTTTTAAAGTCTACCAATATTTATCGATTTATAACTCAGGACAAACACACTTCTTTTCCCCCATCCCCCACTTAAAATAAAGCAATGTCCTCATTGCAAAACAAGTAATCGTAAAAGAGGGAATAGAAAAGAAGTGAACGGATAACTCCCCTGATCTTGAAGAAAAATACTTTCTTGAACTGATTCTGAAAAAATATACAACAACACACTTTCGTAGGCATCACATTTGCATACTTGCGACTGATTTGATCCTCGCGCTCCCAGGTAAATTCCGGACCTCGTTTCGAATTCCACCTAACCTTTACAATGGGTATACGACTCCGCTTCAAGGTCTTTATTTCTCGGTCCATGATCTCGATTGGTTCTTCGACGAAATGCAATGTCTCATCGATTTGTACTTCTCCGACTGGTATGACAAGTGATTCGTCTGATAAACACTTTTTCAGATTTGACACATGAAACGTGTCATGTACATTACTGAGTTCTTGAGGCAACTTAAGTTTGTATGCAACTGGACCAATTCTCTCCAGTATTTTGAATGGTCCGACATATCTAGGGTTTAGCTTTCCTCGTTTCCCAAAATGGACTACGCCTTTCCAAGGTGACACTTTCAACATGACTCTATCCCCAATTTGAAATTCTAGCGGTTTGCGCCTCGTATCTGCATAGCTCTTTTGGCGGTCACGGGCTGCCTTCAGTCTATTTTGGATTTGCACAATCTTCTCGGTCGTTTCGTGTCTAATCTCTGGACCAAGGAGTTGACTATCTCCCACCTCAGTCCAACATACAGGCGATTGACACTTTTGCCCATAAAGTGCTTCGAATGGGGCGGCCTTGATGCTGGTGTGATAATTGTTGTTGTAAGAGAACTCGCATAGTGGCAGGTGGTTCTTCCAGCCACGTCCAAAGTCGATAACACATGTGTGTAACATATCTTCTAGGGTTTGAATTGTCCTTTCGCTTTGGCCATCTGTCTGAGGGTGGTATGCGGTACTCATATCCAAGCGAGTACCTAGAGATTTTTGGAGTAATTGCCAAAATCTCGAGGTGAAACGGCTATCTCGATCAGAGATAATCGAGATGGGCACCCCGTGTCTTGACACCACCTCTTTCAAGTAAGTCCTAGTCAATCTTTCCATTGCGTCGGTCTCCTTGATTGCTAGAAAGTGGGTGGACTTTGTCAGGCGATCAACAATTACCCAAATCGTATCACAACCATTTGCTGTCTTAGGAAGCTTAGTAATAAAGTCCATTGTTATTTGCTCCCACTTCTATTGGGGTATTTCGGGTTGTTGCAATAGACCTGATGGTTTCTGATACTCGACCTTTACCTTGGAACACGTCAAGCATTTACTAACATAGGTGGCCACCTTAGCCTTCATGTTAGGCCACCAATACAAGTCCTTAAGCCCATGGTACATCTTGTTAGCACCCGGATGGATGGAATACCTAGATTTATGTGCCTCGTCCATTACCAACTTCCTCAAGTTACCAAAACTTGGTATCCATATACGATTTATAAAATATCGGATTCCATCGGACTTAACCTCAAATTGCTTATCCATACCGTGTAGAGATTCGCCCTTTACATTCTCCTCCTTGATTTCCTCGAGTTGAGCATCACAAATTTGAGAGGTAAGGTTCGTATGAATGGTCATACCTAAAGCCCTAACTCGTAGTGGTTTCATCCATTCTTTTCTGCTCAAAGCATCAGCTACAACATTTACCTTGCTCGGGTGATAACGAATTTCGCAATCGTAATCACTGAGCAACTCAACCCACCTACGCTGTCTCATGTTCAGATCCTTTTGATCAAAAATGTGCTGAAGGCTTTTATGATCCGTAAACACGGTACACTTTGTACCATAGAGGTAATGCCTCCAAATCTTAAGTGCAAACATCACTGCTCCCAATTCCAGGTCATGGGTTGTGTAGTTTTTCTCATGCACCTTAAGTTGATGAGAAGCATAAGCTATGACCTTTTCCTTTTGCATTAACACACATCCTAGCCCTTGTCGTGATGCGTCGCAAAAGACTACAAAATTTTCGGTTCCCTCCGGCAATGATAATACTGGTGCGCTACAGAGTTTTTGCTTCAGCAATTGGAAAGCTTCCTCCTGCTCATCACTCCAATTATACTTTGCTGTTTTCTGAGTTAGCAGTGTCAAAGGTTTGGCTATTTTAGAAAAACTTTCGATGAATCGTCTATAGTAACCAGCAAGACCTAAGAATTGTCGTACTTCCGTTTGGGGTTCTAAGCGTCTCCCAATTTTTGATAGCCTCAATCTTGGCAGGGTCGAGATGTATTCCTTGACTATCAATAACATGTCCTAGGAATTGCACCTTTCGTAACCAAAACTCACACTTTGAGAACTTAGCATACAACTCCTCCTTTTTAAGCAACTCCAAGATTGATCTCAAATGTTGTTCATGGTCCTCTTTGTTCTTCGAATAGATCAAAATGTCATTGATGAATACAATGACGAACTTATCTAAGTACGGTTAACACACGCGGTTCATGAGATCCATGAATACTGCCGGTGCGTTAGTGAGGCCGAACGGCATTACTTGGAACTCGTAATGACCATACCGAGTTCTAAATGCTGTCTTCGGAATGCTTTCTTCTCCGAATCTCAACTGATGATACCCCGATCGTAGGTCAATTTTTGAGTAAAAACTCGAGCCTTGTAGCTGATCGAATAAGTCATCAATTCTAGGGAGTGGGTAAGGGTTCTTCACGGTTAGTTTATTCAATTCCCGGTAATCGATGTTGTGACAATCCTCCATTTAGGGTATTAATCCTTTCTTAAATTCATGCATTACCTAGAGTAATTCCCTGATTAGTGAATTCAAAACGATTTCTATATGTTAAGTTTGTGAAACTTACTATGTGATACGTGATGTATTAGATTCGTAGTTATATGTATATATATAATTACGTACGAAATGAACATATTCAACTTGACAAACTAAATACAATAAAGTTGGTGATATAAAATAATTAATAATTCGAAAATTATTAATTACAAATATTAGATATTTGTATTATTGAAATAATATAATAACTTATACGTTTTATATTAAACGTATCAACGCGAATCGTAAAGTTCCAAAAAGAACTTCAAAATGCTTTTGAATAATTTTTGTTTGAAATTATTTTAGAGAAGTATTAGAACAAAAATAAAACGGAAACCGTTAGACTGCTTTATAGGACGCGTCATACACGAACAGAAACAATTATAAAACGTACCTAAAAGTCGAAAATAATAAAAGTATTTATTTTTCCGTTCCTGTTTTAGTATTTGGAACATTACTTTAAAATATAAATTCCAAATTCAACTGAAATCTGACACGCAAATAAACTGTACAGTCCCACTACGGTGAAAATTTTATTAAAAGTTTTAAATAACATTATTTCATTTACTTTACTTATCAATTATAAAGTATAAAATAAAATTTAAACAAACGAATAATTGAGTGGGACACTGGGTACAACTAATTATACCCGTACCCGAAATTAACGGGTTAAAAACCCAAATAATTACTACTATCAAAATATCTGCTCGACATGGTACTGTATATCACCATACTTCCTTTGAACATATTGGAGCTAAAACCATTTTTATATAACTCCCTCCTTCACTGAGTTTTGTTCACCAATAATTCACTTCACCAAACTTTTATCAAAGTGTGTGTGTGTGCACTGGGTCGAGCAGAAGCAGGAAGAAGAACCAGCAAGAGCAAAACTATTTTATCTCCACCTCCTTCATCCTCAAACCTTCAACACAATCAAAAATGATAACATAACCATCTCATATCATCATCATCAGTCACGCCATCATCATCACCACCATAGTTCATCACCGTAAGAAATTTCAACTTCAAAGTTTTATATATTTTTACATATTACTTCGATTATAGCTTGATTATATCGTATAAAAAGTTATCTAATGTGGTTATTACATGAAAACTCGTGGTTGATTCTCAAGAATTAATGATATATGTAAATATGGAACCTTGATGAAGAACTAAAAATAAGCCTCTGTACATAAAAATGTGTATAAAAATGGGTAAAACTTGGTGAATGAAACTTGTAATAATGCTTGATTAAACATTTATAAAAGTTATAACTCGATATATAAGCAAAAAATATAAAGAATCCGGACTAAAAATGGATCGCAAACAGGAAGCTTTCTGGAACAAATAGCCGAATGGTTTTTGTAAACTTTAATTGTACACTAAACCCTTAAATACAATTAGATACATTTAAAAACAAATGGTTATCCCTTGGTCTATTGGTTAAGTCTTTGGGTGTGTAAAGGGAGGTCACAGGTTCGATCCTGTGACCAACCTTTTTGCTTGTTTTATTTTTAGTGTATATATATATATATTTAAACAATATACGACTCAAAATATATGATAACTTATATTTTGTTTTAAAATATAGGACTCGAACTTTGGTACTAATATTGTACACGACCGCGGGATATTATTTTGACACGGACAATTAATAACATAACTTTTTAGTCCAAACGGGCCAAATCTATAATCGGTCAAAAGTTGTATTTTGTGAACGGGCCAAAATGAATTGCTAAACGTAATTGGGCCAAATTATTTTGGGCCACATATATTTGGGCCAAACTACTAGACTTTAATTGGGCCAAACCAATTGGGCCGCCCAACGGGCTACGAGACTTCAAAATGCAAACTTAAACCAAATTATATATATGTGACAAGTTAAACGGGATGAATGACATTAGTAACACGACAAATGGGATACATATATATATAGTGGACGATTATGATTTATATATATATATATATATATATATATATATATATATATAAATGAACTACGACCATCGTATTAAAACAAAGTTATTTTTATAACTACTATAATTATGTTTTTAAAACATAAACAACAACGATAAACAATATATATATATATATATATATATATATATATATACGCGACATTAACAAATGAATAATATATATATATATATATATATATATATATATATATATATCACGGCAACGACACTTAATATATATAAGAATATATATATTCAATTAATAAGTATATGTAAATATATATACTTGTACGCGACGATCATTTCAACGCAAATATCACCAACAACTAAAATGTTATAAACATTCCAACTTAACGATTAGTCCATATACTTATGTAAAGTATATTTAATTGTGCTTAGGTATTTGAGAGGCACGTTCGGGCTACTGTATTACTAGTTGTACTAGCTGAAGACTTGCTACAAGTGAGTTCACAGCCCCTACCTTTTACTCGTTTTAAATGTTTTTAAAAATCAGGGGTGGAAAACGTAGGACTATGTGTTACTACATGCTACTTGTTTTATATAATTGCTTGACATGCTTTTATATCAAACTGATTTATATGAATGCTTTATGCTTTATATACAACCGTTATTTATATGAAATGTTTTTCATAACTATTTGGGAATAAGATAATGAATCTTGGTACGATCCTAGGTTTACGTGAGGTAGTTGTAGTGCACATAAGACCCAATGCTTGCAACCTATAACCATTAGCTAGGTGACTCTAGCCACTGAGTATACAGATAGTACTATCGATTTGACAAACCTCCCACTGATATAACTCGTTGGTCATTCCAACCACACGACGGCAGTCGTAACGAGGAGTGTATACTTACCGTGTTACTGAGGCAACAACATCAACTAGTCGTGGTTTGGTTATAGTACTAGGAGTCGTTACTTTAACTTTAAAGGTGTCGCTCACCTTAGAGGGATCATAGTCTATATCTCCCACTTAAACTAAACAACTAAACTACAACTTGATTTGGAAAGGGTATTCCCTGTGACAACTAATAGGACAGGTGTTCCTACACATGATTTCTTTTTAGGAAACGTTTACCTTGATTGGAAAAACTTGGTTTCCCGACAAAACAACTTTTATAGGAAATGTTTACTTAATTGTTAAACCTGTGTTTCCTACAGCTATTTATATGGAAATGTTTACTTGATTGTTAAACTTGAGTTTTCTGCAACTATTATTAGGAAATGTTTATGATTAAACTTGTGTTTCCTAACACATCGACTGAATTGTGGTAAGAATGACATTCTTATAGTAAAATAGGAAATATTTTCTTTAATAAGAACACTTGTGTTTCCTGCTATACATATAAACATTATGTTTGTGTACATGAATGATTTATACAAAACTTGGTTTAACTACATTTATATTAAACCTGTGGATTCACTCAACATTCAATGTTGACGGTTTACTATGTTTTTCAGGGAATTAGGACTCAGGTACTTCTGCATGCATAAAGGACGTAGGCAACCCAGACTATTTATGATGCCACTTTTGGGACACCTGGATTTCCTTTGTATTACCAATTCCTTTGGTTATACTTACGAAATCCCTCTTTTATAAATCTGTATTTTGTAAACTTATGTTGTTCTACAACACCACTACTTGTACGACTTGATAAGTCGTACTCTTTTGTAATAACTTTTAAACTTATGGCATCTTAAATATATATGTTCTATATGATCATATGCTCTGATACAGTGAATGCACTATTGTAACGTCAGCCCCCGCTGTTTTAACTATTATTAAAATGCTTCCGCTAATTAACTAAAGCTTCCGCTAAACCATTAATAAACACGATTACCGATTTTGGGGGTGTGACAGATGTACATCCTTAAGGATCCATCTTTCTTTTTCACAAATAAGACGGGAGCTCCCCAGGGTGAGGAACTCGGCCGGATAAACCCTTTATCTAAAATCTCTTGTAGTTGACTTGACAACTCTTGCATTTCGGAAGGAGCTAATCGATATGGTGCTCGGGTAACAGGTGCAGCACCAGGCACCAAGTCGATATGAAATTACACTTGCTGGGCTGGTGGTAGTCCAGGCAAGTCTTCAGGGAAAACTTCGAGAAAATCCCGCACAATAGGGACATCCTCGAGTCGTCTCTCTTCCGGTTTCTCCTCTACAACGTGAGCTAAGATTGCTTGGTACCCTTTTCTTAGGTACTTCTGTGTTTTCA
Source organism: Pseudognaphalium luteoalbum (assembly GCA_963422505.1). Classification (NCBI taxonomy): domain Eukaryota; kingdom Viridiplantae; phylum Streptophyta; class Magnoliopsida; order Asterales; family Asteraceae; genus Pseudognaphalium; species Pseudognaphalium luteoalbum. The sequence goes on along the minus strand of OY730195.1, from coordinate 50,539,024 downwards.
TGCACGATATGATGTTCAATCTCGTTCCACTCTTTTCTCCTTGTACTATTAAAGTTGCTCCGCTAGAGAGGGGGATGCGGACAATCTTATCATAACATACTATTTCAGCACGATTCTTGGACAGCCAATCCATGCCAACGATGACGTAAAAGTTTCCTATTTTGACGGGTATCAAATTTATGGGAAAGATTTCACTTGCTAAGTTTAGGGAACAGTTTTGAATTATACTATCAGCTTCAATTAATTTACCGTTAGCTAACTCTACCGTGTATTTAATGTCTAAGGCAGTTGGGGTGATATCAAGTAAGGGGCTAAACTCGTTAGACACGAAACTCTCATCAGCACCAGTATCAAATAAGACTGAAACAACCTTGTCATTTAGGAGAAACATACCCGTGACTAGGTTGGGATCTTGGCGTGCTTCATTGGTATTGATCACGAATGCCCTGCCACGCGCCGTATTGTTATTCTGATTTTTCATCTTCGGACAATCCTTTTTAAAGTGTCCAACACTCCCTCACCCGTAGCATGTGTTTGGGGCGTTAGTGTTGGAAATAGGTGCAGGGCTCTGACAGTCCTTGGCTTGATGGCCAGGCTTCTTACATCTCCCACATGCGTTGCTACAGGGACCTTTGTGGTGAAGGTTGCAACACTTACAATATGGTTTATTTCCAGCATAACCTTTCTTAGCATCTGGCCCTGCAGCGTAAGCCCTAACTGTCTCGGTTTTCTTATTTTGTTGTTGGCTGGTGTTTCCCCTAGAACTTTCTTCCCATTTCCTTTTACAATCGAAATTCTTATCAGCATTTCCCCTTTCCATTGTCCCACGTCGTACAATTTAATCCATTAAACTGTGTGCCATACGGACGGCATTGTGGATCGTATTTGGCTTGGATGAAGTTACATTTCCTTGAATTTGGGAGGGAAGTCCCCAGATATAACGTTCAATCCTCTTGTACTTAGGAGTGACCAAAGATGGGCAAAGAAGTGCCAATTCATGGAACCTCCTTGTATAACTAGCTACATCAGCCCCAATGACAACCAGATTCCAAAACTCTACCTCCAACTTCTGCAGTTCGTTCCGAGGATAGTACTCCTCAATCATCATCTTCTTAAGGTCCTCCTAAGAAACCTGATAAGCAGCATCAATGCCCACCGAATGGGCGTATGAATTCCACCATGATAACGCACCATCTTGAAGGGTGCATGTTGCATACTTAACCCTACAATCTTCCTTGAAGTTGCTAATACGGAAAACAGATTCTAGCTTCTCAAACCACCGAACCAAACTGACAGCTCCTTCGGTTCCATTGAAGTGATGGGGTTTGCAATTCGAAAAGTCCTTATAGGTGCATTCTCGGGTTACAGTCCCCAAACCTCCTCCGGTTTCATTCCATCTACCGGTTCTTTCGTCTCCATCATTCCTCTCAGTCCTTTGGGCGGCGATTGCCTCAGCTACCCTTTGTGCTACAAGTCGCTCGATAGCTGCATTACTCATCGTGGGTGTTCTCTTGGGTGGCATGTTTCTTGAAATTACAAAGCACAACAAGCCAATGAGATACTATCCAAGATAGAACTTTATCATGCGTGTAAGGAATAAACAATTATAGACCACACAACCAAAGTCACAAGATAGTAAGATTAATAACCCAAAAAGAGCATAAACTTAGTCAAAATACGATTCATTGTTCACAAAAACAGGCCGGGAATGAAACATCCGGAAAAATACAAGCAAATCCATAAATTTATCCTCTAGGCATAACCCGCCATAGTAGGTTAAAAATCGAAATGAAACTATCCGCGAAACTAGCCCAAAAGTGCACTAACACGTCCCAAACTATGCTCCATCGTGGACATACGCTGCTCTGACCTAGTCGCGCGCTCTTTCGCTAATTCAGCACGCCTTTCGTTGTGCTCCACCCATCGGTGTAACTCAGTGACCTCCTCTCGAAGCATCTTGATGTCGTCATTAGCACAATAAACCGAGTAGTCCATGTTACCGATCCTCCTCTCAACTTCCGAAACTTATGCCTGTAACAGTTCCACTTTACCAGAATGTGACTCATCCTGGTCGTACTCCAACTGATTAAGTCTCCTCTCCTGATCAACCAAACGTGCTACCACAACAAGGATAGTGTGATGTACAGGCTCCAAAGTGAGAGAGGGTATGGGTGTAGTGGTGGAGGATTCCCCAACCTCCAGTGTCTCGGGTATCCCTTCTTCTTTTCTCCAGGACTGAATCTGCTCCTGCATCTAAGTCCACTTGCGGGATCGCACTCGCCTAGTAGTACTGTTGGTAGCCTCGGTAGGAGGAATGGAGGGGTCTCAGTAGGGGGAATGGAAAATGTCTCAGTCAAAGGTGGGAACACGGTTATCCGAGGGGTACGCATCAATCGTGGTCCCCCGGGGTGGAATGATCGGAGTGAAGAGGCTGGTTTTGGTTGGGTAGGGTGAGCAGGTGCAGTCTCAGTAGGTATGACAGGGGAGGGATGGGATTTTTCCGGATCGGGCTTGTCCTCAGTAGGCTCGGACTCATCCTCCATTGGCTCGGTCTCATCCTCAGATGGTTCAGTCTCATTGGAGGAACCGGTCTTTTCAACTCGGGTAGCGAACACGGGCATGAATGAGGGTGACTTAGGTGTGGGGACGAAGAATGGTGCAATCTCAGTGTCATCATCGGACATGATATGTGTGACAACCGTCAACAAAAAAAAATCTCAGTTCATTACCGCACTCGAATCTCAAATTACGCTTACAGCATTCCTTAAATCCTAGTGAAAATCCTAGGTTATGACTCCGTAGGCTTATCAAAGTCATAAAACGTCTTAGAGACTGCTTGGTGAAATGTAAATTCCCTCTAACATGCCAAATTAGGTTACTAAGTGCCAATAAAATAAAGAAAAACCTATCTCTTTATGTCTTCACAAAATCCTCATCGAATCACAAAAACTGAATTTTCGGTGACACTACAAGTTAATTCAATCGGACGGTACCCAACTTAACATGAACATTAGTGAAAATATTTCTATTAATAACTTAAATCTATTTTTAGAAGTTATTTATCATATATTATTATTTTGTTTAAATAATACACGAAAAACTTAGACGTTTTGGCTAAAACGTCTCAAACGCAAAGAAAATGCGTGAATCGAATTTGGCAACCAAACGAACATCAATAAATATTTTGACAACTTAAAATAAAGTATTTTAATAATACTTAAATGAAAAATAATCCCAAACATATCGTGAATTTAAACGACAAAAGAAAACGTTACGTGATTTAACGTATTAACAAATTTACGAGTAAACGAACACAGAACGCAACACAGTCTGGAAACCAATTTTTTTAAAACATTTCCAGCCCTATGGGGGCCCTAAAATTCGTTCACCCCACCACCTACCCTCTTTTCCAATTCAAAATTATTTTTATTCCCTATACACCTCATTACTACTTCCATTTTCCCAAAACTCACAAACACTCTCTTCATTTTCTCTCTCAAAAACACACATATTCTCTCTAAATCCTCTCTAAATTCCAGCAACTTTCAAGAACAAAATCAGGGAGTTGAAGGTGTTCTTTCACAAAATAAACCCTTCAAGGTAAACTAGATCATCTACCTTTAGTAATCTTTCATTTTTCTTATTTTGTTCTTCATAAATTCGGATTTTAAACCTCTTCTATGGTTAAAATCCTCATAAAATGCTTGATGTTTGTAGGATATCTCTTTTCACATCCTTATGTGATAAAAGAAAGAGTAACCCATGATCAAACCGAAAATCAAGTGAAAAATCGTGTTATTACTTGTAATCTTGTTAGATCTTGTTCATCTTTGTGTATGTTTTTCTTTTTTATTGCTAAAAATCATTTATAACACATCTTGGATGTAATCCAACATCATGCATGTGTTAGAGAGTGTATTAAAGGTCAAAAGAATCAAGAACTACTTCTATTTAATGTTTAATGTTTCTCATTTTGAATAAAACATCATTTTAGGGCTTGTTTGGTTTCTGTCCAGGTTTGAGTACGAGATTCACCAAGGCGTTTCTCACACTTAACATAACCAAAATGGAAGTTTTATGAGCCAACAATCAAGTTCAAGATGTTAACTTTCAAACCCCATAAGCCTTATATTTTTATGAGATTGTTTGATATTTTTAATAATTTTTATGAAAACACATAGACAATCTGCTCAGAAAAGTCAGAAACTTTTATCTCAGTGTTTTGACCATAACTAGAGCTTCACACCTCCAAATGACTTGAAACTAACGCCAAAAGTTTATAATTTTTGTTAGCTACAACCCTTGTGCTGATCACTTTTTCTGGAACCCAATAGATTTTGCCCAAAAGTAATGATTGCATGCATGTGTTCAGATCTGACCTTAGATGAAAAAAGTAAATTTGAAAATACTTGTACTTCTCTATAATTCCTAGAACAATTACAGTAGATAGCTAACATATTGAAGATGATCTGTGATTTTTTTCTTATTTTATTTCGGAACATAAGTATTTTTAATAAATTCAACAAACTGATGTAATTTTCTGGATATGAGAATATGGACTGATTTTAGTAATAGTTGAAAACCGACACTTGCGTACTTGCTATTTAAGGAAAGACTAACTCTTTATGACTCATGAACATGTTTAAGATTTGGGTAAAAGTATCGGGTTAAATCAAGAAGGTTTGACCGAGTCAACAAGAACGGGCCTCGGTTTTGAAAACGGGAAAGTTTCTATGTTTGGAAAGAATGGTAACAAAAAGGGTTTGGGTCTCTTATGAAGTATTAATCGATTGTGCGTTGTTAATCATAAATTGTGAGAAACCATAGTTCTAAAACTCAAAACATAATAAATTTGGACACAAACAATTGTAAGACATTATATACTCGTGTATTCAATATTATACTTAACGTGATTATTGAACATTATTAACAAACTTCAAAGCAAACAAACCATTTTGGCACTTTGTAATCTAAATATTTATCTAAGCAATCCTATCAAACCTAATTTACCAAGAAACTAATTAGAAACCTCGTGTTCATAGGACTTGGATAGGAGTCATACCCGACAAACACGCGCGCTACATCCATCGTTTACTCTTACGCTCAATTGTGAGTATTCACAGCCCCTTTTTACTTGTTTATTATTTTGGGGTGAAAAGCATGATCTCGAACTTTAACTAAATTGGTTGTACTCTTTATGAACTTGTTGAACTTTTTCTATACTATTTATGCGAATTGGTATATACTACTGTTATGCTTGAGTACTATCGTGCTAAAGTCCCCGGAAATACAGTTTACACTACTTATTAACTCGTCCGAGAGCCAGACGAGCCGTTGATATTTATGGATAGCGCTATTTAGGGGGAAACCACTCCTCACTCACACTGTTCGTGAGTGCATAGTATCACCTTACTCATGTTAGCGATAGAACATGGAGCTTGGGGCATGTGTCGGTTGAATCGGTTTAGTAGTGGCCTCAATTGCATTAACACTCTTGTATACTACCTTTCATATTCGCAACTATTACAACCAATGTTTTTTTTTATTCATGTCATTTATGAACAAAGCTTTTAGTTCATTTATGTGTAACATTAAACCTGTGAACTCACCAACTATGTCCATAGTTGACCTTTTGTTTTATCATGCTTTTCAGGAGAACGACAGTAAGGTGCACTCTAGGAGTACATTAGCATGGATGCATGTTCACACGCGTTTGCTTTATTTTGAAACTATTTGGAAACTTTAAGAGCTTCTTGTAATTTCTTTTCGAACTGTGGTTTGAACTTGTAGTAATGTGTAATATTATCTCTAAATAATGTATGGTGGTGCTACTATATCTTATGCATTGTTACCCGGTACTGTTACATCTCGTGTTTCCGCTTTAACGGGGTGTGACAATTTGGACAGGGCTATTAGGGTTCGACATACTCTGTCATATAAGATAATAGTATATAAATAAGGAGTATATAAAATAAGTAATTATTTAACATGTATGTACTAAATTATCAATTAACATGTAATAAGCATGCATGGAACAAACATTCGGTAAGTAGGCAAGGATGTATGGATTTAATAATTAGTAAGTACACCTAAAAGTCTTTATTCTAGTTATGTCTATAGTCTAGGCCCACTAATGCAACCTAGTTCACTATAACCTTGGGCTATGATACCAATCTGTCACACCCCACCTCGGCGGAAGGTTGCACGGTGTGACTATCATGAGATCACAACACAAGAATTACAATGAACGACCACTACATGAGTCGTTTTAAACATACTTCATAAAGTTTTAAATTGTCTTACAGACTTAGAACATTTGTCTTAAAAAGTTTACAAGCAATTCCCATAAGTTACAAAATAGTTAGAGGTTTAAGAATTTAAGATCAAAAGCAATGTTCGTCCATGCAAATGTAGTTCCTAACTTCAAAAGGGGTATGCCATCTTCACAACTAGCAAGCATCTTAATTACCTGAGAATAACATGTAAAAATGGGTCAACATAAAGTTGGTGAGCTCATAGGTTTTAGTAGTTGCAAAACATTACCGTGGATCACGAGATTTCAAGTTGTATTGCCATTCAACAATATAGTAAAAATTGTATTACTATTGCCATAAGCTCATGAATTGAAACCTTAACATTTAGTGCCTCGCAAGTGTCCTATCCAAACACTAGTAGTTCTCAAATGACAATGCACCCGTTTGACTTATAGTCATGTTGGCGTAATTTATTTAGTAGACACTAATCTAAGATGTATATATATATATATATGTGTGTGTGTGTGTGTGGTTCAAGAGGTGAATTTGATGACACTTACTTGCATGGAAGAGATCCCTCATCACCTTGCATGGAATAACAACATAATAATTAAATAAATATTTATATTTGAATTATTTAAAAACTTAATTAAATTATAAATAAAAATCTGATTTTTAATTATAAATTAATTAAATAAAACTAATTTAATTAATTAAAATATTTAATCACCAACTAATCACCTCCCATCCTTTAATACACCTCCATTCTCCACCAAACACAAACCCCACCCTTTCCTCTCCCCCCCCCCCTCCTCTTCCTTCTCCTATTTAAAGAACCCTCATTCTCCCATTTCCATTTTTCACACACACACACACACACTTTCTCTCTTTCAAAAACTCTCTTCTCTTCCATTTTCTCTCCAAAAATCAGCCACCATAACACACCCAAAACCACCACAAATCACCACCCAAAAACCCTTTAATCCACTCAAAACAATCTACTTCCATCATCATTTGTGTTGGTAAGATGATACACGAATTCCTCTACTCTATGTCTTCATTTTTCACACTAATCATCACCCATGGATGAATAATACAAGACTTATGTAAATATATCTATATCTATGTATATATATCTTATATCTTGCTATATACATATGTAAGATTTTATGTAAGGCTATGCCTACAAATCTACATATGTATATATGCACTTTATATTTCATTTTTGTTGTGATCTTATGTATGGCTATGCCTACAATCATATATGTATACATGCAAATTCGTATTTCATTTTTGTTATAAACTTATGTATGGCAAAGCCTACATGCATCTCTTTTACTCATCTTCATCTCCATTTTCTTTTAATTTGAAATATTGAAAAGTATGGCTAAGCCTACAAAACAACTTGATGTTTGTAGATTATCACTTGCACAAGTTCATGTGTTAAAAATAAGTGATAATCCATGATCAAGCCTATGTCAAGTCATAAAAGATGTAAAATATACCTATACTTATTTATAAATCTTTCAAATATCTCATGCATGTAAAGTACTCAAAATCTGTGGAAAAATGATGGCAAATGCACGTGGATAAAGGTCTAAAACAAATGATTAGTACCTATGAGTTAGGATGGTGGTCTATGACTCGAAATCCTAACCCACACATACCCGTGCAAATCTGTCCAGATTTCCCATACCTCGTTTTGTGAGAATCATCTAAACCCTTTCATTATTCTTATTGCATGCTACTGAGTTTGATGATTTACAGCCCATCTAACATATTAATGTCCAATTATAAGCTTAAAAATCGTTTTTATAAAAGTATACTTGAAGATGCATAATTTGTCCCTAAAAACACAGTTTAGTAGAAAAATCGTATAAAATCATATACTAAGATTTAGATGATGCATTTTTTTTAAAAAAAATGTGCGTATTGAAAAGATCTACAACTTTCATGTTTTACACTTTTTCCAGAAATGCACACATTTTTCTCTATAAGCCGATTTATGGGTCTTGTCTGGAAATTTTCTGTAAATATGTTGGATTCTTACTTAAAATTACTTAAAAATGTGTAAATGTACCCGTCAATGGTTGAATAAAACGTGACACTTAAACTAAAACTATGGGTGATGAAACTTTACAAAAATTAGAATTAATATGTATATGCTATATGACTAAACTTAAGCATTTTTTGTGATCTAGGACGCGTTAACCCCACCGAGACCCAAACAAATACTTGCTAATTTCCGCTCTCTCACGAAGGTGAGTCTCATGGCCCCTACTCTTTTTTAAATGCTTTGATATGTTTTTGGGGTGACAATACATGTTCTTTTCTTTGTGGACACAAACTAAACTGTTACGTATTGCATAAGTTGACACTATCCATTATCTAGGCCTTTATCATGAATTGTTAGTTAAGGACTTAAACGTGAATGTCATGAATAGATCTATTTGGGTTGACGCCCCCATCCGGGTTGGTAGCGCCAACATGACTATAAGTCAAACGGGTGCATTGTCATTTGAGAACTACTAGTGTTTGGATAGGACACTTGCGAGGCACTAAATGTTAAGGTTTCAATTCATGAGCTTATGGCAATAGTAATACATTTTTTACTATATTGTTGAATGGCAATACAACTTGAAATCTCGTGATCCACGGTAATGTTTTGCAACTACTAAAACCTATGAGCTCACCAACTTTATGTTGATCCATTTTTACATGTTATTCTTAGGTAATTAAGATGCTTGCTAATTGTGAAGATGGCATACCCCTTTTGAAGTTAGGAACTATATTTGCATGGACGAACATTGCTTTTGATCTTAAATTCTTAAACACCTAACTATTTTGTAACTTACGGGAATTGCTTGTAAACTTTTTAAGACAAATGTTCGAAGTATGTAAGACAATTTAAAACTTTATGAAGTATGTTTAAAACGACTCATGTAGTGGTCGTTCATTGTAATTCTTGTGTTGTGATCTCATGATAGTCGCACCGTGCAACCTTCCGCCGAGACGGGGTGTGATAGATAGGGCGCCTAAATTCAATGATATTTAATTATAGGCGTTAATTCACCAATCTTATAGTTTAACTAAATAAAATAAAAAAAAATCTCCAAATTTATTACCTGAGCGGAGTTAAATCAGAAATTTTTGCCGGTTGTCACAAGGATGATAATTGGGGTGTATTGGTTGTTGATATATATATATATATGGGTGTAGTTTTGGAATATTAATAATGAAAAACTTTCTAACGTCATATCATTAATTCATTATTTCTTTCATTCTTTGTTTGTTTGATACATAACTTTCTACTTACAAGAATGAGTATAATCGTGTTATTACTTATAAGCGCCATTGAGACTTCGAGAAGATAAAATTTGTAGGTCGTTCATATAAGTAACGAGCTTTTCTAGGTGAACTTTTTTATTTGATTCGTTAAGTGTAATATTTTCTGACATCCCTAAACCAGTTGATTCGTTGATTACAACTAGTATCACATGCGATTCTAACTATAATCACATGTGATGTATTTTAGAAAAAAAACCCATAATCACATATGATTTTACATATAATCCTGTGAGTTTTTACGTAAAATCACATGTGATTTAAACAGAAATGTTGATTTAATTAAAAATTGTTTTGTATCATGTTATGTGACTTTTGTGGGATATCCATAGGGAAAAATCACATGTGATTTTTTCATAACATCATATGTGATTTAAACATAAATGTTGATTTATGAAAATCACATGTGATTAAGCTAAGATCACATGTAATTTACGATATCCATTATTATGTGTATGCAAATCACATGTGATTAAGCCAAGATCACATGTGATTTACGATATCCATTTATGTGTACAAAAATCACATGTGATTTTTTTAAGTACTACTACGTTTATGATAACACATGTGATTCTATCTAAAATCACATATGATTATTCATAAACCACGTAAGTTTTTACCTAAAATCATAATCACATATGATTTTACCTAAAAGTACATATGAATATTCATAAACCACATAAATTTTTTACCCAAAATCACATGTGATTTTACCTAAATCACATGAGTTTTACCTAAAATCACATGTGATTTTAAATACGTAATTTTACCTAAATCGCATGTGATTTTTACCTAAAATCACATGTGAAATCACATGTGATATTACATATAATCACATGAGTTTTTACCTCTAAATCACATGTGATTTTTATATATAATCACATGAGTTTTACCTAAATCACATGTGATTTTACCTAAAATCACATGCGATTTTACATATATGATTTTATTAAGCATGATGTCATATCACCTTGTTACATGGATTATTCAAATTTTTCTACAATCACATGTGATTATATCTAAAATCATATGTGATTTTATCGATCTCTTGTTTGACTCCTCATATATCATGTGATTTTATGAGCAAAGTCACATGTGATTTTTGTAAGATAAATCACTTATGATTATTCATAACATCACATGTGACTTAAACAGAAATGTTGATTCAATTGAAAATTATTTTGTATCATATTATGTGACTTTTGTGGGATATACATAGGGCAAGATCACATCACTTCTGATTTTAATACAATCAAATGTGATTTTAACATGTGATTATATTCATGATTACATTTCATTATACATGCTAGTATAATCATATGTGATTTCTATATGTAATGAGACGTTTAGGAGAATTGATTTTAACACATGTGAACAGGTATAATCATATGTGATTTATTTGCATAACAATAATAATGCAATTTGTGAAAATTTTAGACGAAAGCACATTGTGATTTGTTTATATAATCATTGTTCGATTACGCATGATTAAAAATAGAATCACATGTGATCTTTTCACAACAAACCATAATCATATGCGATTTACATATAATCACTTGAGTTTTCATCTAGAATCACATGTGATTATTGATAAGTCGCATTAGATTTTAGTTAAATCACAATAACAACTATGCTACTACACAAATAATTGAAACAAAATTAACATTTATGCATAACTTTATTCAAGTACGATGTCATATCATCTTGTTACATGGTTTTTTTAAATTTGTTTATAATCAAATGTGATTATATCTTAAATTACACGTGATTTTAGCTATGGAGAATCAGCACGTCCTTTCTATGTCTTAGCTTTTGTCAGAATCCTTTTTACTTTGCTTTCCCCGCTGCTTTTCATTTTGTTACCTTCTTCTGGTCTCGCCTCTCGACCTTTATGATCTTTTGATTAACGATTGTGTTATCAAAATAAATATATCCATTAAAACTAATATAATTCTCCATCTTGAAAAACTACCATACGTGTCTTTTGTATCTATCAAACTCAAAAGCAACAACTTACCTTATTATAACCTGCACATATCACATTCTTTGTAGATATATTCTCATGTAAAATCAGTTCAATTGTCCTTCTAACAATCTGTACATATCCGTAAATACAGTCTTATTAAATTCATAAAAACAACTTATAACATTCAAATAAAGTGAATTACAGATGCTAAGACATCTTTTTTTAGCGTAACTTGAATACATCTTAACACATTTGACAAGTGAATCAAATACCTTTTCCCTAGTTGTTTATAACTCTCTTTGTTGTTAGTTGGATTCAACTATGATTATACAATCTGAACCTGAACCAAAAAGTTTAAAAGTATAAGAAATAGTGAATATTTTCAATCATACATTCTTGATGGAATTGTTCTAATCAGTTCAATCAAATGATGTTTTAAAGCATGAATGGCTTCCAGATTACATGTTCATCACATGTGATTTCATATAAATTATAGCAATTTTTGCCAATTCATTCATGATCGAAAATGAAATTGATACTACGAATGTTTCTGGTGATGATTATGTGATTCGAATGACGTTTTAAAGCATCAATCACATTTAAATTACACATATTCTTCAGCATTAACTTCGATATAAAAAAGTGGTTTTCTCCAGTTCAATCTCGATCGCGATCTGATTGATAGTTATGAAAGTTTCTGTTGATGATCACGAGATTCGAGTTACATTTTAAAGCTTCAATCGTATTCGAATCACATGTTCATCAGCTTTAATTTCATAAAAGATAATTATATCGCATTTTTGTTCAGTTCAATCATGATCGCAATAAAATTGTTATTGATGAATGCTTACCGTCATGTTCATGTTCATGTCATTCGAACGATGTTTTGGAGCATGATTCACGTTCGAGATGGTGTATATCATCTGTTAATTTTGTAGATGGTTGCTGAGTTTGAGAGAAAATTAGAAACCCTAGTTTTTTGGGAAAGAACGTGATTTGTTGTTTTGCAAATCTATTTTTTGTTTATTTGTAACACTGATTTGTTAAATGACCAAAATATCCTTCCATACTTAATAAAAATGCTGAAATGTGATTGGTTCTCCCATTCTTTAGATATATGTTGTTCTTTATTGAACCCACCTTATATATATATATATAAAAGGTGGGTTCAATAAAGAACAACATATATCTAAAGAATGGGAGAACCAATCATATATATATATATATATATATATATATATATATATATAGTAGTGATCTAGGGGGAAGCAACAAAATTGAGGGAAGAGGGAAGTTAATCTAGGCGGTCTATCTCATCAACCTAATTAAGAAGACGGAGGGCTAGTTTGGTCAGATTACAATTCATACTCTCATTCATTCACTGCAACAAACTCACGCAACTCATACTCTCATTCAATTAACGCGATTCAATTAGGGTTTCCAACAAAGAAATCAAGATCGTAAAATCACCATAAAGATTCCAAAACTCTCTGATTCATTGTAAATCGCATTGAATAGCGATTCAATCAACAGAATAGGTCTTCATCAATGGCTAAAGATTCAAATAAAAAAGGGAAAAAAATCGACGAACGAGGTAAAATAATTTTTTTACATACGTATCACACGATTTGTATTTATGATTGTAAATAGATAAAATAATTTTGTTAATACAAAATATATGAGATGAATTTGATTAATATTACTATATGTATAACTTATTTAGTTGTAGATGATGATTGTTACTGATTATATATTACACATCTAAAATTTGATGAAAAATATTTACGTATTTGTTTATTAGATGAATTATAGAAAATAATCATATAAATTAGATGCACTTGCAAATTATGTATGCTTTTGCGAAAGAAATTGAATATTACACACTGATATGCATATTATTAGTACATAATTAAAATATAAACTTATGTTAAGATGAACCACAGTGCATACTATTAGTACTCATCCACATAGATGTTAATATGTATGAATATGCATCATTACAATGTAGATTTTTATTAAGATGCACCAGAGTGCATACTATTAATACTTATCCACATATCTACTTTAATTACAAGGTAAATTTATGTTAATATGAACCATAGTACATACTATTAGTACTCATCCACATGAATTTAAATATGTATAAATATGCATCAATACATTGTAGATTTATGTTAAGATGCAACAAAGTGCATACTATTAGTACTCTTCCACATGGGTATTAACATGTATAATATTAACATAACTACGATGTAAACCTATCTTAAGATGCATCACAGTGAATACTATGAGTACTCATAGACTTGTGTGTTACTATGTATCGAAATACATCACTACGATGTAAAATCTGTTAAGATGCACCAAAAATGATACAGTATTTTCGTAAAAACATGATTATGGGCTGTTTAGCCTGTTAAAATGATGAGTAAATGTGGGCTGTTGAGCTTATTGTTATACACACTAATAAAAGTGATGGATAACTACTTACAACTAAAACGGTGAATGTTAAGTTCATATACTACAATAGCTTTTTTTTATGACACATACATAACTATTCATCAAAAAAAATTGATTAGATTAAAACACTAATAATATAGAATGTTCTGAATTATAAATGTATAAATAATCAACAAAGTTAATATATAACATTTGATTGTTATGGCTTTAGATTAATGCTTTTTATGTGTTAGTATATATTATTATTCACCGTGATGCATGTTAATTATTCCTACGCAATAATAAGTTATATTTTGAAGATTTAATAATAACTACTCATAAAATTATGTTTTGCATATTTCAAAGAAAAAAAAAAAAAGGTAAAGGCCAAATATTACAATTGATTATGAGAAGAAGAAAAAATCAAAAGAAGGTGATTTTATGGACCTAAAAAAACTTGAGAATGTTTTAGTTGACATACTTCAAAAGTTCAATGTTCTTCCAAAAGATAATATACACGGTGAAGGAACTAGTGCCGTTAAACAAAAAAACGATAGTACAATAAAATAAAATAAAAAGATGTGAAAAACCAAGAGAAAGAATGTGGAATAAGAAATGAAAAAGAAACTAGAGAAACTGTTGCTGGTGAGGGAAAAGAAAATAAGGATATTTCTGAAAAAGCTAGAGAAACTGCTATATGTGAGGGAGAAGAACAAAAGGAGATTTCAGAAGAAGCTAGAGAAAATGATGTTGGTGAGGGAGAAGGAAAAAAGGAGATTTCTGAAGAAGGGACAGAAACTGTTGTTGGTCAAGGAATGAATGACAATTAAAGTCAGCCAAAGTATGCTTACCTACCAGAACCAAAAAATGAACAAGTAAAAATATATTTAGTGTTGCATTTTACAAATTTCATGACATATAAAAATTTAATAGAAATTGGCATCTAATAAATAATATTCACTATGATGAATGTTAATTTTTTGTGTAATAAAATTCTAAGTATTTTATAAAGAATTTCAAAATTACCAATTTATCAAAAATATTGATTAGGCTAAATATTTTATACTATTGAATGTGATAAATTATAATCTTTTACAGGGATACATTGATTGCTTGGAGTTAAGATTTGAGCATATTATTGAAGAAAATGAACAAATACAACAAATCTTTAAAAAAGCTACTAAAATGTATCCAAGCAACAAGGAAATTATTGAATGGGGAAACAAAATAAAAAACTTGTTTTCCAATGATGTAAAGGGGAAAGATGAAGAAACTACACCAATGAACAAAATAGAAGAAGAGGAAATAGATCCACTTACAGGCATTCCTTATCTAAAGTTGTTCTCTGCGGTGGATAATGCTAGAAGTAGCTATTTGGAAAACAAAAACAAGCAAAAGGTGTTCAACTTATTAAGTATCCCGTCATTTGACCTTGGGATAGATCTTGATACAGATGAAGATAAAAGATTGGAATTTAATGGAACACAAGTTGATACAAGCAGAGAGCTGAGTAAGATGGAGAAAGATGTCTCCACTTTCATGCATTGTTTTGTTGATTCACCATCGTAAGAAAATTAAACTTAACATTAAATGAAACTGATATAGTAGTTGCTTAGTTTTCTGATATATAAATGTTATGTTTCAATGTACAGAAGAATAGTGTTCTGCTCTGCAAATGGAAAGATGCTAACAAGAAATCAAGTTGTCAGCATGCTTCATAAAACAAGTATGTCTTTTGCAATAATAGATCGTTGGTCAGCATTACTGAACAAAGAAGAAACCATACAAAGAAAAGGGTTCCATTCACGATTCATGTTCACAAGTACGGTTTTGGTAAGTTATATGACACTTTTAACTAATATAAAAATAAATGAAACACTAAAGTTTGTTTGAGTGTTCAGAATGAAGATATGTTAAAAGTAGAAGCTTACATAGAAAATACATATATGACATTTAGATCAAATATTGTTAATCAACTGACTGCAGAAAAGGCCGACTTCAGATTAGTTTCAACTGATATGGTATAGTGTTTAGACTGTAAATTGATGATAATATTACCTCTGGTGAATATTATAAAAGTGTTTGAAAAAATGATATATTGCCATGATAATACATGTGTTCTTTCCAGTTGTCAATAAAGAGTATAACTTCTTGTTAAGTTTCAATTTGAGAACAACTGCGGTTTAAATTATTGACCATAGGAAGGTGATAATTTCAACAACCATAAAATATGGAACTGCACCCAACTGCATCGTAAGTAACTATATTCATAGTTAGATAACAATTTCTGCTTTGTTAATTTGTGAATAACAAAATTTATTAATGCAGAAACATTTGGTTTCAAGATACCTACATGATGTAGGACACCAAAAAGCAGCGTTAATCAAGTCAAGCGTACCAAAGAGGTTAATGATGAAATGGAGAACAACTGAGCATCATTTTGGGTATGGTATTTTCATGATGAGGCATATGGAAACATATAAGGGTAATTTTTCATGGTACTGTGGTTTGGATGAGGAAGGAAACAAGCAAGACAATCAAATTGAGTTACTAAGAAGAAAGTATGCTACTAAAATAATATTGAGTGAACTAAATTTGGGGAAAGAAGCAATTTTGAAGGACATGGTGTTGTTTAATAACCACTACAGTGAGGAAAGAAAGGAAGTGTTGTGTGAGGAAGCATCAAGAAATTGTTACAAAAATATTAACAACCTTTTATAATTGTATTATTTTGAGTCTGGAGTTTTATGTAAAATCTTATAAAACTTTATTAGATGTTTAAAGTTTAATGTTCGGAGATATTTTGCAAGATGGTGAAGTGTAATGTGTCAGTGTGTGATCTTTTGCAAATAATGTTATGATGCATCGAAGTGCATACTATTAGTACTCGTACATATGGGTGTTAATATGTATCGACATACTTGACTATGATATTAACCAATGTGATGATGCATCGAAGTGCGTATTATTAGTACTAGTACACATGGGTGTTAACATGTATTTATATGATACCACTACAATGCAAAATTAATATGCATCACAGTGCACATTATATAGAAATTTAGAAGACATGCTACTTTGCAAAGACAATTAAATAGAATACTATTTGTGAGTCCCTAATCACTATTTAGTTAGTGATTATGAATCGCTAACAGTTGTTTAATTGTAGAAGGGGGGGTTGAATACAATTAAAACTTTTTCTTTTTGAAATGTGTTAACTGATTAGACAAGTTTTAATTATGATAATATAACAAGCATCTGAACAGATGTATAAAACTTAACAGGCAGATCAATCATTGAGGCATATCTTGCTCAAAGATAAATTCTATTACAGACTGAGATGAAAAAGTAGTGGACATACACGCTACTGTTCACTCGCTAGTGATGATCGTATTTTAGACAAACTAGTCACTGACAAACAAGCGACAATACGAACAATCGACACGAATGAAGTACAACATATTACGCTATTTATAGACATCGAGTCCCTTGAAATCTGGATAAAGAAAAACACGCGTCGCTGCTTGATTGATCTGGAACAAATGATGTGATATATCATTGTTCCAACATTCCGGTATAAACACGTGTTGCTGCTTGATTGGTTAGGAACAACGATGTGACATATCATTGTTCCAACATTCTGGTATGGGGAAAGATCACCTTTTACCTTGAAGCCAATCACTTGCTGCCACGTTAGTTTCTATGATGGACCAAGTCACGAGGAGCACGCGTGGCGCCGTAATAACGTAGAACATGTCAACTCCTTATTAATGCAACATTTAATGCTGCAGTCACTGAAGTAATAGAGGCTCTCCTTACTCACTGCGAACTAACGTGCTCTTGAAGAGTAACTTGAGCTACAGTACTTGAGTGACTTCTTTTATTCAGCAGAAAAAATAACTTAAAAAGACTTGGAGACTCTCGCTGGTAGATGAGTATCAGCGACACACAAAGTTGAGTCTTTTATCTTGATAGGTTCTTCATCTTCTAGCTGGAGAGATAGGATCAGAGACTAAAACTTTTGCAACAGCAGCTTCAACTACGATCATTTCCAATAAGTCTTTCAGAGAGAGTATCAGTGACTTTATATCAGCGACTAATGAGTTGAGATCAGCGACCAGTGACTCAACAATCTCCCCCTAAATGATTGTGATTGAAGCTCTGTGAAAATTCTTGAGTGACATTTATTGCAGAGAGGTTTCAGTTGTCTGATAGTTGTTTTGGTTGTTCAGAGACTTACACTTGTAATCTTTTCTAACTAGGAAATATCAAAAGAGAGCATTATATATATAAAGGTTTACAAATGCTATCTATTACAAGGTAATCTATACTACTTATCTCTCCACTTTTCCTCCTCCTTCACAGTTTGAAGTTCAGCTTCAAGCTCAAATTTTTCTTGAGATGGCAGGTATCTGACTTTTCTTGCCAAGGCTTCATCGAGAATAGCTTTTCTGATCTTTGAGTTCTTTGGAAGTATGCTTGCTGACCTGATTAGGTGAACGAGTTGATTCTGATCAACCTTCTCAAGCTCAGCTTCTCTTTGAAACCTTAGGACACCATTGAAGTCCCTGTATACCAGACTTTTCTCCCCCTCAGTGACCTCATGTCCTTCAACTCTAGGCACACCAACAGGGATAGACAGATTT
This sequence comes from Pseudognaphalium luteoalbum, assembly GCA_963422505.1. Lineage (NCBI taxonomy): Eukaryota > Viridiplantae > Streptophyta > Magnoliopsida > Asterales > Asteraceae > Pseudognaphalium > Pseudognaphalium luteoalbum. Next base: position 50,520,377 of record OY730195.1, on the reverse strand, counting down.
AACCTTGAAGTGCTAGGAATTCGATAGATATTGCTGGTGCCTAACCTATACCTTGGGTTTGATGACTGAACAATCTCTTCACCATGTATGACAATATCTTCTGGCCTGAGAAGTTGCAGTGACACCATCTTTTGAAAGAGTCAATCTATCTCCTTCAGAAGATCAACTTTAGCTGCACTTGTAGAGTGGCTGATAGCAAGCCTGATTTCATTCCATTCCTCTCTGTGCAGCTTACATACTTGATCAAGTAGCATAGCCTGAGTGTCTGTACCTCTGTAGATTAGGAGCTGAGGTTGAGATTGATTCTTTGACTTCTTTAAACTAACCTTGGTAATAGGTGCAGGATTTGATCTCCCTGTCATTCGAGCTGCAAATCTTTTTCTGTCTATCTCATCCCATTTTCTGTCCACTGAAGGCTTGCTCACTCCCCCTATCCTTATTGCACTTTTGCTGGCTGATTTCTTTCTTTGCTCTAGCTCACTATCTTCTTCTTCAGCAAGTGCCTTAGCAATCATTGCAACAGTCTCTTCTTGATCTTTCTTTTGTTGAAGCAATCTAGCCCTTTCTTTGGCATCTTCAGTGCTTAATTGCAACTGATAAGCTCTATCAGCATCTGATTGCTCTTTCAGATGCCTTTTTCTTTCTTCCTCTCTTAACTCATCCTCAAGTCTTAATTTCAATAACATTTTGGGAGAGAGACTTTCTGAGGTTGAATCAGTGGACAAAATGTCGATAGGAGAAGAGTCAGCTGAGGATGTAATGGAAGGAGGAGCAGTGAGAGTTGGTAAGGTAGTGGTGGTAGTTGGGGTTTGAGTTGGAGTGGTTGCTGCTGGTGTAGTTGCTGCTGGAGTGGTTTTCTTTGATTGAGGTTCAGATGCAGGAGAGGTGTCACTGGTCCTTTTTCTTTTTAAGATAAGAGATATGGGTTGCTGATCCTCCATGTTTGTATCATTATCTCCATCTTCATCATCTGAGCTTTCTCCCTGACCATTTCCATGACCACCTCCCTGACCATCATCATCATTATTATCATCATCATCAGCATCATGCATGATGGTATCATCTTCCTCATTATCATTTATCTCTCTGTTCATCCACTCCCAGCGAGCAAGTTTAAAACTTACTGAGGTGCCCTCCACCTTGGGTTCATCATCCACAACCCATTGATTTATCAATAAATTATAATTCCTGAGTTCTTCAGCACAGAACTCAGGAAACCTATCAACCTCAGCAGCTTCATCACCATCAATTACATCCATATCCACCCATGACAGCTCAGCAACTGCAAGGGCTTCCAAGTCAGGATTCTCAGAGATTGGGCGAAGAACATATCCCTGCAGCACTATTTCCTTGTGAGCTTTGTTTGTAAGCGGATCAGTCATAGGAATAGGCATGTCAGGGTCAGCAATAGTAATTTCTTCTTCATCTTCACTCTCCCCCTGACTGGTCTGCACAAACTGATCCACTGCCCTGTTGATCTCTTGGAAATACTCAGCAGTCTCTTCTTGTAGGGCAGTGACCTCAGCTCTTGTAGATGCAAGGTGAGAAACCAGTTGTGGAAGCACCTTGACAATTTTGTCAGTGTGTTGGAGGTAGTTAGATACAGATGTAGTTAAGGCTTGTTGGCTGGTGGTTAGATGGGTAATGGTTGTGTCATGAATGATAGAGGTGGAGGCAAGCTCACTGAGGGTAGTGGTTAGGGTTTGCACCTTCTCACTGACTGAGGAGCTCCATGGTTCAAATGAGTTGTAGACGTCAGTGAGAGAGGTGACAGCTTTGGTGAGTGTGGAGACAGTGCCAATAAGTGCCTTACGGTCGTCAGTGAGCATCTTAATCTGGGTTTGGGATGTGGCAATGTACTCCATCAGCAGTTGATTTGAGGTGGTGGTATGAGGTGGTGGTGAAGTGTGAGTTGATTGATGTGGTGGAGATGTAGGTCGACTGGAGAAGGAAGTTGGGGAAATCTCCCTGATGGGTGAAGTGGTGATGTTGATTTGGTGAGTTGGTGGAGCAGATATGGTATCATCAGAGGTGTCCATGGTTGTGGCTTCCTCACCATCAGCTTGTGTTCTAGTTGGTGGTTCATTGGAAACGGAAGAAGCGACCTGTATCTCACCATGTGACAGTGGTAAGACATTAACGGCCGGTGCAGTGATAGATGGAGGTTGGCCCGGGTCTGTAGCCAGTGGTGTGACATCAGCAATGAGTGTGTTATCACCCACTGATGTCACTAGCCCTTTTTCTAAAATGTCATCCTTTCGGGAGGATGACAAGTGGCTGATGGGTTGACTCGATAGAAGGGTGTGGGGTGCACCCGAATCACTGCTAACAGTGGTTTGAGCCACTGCAGCTGTCTGTTGGTTACCCTTTTTAGAATCACTGGACTTTCGGGAGTCCAGCGAAGCAGTGGAAGGTTTGGGTTTATTAAGGGTGCCCGCAGGAGCTGAACGTTCAGTCACTGCTTCACCCTTCTTTTAACTATGTCCCTGATTCTTTAATGTCAGGGACCCTAATTTGGATTTTTTCTTGGGAGCAGTAGGTGGTTTCTTAACTGGTGGTTGACCACTAGTAGTCACTGGGGGTGGGATCAGTGACGTGGTCGATGGTATAGCAGGATCGGATGATGGTACCATAGTTACAGGCTGGGGTGCAAGTATCCCCTGATGTTTCATAAAGTTTAGCAAAACCGCAGTCGCTGGTGATAGTCCTTCCAATTGATCTTGAATCAAGTTATACGAATCAATTGGTTGCGGAAACACCAATTGATCAATCACACAATCAATCAAACAAATACAAAGCAAGTAAACCAATATAAACGTTTGTTTATTGATTACAATCGACTGGATTACAGATAATTTCGACAAGTTACGTTTAGGGTTTTTCTAATCGTTTTTCTCTGTTTCGTCAACCCTAAAACTGATTACATAAAGTGTTTTTATACTAAACACTCGATCCTGCGACGTTACACTTAACGTCGCAGGTCCAAGCCCATGCGACATAGACAACGTCGCAGGCCCAAAACCTGATGTCGCACCTGCGACATTGAGCATAACGTCGCAGGAATCAGGAAATCTAAATCTAAATACAAACTCTAACTAGACCAACTGACAGACACTCTAACATGTATCAACAAACTCCCCCGTGTCTTCAGCTTGGTCTTCAAAAGAATCTTCAATTAAGCCCAGTTTGCAGGAAATTTTCCATCAGCATGAATCCCATTATAGACACAAACTTCAACAACTTTCTGATATTGTTGTGCAAGCTTCTTGTTGAAATCGTTATTCTCATTCACTCGAATCCTATTATCGAAGAGTTTTCTCAAATCTTTTTCGTGAAGATTTATCAAACTCATAGGATCAAAAACTCGAAATGAAACTTTCTTTAAGTTCCAAATACCTCCATATTCTAGTTGTGGCTCAGAAGCAGGAACAAAAACAATCACAGCTTCCCCAGTATGTGGATCAAGTTCCCAATAAACAAATCTTCGTAGAAAATCATAAGGAACCTGCTCCAGAGGTATTTTAGTCAGACAGTCAGCCGGTGGATAATGAACTTTAACCATAGGGCGACCTGTCGTGGGATCCAACTTTTTCTTATATGTATACTTCGTTCCCAGCGTCGGTTTCAACTTATTATATCTTTTAGTTCTGACCTCTTGACGCAATGTCCTTTGAACATAGTTAGCATAATCATCATTCACCGGATTAATCAAATTCAACTGAGCTAACCTGTTGATCTCCCCTTTTGGTAAAGTACTCAATTTATTAAATCTCAGCTTGAAGTATTGAATACCATCCAATCTCTTAATCATGATCATCCTTTGACAAACCTTCCAACTCTTAATTACACCGGTATAATCCCCACGAACCTTATATGTTTTGCAAGTTACCGGCACTGGTTCTGCAGATCTACCTTGAGGCCACCACTGCTTATTTCTTTCTATTCGTTCTTCAGCAGTTAAACTTTCAGACGCCTCTTGAGTTGGTTGTGCAGATGCAGAATCTTGTTGAGTAGGCGCTGCCTGAGTTGAACTAGATTCTCCATGAAAAGTTCTAGCAGGCCCTTCATCATCAGATGAGTCAGTTTCAATAACCGGTGCATCATCATAATATTCATCTGATCCTAGATGCTCATCATCAACCGATACCTCATCATCCATATCAAATACATAGCCTTGATCATTACCCATATCATCCCCATTAACCATTCTCTGAATAAATGTCAAATCAGCAAAAGAATAATCAACCGCTAGTGGTCTCGGCTGACCGGGGATGTCATCAACACAAATATAATCCAAACGTTGAACATTTTCATTAATAACATTTTCAATAACAAGAGGGTTTACAGACTCTGGTCCTAGTGACTCTACATTGGGACCCTCAGACCTTAACTCCCCCGAGATACTAGACCTACCCTCCAAAATGTTCACCCTGACCTGCAGTTCTGAAATCTGTTTGGACTGAACCTCGATAATCGCAGCCTGAGATTCGTTCCTGTTAGCTTGTTCAGCTAGTTGTTGCTGCATTCGACGCATGTCATCCATCATCTTTTGCAAAAATGCCGGAGTCGGCTCAATAGCAAGTGCCTGAGATGGAGATGGCAAAACTGTAGACGGTCGACGTACACGACGAGAAGATGGTACAAACTCAGTGTCGTCGTCGGTACGAGGACGTTTTCCCATATAACGTTTGCCCTGACGAATGCGTCGTTGAATTCGCAAATATCGACGCGAATCGTGTACCCTGATCCTTTCCATTTGTGATGGGTGGGGTACTTCACCGTCAGAATCAGAAGGAGTCTCACCGCCATCCTCCGGTTGTACAGAATCAGAATCCGAATCAGATGAAGAAGATTCGTCGGTAATGCGGTGAGGTGAATCCTGTTGCGGAACGTGTCCAAATTGCTCTATCTGAGCTAAATCTGCCTCAATATCCTCCCCCGCAGCCTGAATAGGGATATCAACAAACGGTTGCTGTGGTTGCTGAGGCAGTTGAACATCCATGTATTGAGGATCTGGAGGTGGCACATATTGTTCATCAACGATCGCACCAAATAAAGGAATATCTGGTGGTGCCTGAACCCCCCGTTCCTGAGCTGAGCAAACAGCAAAAATCCTGCCCATCATCGGTGCAATCTTGAGGACATTGTCCATATCACCTTGCTGCTGAAGCTCCGGATGATGGTGGTTGATGAAAAGTTGGACAAAACGAGGATACAAACCCCATTTGTTAGTCCCAGCGTTGGCGTTATCCACCATCGCTTTGAAGATAAGCCCAGAATAGTTGTAGGGCTTGTTATATACCAAGGCAAGCATAGCCGAAGCCAAACGATGGCTGATACCATCGGTTCCTGCTTTCCTGCTTCCCAAGCACACGATAAATATGTGCATCAAGTATCTCCAAACCCGCGTAAGGTTCGACTTACGATACTGATCAGTCGGAACCCCCGGGTAACCCATCCTGTGCATCCCGCCAGTGATAAAAGAATTATCAAAGAGAACTGGCATATCAGATCGGTCATTTAGTTGAAGCAGATCGCGAATACCCTGCTCAGTAATGACTATCTGAGTTCCAGAAACCGTAGAAATCAGTGTCGGAATATCATCCTGAGTGGCGACCGTGACATTCCTCCAAAATGGACCCACCAGGTTCTTATACACCACTGTCGAATCAGAAATCGCATGAAAGATGCGTGAACGTCTGAGAAAAGTAATCATCTCCCGAAAAGGAGCTGCGTTCTTATGAGTATCGTCCAAAAAGGCCACCGTGTTGTGGCGAGGTTCATAAGCTAATGCCATATCTGTAAACAGTGCAGAATATAGACTCGAAAGACGTTAGAATAAACAACAAATAAATGTAATTAGGTTATATGAAACCTTCTGTTTTCTGCGACGTTGCACATGACGTCGCACATAAAAGAGCAAAATTGCAATGGCGTCGCAAAAATTAGCTCAAATTGCTTTGCGACGTAGAGCGTAACGTCGCAGATCAAAGGAGCGATGTTAAGGGGGACGTCGCATTTTGCAATTAATTGTGAATTTAATCACTTGATAACAAAATGCGACGTAGTACACGTCGTCGCTTGTGAGGTCGCATAAATATGCGAAATAACATGGGACGTCGCAAAAATTGCGACGTAGCATAAGGACGTCGCAATTCTATGCGACGTAGCATGATGACGTCGCATGTAAATGCGAAATCACCAAGTTTATGCGACGTCGACTACTACGTCGCAGCCGACGTCGCAACTATGAACATCATCCCAACCCAGAAAACCCTAACACCAAAAATAAGGGTTTTGACAAATCTATTTATTCTAACACGTGCGGCATAGCAAATGTAGCAATAAGACCTAGGTATCCTATCAGTTTCACAATAAACAATTACCTAAACCGAGATCCCTAATATCCGCAATAGATAATCAATTAAAACACAAAAATTATGCGGTAAAAAGAGATAAGACAGGTACCTAGTGATCGAGTAAAGTAAGGGGAACAAGGAATCGTAAATGAATAGAAAGAAAACACGCCCAAAGATGACAATCGAGTAAACAGGTCGCAACGTCGCAATCGCTGGAGTGAGGTCGCAAGCTACGTCACAGTAAGATTTGAATAGTGTAGTTATAACGTCGCAGGTTGAACTATTTATAGAAAAACCCTAAGTGCGACGTGGCGTGCGACGTAGCGAGCAACGTCGCATGCGACGTTGACAATGACGTCGCATGTTAGAAATTTTGAATTCAATTTGAAGTTCAAATTTTCGACGTGCGATTTGAAAAAAAAAAAAAAAAAAAAACTAAATTGTAACTTGGAGAAATAAATAACTAAGTAACAAAAAACAGAAATACATAAATATAAAGTTAGTGCAAATTTACAAATATAGAATAAACACATTCTTTTTGGTGACGGAGTTGAATTAATCTGGTTAGGGATCATATCGGAATAACATGCATTTATTAGGAACAGTAAGTGTTATTTCGATCATCAGTATGTTTGACCTCTTTAAATTTACTTGACATACTGAAAACACTGTTTATAAAAATTATTTTCAAAACGATTATTAGTATATTTGTCCACTTAAACATGTTATACGTACAACTAAGAGGTATTTTATTATTATTGGTATGTTTATTTCGTTGCGGTTCCCATCATAGAGATACATCTTAACTTAAAACATAGACCATGTTTCCATTTACAGATGAAATATAAGAAAATCAATTTTTAAGAATCAAGTCAGCGGTGACAGGTCTGTACTTACGTACAACAGAGCGACATAACTTGATCCAGGTTTAAGCAAAGCCAAACTTGGTCAAACCATTTTGGCGACCTTGTAAGGTATCTCAATTTTTAAAAGACGTTTCAAGTACTTTGACTTGTGTTTGCTTAATTTTAAAGTATATATTAACAGAAACCAGGTCTATACTTACGTATAACAGAGGAGACTGTCAATATATACCCCCAAATGATATCAAATAAACATCTTTTAAAAAAAATATGTCTAGTATAAGTAAGAAATTAAGACTATTGTCATACATCTAATGATGTTGTACCACTTGAAATAGACAGTTATTGATTAAGCTTCTTAAGACTTCTCAAAGAGTTTTGTATAACATGCCTACTAATATATCGTATGATGAAGACAATGTTTATAAAAACTGTTTTCAATACGTCAGATAAATCTACTGACACATCCAAGATAAACCTTAAATTTCCATTTTTATGCATGTCACCCGATGTACTATCATATCCCAAGTTGTTTACAGACACAACTTCAACGTCTATTTTAAAATGTAGCAACCTTGCGTTACATTAATACTAGAAAGTATAATGAGTGGCAGTTGCGTAGGTTGCAAATTTATTATTATTATTATTATTATTATTATTTTTTTAATAAAACATTACTTTAAACATATCCAAGTCACAAATTACTTTTTCGTGGTAAAGAACCTTAGACCGATCATGTTGACTAATTCATCAAAGCGGGCTCTAGAAAAAGCCTTAGTGAATAAGTCAGCATTTTGTTTCAGGGTGTCAATATGGACAAGGTCGATAAGGTGTTTCTCATAGCAATCCCGTATAAAGTGAAACCTAATTTCTATGTGTTTAGTTTTAGAATGTTGTACGGGATTGCGTGTGATTGATATGGCAGCAGTATTATCAATATGTATAGGAGTTAAAGTTAAGAGTAACCCGTAGTCGCGCAATTGATGCTGAATCCAAAGAACTTGAGAGCAGCAGCTTGCAGCAGCAATGTATTCAGCCTCCGCTGTTGAAGTAGAAACCGTAGTCTGCTTTTTGCATTGCCATGACACCAAGCGTGTTCCAAGGAACTGACATCCAAGGAACTGAAATCCTGGTTTTGAAAAGATTTGAGATCCTACTAGGGTTGGCGCAAAGTATTCAAAAGATACCTTATCATAGGCCTCAAACTGATCTTGAAAGATCAGTGACAGAAACCTAGGATATGGCACATATTTAGCCCTAGAAGGCTCAGCGACTCGGTTGACCAGCTCAGAAAAGATCACACTTGCATAATCAACTTGTAAAAAGTTGATTAGTGACCAGCTGATCTGGGCTTCCAGGGAGCTAAATTGATCAAAGCTCCCAGTTTTTGTGCCCAAAGATTGAATAAAGTTAGTAAAAATAGCATTCCAAACACCATCCATATGGGATTTGTGCACAGTGGAATACTTACGAGCACCACTCCCATCAAGAGTGAATTTACACTCGATCCCAGTGAGATCGACTATGCCTCCCTTGGAAAAATCAATCTCAGGGAGTGGTTCGTAAGTATCATGTGCAGGAAGTTTTAAAACTGCACGGATGGTGTTGGCAGTGATGATGATTGGTTGGGTTCCATTATCGATGAAACCCTGGAGTTGTGAAACACCATTGACAACAGAGTGAGTGCAGGTAAACCAGAACTCACTGAGCCATTCAGGGTTCATATCTCCAGGTGATAATGTTAGAGCAGGGAGGATGAAATGGTTGTTCAAAAATTTTATCACCTCCGCATACTCAGGTTTCACACAAGAAACATTTCCCAAATAGTTAGATTTGGGAACTGAGACTATTAGTGTCTCACTGACCGCAGAGGCTCGAAGAGCTTTAATCTCTGTGGTCGGTGTGTAAGAATTATTGAAAAACTTTGAACGAGCCATGAGACAATTTACGCTTAATTGTTTTTAGGGGTTTTTAAGAAAATGAGGGAATTTTGGAGAAGAAGATGAAGTTTTGAAAATCAAGTAAGCGTAAAGAGTAAAATGGAACGTCGACTCGCTGTTTAAATAGGTTTGAAGGAATATGAATCGTGTGGTTGAAATTAAAGTTGCGTGGTCAATGGTGGTGGTGAGAGGTAGACAAATAGGGCAATGATGGTTTAATGGGGCGGCATTAAATACGATGGAAATGACGCGCCGTAAAAGTGTACCTTGTCAGAGAAAAAGGTAACTTTTACGGATATTAATAAAACACTTTTTAAGGAATATAAATCGTTACACATTGAATACAGAATGTATTTAATGTATCGAAATATATGTCGATATAAATGTCATATTAAATGAAACAAAAACAAAAACATTTAGAGAAAAATTAAATACATAAGGTAGATCATAAAGTAAGATAAGTATTATGCTTCACATTTTATTTCGCTGATTAAGTTACAACTTAGAATACTAACTCAATCAGCTAGATGAAATGTGAGATATAATACTAGCTTAGTTTATGTGAAGAAAAAAAAATTACAGAAGATCAGCGAGACAACTTTTGATCATGGATTTAATCATTTAAGTTCAGCATCCCCAACTCGCTGATAAGAAAAGTAAATCTTTTCTCATCTAAAGGTTTTGTAAAGATATCAGCGAGTTGGTAATCAGTTGGAATGAAATGCAGTTCAATGTCACCTTTCATGACGTGGTCCCTGATGAAATGATATCTGACATCAATGTGCTTTGTCCTTGAGTGCATCACAAGATTATTTGCTATGGTAATAGCACTTTGACAGTCACAATAAATTGGAACATTGCCAAAGTCAAAACCATAGTCAGCCAGCTGATTTCTCATCCACAGAATTTGAGCAGTGCAAGCTCCAGCAGCGACATATTCAGCCTCAGCAGTAGAAGTTGAGACTGAATTTTGTTTCTTGCTTGACCAGCTTACAAGCTTTTCTCCAAGAAACTGACAGCTACCAGAGGTACTCTTTCTATCCATCATGCATCCAGCATGATCAGAATCTGAATATCCCTTCAGCGAGAAATCTGAACCAGATGGGTACCAGAGACCAAGATTTGGTGTACCCTTCAGATATCTAAATATTCTTTTGACAGCGAGCAGGTGAGATTCCTTTGGATCAGCTTGATACCTAGCACATAGACATGTAGCAAACATAATGTCTGGTCTACTAGCAGTTAAATACAGCAGTGACCCGATCATTCCTCTGTAAGCAGTGATGTTTACAGATTTACCATCAAGGTCAGCATGTAATTAAACTGCAGATGACATTGGTGTAGCAAGGGATGAGCAGTTAGTGAATTCAAATTTCTTTAATAAATCTTTAACATACTTTCCTTGATTTATAAAAATACCAGTCTTGGTTTGCTTTATTTGCAGACCAGGGAAAAATGTTAGTTCACCCATCATGCTCATTTCATAACTTTTAGTCATGAGGTCAGAGAATTCCTTGCACAAGTCATTGTTAGTAGACCCAAATATAATATCATCAACATAAATTTGGACCAATATGACATCTCTCTTATCTGTTTTGATAAATAGGGTACTGTCAATTTTGCCTCTGACATACCCACATTTAGTTAAGAAGGTAGAGAGAGTGTCATACCAACCTCTAGGAGCTTGTTTTAGTCCATATAAGGTTTTTTCCAACTTATAGACATAACCTGGATGCTTGGGATCAGTTAATCCGGGTGGTTGCTTGACATACACTTCCTCCTGCAGTTTTCCATTCAAGAAGGCACTTTTTACATCCATTTGATATACCTTGAATTTCTTGTGAGCTGCATATGCTAAGAACAATCTGATTGCTTCAAGTCTAGCAACTGGTGCAAAGGTTTCATCATAGTCAATTCCTTCTTGTTGACAGTAACCTTGTGCAACCAATCTGGCCTTGTTCCTTATTACCACACCATCAGCGTCCATTTTGTTTCTGAACACCCACCTTGTTCCAATCACTGACTTTCCAGCTACCTGAGGAACAAGTTTCCAGACCTTGTTTCTTTCAAATTGAGATAGCTCCTCTTGCATGGCAGCTACCCAGTGATGATCAGTGAGTGCTTCATCAATCTTTTTGGGCTCCATCATTGAGACAAAGCTAACAAATAGACAAAAATTAGCAGTAGCTGATCTGGTTTGAACCCTTGAAAGTGGATTACCAATAATCAGTTGATTATCAATATGTTTTATCCACTTTGTCATTCGTTGAGGTGCATCAGTAGCTTGTGTACTTGTTGATGGTATAGATGATGAGTCAGGATTAGAAATGTGAGAGTCATCATTTTGAGTATCTTGACTTTGATGATGAGTTAATGTTGATGGAGATTGAGAAGAGTGAGATGATGTTGTTAATGTATTCATTGTAGATCCAAGATTGATGTTAGCAACATTATCTTCCTTTTCAAAATCTGATGAATGAGCTTCATGCTTGTCATCACTGATAGTATTAAGCATGAGATCTTCATAGTCTTCTGGAACAGTGAGTGGTTCATCATAGGATTCATCAAATGTAACATCCATAGATTCTTCAATGCATTCTCTTATTTTATTGTAAACTCTGAAAGCTTTTGAAATGGTTGAATAACCGACAAATATTCCTTCATCAGCTTTTGGATCAAACTTTCCTAAGTGATCTCTTTTGTTCAAGACAAAACATGTGCTGCCAAAAATATGAAGAAAACTTATGTCAGGTTTTCTCCCCCTTAACATTTCATAGGCTATCTTATCATGTCTTTTGACAATCAGGGACCTATTCTGAGTATAGCAGGCAGTGCTCACTGCTTCAGCCCAGAAGTAGGTCTTAAGACCAGCATCTGTGAGCATTGACCGAGCAGATTCAATCAGAGTTCTATTTCTTCTCTCAGCAACACCATTTTGTTGGGGTGTTCTGGGAGCAGAGAAATTTTGAGAGATGCCTTTGGAATCGCAGAAGCTCTCCAGATCAACATTTCGAAATTCAGTGCCATTATCACTTCTCAAATGTTTCACTGAACAATCATTTAAGTTCTCCATCTTTTTAATAAAAGATATGATTTCCTGTGCTGCTTCATTTTTGGCTTTGAGAAAGAATACCCAAGTGTATCTGGAGTATTCATCCATAATTACCAAGCAATACCTTTTACCACCAAGGCTAGGAGAACTCACTAGACCAAATAGATCCATATGAAGCAGATGAAAACATTCAGTCACTGAAGATGTTTGTTTACTTTTGAATGAAGAGCTGTGATGTTTTCCCTTCTCACACGCTGAACATAACTTGTCTTTCTCGTAGGATAACTTTGGCAGACCATTGACCAGGCCGTACTTGCTGAGCTTGCTGATTGCCTTGAAGTTCAGATGAGAAAGTCGCTTATGCCATAACCATTTTTCTTCTGAAACGGTTTTGGAATAAAAACATGTCCCTGATTTTGCTGAGTCCATGTTGACTACATAAGTATTGCCTTTTCTTTGAGCACCCAGGATAGCACTACCATTCTTGTTGTAAACAACTCCAGCTTCACGATCAAATAGCACTTTATTCTTGGCATCACAGAACTAACTGATGCTGAGCAAGTTATGCTTTAACCCTTCAACATAAGCTACTCGCTTGAACATCACATTCCCATTTGATAGGACACCATAACCCTTTGTCTTTCCAACCTTGTTATCACCAAACACTACATCAGGACCTTTTTCATCCTGGTAGTCACTGAGCAGGGACTTACATCCGGTCATATGTCTGGAACAACCACTGTCCAGATACCAGATAGTCTCTCTAAGAATGCCCTGCATCATACACAAATAATTAGTTCAATTGATGAACCCATCCTGAGATGGGTTCATGGTGGCCAGGCTTTGGTTCAGGCTTCGACTGGCTTGCATCAATAGTATCTGAATGCTCACTGATTATTTGTGATTTTGAAGATAATGTAGCTGAACATTCAGATACCAAATGCTGACATACTAATGATGGTTGGTTGAATGAAACTTGTGATGATGAACAATCTGATGACACATGCTGTCTACTTCCACATTTGTAGCATTTTTTATTTGTGGATTTAGATTTCTTTGACTTATTGTTCAGACCTGATGAAGACTTAGAAGTTCTCAGATTTACTACCTCATTTTGCTTCTTTGACTTCAAGTCACTGATGATAAGATCATCAGTGACTGGAGTGTCAGAAGTGAAGTCGCTGATAGATTCTTGATCATCAGCGATAGTTTTGATAAGAGGTGTGCAAGTTGTTGATTCATTAATTTCTAGTTTCTTTAGTTCATCAACACTTGCAGCAATATCATAACTATTAGTAACCAGTGAACTTCTCACAAAGTAATTTGGTTTAGGCTCACTGAAGACTGACATTGGTTCAAAGACAAATTCTGAGAATGTTTCCTCAGGATTGAATATTTGATCAACTTTGGTTGCATCAGCGAGAGCAGCAGCAGTTTCATAATCTCCTCCCAGAATAGCTTTAACTAGTTTTGGGATTTGATTACTAATGCACTGATTCACTTTTAATGCATATCTACACCATGACTTCATCACTTCATTGAGTTGTGAAAATTTAGTTTCAAACTTTACTTTTTCTTGAATGCATATTTGATTTGCATGTATTTGTGCATCAAGATCAAGTGTAAGATTTTTTAATTTTTTCAAATTTTCTTCTTGAAGTTGAAGTTTAGATGTTAAGTCACTGATCATACATTCTTGTCTTTTCTGAATGTCATGAGCATTTGATAAGTCAACTATCAAAGTCTCAAAGATTAAATCTTTTTCAATCGCTAATGCAGACTTAAAACAATGTACCTTGTAGAGAGTTTCTGGATCCCACCCAGATGCTGAACATTTCTGAGCTACTTCTTTGATGTCTTCATGGAAAGCAGCATCGTCAGCCATCAGGCAGTAATCCTTGTCTAAACAGATCATAGCTTCTTCCTCATCAGATGATGAAGTTGAGTCAGATTTACTGCCAGATCCTTCTTCAGCAATAAATCCTTTATTCCTTTTCTTTGACTTGGACATTTCCTTCAGCTTCTTGTACTTTGTTTTGTACTTGTTGTACTTGTCATTTCTGAAGCTGGGTTTTTGATCAGCGAAAGAGTTGACAGCTTTGGACCGGCATTCAGCTGCAAAATGGCCAGGCTTGCCACATTTGTAGCACTCACCTTTTGGTTTAGAATCATCATTTGATGATGCACCAGCAAATCTGTTGAATCTGCTGTTCTTTCTGAAGTTTGCAACTATCATGGCCATATCTCTTTCCAACTTCTCTAGTCCTTCATCATAGCTTGCTTTTGACTGGTCTTCAGCGACACTACCTTCTTCTTCTGCAATCAGTGAGTTTGAGCTCAACTTGGTGAGCTTTGCTTTCTGCTTTTGATCAACTTCATCAAGCTCAGCTACAAGGGCATTCGAAATCTTTTGTCCTCCTAGTGCAGCACGAATGTGCTCACTTTGATCAGCTAGCTTCTCAGATTATTCCCAATTTAGTAAAATTCCATAAACTTGAGTTAGATTGAGAAAATTATAATCATTTCTTTGTCTTATGCATGTTCCAATGGTTCCCCAAATTTTCCTAGGTAGTAACTCTAGAAACTTTTCAACAATGAATCTCTGGTCCTTTCCTATATTAGCATTTTCCATTTTATTAATTAAAGCTTGATATCTAGTGTAGGTAGATGCCAGTGACTCATTGGGTTCCATAGCAAACAACTCATATTGACGAGTTAGATTTACTTCTCTACAGCGAATTATGTCAGGAGTTCCAATATAGATGTTTCTAAGAGTATCCCACATATGTTTCGCTGTTGTGCACAATCTAATAGACTCAAACACTTCATCAGGAAGTGCCATGCTTATGTAAATTTTAGCTTGTTTGTCTAGCCTTACCATACGCTTATCCTCATCTGACCATTGTTCCTCCCTTTTAGGCATAACCATTTCAGGTATAGCAGGAGTGGTTGCAGTAGCTGCAACTGCAGGAACAATAGTAGTTGGGGTGTATGGACCATCAATAATTATTGTGCAAAGGCGAACATCGACAAGATCTAAGAACATCATCATCCTGGACATCCAGGTTTCAATTCTAGATGGATCAAAAGCTGGTGGTTTAGTACTGGAGCCATTTCCCTTCTGGTACTCAGAATCAACACAACTGTATTTAACCGATTCCATTGCAGATCTGATTTAATTATGTTTAAACCAACTCTGCTCTGATACCAATTGTGACTCCCTAATCACTATTTAGTTAGTGATTATGAATCGCTAACAGTTGTTTAATTGTAGAAGGGGGGGTTGAATACAATTAAAACTTTTTCTTTTTGAAATGTGTTAACTGATTAGACAAGTTTTAATTATGATAATATAACAAGCATCTGAACAGATGTATAAAACTTAACAGGCAGATCAATCACTGAGGCATATCTTGCTCAAAGATAAATTCTATTATTCATAAAATCTATCTATTGTTGATTGCGAAATAGATTAGCCAAGGCTAATCTAAATCAAACAATACAGCTATTACAGACTGAGATGAACAAGTAGTGGACATACACACTACTGTTCACTCGCTAGTGATGATCGTATTTTAGACAAACTAGTCACTGACAAATAAGCGACAATACGAACAATCGACACGAATGAAGTACAACATATTACGCTATTTATAGACATCGAGTCCCTTGAAATCTGGATAAAGAAAAACACGCGTCGTTGCTTGATTGATCTGGAACAAATGATGTGATATATCATTGTTCCAACATTCCGGTATAAACACGTGTTGCTGCTTGATTGGTTAGGAACAACGATGTGACATATCATTGTTCCAACATTCTGGTATGGGGAAAGATCACCTTTTACCTTGAAGCCAATCACTTGCTGCCACGTTAGTTTCTATGATGGACCAAGTCACGAGGAGCACGCGTGGCGCCGTAATAACGTAGAACATGTCAACTCCTTATTAATGCAACATTTAATGCTGCAGTCACTGAAGTAATAGAGGCTCTCCTTACTCACTGCGAACTAACGTGCTCTTGAAGAGTAACTTGAGCTACAGTACTTGAGTGACTTCTTTTATTCAGCAGAAAAAATAACTTAAAAAGACTTGGAGACTCTCGCTGGTAGATGAGTATCAGCGACACACAAAGTTGAGTCTTTTATCTTGATAGGTTCTTCATCTTCTAGCTGGAGAGATAGGATCAGAGACTAAAACTTTTACAATAGCAGCTTCAACTACGATCATTTCCAATAAGTCTTTCAGAGAGAGTATCAGTGACTTTATATCAGCGACTAATGAGTTGAGATCAGCGACCAGTGACTCAACACTATTATATTCCGTTGTAAAAATATATTACAGTTGAAATATATCTGTGTATACTTTATGAATCTATGTTAGACATGTTAAAATGTATCGATATACATCACTTCAATGTAAAAAAAGAATATTATTATGCATCACAGTGCATAATATTATAAGTAACCCACATGACTACATGAGTGTTATACATCACATGAGTTTATATTTGAGTTAACATGCATCAAACCGTGTACTATTAGTATTTGTATACATGAGTGTTAACATGTATCAATTTACATCACCGTGATATTAACCATTGTTATGATGTATCGAAGTACGTACTATTAGTATTCGTACACATGGGTGTAAATATGTATTTATATGAAACCACTACAAAGTAAAATTAAAATGCATCACAGTTTCTACTATTATTAGTTATTAAATTACAAACACTAAAAATGTTAATATTTAAAAATTAATTAAATACTATTTGTTACAATAATAAAAATAATTCTAATAAAAACAGTTTACATAAGTAATAAATTTTAAAAAATAATGAGTAAATAAATATATTTATCTTAATTATTTAAAAAAAGAAATACTTTAATTTAATTTCAAAAAATGATAAAAACTTTTTTCAACCTACAACACATAAAAAACCCTCATTTGATACGGAATAATACAAACTCTCATTTAATCTACATTACCATTCCTACAAAACCCTCATTTAATCTCTCCCCAAAAACCCTCTCTTCAAATCGAACAAACCTTACAAATCGAAAAACCATATCCTAAAATCGTTGTAAGAACCTAAAACTATAATCTTTGCATAATGAGTACTTCTAAGGAAGACGATATTCCTCTTATAGAATACAAAAGAAATCTAGGTAAGTAATCGTCATTTTTTATTTTGATAAGAATTGTGATATTTTGATAAAATATATTTTGTAGTTTCAAATTGCAGAGATTATAAGTACAAACAGATAATTTGTTCGTTACTACTTTTATTTATAATAACATTAGGGTTTATTTGTTCAATAACAGTTAAACTTGATGTACTAAAATGAAATTAGGGCTTATGATAACATTAGGGTTTATTTATAAGATGTTTGATGAAATTCCTAATTGACTTGTGTATGTACTAAAATGACTGGATTGTTCTGTATTATAACTATTCATAAATTTGGCTGTTGCTTTTATAAGTATTGTGAATTAAGTGATAAGTTTTTCAGTAGCATTATATATTTCTATCATAAGATGACATTTCTTAAGCTGATGAAGACGACACTTACAAGTTGGGAATATTTTAGTTTAATAGAACCTCAAGTTGAGATTATTGTTGTTAACTGATAAATCATATGATAGAAAAATATTAATTCTACGTTCACTTGTTAATTCAATTGTACAACAGCAAAAAGAAAAAAACCACAAGCTGAGAAAGAAGATGGAGGAAAAAACAACAATGAAAGCTTGAGATCAGGTTAGTACGTATGATGTTGAATATTATCTTTGTACTGATATAGAATATTATATCACTTTACAATATAATTTGTGATATCATAATGAGGAATGATTGATATACATTTCACAAACAAAAGTAATCAATGTCAATGCAGAAGAGGAACCAATCAGAAAACCAGTGAGAAGGAAGCGAAAAGTGATAAAAAAGGTTGCATTTCACAAGCAACGGAGCATAAATAATGAAGAAGAAATGGAAGCAAAAGAACAAAAACATGAGGAAGAAGCAGAGGAAGAAGAAGCAGTGGAGGAGGAGGAGGAGGAGGAGGAGGAGAAGAGTTTCAGGCAACCAAGAAGATGAGTCCAAAACAAATGGACGTGGTTAGAAGGATAGGATTTGGAAGGATTTTAGAAATGGAGTTTAAAAAAATTCCATTAGGATTGGGGTATTTTTGTGTTAAACACTTCAATCATGAGACTAGAGCAATTGAAATACCATCTGGAAACATCGAAATAACAAGACAGAGCATTATTAAGATGTTTGGATTGCCATTGGAAGAAGAGCATATTGAAACAAGCGTACGGCCTAAAAAAGGTGAACAAACTTCAAGGTTATAGAGAGATCAATACTCAAGTGGCACTATTACTCCACCAAAGATTGTGGACAAAATAGTAAAACAGAAGCATGTTGGATGGACTTTTATACTTGACTTCCTTGTCCTATGTGCATCCACAATCATTGAGGGAAATTAATTAGGATCAGCAAATTTCAAGTTTCTGATATGCGTGAAAGATGAAGACCAAATAAAGAAGTTAGATTGGTGTGGGTATATGCTGCGTTGCTTGAAAGAAGGAGTGAGAAGCTGGAAAGATGAAACAGCTAGTGTTAAGTTTGTTGCATCACTTACATGTCTTGTGGTAAGTAATTCCAACATTTTTTGTTGTTTATATATACTGTAAAAATATAAAACATATTTACTGATATATAAAAATGTTAAAACAGTTGCATTATGTTCAGTCAACCAATTGCGGAACCATGTACGAACCACGAAAAAGACCAGCTATAGCAAAGTGGACAACGGACAAACTGGTTGAAAGACATAATGCAGAAATTGCATTAGGAGGATTTGGGCATGTCGAAATGATCGATGAAGATGAATAAATGGAAATTCAAATAAAGAGTGAAGAGTTAATTGAGAATGCTTTAACAAAAGAGGTATGCACACACACACACACATACACACACACACATATATATATATATGTATATATATATATGTATATATATGTATGTATATATATACATACTATTCAAATAGATATTTAAATTGAAGTTAAACACATCAAAAAAGTTGCAAAGGGTATTTGTTGAGTTGTATGTATGCTAAAATCTTCTTTAATTATAATTTTGAATGAGAATTTGTAATAGAACTTAAATTAGCTTTGCTATTCATGGTAGTAATGTTTTGTAAATGAACAAATGTAAGAATTTTGATAGAATGCTTATATTAATCAATTTTATGCTTTTCCAATTTAAGGTGAAATTTATGTAACGTAAAGTAGTTGTTACGACTTTTAGATGCATCTGGCATGTGAGAGGGTCTAGTTATACAAATTTAGATACTAGATGATTGGAATTTGCTTTTTAATAACCACTAAATGCCTATGAGCACATACATATGCATCACATTACCTTTGGAAGTCTGGAATCAATCTAATCTAATACGTAACGTACAATCATTGTTGAGAAGGTTTTGCCAATTGCTAGTCCGTGTATATAGATTTATTAAGTGACTTTGAGATCTTCTTCTCTGTGTCCATGGCCCTTTTTTGAGCCCAATTTTATAAAAACATGATGATCTGCACATAATTTAAGGCTATTTTGTCAATTATATCTTCAAGAATTAATATAGACATGCTCAATAATATAATGCATTCGTTTTGTTATATTTAAGTAGTAGTATAATAATGACTTATATTAATGAGATCGTTTCATTGTAGCTACATGTTGGAGGAGTTACTTATATCATATCTCATAATTATGTGTTATCATTTAATCAATTTGCGTTTACAGATAAATATTAGATAAAAAATATTAACTAATATATCTTTAACTTAATGATTAGGAGTTTGAGCACAATCTGAAATTGCGATACAAATACATTGTTGGGTACAAGGAAGAAATGGATGCAGCTCTACAAATATACCCACAATTCAACGTATTCAAGGAGATATCTGATAATGTGAAAAAGATCTTTGAAACCAGAGAAAGAATCTCCACAACAATCACCCCCGTACATTACAGTCCCAATGTAGATTATCATGAAATAACTTCTACTTTTAACAAGGGTGATCATTCAAGAAGATATACTTCCGCAACTGCAATTCCATGCAGTTTAAATAATCAAACAGATCCAAGTGATACGATAGGAAATGTTCTTAAGGAGCTATCAACAGAACAACCAGAACGTAATGAAGAAGAAGAGGATGAGCATGCGTCGAGCGATAAGACAGAAAGTGAAAGGAATTAGGGAAATAATGGAGAGCCAAATGAAGATGAGGGTGACGAAGAAAAGTCACCACAAAGAAATAAAAGGGAACAACAAATCGCACATGTTTACAGGTCTCCATATAAACAAAGAGAAATAGAGATGAAAGATAGAGTACAATTGATTGAAAAGAAAATAGCAAGATATTTGGCCTGTTTCTTGGAAGATCCCGGGTAAAACATAAGCTTTTTATAAAATTGATGTTTTTCTAGATTATATAGTTAATTATATTTGAAGTGCTTACTCATGAGAAAAATGTAGTTAAGATATATAGTTAATTATATTTGCAGGAATATCATCTTTAACAGCGACCAAGGTGCATTTTGTTTTAGCATATCTCTATCAAGCCTGGTACACCGTAACTAGATCTTTGCAGATGTAGTTGACATTTGGGTAGCATGTCTGAATTGTGAAGAGAAATATGCAAAACCTGGATCACCCAAAAGATATTTCCTGCCAACTTATATATTGGTAAGAAATAACCTATCAAAGAAAATGTCAAACTGTAAAACTATAAACTGATATATATATATATATATATATATATATATATATATATATATATATATATATATGTATTATCTATTGCAGAAGAAGCATATGTTGTATGGAGAAACAGATGAAAACGATGAAATGTTAAAGAAAACAATTGTTGAAATTATGATGAAAGATGATGAAAGGTTACCGTCCTTCAAGAATATTGACCTGGTATGTACAAATATATAACAACAATATAATGATTTTATATAACTGTATTATAAAATAATATTATGAATAAATGCAGGTTTTCTATCCAATTTGCTACAGCAGCCATTACTATGTAATGGTGTTCAACATGAAAGCTGGAATAATAGATTTAATTGACAACAGCAGCAACCAACCAGATTTCAATGAGAAGTATCAAGGAATACCGCAAAATGTGGTAAGTAGAAACTGAAGAAAAAAAATGACTAGATGCAAACACATATAATATATGTAATGCTACTAACACTAGAACTCGAAATGATTGTTTTTAGGTAAAGTTGTTTGTCTGCTTTTTAAAGAATGTTGAACAACCGAGAGAAGAAAAGTTCGAAAAAGAAAATATTACAAGAAGACAAATGAAGTGGAGAACCAAAGAGAATGGAATTGATTGTGGAGTATTCCTAATACGCCACATGGAAACGTTCATTGGAATGCAAAATTGGAACTGTGGGTTAGTAAACGAAGGAAAGGCACAACTGAAGCAGTTGACAGATCTTAGAACTAAGTATGCTGTCAAAATTATTACTCATGAAATCAATGAAAATCAGTGAGAGGTAATGAAGAGGTATGAACAGTTTGAAAGAAGCTATAAAGAAGCAGATAAACGTCAAATACTGGAAGAGGCAAAGGAAAAGGCACATGATATATTGATGGAATGGGATGATGGGAGAATCTATGAGGACAAACATAATGAGTGACAGTAATTGTAATGTGTGTTGCAAAATAATAACTTTTAGATTATAAGTATCTTAAATCTTGACAATGTTATTTTTCAATGTTAATTATATAGGTAGGTTGACTATGTTGTTATAGAATCTTGACTAGGTTGGTACCACTACTATTTTGTTTTTGAATCTTAAGTAAGTAGTTTACGATAATCGTTACGATATAAACTTATTTTAAGATGCATCACAGTGCATAGTATTAATACTCACCCACAGTCAAACATGTATCAATATACATCACTAGATGTAAACACCTATCTTAAGGTGCATTAAAATTCATACTATTAATACTTATCCACATGGGTGCTAAAATATTATCAATATGCATTAAAATATTTGTTAGCTATATATTAGATACTAAGTTCTTTATGACTATAGCTATGATGTAAACTTATGTTAAGATACATCACAGGGAATACTATTAATTCTTACCCAAATGGGTGTCAACATCTATCACTTTACATCAATAAATGTAAAACATATAATAAGATGAATCAAAGTGCATACTATTAATACTCATCCGCAATTGTGACAAAATGTTATGTTAAGATGCACCGAAGTGCATACTATTGTGGGCTGAATAGAACAGACGTGTTGGCTGCTCAACTTTTATGGGTTGTTGGGCCTATTAAAATATTGAGTAAATGTGCATGATACACATTAAATCACTTATATATTTGTGTAGGTATGCTCCACCAACCAAATATACTATATCTCCACCTAACAATCCATTCTTCCTCTACAATTTCTTCCTGTGATCCTACGATCTTCTTTTTTAAAATAGAAAAGGAAAAAAAACCCCACAAAATATGCATACACGATTGAGAAGTAACAAGTTTAAAAATGCTCCAAGATATAACTTTTCTGAAAAAGCTTCAACTTCAAGGTATCACGTTCTATGTATTTATATTCATTATTTTTTAACAGCATCATAAATATTTATATTCATTATTTATATCAAGTTCTATATTCATTATTATCCTGTATAGAATAATCTTGTTTACTATGGTGGGGACCACAGAGATATATTCATACTAACAATAAATGGTTAGCTCACAAACGCGGATGTAACATGTTTAGGTGGTCAAACAATACTGGTAATCATCTTGAAATAATTTTTCATAAAAGGTGCTTTAAGTATGCTAAGTAAATTTAAAGTGGACAAATATACTGATAATCGAGACAATACTTACTATTTGCTAATAAATGCATGTTGGCCTGATATGATCTCTAAGCAGACTTAAAATAATCCTATCCCCAAATTTGTTTTAATCTTCAGTATTTCTTTATAAAGAAAATTACAAAAAGATTTTTATTTCTATGTTATTTTCTTCAATATCACATATCTTGTTAAAGTCAAATATTGAAGATGTAAAGGACATTTGGTTATTCTCCAAAGACTGTACAGATAAATTCTTTTGGAGAAGCTGATGATGATTGAGAGATGGTCATAGAGTTTGAAGATCTTATTGTACGATAAATGTGTCAGTCACATGAATCTGGACATCAAGATTTTATTGAAGACCATGCTATCTCAATGGGGGAGTTTCTGATTGTTGAAGACATGAAGGAGTTTGTTGGTGAAGACTAATTGAAACTTATTTGACCAAGTACTGACATGGGGGAGTTTGTTGGTGCATTTTGTGTGTCAGTCACTTGGTCAACATTTGTACTTGTCAAAGTCAATTAGTCTGAGTATGTATAGTGTTAGTGTGTATATGCGAGTCTGTAAACGAATAGTGAAATAGACAATATACACAATATACTATTCATGCGACACAGAGCTTGTGTCGCAAGGGTCACAATAACGACACAAGTTGTGTCTCTAGTAGGTCAGAGTGTGAGTATAAATAGAAGTGTAAGATTTCATTTGTGGGTTGATCAAACCCTAGAGTGTGAGGTGAGGCGTGGAGAGATAGAGCAGAGACAGAGTTTGTGTTTGTAAAGCTTCATTAATCAATTGTTAATACATACAAAAGCTTATATTAATTGTGCATTCGATTCATTAAATGTTCATTACTAGATTGTTTGTATTCCGCACATTCAATTGAAGTGACAATCTTATTAGGTCCGGTACAGGAACCAACACCTGTTCAGAATAATGAAACAGAGGTTGATGAGGTGAATGTAGAGCTGACATCTAGCAAGGTTGTAAAGATGACAAAGAAAGCAAGCAGAATCTATGAGGAGATGAAGGTAAAGGGTTTGAAGGTGGATGATGATACTGTATACAATGTTTGTGTTGAAAAGACAAGACGCAATCCTTTGCAGATGGAAATTGACAGAATTAGACAAATACAGGTTGAGAAGAAAGCTGCTAAGAAAAAGGCAAAGAAACCAACAAAAGCTGAATTGAAAAATGATTTGGTTTGCAAGCTTAGAGGAGGCAGTATACCAACTCTGACTTTAAGGAGGATTTCATTGGAAAGATTGCAACAATTATATGACAATAATCCTAGTGTTAATCCTGAAGCTAGAAAAAGGCTAGAGTGGAAAAGGAAAAAGAAGAAAAACAAAAGGCTGAGGAGTTGAGATTGAAGGTTGAAGGGGTTAAAAGATCTTTCGCTATTTTTCAGGAGTTGGATGATCAGGTATGTGATCTGGATAGGGATGAAGAGGTTTTAGAGAAATTGTTGGTAGAAAAGTTAAATAGGACTGAGAATACAAATGTAAGTGAAGAAGAATTCTCAAAAGTTATTAAATGGGAAGGAATTTTTCTAGAATCCAGTACAGTATCACATGAAATCAGGATTTAGAAAAGGAATGGAGATGTGAGCTTTCACAAATCAATGCAGGATATCTTGAAAAGAGTTAATAAGTTTGATGTTTATGAGATGTACAAGATTGGGTTGGAGAAAGATGTGAAGTTGGTCAGTATTACTCTTGAAAGGCATATATGGGAATGGTTGCCGATGTTGTTTGAGCCAGAATTGTATGGAGATATTTTCTTGTGTGCTGAACTTGTTGGTTATTGGAGACATTTTGCTAGAGCTAGGGTACATTGTATATCACTGAAAAATGGTAAATACATGTACATGCTGGAAGAAAGAGAATATGTCCTGAGTATAGCACTGTTGGAGCAATTGGTTAAAAAGAAATTACAAGTTGTTGTGAAGACAGAAATGGGCAAAGACATAGTGTACAGGATCATGAACCAGTATAGCAAAAGGTGTCAACCAAAAGATTGAAACTCAATGAAGAAACTTAATCCAATTCAAGATTGATCAAGTTTAGGGGGAGATTGTTGGGATTGAAGCTGAAATGACTAAGTGTTGAAAACTGAAGACAAAGTCTCAGCCACTGTTAGAGTAAAAGACTGTCGCTGTTAGAAGAAGATGAAGACTAGCCACTGCTAGTATGTTTGTAATAGATAGCCACTCTTGATAGAATACTTAGTGTTTTGTAAATAACACTCGTAGCCACTGTTAGTATATAAATAGTCACTACCACTGTTGGTATGTTTAATGAAGTTGGTTATGCAGTTAGAGTTATATATGGAATAGATTTACATTCCATGATTAGATGACAACTGGAGATTGTATAGGACTCTATGCATTATAAATAGAGATCCACAAGACCTAGAATAGGTTAACTTTAGCTTCGAGGTGTAAACCCTAATACTCGGTGTATTCGTATTATTGTTCTAATAATATTGAAGCTTTTGATAATATTGTTTACGTATTCTTTAAACTTTCTTGAATATTGTTAAGTGTTATTCCGCGACTTCTTAACAACTAAATCAAAGCAAACTTAGTTAGATGAATAACTGGGTTTAACAGATGACGATGAAAATGATGATAATGTTAGTTGATGATGATGATGATGATGATGATGATAAATATGGTCATCTTTAAGTGGTGTAGGAATACTAATGTTTTGATGTTGTAAGTATTTATGTAAGTTGATAGTAACGTTTTTTTATGGCAAACCTTTAAAAACTGACAAGTTTGTTTTGACAAAGCTCAAATAGTATAGAGCATAGACTCTTAAAGTAAACGTGGGTTAGTTTATTTATTAATTGATGTTAAGAAGTCGCGGAATATTTAATAATTGATGTTATAGCCTACACGAAGAAATTATAAAAGAAGCTTAATATTTATAGCATCAATTCTGATTAAAATTTATTATTTTTCACTTTTTACCTTTTGACAATTGTATTTGCGAAATTAAGATGTTTTGTGATGAATATTACACTTCCCCACCTTTCCCCAAAAATAGAGTTTCCCCTAGGATCATCCCCATATATATATACATATATATATATATATATATAGGAAGGGTTCAAGAGTGAAGTATTTTTTGGGGTTGTGAGGGAAGTGTAATTTTCATCACGTAGCATCTTAACTTCGTCAATACAAATATTAAAGATAAAATTAATTTTACTTGTTTATACTAATCAAAATCGATGTTATAAAGAATATACTCACCGATGAAATTCAATTTTAAGTCGTAACATTAGTTTATGAATACTTATTTAATAAACGTTAATATTCATGGTGGTGAATGTTAACTTAACATTCATCACGATGAATGTTAAAAAATGACATTAGTTAACATTCACCTTGAAGAATATTAACGATTTTGGATATAAAATTCATCAATTGATGTTATAGCCCACAAAAAGAATTTATTAAGGAAGCTTAACATCCATAATATTCTGATCAAAGTTTTTTAATTTTCACTTTTTACTTTTTACAAATGTATTAACGAAGTTAAGATGATTCGTGATGAATATTACACTTTTCACATTCCCCCAAAAAAGAGCTTCCCCATGGATCCTCCCACTAATATATATATATATATATATATATATATATATATATATATATATATATATAAGGGGAGAGTAAGAGAAGTAAAAAAAATAGGGAAAAGGGGAAGTTATTCTCAGTCACATAACTGGTTAACTCAAATGTTAACGCGGTAACAAACTTGTAAATAAATTGAAATCAATTCTCTAAACGTTAATATTCATTTAAAAAGCATGTTAATTAAAAATACAATTTAATATACCTAAACGTTAATTTAATATACTGCACATCGTGAATTTACTTGAATACGTTTTAGTTGTTCGCGTGTAGAAAAAAACTCTTGAAACGGATGAACACCTTGAAACTTTATTTTATTTAAACAAAAACAAAATAATATTATTACTACAAGATGCAATTTTGTACAATATACCCATCACCATAAAATACTCCACAACAGACAAATAAGGTATACGTAATTACACATGACCACTAACCACACTATTTAAAAATCTGCTATTTGACTACACAATACACACCGTTTACTCCTCTCAGTAGCATCGCCAATAACCACAAATCGATATTGTAGGAATTTAATAACCCCACCAATAATCTTTATGATGAACAAACGATAGGGGCTTTAAAGTAACTTTAATCAAAGAAGTAACAAAGAAGATGATTTTTGCTTTAGAACAATGTTGTTCATGGTTTGACAATGGAGATGCTATATCACTTTTGTATATTTCCGGCTGCTTGTTTTGATCACCAAATAGATGGAGGCTTTATATAGACATGAAACCAAAGCACCTAAACACGTTATTATTCCGATGGAAGTCTCATCAAAGACTTATAAATACATTTTAAGAAACATAAAAGTTACAATGTAATACTTAAATGAATTAAATGCAAATTAATGTATCAGTTACTTAATAGTTTCAAAATTTCTAGTATCGGTGAGTTACATATTGATAGATCGCTAAATTGGGTTTGTTTTGTTTTATATTATTCAAATTTCTAGCATTTGTTTTGTTACGATTATACATAACTTATGTTTGAAATTGTTCTCACTTAGTTTCACAATCAATGCACAATTACAACTTCAATGGTTATGGTGATTATCGGTTATAATTTGAATAGTTTTTATTTAGATATTATGAGTATTGATTGAAGGTAATAGTGATTTAAATTGGGTTGAGGGTATAATACTAATTGACTATTACTCTCTTTTAAGACTTTGATTCAAATGAATTATATAGTAGCATAGATATGGTATTATACGCTAACGAACGTTATAAACCCTAAACGTTATAACGTTCATTAACGATGAATAACTCATATACATTATTATGCCTTATTATAGCATATATATATATATATATATATATATATATATATATATATACACACACGTTAATATTCATCATAAATGAATGCTTAAAAGTATTATGTTGTAATATTGATTAACATGTTTTCCAGATGAATGTTATCGTTCTGGGAATTTTTTGAGTTAGTGAAATTTGATGAGAATGACAACCATAATTCGATTAACTACTTGTTTATATGTTTTGTACAATGAAATTTGTTTAATCTAATTCTTTTAATTATCGGCTTCAAATTTTTCTTAAAAACTCAAAAGTTACATCAAAATTATGGTGTGAGCCAGAGGTAGTGAAGGTGAGTGGGTGGAAGCAGGTGGTGGTTTCGGTGGTGTGGAGAAGATGGTTTGGCAGAGGTGGGTGTGACTATGTGAGGTGCTAAGGTTGGCGGTGGGAGGCGGAGATCAGCGGCAGTCATGGTGTGGTTTCAGTGGTGATGAAATAGGAGGGTAGGTTAAAAGGAGGTGGGTGACAGTGGTG
Source organism: Pseudognaphalium luteoalbum (assembly GCA_963422505.1). Taxonomy (NCBI): domain Eukaryota; kingdom Viridiplantae; phylum Streptophyta; class Magnoliopsida; order Asterales; family Asteraceae; genus Pseudognaphalium; species Pseudognaphalium luteoalbum. The sequence continues at coordinate 50,491,800 of OY730195.1, read as the reverse complement.
AAGGGTGTGGTTGGAGTGACGGGTGATGCAAGATCTGGAGAGGAGGAGTGTTTGCAAGATCTGGAGAGGAGATGGGTGCTACAAGATCTGCGAGATTCTTAAAAAGAAATGAATATAAATAGTTAATTTGAATTAAATGGAAAGGAATGGTGATTAACCAAAATACCCTCACATGCCATGCACATGGTGGATTTTAACGGAGCTGACTAACGGTCATTAGCGATAGGGACTACCCGTGCAACATCATACAATCACAGGGATGATCAGTGTCAAAATAAACTTACAAGGATGACCAGTGTAATTTTTAGCAAACCACAAGGACGACCAATGTAATTTTGTCTTATTATTATTATTATTATTATTATTATTATTATTACTACATTATACTAAAGACTATTTAAATCATGTTTATATCATGTAGTGAAAGGTTAAACATAAATTACAGTGAATCACTAATACATGAACACAATAGGCCCAACACTGAATGTTGCAGTTTGCACCACATTAGAAATTTGCAACCAGAATTACATTTTTTGGATACCTGAAACTTATTATCTGATTATTACAGCTTCGAATCCGAGAAGAAAATGCAAAAAACCATCTTCTACGATCCATTTTATTACAACTGATTATCTGCTATTAATTACTATTCACTCTGAAAAATACACCCTAAACTGCAGACTTAAAACAACTGCGACAATCAAATGTGGCCATTAAGTAGACATTTCTTGACATATGTTCTAAAAGTTCAAAGTTCAATTGAACACAAGGCCTACTTACACAGGTGCACCACAGAAAGATTTCGGAGTCTAACAATATAATGCTGTTCATCATCAGTTATCAATCAACTACGACATAAATGAAGATTACGAAGCGTAAGTAAAAAAAGAATACCAGTTTTACCCCTCATCACATTCTGACGTATATACATCTTATTCATGGGTTGCAGCCTTCAGATTTTAACCATCATGGACATTTCAGTCATCTTTCTGGCGGCTTTCGCTAACTTCCAAATTCAGATTGCATTTTATAGTGTTTATGTTTAGACTCAAAGGGTGAGAACGAACGGTGGTGCATCCCTTCGTGGGCCAGCCACAGTTCGATAGACGTAAACTTTATGAGCCAGGTCATCATCACTACCTTCATCTTTCATGACCTCGACATTTAACCTAGGTCTCTCTTTAGCCAACACTCTACATGCATTCATAGTCACATTACACGCAGACATCCACAAGGATCGCATTGACTCGTATTTGGTCGCACCCGAAAGCAAAGCAGAATTTCCAAACGGGCAGTCTCGTATCTCGAGCTTCCTAAGTTTCGGGCAGCCGCCTAATACACACTCCATCCCTAAGTCACTACTTCCTGCAAAAGCCACAGAAAGTGTTTCTAGGTTTTTTGCATATTTCCCAATATATTCAAATGTCCGGTCAGTTAAGAGACCAGAAACAGCAAGACGTTGAAGCTTCGTACAAGTTTTGACAATGGCACCAAAAGCATCATCCATAGGCTCCTTGGTCAAATAATCTGGTTGACCCGGGTTCATTATGCAGAGGCGGAAGTGAGTAAAATCCGGACAGTTTCTGGCAATAGTGGCAACAGCAGCATTTGTCATCTGGCGACAGAAGTAGAGTACATAACGAAGCTTTGGGCAGCCACGAGAAACGGACACAAATCCTGATTCAGTCACACCAAGGAGGATTTCTTGGTCAAATGGGTCCGCTGGAAAGACTCTAAGTTCTTCAAGTAACGGGCAGCTGGATCCAACCGCTTCTAGACCTTTGTCACCTACAGTATCAAGAAGCTGTAACCGAAAAATCATTAGTTCATATTTTATCAGATTTGTTAAGTATAAGAAATAACAAAAGTGATTAAACTTTTTGAATCATCATAAATGTTTCTTTAAGATGTATGATGGCTGAAAAAAGTTAATCACTCACGTCTCACGGTAAGGCGTCCGATGTCCTCACATGCGGTCTCAGGTTCGAAGCTTACTAGCTAAACATTTTAGGGGGCAGCCAGAAAAGGGGTCAAAAATGGTCACCGGATACCCGGTTGGGCCACGTACATTTGACTTCATAAAGACTCGCCCTCTCCGGGTAACTTGAATAGGGAAAAACCTCCTCTGTTTATACATGTTTATTAAAAAAAAAAAAAACCACCAAGAAAACACTTCGGAAGAATGAGGGATGATTACACCTACAAACTAAGCTTTATTTGTAAGAGGTTACTGAATCAGAAAAAGCACCAAGAAAATTTCCCTTTTTATGTCTAGTGTGGTGTAATCCGGTTGCATTTGCAACAACTGTTGTTTAATGCCAACAGATATACACATTTGTTTAGAGGTGGCCACATGGGCAGGAGATGCCAGTTGAGTAACGGACCTTCTTAAGTACAAGTTGTTTATCATTATTACAGTAGTTATCCAAAACTTTTTAAGAACAAAAAAATAAATTAATAAAACTTTGTACAACGAGTTAAGAGGTTGTACACACTAAAAATAGACTTCTGACAACTTTCAGCACGTTTGACCTATTGGACTCGTACCCTTCTAGCTAAATATATCAAATTTGGCCTGTTTGAGATAAAAGAAACACCCCATATCTATAGTCTATACATTTAAATTTTTATGGCTTCATGCCTTCATATATGTAATCACTAGTAAAACAAACACTTATAAGTTATAATGAGCAGTTACTTACCCAAAGGCGGCGAAGACTTTTACAGTGAGAAAGAAGATTTGCAAGTTCAACGCTGCGCAAAGTTGCATAACTCAGATTCAAAAAGGTCAGACCAGCACACGCAGAATAAATGACCGGGAGATAAAGTGGAGTAGCATCCCATAAACCCGAGAGAGTAAGTAGATTTTTACAATTACTGAATGTATTTTTAAGTTCCGTAACTGGACCAGAGACGAGTTCTTGCATAAAGGTTCCAGTACCAAGTTCCATTAACTGTGGAGCATGCGAAAGGAGCTTTTGCAATTGATCCAAGCTTATATTTCGATTAACTTTTAATACCCTTAACGATTTGCTTCTAGAAACGAGCTTTTCAAGGGCTTTAAAACTGACTTCACTGTTTAAGCTTGCAAAGTTAAGAATTTCTAATGAGGTTAAGCTTTCTGGGAAGCAATCTAACCAATGGCCTCCAAGATCATCAATCCCATTCTCTTGAATATCCAATTCTGTCAAGTTCCTACACAAGAATAAATTTCGAGCATAATTAGACACAAGTTTGACATGAATAAGCATGTTATCTTGAAATTAGCTCTAAGTTTAAACTTGATTATGAATATGTTTTTTGATTTTGAATCAAAAGATTCACTATACAAAGAAACAGAATAGATCCTAGATAAGTGTTTGGAATAACTTTCATTGTTTAGAGTTACAACAATGAAATAATTGGAAGTCTGAGTATTTGGCAAATTCTAGTTATTTATAGAATTAAGTAGGTAAACGAACACGAATGGCAATAGAATAATAGTCTCTCAGAGTAAGTTAGATCCTTAGATCATTGATATTGCCTCAGTTTGGTATGAAACTATTTGACCAAAAACTGATAAGTTGATACAGAAGCATAATCTGTTTTGCATTACTTAGTTTCAATGGTTGTGATATCCGATTCCAAAACACAAATCCAAACACCTCCTTTTAAAACACGATCGGTTTCCTAATAATACTCAATTTACTAACGACGCGAAAGGATACGAAACTATAAGTCGAGTATAGGCGGTTCGACGGTCCAACTTTCTTGTCTTTCAATAGATGAAAAGTATTTCCTAAACAAAGATTAAACGGCTAGAAACAAGACCAAATATTCATTTTCCAATTAATTAAGAAGATGCTTTGGCTATTCCATATGCTTACAACCATTTAGGCATGTGAAGGTAGGTGAAGAAGAAACCAAATCATTCATTTATTCATCTAGTAATATACTATGTATCTCAAATCAAATTGCAAACATCATTATCCAAAATATGTTTTTTTCTGTAGAGAATGACATTAAGAACATGCCGTCCATTAAATAGGTCAAATGTCACAATCAAGAAAGCAACTATAGAAAAGGCAAATGAAAAAGAAACCATAAAGTAGTAGTACCACCTCAGTTTCCACTCATAACCCATACACCCAAAACCAAACAGAGCTAACATAATTAACCAAAATATTAAAGGGTAATTCTTGAAATGGAGTGGTACCTTATGCAATAAATATTATACATTGCTTTGAGTTTTGAATATGAAACTATACATGGAAAATGAACAGAAAAGAAACATGACCCCATATCCATAAATCCCTTTTCATGAGCTTAAATGGTCAAGTACAACAATATCATATATCATATTATCATTATATGGTGATTTGTATCATTTGTAATAACATGTGTACCTTATCTATCTACTATAAAAATTGTCTACCACAAATTTGACCAGAAAGATTTTTCTTTTTTAAACAAAAAATCAATCCCAAAGTTGAAGACACCTTCAAATTTATGAGTAAAATGAAGCACAAAGAAATGATATTTTTCTGCACAAATCATACCCAATCTTCTTCTAAAGGCCACCCCCATCAATTTCTACAGCCAAATCAGACACCAATATATTATCTTGCTTTCTGTTGCCCTTTTCATTTATTTCCATTAAATAAATTAAATATATGGAGTAATTACCACTTTTCATGTTCCCTAATGACAGTAATAACAAGAATATTTTCTTTAATGATTTATTACCAAAAGTGATTAAATAAAGTAAAAATATAACTTTATTGGGCAATAAACACTAACCCAGATTCCCAATTTTCCAACAATACCATCACAAAACTTCATGAACAAATAAATTAAAAAACCCTAAAACTGATCTGGTCTCTTATAAAGTCAAAACAAGATTCAACTAATCTGAGATCCTAAATAAATCAAAGATCATTGCTTTTGCTTACTTTACTGTTCATATCACATAATAAAATTGAAAATATATATATTATATATATTGTTAAAAACACATATCCATCAAGATTTAAAAATATAAAACTGCATTAGTAACTTGTACAGTACAAACAAATAATGCACACAAAAAGAAGAAGGAAAAAAACTTACTTGCAATGAGTAGCAATAGCTTTTAATCCATCAGTACTAAACCCATCACAACTCAGCATCGAAATCTTCTTAAACCCAACAAATTTCGTCGCTAAAAACTCCAAACTTTCGTCACTAACCGCCATTCTTTTCAGCCTTAATTCTTCCAAAAAAGGATACGCCGTCGCAAAAACACTCAACCATGGAAACACATCAGCTCCCCAATCCTCAGGAACCAAATTGAAATCCGAAAATCTCGGCTTTCCTTTTATAGTAACACTCCGAATCCTCGGAAACCTCGCCGCCACAATCTCCGGCGAAACGGAGTAACAGTTTCCGATGAACACGTGGCGCCTGCTCCATCGTTCAGCGTTGTACCAATCTTTACAAACGAGTGATACGGAGCTACGATCTTTGTGTGACTTTACTAGTGACAAAACTTGTTCGAGTACCTCATCTGGGAACGGAGTTGGCTCGGTCGCTGAATTGACTGAGTCGACTCGGTCAACTGTTCTGGATCGTTTGTGGTCTGGATCCATGTTTTTATTATTCTGGATAATAGATTCATTGCATCATGAAATCATCAGATTTAAAAGTATGTAGATGCGGATTGATATTTTTACATGATGAGAAAAGAGATTAAAAATGGAGAATATGATGGGTTTTATATTAGTATTAAGTATTATGTTTGGTTGATTTCTCTCTCTGAAAAGAAGGGAAGAAAATAGCAGGTTTTTTTGAAGATTATAGTATTGTGAAATTGGTCCCTCAAGTTTATAATGATTTGTGTTATGCCACCTCAAAACAATAGGTCCTTTGAAAGGAAAAAAAAAAGACGGTTTTTTTCTGTTTAGGGAGGATCATTATTTTACTCGGTGACTTGGGTATTCTCGTGATCGTTTCTGATAATTTTCTTGGAATTGGATCTAATGTATAAGATGTTTTAGGTACGAAGATAATGGAAGTAACTATAATATGCCTGATGTGTAACTATGATGCACATGATTTTTAACTACGATGTTTATATGACCACCAACCATCACCCTACCTGTCGGTATCAAATTCCGGTTGCTACTTTCGCTGCCGAATTCGGACGACTGGAAATTATATTAATATGATGCCCTCAATTTTTAACCATGAGAAACCTGACTTTTAGTATTTATAAAAAATAGTGATCAAAATTCATATCGTTTACACAAATAAGAGTTGGCTAACCTTGACTCAAATGACATAACAAAGACACGAGTGTTCGAATGATTGACCAGAATATTGACTCAACAGAGTGAAATTAGCCCCAGCGAGACCATAGTCCACCCACGATTCGACCATGCATGGATTGTCGACCTGTTGTAACACCCTGATATTTTTTTATTCAAAAACTTTAAATGTCGAAATACAAATTTTACTAATAAAAGTTACCAACAAAGTTTGGTTAAGTCCTGTTAACGGTGTTACATAACTCGTATCATTATAATTGTATAATAAACCCAATGAAATGTAACTAATCCATTACATAATTAATTCATATGTGAGCTAAGACGTAGTTCTTTATATATATATATATATAAGCAAGCAATTCTTCTCACTCGTATATATAATTGTATAGCTTTCTAACTTGCATGAAATACACGATCGGGCAATTAGAAAAATAAGCGTTAGCTAAAAAACTAAGTATAACGGGTTTAACCGAAAACAGTCCAATCAAAATAATCGTATTATGTATCGTAAGTAAAAATTATCATAATCCATGACAATACAAATTAGGTAGTTAATAATCATATAATCTATGGGTAAGGACAGGGCAAGATATCATATAACCATAATATCATAAAAGTGTGCATATTGTATTCATGTTCATAATCGTATTCGTATCGTATTCCGTTATCATGATCGTTACAACCGACATGGTGAGAATCAAATTAATGCCATACACCGTTGACGTTAGAGAATGACACGTCACTACCGATTCATCAATTCCTGAGTAGTACTACCAGAGTGTGGTTAACCACATACTACTTAATCCGGTGGTGCTTCAGAATTGCCTCCACTATCCTGGACCATGATCATATAATAATGACCCCTCATGAAATATCATCATGAAACCCTTTCGGGTCTCACTGAGATATCTCTAATTAAAATCGTATGATCAAGTTTCATTATTGACTTGTTCGTTTAATCATTTAGGTCACACATAGGGCCCCTAATTCGTATCGTGAAACCTAAGTGTCATGCAAATAGCTCTATTGTACTAGCATTAAACACTAAGTACAAACAAGATAGATCGTAAGGAATCACAACATGTACAAATATACTAGCTCGTATTTCTCATCCCTCATGCAATAATCATTTCACATGGTTTAACTCGCAAGTCAAGGCAATGAAATAATCGTATCATAAAAGCATAACAAGTATAGTTAAACAAATACAAGTTAAACTTATGAAATCATATCATTTTGATCGTGCACCCGATTTTCGTAAATGTTATCTTACCTTTGATGATAGTCGTCCAATTCCAAAGTTATTCCGTGTCACACCCCCAGATTCGGTCAACGATGTTTAGCGGAAGCATTTGGTTAAGTAGAGGGTGCTGACGTTTACGTTGCACAAACACACATATCAGAGCATATGGATATCGCATAACATATATATATATATATTAAGATGCCATAAGTAATAGTTACAGAGGTTACGATTCATCGAACCGCATAAGTATAAAAGTAGTTAATGTTTTACAAAAGTGGATTTCGTAAATATGACTAAACATATCAGTTATACAAAAGAAATCCATTTGTTCCAAAAAGATGGCATCCTAAGTCTTCATAGGTCGCCTAGTTTCCAAAAGTGCAGACGATCTTACATGTGCAGCTAATTCCCTGAAAAATATAGTAAAAAGTCAACAACAATGTTGAGTGAATTAACAGGTTTTTATAATCACAATTTTTAAAACAAGTTCAAGTAAGTTTATTGACCTAAAAGTCAAATAGCATTATTTGGAATTTTGTCCAAATGTAAGAGTGGTGGGATGTTACCCAATATAGCTGTAGTGGGATGTTACCCAAAATATAGTGGTAGTGGGATGTTACCCAAATCATGTGTTTGAAAATATGTTGCTGATCGTTCTTCAGCGGTTTTCAAGTTTGTACCGGTCGTTCTCTGGCAAGTTACCAACTTGTACCGGTCGTTCTCCGACAAGTTACCAACTTGTACCAGTCGTTCTCCGGTAAGATACACAAGTTAGCACCAGTCATTCTCCGATGAGTTACGCAGTTAGTACCGGTCGTTCTCCGGTAAGATACCAAGTTAGTGTCAGTCGTTCTCCGACAAGATACACAATGAGTACCGGTCGTTCTCCGGTAAGATACACAGTTGGTCGTTCTTCAGCTAGATACAAATAGTACCTGTCGTTCTTCGGTAAGATACCAAAATAGTTTTTACATATTGGCAATAGTTTTGGTAATGAAACACCATTTCATAAACAATAGTTGTAATAGTATGACCGCAGTCACAATCAATTTTGTATAAAAGCACTAAAAGCAGTTATATAAGAGATTGCACATGTAGCAAAAGAGTTTAGCTATGTTTTTCACTCCATGTTAAAAAAACAGTAAAACAGTAGAAAGTGGGGCTATGAACTCACCTCGTGAGCTAAGTAGTGAGAGCTAGCAAAGTGTGTGCCCAAGTAAGGTTCTTAATGTCCTAAACGCAAGAGATAGTAATATAAGTAGATATCTCGAAAGCCATCTAGGCTAGTTGTTTACACAACTAGTTATGTTCAAAGTTTGTTTAATAGTTTGTTTTAGAAAACATGTTTGGGCTCGTTGATGACGGTTGTAATAATGATTTCAAAGTATTGTTATTATGTTCAGATTGTTGCATACTAGGGTGACGGGGGTCTGGGGGCAGCGCCCCTGGTAGCGGGGTCCAAGGGGTGGCAACCCCTGACGGGGTCCAAAGGGCAGAGCCCTTGGCTGGGGTCGAGCTGCCAGGTCAAGTTGGAAAATTTTTTATTTATGTATATATTGCTTTAATGAAAACGCATATAAAATTCAATTTGTTAGTTTCAGCTTGAAATTTTCGGTTCGCTTTGCAAGTCGGTTCGCAAGGCCAACTCGCAGGTGGGTTCGCAGTTCAATTCGGCTCGCAAGCCTCGACTCGCGGTCGGTTCGCAGGTCAACTCGCAAGTCAGTTCGCTTCCCAGTTTGACTTCGCGAGTTCAGTTTTGGTAGGTGAGTTTCGGTTCGCAAGACGAACTGCGAACTGAGATCTTAGTTCGCAGGACGAACCGATCGTATCTTAAACTTTAAAAACGCATTTTAAGTCGGTTTTTGGACATAATCTCGTTGGGTAAACATTCTAGCATGTAAATATGAGTTTTACAAGTAATTTAGAAGGGTTATAACGTTTTCTTACCAAATCTAAGATGGTGAGATGGAGAAGGAAATGGTGGTGATGATGCTTGATTTTGTGCTTGATCTTGATGATGTTGATGATGTACGATTTTGATGGTGGTGTTGGTTTGTTGTTGCTGCCGATCCAAGGAGAGAAAGAGGGAGGGAGGTGGAGAGTAAAATGATTAGGTGTGGGTGGAGAATGAGGGAGAAAATGGGGTTTAGGGTTTCAAATGGGGGGTTGGGCTGGGTTCGCGGGTCTGGGCCGACCCATTCGGGTCTCAGGCTCGCGGGTTCTTGTTTCTCAATTGTTTCGCTCTGTGTCCCGCTCATTTTTATAATTTGTTACAATATTTAAACACACATAATAGAAAGTATAAATGTTTGTTTGGATAAAAATCCTCATTAAATATAAATGTGTCACCAACGTCTAGGTTAACTGTGTCGGACTCGATCCAATAGTTTCGTGCGTAATTATAACTAATTATGAAAATAGTAATACCTCACGTATTAAGTAGTTGGGCTTTGCTAAGCTTATCTCATAAAAATTGTGTGAAATCATTTATGCAGGGAATTAGCTCTAAGTATACACGTGTTTAAAGTACGTAATCATATTTAAATTTGCGGGGTATCAAATTCCGCTTCCAACATGTTCATGTTACCTATATGCAAGTTAAAGTAACTTAGCATAAAATTAAAAAATGTTCCTAATCTAAAATGTACGCTTGTTGTCTTTATCTACTTCGTGTCATGATAGCTTTGGTTAATAAAGTCGGGAAGTTGTGTTGTTATTTAACTTATCCAGACTCCGATCACCCCTAAAGTGTTATAATCAAATTAAATCAATCCAAATGTGTTTTTAGTGATTTACATCTATTGTAACCTTAATAAGTTGATCACTTATTGACTAGCAAAACCAACTCAAAACTCGTTTATTGAACATATTCACCAACATATACTTTCTGAAAATCAATACATTTGATCCACTTAAATTCATCTAAATACAAAATACATATTCATGTCGATCGGTTTACAACATAATCATCAAGTTTAAGCTAGAATTTCATAATATTTTGAGTCAAATATGAATTTACAATATTTACAGAAAAAACATACATTGCTATTAGTCCAGATTTAAATATCGACCCATCTAACCCGTTTCGAGTCCAAATAAGCAAAAGGTTAAAACTAAAAACTAGTAAAGGGTGTGCTTATACCTACATATGAAATTTCATGACAATCGGATTTAATGGCGATTTTATATGATTATAATAACACATACCTTGTAACGATCGACTAGATCTGACCACTTAAGTTTAGCCACTCGTTTGACCCATTTGCAATACTCCAAATCCCACATAAGTTTCCAATAACTTTTGTAACATATCTAAATAGTATATCCGAGAATTTCAAATATATAGGACAATAATTTAATTGAGAAAATCTGCGAATTCATCCACCTGTTTGTCTGAAAACTTACGTTCAGTCCTTTAGTTTCAATAATATCATGAAACGCCTAGAAATTTAAATTATATATATATATATATATATATATATATATATATATATATTATAAAGTGTCTCATATGTTGAATCTTAACACTTCTTATAATAATTAAAATGTCAAATTTACCCATATGCATGTAGTAATAATTCTTTCAAATCTCACATAAATAAGGTAACCAAATCAAAATTATAACGTTACATATTTACAATAGAAAATATAATTTTAAATGACGTTCAATATGTATGTGTGTGTGTGTGTATATATATATATATATATATGCATATATAAGTGTATATATATATATATATATATATATATGTGTGTGTGTGTGTGTGTCTGTGTGTCTGTGTGTGCGCGCGCTTAAAAATGTCTAATGACTCATATATGTGTATGTTAGGTCGATACTTTACTTAAATGACCCAGTTCAAACTTAAGACAACCTTTCCTAGATACGGCTAGGTGCCCGCGGGTAATTTAAAAACCAGCCGGGTACTTTGGCTTCCATCCGGGTATAAATACATGTTTCACATTAGAAGCATGGCCTTATTTTAACAAGGGTGTACCTGCCGGGTAGGCTAAGTACCAGCCGGGTAGGCTGTGTACTAGCCTGTCGGGTAGTTCATCAGCACAGGCCTGCACAAACTTAGTTAAAAAATATGAACTTCGAACGCACATAACTTTTGATTCGTTAGATATGAAAATTTACACACCTCACTTTCATCATAACAAAGGTCTCCCAATTCATACTTTCTTAAAGTTTACGCTAATGAAGAAACTGGACTAACTATTTAGATACGGAAATTTCTAGACACCCCATTTTGACCAATTTGAACACCACAACTCAAACTCAATGGCTTAAAAAATATAGCTTTCTACCATGTTGATGCAAAATCAACATGTTTTGTCAATATCTTGTCTAGAATATTTAGCTTGAATTTGTATGTGAAATTGCATATGTTTTACGGTCTGCGACATTAGGCCTGCGACATTAAGTCTATGTCGCAATGGGCTTGGGCCTGCGACATAAGGCTTATGTCGCAGGGTCCAGATTATAAATACGCAATTAGGTTTCATTTGAATGTGATCGATCATTTTGAGTGTGTGAGGAACGTTCCGAGTTCAGAGAGTTTGTATTGTGGAGCTTAATCGTTTGTTTTTGTTAATCAATAAACAAAAACATTATTTATATTCTTGTGTTCGATTCATTAAACGTTCAATACTTGTTTGTTTGATTTCTGCTCTTGCATTCAAGTTATACAATCTGATTAGGTCCGTACCGGGAACCTACAAGTGGTATCAGAGCCGTGAATCAAGGATTCGACGGTTTCGGATCGTGATTTGAACGTTTTCGGTTTGATTCGCTAAGGTTTTATTGTTTAATCTTCATTTCTGGGTTGATTGGGTTGAAGATTGAGAATTCTAGACGTATTTTTGTTGCCTGATCGTCCTCCGTTCATCGATTTTGGTTAGGGTTTCGAAAGTAGTCGAATTTTGGGGTTTGGAGCTGCTGCAGTCGCGATTTGCGACATTAGCTACAGTACTGCGATGTTGGCTGCGACGTTGTGTGCGACATTGCGTGCGACATTGCGTACGACATTGCGTGCGACATTGCGTGCGACATTGCGTGCGACATTGCATGCGACATTGAATGCGATGTAGCCTGCGACGTTGCGTGCGACATTGGCCCTAATGTCTCAGCACTATTCATTGAGACATAGTACTTAATTTTGCACTACATAATTTTATTTATAAACTTAAAAGTGCTTAAATTTAGTTTTGAAAAGGTTTCGTTTTATTCGAGGATTTTTTGATATTTTTGAACGGAATTTTTAGAGGGAAAATTCGAATGTGGATTTTTTAAATACAACCATGAGAGGAAGGTTGAAGTCCTTGTTCTCTAAGGACTTTGCTCGATGGAAGACTACTTTTGAAAATTTGGTTAAGTTACATGATCCAAATTTCTGGATATATATTACTCAGCCATATGAGAAACCAAGAATAGTAGGAAGTGTATCTTTCAAAATGGTAAATCAAATGTCTGCCACAGAACGCGAAAGTTTTAGTGTGGAAAAGAAGACATTTGAGACAATACTGGCATGTTTACCAAACGATGAAGCATCATGTTTCAGAACGCAAGAAACATCGTTTGATTCGTGGAACTCTCTTGAAGTAAGTAATGAAAGTAATACTAATTTGAGAGTAACAAGTTCAGAAGAAAGGAATGAAAGAGGATTTCATAAAGAAAGAAGAAGAAATCAAGGCCCTTCAATCTAAGATACTTACCATGGAGAATGAACGCGAAGAAACACGATTAAAAATTATCGGAATTGAGAAGAAGGAAGAAGAGATTAAAAACCTTCAATCTCAACTGTTTAATATGGAAACTGAACGTGAAGCAATGCGATCAAAAATTGTCAAATTGGAAGAACAGGTTAAATTATTTGAAGTTAAGCAAAAGTTGGTAACCAAACTTCAACAACCGATTGTTGTCAAGTTAATAGAAGATAAGGAGCTTGCATTTAAAACTATTGAAGATCTTCGCAAGCAAATTGATAATATCTCTCAATCACCCAGATCGCCAGTCAAGAATAAGAAGAAGATTTGCACTAATAAATCTTCCGAATTATTTCGTGCGAAAAAGATTTCTCTGTTTACAAATTATTCGTTGCATAAGAATAATAAGTATTCAGAGAAATCTCAATCAACCAAACAACGTAATCATCAAAAGGTTGATTGTCGTGATAATTCCGATAACATTAAATGCAACAAAAGTTCGGCTTCGACATCTCTAGAGAAATCAAGAGATTTAAAACCGACACTACAACCGGAATCGATATGAACAAAGTCTTATGCTTATACTCGTGAGCAAATGTTTGCGTTTGCACCACCACGGTTTCATCATATGGTGCAAAATAGACGAAAAGATTTTGCTTCTTTCTCCTGGAGGACATCGGTTCGGCGTAACGAATTCAGAAATGAAACAAGATGTTTAAATTTCAGGTGGAATTCGATGTCTTTGGATTTTATTGATGAATCATATCGGAAGGTCTCGAAGCTTTCAAGAAAGATTAGGACCGTGCTCAAATGGGTTCCGAAAGTTAAAATTTAGTTTTCGTTTTTGTTTTTATAATTGTATATAGTATACAAATATACAAGATACACTAAAAAAAAACTAAATTTTGTTTCTGTTATTTGAGCATGGTTAAATATTTATTAGAAGACCAAGGAAAAAGATTGAAGAGAAAGAAGAATCCAGCATCATCAACAACAAAATGTTTACATCTGAAGATCCTTCAAGAGTTCGAGGTGAATCTGCTGTTCAGGGGGAGTTTGTTGATACATGTCTATTGAACAAACATATTCTTGGAGGTTTCGGTGAAGTTGTTGATAAGAGAGAGGATTAGTGCTGGAAGATACTCAAGCTAAAGTTAAGGATTTGAAGACATATCCAATCTATTGCCAAGGGGGAGTTTGTTGATGCAAAATCAATATGTTTTGTCAATATCTTGTCTAGAATATTTAGCATGAATTTGTATGTGAAATTGCATATGTTTTATGGTCTGCGACATTAGGCCTGCGACATTAAGTCTATGTCGCAATGGGCTTGGGCCTGTGACATAAGGCTTATGTCGCAGGGTCCAGATTATAAATATGCAATTAGGTTTTCATTTGAATGTGATCGATCATTTTGAGTGTGTGAGGAACGTTGCGAGTTCAGAGAGTTTGTATTGTGGAGCTTAATCGTTTGTTTTTGTTAATCAATAAATAGAAACATTATTTATATTCTTGTGTTCGATTCATTAAACATTCAATACTTGTTTGTTTGATTTCCGCTCTTGCATTCAAGTTATACGATCTGATTAGGTCCGCTCTTGCATTCAAGTTATGCGAAATTGCGTGCGACATTGCATGCGACATTGCGTGCGACATTGCATGCGACATTGAATGCGACGTAGCCTGCAACGTTCCGTGCGACATTGGCCCTAATGTCTCAGCACTATTCATTGAGACATTAGCCCTTATGTTTCAGCACTATTCATTGAGACATAGTACTTAATTTTGCATTACATAATTTTATTTTTAAACGTAAAAGTGCTTAAATTTAGTTTTGAAAAGGTTTCGTTTTACTCGAGGATTTTTTGATTTTTTTTTCGTTTTACTTGTAGGTTCCCGGTACGGACCTAATCAGATCGTATAACTTGAATGCAAGAGCGGAAATCAAACAAACAAGTATTGAACGTTTAATAAAATCGAACACAAGAATATAAATAATGATTCTGTTTATTGATTAACAAAAACAAACGATTAAGCTCCACAATACAAACTCTCTGAACTCGCAACGTTCCTCACACACTCAAAATGATCGATCACATTCAAATGAAAACCTAATTGCATATTTATAATCTGGACCCTGCGACATAAGCCTTATGTCGCAGGCCCAAGCCCATTGCGACATAGACTTAATGTCGCAGGCCTAATGTCACAGACCATAAAACATATGAAATTTCACATACAAATTCACGCTAAATATTCTAGACAAGATATTGACAAAACATGTTGATTTTGCATCAACAAACTCCCCCTTGGCAATAGCTTGGATATGTCTTCAAATCCTTAACTTTAGCTTGAGTATCTTCCAGCACTAATCCTCTCTCTTATCAACAACTTCACCGAAACCTCCAAGAATATGTCTGTTCAATAGACATGTATCAACAAACTCCCCCTGAACAGCAGATTCACCTCGAACTCTTGAAGGATCGTCAGATGTAAACATTTTGTTGTTGATGATGCTGGATTCTTCTTTCTCTTCAATCTTTTTCCTTGGTCTTCTAATAAATATTTAACCATGCTCAAATAACAGAAACAAAATTTATTTTTTTTTCTAGTGTATCTTGTATATTTGTATACTATATACAATTACAAAAACAAAAACGAAAACTAAATTTTAACTTTCGGAACCCATTTGAGAACGGTCCCAATCTTTCTTGAAAGCTTCGAGACCTTCCGATATGATCATCAATAAAATCCAAAGACATCGAATTCCACCTGAAATTAAAAATCTTGTTTCATTTCTGAATTCGTTACGCCGAACCGATGTCCTCCAGGAGAAAGAAGCAAAATCTTTTCGTCTATTTTGCACCATATTATGAAACTGTGGTGGTGTAAACGCAAACATTTGCTTGCGAGTATAAGCATAAGACTTTGTTCGTATCGATTCCGGTTGTAGTGTCGGTTTTAAATCTCTTGATTTCTTTAGAGATGTCGAAGCCGAACTTTTGTTGCATTTAATGTTACCGGAATTATCACGACAATCAACCTTTTGATGATTACGTTGTTTGGTTGATTGAGATTTCTCTGAATACTTATTATTCTTATGCAACGAATAATTTGTAAACAGAGAAATCTTTTTCGCACGAAATAATTCAGAAGATTTATCAGTGCAAATCTTCTTCTTATTCTTGACTGGCGATCTGGGTGATTGAGAGATATTATCAATTTGGTTGCGAAGATCTTCAATAGTTTTTAATGCAAGCTCCTTATCTTCTATTAACTTGACAACAATCGGTTGTTGAAGTTGGTTACCAACTTTTGCTTAACTTCAAATAATTTAACCTGTTCTTCCAATTCGACAATTTTTGATCGCATTGCTTCACATTCAGTTTCCATATTAAACAGTTGAGATTGAAGGTTTTTAATCTCTTCTTCCTTCTTCTCAATTCCGATAATTTTTAACCGTGTTTCTTCGCGTTCATTCTCCATGGTAAGTATCTTAGATTGAAGGGCCTTGATTTCTTCTTCTTTCTTTATCAATTCCTCTTTCATTCCTTCGTCTGAACTTGTTACTCTCAAATTAGTATTACTTCCATTACTTACTTCAAGAGAGTTCCACAAATCAAACGATGTTTCTTGCGTTCTGAAACATGATGCTTCATCGTTTGGTAAACATGCCAGTATTGTCTCAAATGTCTTCTTTTCCACATTACAATTTTCGCGTTCTGTGGCAGACATTTGATTTACCATTTTGAAAGATACACTTCCTACTATTCTTGGTTTCTCATATGGCTGAGTAATATATATCCAGAAATTTGGATCATGTAACTTAACCAAATTTTCAAAAGTAGTCTTCCATCGAGCAAAGTCCTTAGAGAACAAGGACTTCAACCTTCCTCTCATGGTTGTATTTAAAAAATCCACATTCGAATTTTCCCTCTAAAAATTCTGTTCAAAAATATCGAAAAATCCTCAAGTAAAACGAAACCTTTTCAAAACTAAATTTAAGCACTTTTACGTTTAAAAATAAAATTATGTAGTGCAAAATTAAGTACTAAGTCTCAATGAATAGTGCTGAGACATAAGGGCTAATGTCTCAATGAATAGTGCTGAGACATAAGGGCTAATGTCTCAATGAATAGTGCTGAGACATTAGGGCCAATGTCACACGCAACGTCGCGTTCAATGTCGCATGCAATGTCGCACGCAATGTCGCATGCAATGTCGCACGCAATGTCGCACACAACGTTGCAACCAACGTCGCAGTACTGTAGCTAATGTCACAAATCGCGACTTCAGCAGCTCCAAACCCCAAAATTCGAATACTTTCGAAACCCTAACCAAAATCGATGAACGAAGGACGATCAGGCACCAAACATACGTCTAGAATTCACAATCTTCAATCCAATCAACCCAGAAATGAAGATTTAACAATAAAACCTTCGCGAATCAAACCAAAAACGTTCAAATCACGATCCGAAACCGTCGAATCCTTGATTCACGGCTCTGTTACCACTTGTGGGTTCCCGGTACGGACCTAATCAGATCGTATAACTTGAATGCAAGAGCGGAAATCAAACAAACAAGTATTGAACGTTTAATGAATCGAACACAAGAATATAAATAATGTTTCTGTTTATTGATTAACAAAAATAAACGATTAAGCTCTACAATACAAACTCTCTGAACTCGGAACGTTCCTTACACACTCAAAATGATCAATCACATTCAAATGAAAACCTAATTGCATATTTATGATCTGGACCCTGCGACATAAGCCTTATGTCGCAGGCCCAAGCCCATTGCGACATAGACTTAATGTCGCAGGCCTAATATCGCAGACCATAAAACATATGCAATTTCACATACAAATTCAAGCTAAATATTCTAGACAAGATATTGACAAAACATGTTGATTTTGCATCAACATACCAACAAGTTTAAGTACCATTTCTACTCAAAAGTCAACAACAAATAACATCAATCTCTAATTTGATTCAATATAACGGGTCAACCCCTTTTGTGACCCATTTGGACACCAATTTGACCTATTAACAAAATGACTCTTTTAACACTCATATCCACTATCTACTCCCTCCGTCCCAAATTAAGTGTCTTGTTTTGACTTTTTGAGTCTTTTTTTTTAACATTGACCTTAAATATTTTTGTTTGTGTTATATAACACTTGATGCAAGATATATGAATGAATTGTGTTATAAATGTATTTTCATTAGTATAATTTTCATAAAGTAATATATAACACAAAACAAAATTATTTAAGATCAAATTTATATCTTGACTACACGAAACATGACAATACATACATATATTTACCATACTGTTTTACTTCCAAAATACATATGAGACCAAAACACAAGACTACTACTTTTGGGGGTGCGGTAGATTAAGGTTTTAGCGAACTACGTTCCATTAGTGGGCCTAGACTATAACCGTTTAGTTAGTATTCCTTATTAGGTATGACTGGTTCAGGGATTGCATCATTCGAACTTAATTTAATATAGTCTGATCAACTATGTACAATTAAAGGAGAAGCGATGCATGGTCTGAAATGGTTATGGCGAACGGGAATGCATTAGTGAACTTTGACTACGATAGAAACGGGACCAAACTTATTCATGCAATAACTATAGGTCTACTATATGTTATATATAAACAGGCCTCACTACTAATACTCATGCCACCGAACTAGCAACCTCCCCACCCACTGATATGTCACCCAACTTATAGAACGTGTGACTCAACTATCACCTACTACTGTAGGAGTACCCGCTCTACCCTTTCACCCACGAACGTCGGATGACGACATTGCTGACGAGGAACCTATGAAATTAGAACCCTCTAAGGATACATCGCCTATAAGTCTCTTAAGATTAGTAGAAATCTTCTAAGCATGTACAAAGTGTGGGAAACGATATTCAAACAAATTTTTGTCAGGCAGTTTCCATGAACTTTTTAAAAATGTAAATCTTTCAACAAATTTTGATAAGACAAAATTTTCAACACCTTTCAATGACCAAAGCTTTCAACGTATTTTATCGACTAAGGCCCCTAAAAAAGTTTTCATCAGACATCTACCCGAAATTTTCCACAACTTCAATTTTTCAAGAGGATATTATTAAACAAAGTTTTCAAACGTTTTGTCAGTGACAAAAGCTTTCAACATATTGTGATTTACTCAAGTTTTCAACAACTTTAAGTTTTCAACGTATTTTCATCGTGAAAATTTTCAACGGATTTTACGACGACTCTTTCACAAAATGTATTATAAAAAATTTCAAAATTCAAAAAATTTATAAACTTATTTATATAATTATTTATGCAATGTCTAAATCTTGAAATTTTTAGAAAAGTTACGTTAATGTTTTTAGTAAATGAAAACTTATATATATAAACAAACACATGATGTTCCCTCAATCTTTCTTTAAGGTGCCATTTTAAATCCATTTTGGTAACTAGAATACGTTTCACATGTGAAACATTATTGAAAGGAAATCTTAAGGTAAGAAACTGGATATGTGGTATAGTATGGTATAAGATTTAATTGTGCATAAGTCGCAATGCTCGACCTTGTTAAATCCGATGAAAATGTCTTCTTTAGGGACAAACGACGTCATTAGTGATATGGGTGACTACGTCAAAATAACAAGAAATATTACTAATAGTTTCGAGGTAGTTATAATTACTTTCGCACATTAAGAATTTATGTAGACTAGACCCTCCTTTTACAAAACCACTATTTTAATAGAATGCTTACCTCGTAGGAAATAACAAAGTCTCACTATAGTAAACTAAGTGTCAGACGACCTATCCTGTGAGGAACCTATGAAATTCCTTTACCTACTCACTTTGGACAATGATATTGTAAGTCCCTAGTTCTGTAGATCCATAACGAGTTTATCTTAATATTGAGGTGCGAAATCCCTCAATATACTAGTTATACGGATATAACTTTGGTATCACGATCTATTCATGATAATAATACCAATATACCTTAATCTTGATTGTTAATAGATATAACCGATCAAGAACGAGGCTTAGAATACTTAGAAATTCGTAGGGTT